>OX344724.1:74475666-75675666 GCA_947034835.1 Ballota nigra | reverse complement strand
TCATCGTCAGTTCCCTCAGCCTCAGACCCGGCCTTCTTGGGATCAAACTCAGTCCCTGATTTCGTGCTCTTCCCTGACAGCACGACCCTTACCTTCTTCTTCTTCTCAGCCTTTTCCACCTCAGGCTGCTCCACCTCATCAGCTGCTACCTCCTCAGCTTCCTTACTCCTCTCAAGGAGGTCATCTACCCTTTCAATGAGACGGGTAGCCACCCTCTTGGCCTTACCAGTTGGCTTTTTGGCCTGACCCTTTGCTTTCGCATTGGGATCAGTCAGCCCTAGCACTGAATAGGTATCACTCAGTGAGGAAAACATTACCTTCTTTGAAGAGAGACTGTCCTCAAAGTCGAAGGTATACCCATGGCAGGCATGAGCTATCAGGATGGACATCCTCGTTCCGAACGGCAAGATGGCACTGACGGAAGTGCGCTTCTTCTCCTCATCTCGCTTTAGCTTGTCCAACCCGGCCTGATGGAGTTGATCAAGGAAGAACTGCTCCCAGTTCGCTTCCACTCCATCAACAATCGCTCCCATGAGTCTCAGCTTGGGCTGACTCAACTGCTCGTGAGAGCCAGTTGCACCCATCACAATCTTGGACACCAAATCCACCAGAGCTCTGTACTCAGGCTTTAGCGTATTCTTGTTCTGACGAGCCTTGAACTCTGATGACCCAGATTTGGTCCATTTCCCAAGAAGTTCTCCCTCCGAGTTCTCCTTGTACGTCTTTGGGTTGATGCCTGAGAACGGCAACTTGAAAACTTCCCTCACCACCCTCCTGATGTCAATAGTGACCACCTCTGAGTTGTAAAGAGGTTCGCCGTCGCCGTCCTTCTCTCCCGTCGGCTTAAGCGCAGTCACCTTCGTGAATAGTTCCCCCTTCCGTAAGAACATATTTAAGTATGCTTCCACAACTGTTCTTAGGAGCATGGAAATGGGGCGGGTGGTGAAGTATGTTTCCAACCCAGCATTGGAAATCCACTTGAATACGGGTTTGATTTCCTCAACTGTAAGACAGATACCTTCCATGGAGATGACTTGCTCCATGTGTATCAGCTTGTTCTCGACAACGTCTATGATCTTGTTGGTTGTCCAGTTGGAATCAAGAAATGCCATTGTTTTGAAAGGAAGAGATTTTTCGAAAGTTCTGTGTTTGAGCAAGAGAAAACTCAGTATGCAGATGTGAGTTGTGTTTGCGTAAGAACCTCAAATGACACTCTTGATTGATAATATTAAGTCAGTTACTCAAACGTGGGGTTGAGATCAATTCCTGAATTCGAAAGGTTTTGAAATAAGGGGCCAGGATTAATCTCAGTTTCAATCAAAACCCCATGTCAGTCATATTCCGTATAAAACGGACACGTATATGAAAAAGTAAATGTAGCATTAAATGCTCCGTGCGCGTGGGTTTAAATATGAAAAGACGTGCTTTTAATGAAAACGGAATGCATTTAATAAAGATTTTCAGGACGAAGGACTCAGGGAGACGCTTGAAATTCACAAGAGTCGGGTTAGAACTCATACCTGTCAGGGAGACATTGTAGCACCCTGATACCTCGCTGAGTCGAGTCTGGCCTGAGTTCCCCCTAGAACCCTACACTGACTGCTCTCCCGGATCTAAGAGTCCTAACTCCACTGACAGTTCCATAAACCTTGCTTCAGCCAGAGGCTTAGTCAAGATGTCAGCTCTTTGCCTGTCAGTGTGAATCTTCTCCATCCTAATATCTTTCTTCTCCACATGATCTCGAATGAAGTGATGCCTAATATCCACATGCTTGCACCTTGTGTGAAGCACTGGGTTCTGAGTAATTGCTATTGCACTATTGTTATCACAATAGATTGGAACCTGATTAGCAAATACTTGGTAGTCCCTCAACTGTTTCCTCAACCATAGAATCTGAGCACAACAACTACATGCAGCCATATACTCAGCCTCAGTCGTGGATGTAGCCACTGAATTCTGCTTCTTACTGAACCACGAGATCAACTTACTCCCCAAAAACTGACATGTCCCTGAGGTTGATTTCCTATCAATCCTACAGCCTCCATAATCTGCATCTGAATAACCTGTCAGTTCTAAGTTGTCATCTGAAGGATACCATAGTCCCATATTGACTGTCCTTTTCAAATACTTAAGTATCCTCTTAGCAGCCTCCAAATGACTTCTCTTGGGATCAGACTGATACCTAGCACACACACCAACTGCAAACGTAATGTCAGGCCTACTTGCAGTCAGGTACAACAAGGAACCTATCAGTCCTCGATACTCAGTCTGATTTACTGAAGTCCCTTCAGCGTCAGGATCCATCTTCCAATTTGTGTTCATAGGGATCCTGGCTGGATTGCTGTTCTGAACACCAAACTTTTGAATCAGGTCTCTTGTATACTTGGCCTGATTTATGAAGATACCTTGATCAGTCTGTTTGACCTGCAATCCTAAGAAGAAGTTCATCTCTCCCATCATTGACATCTCAAATTTACCAGTCATCAACTTAGAGAATTTCTCACATAGCTGATGATTTGGTGATCCAAATATTATGTCATCCACATAAATCTGGACCAAGAGAATGTCATCACCTTCAGTGATCCTGAACAATGTCCTATCCACAGTTCCCTTCTTGAACCCATGGTCTGTCAGGAATTGAGAGAGGGTATCATACCAAGCTCTTGGTGCTTGCTTAAGTCCATAGAGTGCTTTCTTCAAATGGTATACTCTATCTCCAACCTCAAACCCGGGAGGTTGTTCAACATATACCTCTTCATTGAGTATCCCATTCAGGAAGGCACTCTTGACATCCATTTGATACACCTTGAACTTCTTATATGTTGCATATGCAAGGAACAACCTAATAGCTTCCAACCTAGCCACTGGAGCAAAAGTCTCATCATAGTCTATTCCCTCATATTGACAATACCCTTTTGCAACCAGTCTAGCCTTGTTCCTTACCACAACACCCTTCTCATCCTTCTTGTTCTTAAAGACCCACTTGGTACCAATCACACCTTGATGCCTAGGTCTATCTACCAGTTCCCAAACCTGATTCCTTGTGAACTGATTCAACTCCTCTTGCATGGCAATGATCCAGTTCGAGTCAGTGAGAGCTTCTTCAATGTTCTGAGGCTCTTGCTCAGAGAGAAAGTAACAGAACAATGCACTCTCACCATGGAACCGTCTGGTCCTGACTCCCTCAGTTGAATCACCAATGATTTGATCAATGGGATGATCCTCTAACCATGTTCTTTTGCCAGGAGTTGTTCCTGAAGTACCTGCAATGTTAGTGTCTACAGGCTCATAAAATTCAGGAAATTGAACAGAAGGGGATGATCCCGAGTCTATACCAAAGGGATTAACAAGCTCAATGTCAGGGACATTGATTCCCCCTTGATTAGGTGACTCAGGAACTGTCTCAGCTGCGACAGCATCTTCATTGACGGTGCTTACCTCAGGTTGAGCCTGTTCCTCAGTCTGAGGCTCAACAATCCCTGATGTGCTGGGCTTAGGAGTGGCACCTGATTCATCATCCTGATCATCGTCATCATCATCCCATCTCGGAATTGGCACAGTCTTGATCTTGGGATCAGGTTGATTCTTCAAGCTCAGCCTTGTCACACTCCTTGTGACCTCCTCAGTGTCAGGATTCAACACCTTATTAGCAGATTCATCAAAGACAACATGAGGTGATTCTTCCACAACAAGGGTCCTACAATTGTAAACCCTGAAGGCTTTACTAACTTCAGAATATCCTAAGAATATTCCTTCATCAGATTTTCTATCAAAGGCTTTCAATTGGGTCTTCCCATTGTTGAGGATGAAGCACTTACAACCAAATACATGAAAATAAGAAATACGAGGTTTTCTTTTGTTCTATGTCTCATATGGGGTCTGAGCATGTTGTTTGTTCAGCATGGATCTGTTCTGAGTGTAGCATGCAGTGTTGATTGCCTCAGCCCAGAATTTCTTGGGCAATCCTGACTCAGCCAGCATGGTCCTTGCAGCTTCCTTCAGTGTCCTGTTCCTCCTTTCAGCGACACCATTCTGTTGTGGGGTTCTAGCTGCAGAAGTCTCATGAGCTATACCAAGTTCATTACAAAAGTCAGAAATATATGAATTTATAAACTCAGTGCCCTTGTCAGATCTGATCTTAGTAATAGACTGATTCTTCTCATTGCTGAGTCTTCTGAGCAACTCTGGAAGCTTCACTTGTGTTTCCTTCTTATTCAACAAGAAAATAACCCAAGTATATCTAGAATAATCATCAATAACCACAAGAGTATACTTTCTACCATTCATGCTCACGGGTGTTATGGGACCAAATAAATCCATGTGCAAGAGCTGAAGAATTCTGTCAGTGGAATAAGAAGCTTTCTCTTTGAATGATGCTGACCTGCTTCCCTTCCTGACAAGCTTTGCACACATGATCTTTGCGAAAAACTTCATTAGGATGAGAACAAGTGACTGTCTAGAAATTTTGTTAAGAATCTTGAAGTTCAGGTGGCTTAATCTTTTATGCCATAACCAACTGAGCTCTAGAGAGCTTTTAGCAACAAAACAAGTATTAGGAATAATGCTGCTCCAATCAGCGAGATAAACGTTACCTTTCCTTATACCTGATAGAAGCACTTGTGTTGATTTGTCCTTGACTGAACATATATTCGATGAGAACTCAACACTGAACCCTTTGTCACAGAATTGACTTACTGACAGCAGGTTATGCTTCAGTCCTTCCACAAAGGACACATTTTCCACTCTGACTGTACCTATAATTAGAACACCAAAACCTTTAGTAACACCTTTTGAGTTATCACCAAAGGTTACCTGTGGACCATCTTTAGCTTGATATTCTTGGAGAAGACTCTTCATTCCAGTCATGTGCCTTGAGCAACCACTGTCTAGGTACCAAACAGTTTTGATTGAGTCTCCTCTCCTCTTGTTGTGATCCACAGCCGTCTGCAAGCAATTCAGGCTTTAGGTACCCATTGGGTGTTGGGTCCTATTGTGTCAGATGTACCCTTCGGGATCCAGACTTGCTTAACAACCCTGATTGCCTCAGAGTGGTAAATCTGTCTCCCTGAAATATCAACATACACAACTTTCTTCTTCTTTGCCTGAGAGGAAGACGGTGCATGAGTGCTAGACTTAGGCTTCACAGGAGCCTGAGTGGGTGCCTTTTGGGCTGGCCTCCTGTTCTTCCTAGGTCTGGGTGCAGCAGGTCTTGGGCCTTGTTCTTGATAAGGGCCCTGTGTTCTATTCCCCCTAGGCAAGTGAGGGAATGGAAAACAGTTAAAGGCCTCAGGATGCCAAAACCACGGGGGTGTCATCATGTTTGGCCTTTCCTGTTGGTATTGCCAAGCATGATGGTACCCTCGCTGACCAGTCTGAGGGCTCTTGGCCTGAGTCTTCCTCTGCTTTTGCTGAGGCTTTCCCTGGCTTGAGCTCTCAGGGACTTCCTTAGATTGCTTTGCCTTTCCCTTGGGTTTTGGCTTAGCTACCTTAGGAGCAACCCTGACTGTGTCAACAGTTTCTTTGCCCTTATCGGTTTGGCGGGCCTGAAGTACAACCTTAGGTGCATTCTGGCCTGCCTGAACAAATACCCTCTCAGTGTTGCTCCCTGAAGCAACATGAGACTGACCTTGTGAGGATTTCTCAGGAACATATCCATGTCCCTTTTTCTTGTTCCCAAGCATCTGGCTGCTATTTATTTCCTCTCTAGCCACTGAGGATTTATTCATTGCTGCAACCTTTTTCTTGAGAGAGTCCTCACTCTTTTTTAGGATTTCATGTCTGGTAAAGAGGTCATCAAACTTACTCTTAAGTGCTTTCAGCTCTTCCTTCCTGACCAACTCTTCCTCAGCCAATTCCTTCAGAATCTTCTCTCTTGGAAGACGCTCAGCATTGATTAAATCAATCTCATGAGTTAGTCTTACAAATTGAGCTGATTCTTTAAGATCAGACTGAGTGAGTTGTTCATTCAGGTTTTGAACCTCAGTACTTAATTTCTTGTTCTCCTTTACCAAGAAGACATTAGTTTCCTGCAGTCTGGAGAAATCAACCATCAATTGATCAAGACAGATCTGAAGGTTCATTTCTCTAACTGACTCTGAGCTAAGCTCAGGATTTTGACCAGTGTAAGAAGCACAAACAGAATTTGATGTTACCTCAGGCTCATCCCTAGCCATCAGACAGACATCATCGTACTCGTCATCTGAGAAGAGTTCAGGTGACCTTTCAGCAGGACCGTCAGAGTCTGTTGCATCTTCAGCGACCATTGCTCTCCGATCAGCAGATCTTAGATCCCTAGTGGCTCTCCTTTCTTATCTCTCACTTGCACTTAGCTCTGGGCAGTTGTACTGATAGTGACCAATCTTGTTACAGTTGTAACATGCTACCTGCTCACTTACTCTTTCTTTCCTCGGTTCAGGGTTCCTCCTTGAGTCAGGTTCCCTGGTTCTTGGTGAGCTTTCGGCCTTAGTTGGATATCTATCATCGCGAGTACGTCTCTGTTCGTCTCTTCTTTCAGGCTTTGGTTCAGAATATCTCCTTTCATCACCACGTTCTCTTCTCTGGTCAGTATTCCGTCGCTCCTCATATCTCCTTGAGCTTTGGTGGGTTCCTTCAGGTTTCCTGTCACGTGAGTCCTGATAAAACTTTTTATAACGACCAAACCTGGAATTGAGCTTGTCAAATCGTCTGGCCATCAGGCTGTACTCCTCAGCGAGTTCTTCCCTGCTCATCTCCATCAGTGACTTTGATGAAGAATTTGATGAGGGCTCAACAGGTTCAGACCTGGCCTTGAACGCCACACTTTTCTCAGGAGTTTTCTCCTTCACTTCCTCTTCTGACTGAACTTTCTTCTTTCTTTTGTTAAGATCAAATTCAAGCGCTTTGAGTTCTGAAAAAAGTAAAGCAGAAGTTATGTTACTCATATCCTGAGTGTTCTTAAGCATAATTACACTATTATCCCATCTCTCTGGAAGGGCATTCAGGATCTTTGAGGCAACATCTCTCCTTGGGACATCTTTGTCCAACATCACCAACTCATTCATCAACTTGATGAATCTAGACTCCATTTGATCTATGCTTTCGTCAGGCAGCATCTCGAACACCTCGAATTTCTGAATGTCAATGTTTCTCTTGTTCTCCTTGATCTTTTCAGATCCCTCACACATCCTTGTCAGCTCATCCCAAACCTCCTTTGCCGTCTTTAAGTTCATCAGCCTGGCTGACTCCTCGAAGGGCACCGTGTGCAAGATGATATTCCTGGCAACGTTATCAAGTCCCATCATCTTGATCTCATCAGTGGTCATATCCTTCCTTTCCTTAGGAATGGGTACACCAATATCGAGATCATCATATCCTCTCCCTCTGGTATTAGGGACAGTGATTTTGATCGGTCCTTCCCTGAGTACACGCGGCATCTGGTCATGGATGGCATCTAGATGTGCTTCTAATCTGAACTTCCAATAGACAAAGTTAGACACAGAGAATTCAGGTAACGAAGCTTCAAGTCTCCTTGAAGTCATGATGATGCAAGTTTTATGAAAAGCAAACTCAGATCTGTTCAGTGACCACCAACAGTTTCTCCTTTGAAACTATTAGTATTCAAAGTCAGTGGTCTTTCGAACCACTGCTCTGATACCACTTGTTGGTCCCGGTACAAGACTGAGAAATACGTGTATGGGGGGGAATACACGTATACCAATTTTTCAACCTTAAAAACTGACTGAGTCCCCTTTACTTAGAGTGGTAAAGAACTAGGAGCTGATAACACACCTACTGACTACACTTGGTGCGGGTCAGTTGGCTAACTATCAGTTCAAGTTCAGTGCGGAAATGTTTGAGCCCTGATAGTTTAAAGTCTTGTTTAGTTTGCTTTCTGAAAAACTTGTTTTACTCAATTCTGAATAGTGTTTAGTAGGGCAGTGCTCCTTTTTGAAGATCATGCTGATTGATTCAAGCCTGATAAACCGAATGCAATGAATGAACAAGTAATATGGCAGGAGTGCACAATATCAAAGCAATAAGAACACGGCAAGTTTAACATGGTTCAGAGTCTCAAGCTCCTACGTCCACGACCTGACTTAACAGGAAATCCACTCAAGGGATTCTTGTTTTTAACGTGTCAAGGTGCACCAAGACCAGCTAACCTCACTGATCTATACAAACTTCCTACTAACACACTAACTGGCTTACTCCCAACAAACCTAACTTAGGGTTTTGGTTTCAGTTTGGATTCCAACTAAGTTGAGATTATCCTTACAAGGCAAAGCTATGCTAAGGATTGGATAATCTCTCTAAGCTTAAGATAATGCTATTTAGCTCTTGGAATACAGAATAACTCTCGGTTGCTGAGAAACACTTGGGAAATTTAGATGGTTTCGAGTGCTTCTCTTAAAGGCTGAATGCTTTGAATGCTTGAGAGTTTGAGTAATTTCTGGCTTGGAAATTTCCCGTAACCTTGAATGGGTTCAAGGTCTTCTGTATTTATAGGTGATTTGAAAAACTATCCGTCGGATAGATAGCCTTCTAGTCATCTATGTAGAATGGCTTCAAACGGACATATTCCCATGCAGCAGCCGTTCTTGCATGAATTAGGTATTTGCATTAAATGCACATTAAATGCTTGCCCGTTGAATATGCAGTCAGAATTCAGTCTTCATGTCAGGTTCCGTACGTACGTGTCCTTCTCGGATTGGTCCACGTCATCAGGTTGGTGAGAATGTCAGAACTTATTCCTGAGCTTCAGGCTTGTCTTATTAAGTTCATTTTGTCTTGAGCCCACCGGTCTTGTCCTGATGCTGAAATTCCTTTTGCATTGCTTGGCTCTACTCCAAGTCTTCCCATAAGCTCAGTGATATCCTGTTCCCTTCAGGACTGAGTTAGTAATGACCTCAGGGTCATACTCTTCATCACTGACACTTACTCAGCCAGCTTAGAGGACTGCCATAAGTTTAGGATGATGCTCTTCGTCTTCAGGCTCTGAGTCTTGATTGTCAACAGTGAGTTCTCCTCTCACTGAGTACCTGTGAAGTGTAAAATGACTAAGTATAGAACCTAACCAAGACTAGCCTGACAAAGATAGATTAAGGCAAATATATTTTCAGGGGCTTTGGGATCTTAATCAAAACTGGCAATGTCCCAACAGAAGGAGTTTGAGAGTTTTTAACAAGGTTTTTCAACGTGTAATCGAGGTTTTTAGAATACGATTATGCATATGATTATGATTCTCGTTATCGCTTTTATTCTTGAAACCACCATGTTAGGCTAGAACTCTTGCATGCTTAGGATAGAATGAACTCATAGAAGTTGGACGTTGGTACGTAATTAGGATAATTCATGATGTATAGTTTTAGTTCTCTTAATTATTGAATGTTTCTAATAAACCCTAGAATAATCTTGGAATTAAGTACGAAAATTGTTAGAGAGAAGATGACCACATCACTCTTTAATAACGAATAGGTTTAAGGAGAGGATTTTTGAAGGGGTTTATAATTTACCGGTTTATCTAGGGAGGACGGCCGCATCACCTGAGCTAAATTAGGGCCTAAAAAATTAAGCATCATCCATATAATTTAATTAGTAGATTAGTGAAGTAGGTTGATAGAACTAAGTATTAGGATTAATTCTTGAGCTTTTATTCTTTCAATTCTTGTGCTAGATTAGGGAAGTTGATTGTCTAACTCCGTAAGTATACGTAGGGAATCCTATCCCGAGCATCACCATCATATTTGCACTTCAAACCGAAGTTAGTTTAGTTTAATTTCATTATTAGAATTTAATTAGTATAGATTAATTAGGAATATTAGTATACACCAAAACATCGCATTCATATTAGCTACGACACGTACATTTCCAGGAATTTATTCACACACACACTTTCCCTTGGGTTCGATACTACTTGGTCCCTATACTCGCCCATACTACAATGATCTCATACTCTTGTAGGGTAACTACTAGTAAAGCTAGTATTTTGCGTTTAAGTCAAGTATATCAATTGGAATATGGTTTCATCACAAAAGTAAATTCGGGTTTCCATATATTTGAAACTAACAAAATTTGTACAATAAATTTGTTCATCACAAAATTATTTCTTATAGGATGGCAATGAAGCAAAATAGTCGTCATATAACCCGGTTGTAAGAGTTGGTGTTTCCATAATTATATTATCATTAATCAAACAAGTTGCTAACCATATTTTCTTTACAACTAAACAGGATAGGCATAAATCACCATATCCACAATACTGAAACTAATAGGAAGAAAGCAATCAATTCAAATTTTTGAAATTTGATCCCCTAAATTCATGGAATCGGTGATAATATTTCGTTAAATTAGGGTGATTTCTTATTTACTTTTCAACACAATAACAAACATCTAAGCCCCCTTTTACTGGTTGATGATCGATAATTATATTATTTTATTATTTATTATATATTTGTTGTAGGTTTACCACTGTTAAATATTAATAAGGATTTATAACAGACTAATTATTCACCTAAAATATTCCATAAGTATTGCTATTAATATATATATTCTTTCAACTCAGGAATATAAACTTAATAAAGAAGATGATGAAGTCTTTGAAATGTTCCAGTTGGCTACAAGGGTATTGCCTCAGCTGCAGACAACACATGTCTAGACCCCTTGCCATCAATGTCCCAATGACGAGAGTTGCATAGAAATTACAAATTACCTGGTTGCAGACGGGCAGCTATGGAAAAGCTTCTCGAAAATGGACGATGTCGTAATGCGCAACTATTACTCTGCCTATAAATTACGCAATTCATGACAAACACGAGGAATCAACCCCCACGATCCGCCAAAATGTATCCGAGAAGGTTCTGACACATTTTGCCCAGAAAGCTAGGCAATCTTTGTGCTTCACCGTTCCTCTTAAGAGCTTACATAACCTAACACCAAGTGGTGGAATTTTTTCTTCACTATAACTGTGCAGAAAATGAGTTCTACTACTCTTGTTTTCAATTTTTGGTACAGACAATGGAGATGAAGCTGAAAATTCTTAATTTTACATATAAAGGACTAGAAGATGCTGCTCCTGAATATCCCAACATGTTAATTTAGGAAGACTCGTCCCAAGGGGCCAAGTTGGTCTTCTTTTGTCCCATGCATATCCACGTAAGTATGATATTGATGTTCCATACTTTGCTTCCTGAAATAAGCCGGACCTTTATAAAGTTGATTGAGGTAAAATGGTTGTTCTGAAACTTTTAGGTACTAAATTTCACCCTCTTGTTTAGCTCCAGAATGATGGAATTTTTTCTTTACTTTAACCGTGTGGAAAATGAGTTCTATGACTCTTATTTTCGATTATTGTCACAGACAATGGAGATGAAGCTGAAAATTTATAAGTTTCCATATAAAGGACTAGAAGATGCTGCTCCTGAATAACAATACATGTTCAAACACTTTTCATCAATTTTCTTGATATAATCAAGACTTTTCATTTATTCAGTGTTGAGAATTTATCAAGACTTTCATCAATTCTTTTTCAACAATAATACTGGTTATACACACCTTTAATCATTTTTTTTACAATTTATCAAGATTTTTCATCAACTTTTTGTTGAAAACCTATCAAAGACTTTCATCAATACCAGTTACACACACCTTTAATCATTTTATTAGCAATTTATCAAGATATTTAATTAATTCTTTGTTAACAATTTATCAAGATATTTAAGCGGACCTATAGCAAATTGGAACTCCTATGAATGTCCCCGTGGTTATGGCTATGTTTTGCAAAATAAATGTTTCTCCAAATTTTTTCTTGAAACATATCATGATTTATCAAAATATAACGATTTATTTAATTTTAATGTTTTATATATGCAGAACACGAAAATGATCACATGCCCACAGTGGGCATAATATTATATACGTACCGCGAATGTATTAATGACACATAAGTATGGGCCCACTATTATTTTAGTTGATATATTATAATTGCTTATATGTCATTAATACATTCGCGGTGGGTATATATGTTGGGATATGTTTTAGTTTTGATGATTTTCCAAAACAACATGTAATAGGTTTGAAAGCAGTCAGGATAGTATCTTTTATTTCAGGTCAGGCTAAGTCATTTCTCAGTAGAATAGGCTGTTCAGTTGAGGGGGAACTCAGCAACACAGCCTGAAGACATCAAGATGACACCAAGAAGAACTGACTAAAGCCTTGCCAGTGACCTGAATCAGAAGAGAAGCCTGAAGGATGTCCCGCTGAGTGTAAACCGGGCTGATCTAAGCTAGGTCAGGTGGACCACTCAGTGAAGAGCATGATCAGGAGGATCAGTGCTGCACCAAGTAGGCCCTGAAGGAGTCAGGCTACTGTGGTCAGGGAAGTTTGTCATTCAGCCTTATGACAAACTTCTTGGAATGATCTTCAAACAGTCTCTGAAGGACAACTACACTGAAGACGTTCAGTCCACTGAAGATCATCAGTCAGTGAAGGAGGAAGCTACCTAAAGTCAGTGGGTCTTAGTCAAACCCACTGAGTCAAAGATCCGTGAATCCAGGCCACGTGGACCAATCAGCACGAGGCAGCAACTCTGACACTGACAAAGGCCGCATTCCAAGAAAAGTGGTTGAAACCATTTAATGTTGGATTCAAATGTATCTTCCCTCCAACGGATACATTTGAATCCCCATTATAAATACAAGCTCATAGCTTCATTGTAGTGTGTGTTGAAGTGTGTGAAAGAAGAAAATAAACACCTACAAGCTGTGAGGGTGTGTTAGTTGTTAGGGAGTTATAAGGAAGTGTTACACACCCACGACACTGACCTTTAGGGTTATCACCTATATTCATTGAGTGCCAAGCTTGTAACTCTTAGCTTAGAGAGGTTTTCCTAATCTTAGCTTTAAGGCTAACACATTGTAAAGGAAAACCTCACCTAGTTGGAGAAAACCAAACCAAACTAAACCCTTTCAGAAGATTGTTAGGTTTGTAGTGAGGTGAGGAGAGGCAGCCCAGGGAGTGGCGTGAGTCCAGTTGTAAGTGCACCTTGGCACGTTAAAAACAAGAATCCAAGTGAGTGGATTTCCTGTTAAATCAGGCCGTGGATGTAAGAGCTTGAGTCTCTGAACCACGTTAAATTGAGCGTTGTTTTTTTTTGTCTAAGCACTTGCTAATTATTTGTAGTGTATGCTCTCTGAGTGTACTTGGAAAGGTTGAAAATAAGATTAGCTAAGTATTTTAGTCAGGGAGAACCAATCTCACTGACAAGCTTAGGCTAGCACTCGAGAGTTCAGTCTCTCGAGTCACTGCCTTGTTGAGAGCCTGAGCTTTCAAGTCTCATCTCTGACTTGATAGCTCTGACTCTCAGCAACGCAGTGACTTGAGTATTCCGTCACTGAACTCAGTCAGGGTGCAAGCTATGCTTTTTAACGCACTCGAGAGTTCAACATCTCAAGCCACTGTCCTTGCTCAGAGCATGAGACTCCAAGCCATCTCACTGACTTGGTAACTCAGCCTCTGAGCAGAGCAGTGACTTGAGTATTACTCACTCTTGCTGAACTCCCTGAGGAAAAGTTTTAAAAAAAAATTTGTGCTCCTGAATTCCCATTTTGCCCTTCGAAAAACGGGACCATCAATATAATATTGTACTCATTGGTGGGCATATGATCAAATCCGATGCAGAATAATCCTAGCATTTCACTTGTTGTCTGTGGTATCGACGTTCAATCTCATGCCATGTGCTAAAATCATCGTCATAAAGCAATTATTGAAATTACTATATATTATTTGTAGCAAAATTTTGTTGGGCTTGACTTTAATTAATTAATAATGACCATTAAATCTTCTTTTCTAATGTTGAAAATGAAATAAGGAATCTCCTAATTTAACAAAAATTCTCATATCAAAAAATTGGAAATAGAATCCAATCTCAAAATTAGTTTTAATTCAGATTTTTTTTTTACCCGGGGTTGGCGAAGAAAGTATCAAAACAGAGTATGTCAATTGGAATATGGTTTCATCACAAAAGTAAATTTTGGTTTCCACAATTGCTATATATTTGAAACTAACAAAACTTGTATAGTAAATTTGTTCATCACAAAATTATTTCTTATAAGATGGCGATGAAGCAAAATAGTCGTCATATAACTCTGCTCTAAGAGTTGGTGTTTCCAAAATTATATTATCATTAATCTTTCAACCATATTTTCTATGGTTATTTGTTTAAATATCTAACAAAAGCACAATGAAAAATAAAATACCGAGAAGAAATCGATGATAACAAAATACCTTTACGGAGAGAGGAGGATGATGACGACGGCGACGAAGGGCAACACCACTGCGGAGTGCAAAAGAGATCACACGTCGCATGGAGAATATTCTGATTTGTTGAAACTCGCGAGGGCTGCTGAAGGTAGAGAATTGACTTAAGACATGGTGGTAGTGGATCTGTGTATGGTGGTAGTGGAGATGTGGAGGCAGAAGGTTGCGGACTTGCGGGGAAGGAGTTAGGGTTTTCTGGGCGTGTGGAATTGTGTGAGTGGCTAACTGAGTGGGAAATGAATTATTGGGGGTGTGGGATGGGGTTTGAATGATTTATTGAAAGAGTTTTTCTAAAAAAAGTAAATGAAATTAAAGATGGGTGCGTGCCAGGCTAGTATACCATGTATATGTAATATGTGATTGATAATTTGACAATTAATTAACTTGATAATAATAATATTTATTTTAATTATTTAATTTATTAAATATATTATTATAATAACTATTAATTTAATTCGATTTTTGGTTATTTTTATACAAATATTGAAACCGAACCGAAATACAAAAAATTAATTTAAAAAACCCGAACTGAATAACCGAATAACCGAACCGAACTGTAAATTTCAGTTCGGTTTGGTTGGTTAATTCGGTTTTAACCAATTAGTGCTCACCCCTAGTAGAGAGGGTGCATTGCAAGGTTTTTGACTGATAAGAAGTATCCCAAGGCTGAGCTCATTGAAAATTTTAAACTATAAACTATGAAATTGAGATGGATGCCAAATGAAGCAAACAATGATTGTGGTGTATTTTTTATGCACCATATTTTGAACTTCAAAGGGAAACCTTATCAAATGTCAAATCTATGCCAAGTAACACACTGAATTATCTTTTGTAACACACTCAATCACAAGTAGTAACACAATATCATTATTTATGTTTATACAGAACACATTTTATAGTGAAGTCTGTAACACATGCATGTCTCATTCTGGTAACATAGTGATAACAACGGATTAAGATTATGTGCTTCTGTTACATGGTAACACTAATTAAGTAACATTAGTAACATGTAAATAGTTATATAGTAACACATATTTTTAGTTATATTATAGTACTTACTATTTGGATTAGTAACACTTTTTCTTTATTTTATTTTTTTTTTCTTTTAGGCTGCTTACAGTGTAACGCCCCGAATCCAAAACACATAAATATCTCAGATTCGAGGTGCCACTTGTGACTAAATTACGAACTATAAAATTTTTGATATAAAAATGGATAATAAAATCAGAGACGAGTTTTATGCAGCGGGAGAATGAGTAGGATAATATTTATAATATATTTCTCACACACATATATATAAAACTTAATATCAATAGTATCATTTTATTTAAGTGGGGAACTCCGTGTCGTCTCTATTACTGTCCTTGCTCCACGAACTCATAATCTGCAAGGGTTGTAAAAAGGGGGGCGTGAGATTTGAATTCTCACGTATGGGTGATTTGCAACGTCATGGGATTGGTAAATCCGAAGTATATTAAATTATACTCATTAATAAAGTAATTAATTTATTTAAGCAGTTGATATATAAGTATGAAATACATATATCACAGAAATAACAAGCTCACGTAATAATTAATTGGGCATGACAGGTTTCACATCATATAATCACAAGTTTATTCACATTAAGGGGCAAAGCCCAAAACCATTTTCAAATAACGGCCTAATCTGCCAAAATCATTTTTTCACATATAGTAAATCTCCCCCAAACCATTTCTCACCATCAATTCATCCATTCATGTGACCATGAATCTGATTTATTAATATCACTCATGGTCACCACAAATAATATCAGCGACCATGAATCTGACCTATTATCACTCATGGCCGTACGTGTCAATCCACAAACAAAACTGCTCAATGATTACTCGCTTTCCTCTTCTCATAAAAACTGTCATTTCAAATTGTGGGGAGAATTCACATAATTCGTACTTAAACAGATTCATGCTCACAAAATGCCCTTGTCTCAAGCAATGGTGATTAATTCAAGTAAAACAATAGACATTTGGTATCATATATAAATACATCACATAATTCAAACAATTATATAGTAGGTGTACATTTATGTTGGATTAGTTGTTTTAGATTGATTTAGTCAAGTTCAGAGTATACCAGCACAACGTATTATTAGCAGATCAATCAACAGATCAATCACCCACCTGATTGTTTCGAGTCCCGAGAATGATGTGTAGGCAGAGGGTCGAGTCCTCCGTGCGTGTCCCGAAAAGTACAGAATCCTAATAAGGAGTATTCCGATTAAAAGATTGACTTTTGAATTTGAAAAGCTTAAGAGTGTGAAACTCGAGGATTGAGTAGATCGTTGTCTTTAGAAAACTATTGAAAACTAAAGTTTTCAAAGGTTGATTTCAAATTGATAAGTACACCCCTTTTTAAGAGGAGGTGTATTAGGGGGGTGTATTTAATGAATTCAGTGGTGTAACAGGGGGTGTATTTAATGAATTCAGTGGTGTAACAGGGGGGTGTATTTACTGAATTCAGGGTGTCCTTAACAAAGGCCCTTTAAGAAAGAAAATATAAGAATTCATATTTTATAAAAACCTCTTATTAAAACTTATTAAAGACTTTGGCTTTTCTAAGACAAATTATAAAAAGTACTTTTCTTTTCTAATATTAATATTACTTCTAAAGTTGATTAGTGACACTTTTAGGAAATAAAAGGATCATATTAATTTTCCCAAAAATACTCTTTTCATTTGTTATTAATTTTGGATATAACTCGACTTATCTTTTCGTTCCTAATTCTCTAACAGTCGCACAAGGGGAAGACGAGTTTCCCTTTGTCTCCAAAAACTCAACTAATATTACTAACAACTAATTTCATCACCATACAGTTAATTCAATAATACTAATCCAAAAATACTTTTCAACTAAAACAACAATACTAATTCATCCATTCTAATAATATCATCCAACTAATCCAATAACACTAGACAACAATTTCAATAATACTAAACAACTTAAAATACTTAACAACACTAACCAATTATTTCAACAGTTACTCAACAACTCATCAAGTGATATCAATTCACACTAATCCAAGTGCTCTGACTTAAATCAATCAATACCAACAGCTAGGAATTTCAACAGAATAACATCTCCATCTACAACTTACAGGCTTCCAAGCCAAAAACAGTAATCAAGCCTCAACAGGGATTCGATCAATTCCTATCCCAACTAGAATTAGAGAGAAAGTTAGCGATTCTTACGAGTCCGGTTCGTGGTGGTAAACGGACGGCCTAACGGCGTCGTATAAAGATTCGTTCGGTTAATCGGGCGGCCTAACGGCGTCGTTCGGGAATTCGGAAAACGGATTTGAACAGCCTAACGGCGTCGATTGGGATTTCCAGAAATTCCGGCAGCAGCAACCGGTTCAACAACGTCAAATTGATCGAAAATTTAAACGGAAAAGGTTACGGGATGGAATTGAATTAAGCTTCAAAGAGTAGAAATTGAAAGGGGGAATTTTCAATTACCTTACTGGAAAAGGAAAAGAGGCGACGCTTGGCTCCGGGCTTCGACGGCACGGGAGCGGCGGCGCTTCGTTCGAGGAGGCGGAGGACAGCGGCGCGGCTGGGAGAGGGCACGGCGGCGGCTTCGCTCGCCGGGAGGAAGAGGCGCGACGCGATGGCGGCGTCACGGCGGAGGAGTAGCGGCGCTTGTCGCCGGCGAGAGTGAGAGAGCGAGAGGACAGCGGCGGTCTGGGGCTATGGCCGTTGCGGAGAACGGCGGCGTTGAGCGCTGCTTCTTCGGTGGTGCGACGGCGGAGGAGCGACGGAGGGCGCCGCCTGGCGGTGGAAACGGCGGAGAGACGTACGGCGGCGTTTCGTCGCGGCCGAAGGGAGGACGAAGGAGGAGGAGGCGTGAGCGATCGGCAAGGGGCGGCGCTCGCGAGTCTCTGGCCGGCGTCGGGCGGCGCTCGTGCGAAGGAGGGCAGCGACGATCGGAGAGGAGAGGCGCGACGGCGTCGCTTGGTGGTGGAGGCGACGCTGCTCGGCGGAGATGAAGAAGAGGGAGTTGATTTTTTTTGGCTTTGGAAGGAAAACCCGTAGCCTGAGAGAAGGGAGTATATATATACTAGGGTGCACCCCCGCGAATTTCGCGGTCTGAAACTTTTTACTGTTTTAAATTGTATTTTGCAGTTAGAATTTTATTAAAAAAAAGTGTTTATTACAATCTGTTATTTATAGTAAAATATTACATGGTGACAATATTTTTGTAGCATCATATGATATCTCAGTGACAATATCTTTTCCAAAATATTTTAATTCCCTCCTACAAATTTCACATCTATCAATATTTTACAAAAATAAATTCCAAAAATATCTTAGAAAAGAAATCGTTCAACTGAGAAAAAAGATTTGCTTGCATTAATTTAATATTTAAAATAATATTTTATATTATACATAAATATTTTGTTTCCATTGATTAAAATATATTCATAATTATTGTATTTTAGAGTAAGACATTTTTTAAAGTTTTAATACTTAAATTCACTCCACATATTTTTAAAGTTCTTTTTGGCCAACACTATAAGTTTTTAACCATGAAATTTATTCCACATATTTTTTTAGAAATATACATTATTTATATAACAGTCTTTTACTTATTTATCATATGCAATACTATTTTAATATTTTCATGTTAAAACATTATAAAAGAGAAATTGAAATCCTAGTCTAGAAAAGAACATATGTATTTTACATTTTAATGGTTTATTTTGACGGTAAGATTTTATCCAAAAATAAAATTTTGTATTAAAATCTATTATTGAAGGCAAGATATTATGTTTGGTGATATTTTTTTATTTTTATTTTTTTGTATCATACACTATTTCGGTGACAATATCTTTTCTTAAATATTTCAATTTTCTCCTACAAATTTCACATCTATCATACTTTGCAAAAATAACTTCCAAAAATATCTAAGCAAAGAAATCGTTCAACTGTGAAAAAAGATATGTTTGCATTAGTATAATAATTAAAATTATATTTCATGTATTACATAAAAAAAAATTTATTGAAGGCAAGATATTATATTTTGTGACATTAATCTTTTTGGTATCATACACTATTTCAGTAACAATATATTTTCTGAAATATTTCAACTTTGTTCAACCGTGAAAAAAAACTTACTTGCATTAATATACTATTTAAAATATTATTTCATATTATGCGTATATATTTTATTTTCATTAGTAAATCAATTTTTTTTTTGCCATCACTATCATTACTAATTCATAAGGCTGTGTTTACTTTCACAGATAAACCCCTCTTGATATTATAGTAGAGGTTTGCAAGCTGTTTACTTTGCAAGTTAATATATCCGGGTAAACCTTTCGACCCGGATCAAACCCCTGCTATTTCCTATATTTAAACCAGCTTGAAGTGGGCAGTTAAAATAAACATGAGTACTGTTCCTAAGCAGAATTACCTAATTGCCCCAAAATAATATGTGAAATTACATCAGTGAGTTGAGAGAGTTGTGTGAATTCCAGACAAAAGAACTTTCTTCAATTCCACCTTCATCATCGATGTCACATTTTTTTTTGTCTATTCCAAACATAAGAATTTTTATCAATTCTTAGCCCCTATCTCTCACTCTAAAGAGACCCAGAAAGACCAAATTCTATCCTCAATAATGCATCAATTCCTTCACTTCAAAATAACAAAATTGAATTTCAGATTAGATTGATGGAGAGAATGAGAATGAATAAATTAGCGAAAAAAATTAAAGAGAATGATAAATAGAGGAAATGGAGAAGAGAAATAGAGGATACCGTTTTGGGTGAAAGAAATAGGCTTATAGTGAAGAGGGGAAGAACAAAAAGAGGAGAGAAAATAGATGTTTATGTGAGAAGAAAGAGAAAATTTGATGGAAAGAGGGGAAGACAAAAGGAGACTAACAGAGGAAAAGAAAGGAAACTGAAAATGGAGGAGAGAGAGGAAGATCATGGAAAAATGGAGAGAGAATGGGATGGGGCATTTTAGTGGAAGCCAAAAAACAAAAGGTGAAATGTGGGAGAGGGAGAGGGAGAGAGAGACACGTGTGGGTGTGAAATAATAAAAATTAAAAAAATTATTCCACATATTTTAAGAAAAAACATATACATTAATTATATAAGATTTAACAATCTTTTACTTATTTATCAATTACAATACTCTTTTAATATTTGTTATATAAGATTTAACAATCCTAGTCCATAAAAGAATATCTATATTTTGCAATTTAATAATCTATTTTGGCCGTATAATTTTATCCAAAAATAAAATTTTCTATTACAATCTATTATTGAAGGAAATATATTTTATATGGTTGCAAGATTTTTTTAGTATCATACGCTATTTCGGTGAAAATATCTTTCTAAAATATTTTGAATTCTCTCCTACAAATTTCACATATATCAATATGTTGCAAAAAATAAATTCTAAAAACAAAACATCCAACAATGAAAAAAAGAATTGCTTGCATTAATTTATTGTTTAAAAGAATATTTCATATTATACATAAATATTTTGTTTACATTGATTGAATTTTATTCAGATTTATAGTATACTATAGAGAATAACAACTCTAAATTTTACAAATAATTAATTCCTAAAAAAACTAAAAAAAAAAAAATCTTCATCCGTCGATTTCCAAATTATCTCGATAAACAGGGGTTGTGAGACCCTTTTTGTTACAGTGATGCTCCGGGGTTGGATCGTCATACCAAGTATTTATTCATATTTATGCAAGAAAAAAAATGATGGTTCAATTAGATTAAAATAAAATTGATCTCTTACCCAATGTGGTGGTTTGCGGTATTCCGATGCGGTTCAAGGCCGCGGTGGTCCGAGGGAAAAAAATCCATGTGGAGACGGTGGTTCATGAATAACCTGAGAGAAGAGAGACGACAACGTGAGAGAAGAAGAGAAGAGAGAAAAACAATATTATACCTATAAAGAAAAATCAAACAATGAATGAGAAAATAAAGAGAAGTGAAGATGATTAGGGTTGTAAATCAGAATGAAAACTAAACTGAGATTTGACATTTATAGAAAATGCAAAATGAAATGTACGGTTGAGATTAAAAGTATAAAATATATGGTGTAGATTAAGTCTTAATATGATTTAAAATATACCTAAAATAACTTTTAAGGAGAATGCAGGATTTTGAAATAAATGATTTGAGAGGTGCCACATCATTTTAAGAGAAATGTGGTGCTGACACATCATCTTGGAGAGGTTTGGAAATATAGTATAATAAGATAGGAAAAATATCTTTAATTATTTAATTTAATTAAAAGATAAAGGAAGGAGTTAAAGATGTGGGTGAGAATTAATACTTTAATTAATCTAATTCAAAAGGAAAGTAATTTATGTGGGTAGGGATTAACCCCTTTAAATTCGGATATTTTCGTTCCCACTTGATACGGTTCGGGGATCGTTTGGTTCACGAGTTTAATCTCGATTCGAAAATTAATACAGTTTTAAGATTCGAATAATATTTTATTGTATTTTAATTATTCTCAATAAATTATACGGATCGAAAACATAATTTTAAACTTTGAATAATTAATTTCTCGTAGTCCCTTATTCGTTTGAAATATTCGATTTCTTTCTTCGAACTTGGGAATTTGGAAATAGAGTATATATTTAAATTACACGTTAGCACACAAAATAATAAAATTAAAAGAAACAAAGATAATAATAATATAAAAGTATATAATTAAGGTTTCTAGCAAAATAAAAGGTATAAAACGGGACGGGGTATTACATACAGGATTTTTTTGAAAGCTTTTTTTTTGGCTCCAAGGTTGTTTGTTTTGGGGTTAATAATCTTAGGAATCGTGTAATAAAGAAGGTATATGATTTTTATGTGAACAAACTTGGAATGTTGGATGCTGCAAAGGATTTGAAAGATGATGTTTCTTTGGAGAAGAAACGTAAACGTCAGGAAGTTGTTAGTGAAATGAAGAGAAATTTGAGATCGAGGAACAAGAAAGACTGAATTATATTCTATATTTGGGGTTTTTGAGAAACTTTTATCTTATTTGGTGGGTAATATTTTCTTATGGTACTGGTGTTATTATGTTAATATGGTAGTTGATTCAAGGTTTTATGGTGTTAGTATTGTAGTTGGTTCGATGTTAATTTTAGATATTATATGGTAGTTTTCAGGGATTTGGCATACAATATGGTTCGAGGTTTTTAGATATTATATTATAGTTTCCAAGGGTTTTGACGCACATTTGGTGTTTTGGGGGGTACTTTTGTTGGATGGGCTTATTGTTGATGAATTCTAAGTTCTTTTAGATTTTTATATATATTTGTCCTCCTGTTTAGTAAATGTGTTTACCTTTTTTCACCCATCATAATAATATGAATAATAACACACATTTAAAGTGAATAATAACACCTTTTTTTTTATCTAAATTACTTAATGGATTTTAACATATTTCAACTGAATTCGATCTTTAAAACTTTGACAAATGGTTTTGTTTATGTTGTAACATACATACAATTAAACAGTAACACACATTTATACTATTTTGTAACACACAACATATCTGAACAATAATACAATTTTTAACTAAATTACTTGATGGATTCACACACATTTAAACTGTTTGGTAACACACACATATCTGAACAACAACCTATATTTACATAATTAAATAGTAACACATCCTTTTTAATCAAAACTTTCATATTTGTTTTTCTAACTTAGAAAACAACATCAAAACATTAACACATATTTTGTTTACTATGTAACTCACACATAACTGAACAATAACATAATATAAACTGTTTTGTAACATCAACATAATTGAACAGTAACACAATATTTAATGTATAAAGCAATATTTTTCCAGAGGTCAATATGAATTTAAATCAAATGAGCATTGGGTTTTTGGTGCCATATTCCATTGGTAATCTTGCCTTCTTTTTAGCTTCCTTTGAAGTGTCCTTTCATCCTTGCTTTTCTGCCTTTTGTGATCGAGCGATTAGGATCATGTATATCCAGTCCTTCCACAATTTCGTTTGACTTTTGCGGCTGGTGTTTGGACTTGAATGCTTTGGTAGCTAATGAATCTCTTTCGTGACCATCTTCTAGCATTTTCCTCATTTCGACATCTTTTTCACAATCCAAAATCAGATTGTAACTCTTCCTTGCCATTTGATGTCTCCATGGAATTAAACTGTGTACTTTCTTTGTTTATGTCCATGTCTTTTTCTCCAAATCTCTGATTTTGCAATTCTCATCCACCTTCTACATATGTATTCATTCGGTATTTCGTCTACCGAGTTAATATGCAGAACCCGTATGCAGTGGCAGCACAACATGCCACACTTTTCAAATTGTTTGCAGCTACAGTTGATCATAACCATGATTTGTTCAAAAATCACCCTATACATATCACCTTTTGCGTTGACTGCATACACCATTGTAGTGTCCTCTCTTCCCACCTCTTTGGAAGTGCACGACAGGCTCTTTAGGAATTCACTCTCAAAAGTGTTGAAAAGAGTGAGAGTGTAAACTTCTGCAGCATGTTTCACAATCCCGCTAATCATCAACGTAGAATCTGGCTTCATACACTGACATTGGAACTCGTCATTTCTTTCGTTTGCCCTCCATGCCTTTACTATTTTGTTGAATATTTCATAAAAGTATGTCAGTCCAATTGACTTCCTTGAGTTGAAAGATATTGAGTTGTTTGTACTTTCACCACGTTGGGAAGATTTTATTCCAGCGGAGATGAAATCCTTGCTCAATGTCGTGCATTATTTCTCATTCAGAGTATAGAGCCTTTTAAGCCAAGCATGATTTTGCATATTATAGTCCGTAATCATCCCTTTCCAGCAGTTCTCAAACTCCTTTCTATCGTTGCAATCCGATATGCACTTGTTGAATGTGTCCTTAAATTTGTTGTTGTCCTTTAGCTGTCCAAATCTGCTAACTGCATTCTGTTGTAGGTGCTATAAACATAGTCGATGTCTTAATTCTGGGAAAATATGAGAAGCAGTAACAGAACTTATGTTTATACAGTAACACATATTATACTTAGATAGTAACACATGTTATACTTATATAGCAACACATTTATTTACTATTCAGTAAAATATATCATTCCTTTTATGCAAATTTTAAAGCAACACATCCATTTTCGTACAGCCACACACCGTTTAATTTTATCAGTAACACTTGTTTAGCTTTCACAGTAACATAATACTAGTGCATGTAGTAACACTTATACACTGTTCAGTTTTTTTTTATATTTCTATAATGGCATACATTTTCTATTACCTTTGCAATTGCTGGATCTTGATCCGTAAATATAGTAATTGGACCTCTTCAACCCATTGATTTCATGAACACGTCAAACAACCACTCAAAAATTTCTATTTTTTCAATCAAACAAGAATGTTATTCTGAACATTATATTCTTCCCGTGAATGGTATACAGATGAGATCGTATTTGTTGGTCTTATAAGTCGTGTCAAAGTCCAGTACGTCACCGTATAATATCAAAATCTTCTTTCATCATCGAGTCTCTCCAAAAAATATTACTTAGCTTTCCTTCTTCGTTCATTTTCACCCTGGAAGAACCGACTTTTGTCCTGTTTTTTTTGTTGTATCAACTACATAAATCTCTTTGCATTGTCACCTTTTATGTTAACCCTTTTAGTATGGTTCACATAGTTTATGTGGTCCATCATCGTATGTCCGACTTAGTCTTCACCTCCAGCACTATAAGCCATGTAACAAAAAGAATTTACTGGTCGTATACCAAAAGATATCATTTCGTCTATCGCTTCAGGCTTTCCACCACAGATTGCTCCCTCCGTACTGTGCAAATTATTCAATTCTCTTCTTGTTAATGGATGATTGTGTTCCATTATGTGTTTCACTACTTAATACTTCTCATCTTCAGTTAATTTTACCCTCATTTGCGTCTTGCAATTGGTTCTTCTATCTCCATTTCTTCTCTTTGTAGTTGTTTCTCTAGCTACTGTTCCACCAGTTTTTGCCTTTAGACTATTACAAGAGCAGACGTACAATTTGGATGTCAACACGTTTGTGCCATCTGTTGACATTATTCCTGTTGTCTTGCGTACACTAAATCCCAACAAACGGGCATATGCCCGATACAATTCATACATCTGATCCATCGTATTCGTTTTCATTCCCATCAAAGAACCACTTAATTCTTCACTATCAAAGTTCTCCCCTTCATTCTGTGTGTTACGTGTGTCTTTTAATACTTGTATTTGTTCATCAGTAGATAGCTAATCACTTTCCTGTTCATGATGCATTCATGCATTGTAACATTCATAGTCACATGTGCATTAGTAAACTATAACACCATATACTTGACATTTGTAACACAAGTGCACTGTATGAGTAACACCATTCATTTTGTATAATAGCAGTATGTATTCCACATAGTAACATAGTTTTTCATTAAAGTGTAACATATATTGATAATACAAGTAACATATTTATAGTCATTAAACATTTAATATTGTGTAATTCATATAGTAACATACCTAACCCCTATGAGTAACACATATTTCCATTAAACAGTAGCATTGAGTAATTACACACGTAAATTATTTCTCAACAAATACACAGTAACACAGATTACTTCATACAGTAACATGCATCAGTTATATGAGTAACATATATGTCAATTAAGATTTGTAACACTAGTTTTGTTTTCCTCGTAACAGACATATCATTAACACGTAACATATTTTTAAATTCATTAATCTGGTATTATTAAGTTACTTTTTTGTGTTTTTACGACTTGAACGTTGTGTGTGTGTTACCTGTTGTTGCTGAACCAGTAGAATTTTCTCTTGTTATTATCTGGAAATCTTCAAAATATTCATACATGTCGGTTTTTTCTTGAATTCAACGTAGGATTTTGTTTCCGATTTTTTCTTCTTCCTTCTCCTTGATTCAGCGGTTGAAACTCGTCGGAATTATTTCTCTCTCGCGTTGTCACCACCTCCTCTCACTCTCTCTTTTTTTCCCATGTTTTCGCGGAGCTGGGGGTTAATTTCCCAGGATTCGTAAAAATTTATTTTGACCCGGTTTCCAAGCGCGACCTGCGAGTTTTTTGGGATTGCCCTATTTTTAGTATATTTCATGTGTGAAATATTTCACATGAGACCTCCTCAATATACACTCATTCAATACATGAACAAAACAACACATTTGATAATATCAATATTTTCGTGAAATATATTCTTTCAAATAAACTAAATATTTAAACTTGAAATATTTTCTTGAAAAGATTCATTCAAATTATGTTAATATGTGTAAGATATATTATTCTTAAATTTTAAGAAAAAATAATACATGTATAATAATACTAAAAAGACCATGTCAAATATTATTATCTTAAATATAATGAGTGACATATTTAAACTCTCAAAATATAATAATTAACAATACAATTTAGTATATGCCTGATATATAAATAATTGTATATCACAAAGATGTCAAAAATTAAAGTAACATGTGTAGCATAATTGAACATAAATTTGATCAATTTAAATTAAGTTTGTATATTTCAAATTAAGAGCATGTTCATAAATATAATATGTAAGTTAAATTAATAGATGAAATTGAATCAGTAAATTGATTCGAAATTATATGACCTAAGTCATCCAATAAAATGAGTCAACTTTTCCTAATAAAATTAGTCTATATTTAATTATTTAAAAAATAGAATGTATTTAGACAAGATATAAGTTAAGGTTAATTTAAACACATGTTTTAGAAAGAGTCAAATTATCACATTATAAGTAATATATATTCAATCACATATATAGAAATAATTTCATCTAATTTGAAAGAATATGAATTAAGTCATCACATAAAAATTAGTAAACTTTCCCTAATATAATTAGTTTATATCTATTATTCAAAAAAATATGGTGTATTTAGACAAAATATAAGTTGATGTTAGTTAATTAAAATACGTTTTTATAAAGAGTCAAATTTACCTAATATAAGTAATATATATTCAATCACATACTTATAAATAAAAAGATCAGTTTTCGAAAGCGTATGAACTAAGTCATCATATTTTCAAAAGTGTATGAACTAAGTTATCATATAAAATTAGTCAACGTTTTTTTTTTATATAATTAGTCTATCTTTAATTATTCAAAAAAATAGGATGTATCTTTAATTGAATAAGTAATATATATTCAATCACATACTTATAAATAATTTCATCTAATTCGAAAGTGTGTATGTACTAAGTTATCATTTAAAATTAGTCAATGTTTCCTAATATAACACATGGAGACCGTAATTTAGTTTAAAAGAAATAAGAAAAATAATAAAAGCATTAGAAGGATAGAGTGTAAAAGAAGTGTTTATATTTAACTTGATTAAAAATACATAATCATTACGACGTGATTGGTATTTGAGAATTAATTATGAGTGAAATTTACATACTTAAATTCATTCCAAATGTTATGATCGACATATTTTTTTTAATAAAATTATTCATTCTTATTTTTTTACACAATTGTATATCTTCTTTTTTATTTAACAGTGTGTATTATCATGCACTCCCAACAATAATAATAAAAAAAAATACTTTTAAGAATAACAATAATTTAAACAATAATGTGTAATAATCATAATAATATTTAACAATATTCTAACTATTAATAATATTATTAACAATTTTTAACAATTAATAATAATAGTAAGATTAATAATAATAATAATAAATATACCATAATAAAACAAATAGTAAGACTCTTGTTATACAATAATAGATGTTTCTTTGAAACCAGTCTATCTTTAATTGTTAAAAAAAAAAGATGTATTTAGACAAAATATAAGTTAAGGTTAAATAAAACACATGTTTTATAAAGAGTCAAATTTACCTGATATAACAAATATATATTCAATCACATATTTATAAAATAATTTCATATGCATATATTTATTTTTAGTTAATCATAAGCGACTAAATAATTTAGTCGATTTATTTTTAAAGATATCCATCTTTCAAAAATTAAGGAATGTGGGATACACACATACACACATATAATATATTAAATCATGTCAAAGATAAATTTAAAATTGATATAAATAAGTAAAGTATATAATTAAGATAAATTTATATATTGATTGGTGTATGACTTTACAATTAAATCACATGTTTTAAAAAGAGTCAAATTTTCCTAAAACAAGTAAAAATTTAAATTATTTTTTAAAATTTAAAAAGAAAACAATAAGAGTCGTTAATCAATTGACCAAATCAAAGGTATATTTTGATTGTATCAGTAACATTTAAATAAAATTAGTATTAACATAGAAATTTTTATTTATAGAATTGAAAATATACATAGAAATTATTATTTATAGAATTATAATTAATATACATTGAATTTAAAATAATACATGAACATAGAATTGTAATTAAACCTAGATATTTTTATTTATAGAATTATAATTAATACATTGAATTTTAAATGATACATTACAATATTGAAAAATAATATACATTGACAATATTAGAAAAATATAATTTTTAACATATAATCAATGATTCTTAATCTTCACATTAAAATTGATCTTCTATTCATCCTCATTATTGATCTTCAATCCTAAAAAAACAAAACAAAACCATTCACACAATGATAACGATTTTCATATGATCAAAATATAATTAAACAATAATTAATCAAAAAAATAAAGTAACAACATAATTAGAATCCACAATAAAAAATTATTTGTTAAAAAATATAGTAAATACCTTGACATGTATAGATATGTATCATGTCAAATCACAAAACAAAATTAAGGAAAAAATCATTAGTAAAAGAGATTAAACAAAAGATGCGGATTAAATATATAGAATAAAACGATCAAAAATAAAAAATAAACTATAAATACCTTGACAACTATATATTTATATCTTGCAAAAAAAAAAAATTAAAGATTCACACGAAAGATGAGTTGATGGAATTTACAATACCTTGAGATATATAGATTCATATCCTGTAAAAGAAAAATATAAACAATATCTTGAGATGTATAGATTCACAGAAAAATAAAAATAGACTAAAGGAGAATCAATGAAAAACTTCATAAGAAAATCGAACGAATTCATAAGAAAAACGAACGAATTAATTTGCCAAGAATCGAACCATTTTTTTCTTGGAAAAATTTCTAATTCATTTGCCAAGAATCTAATAAAAAAATTCTTAGAAGAATTTCGAAAGATGAAAGAGAGAGATCGGATGATTTTTTAGAAGAGATTATTGGAATTAATTTTTAATTGTGTGAGTGAGATGATATATAGAGGGTATTGTGATAGAATCAACAGTCAAGATTAGATTAGAGATTAATTTTGAATGACTGCGAATAGTTTTTAAAGTCAATGAATTGGGTGAATGAGAGGAGATAATTTTCAAAATAGAGGGATGTGGACTTGCCCCATAGGCTTAAAAAAACTTTGTTTATATAGGATACTAAGATTCACCTTTAAATGTACATGAAAATGATTTTGAGAGGATGTGAAGTATAAACTAGGTTTAAGATATGGCGAACTTAAATTAACAAAAAACTAAAGAATTTTATTAATAGTTATGAAAATTATTATTTCTGTGCACCAGGTGCATATGACACCTTAGCTATAAATATTGAGAAAAAAATATTTCTCCCAATTATTGTTTTGTACAAGTATAGTTCTACGCATTCTAATTCCATGATATTTTAATTTTCTGAGCTTAATTGTGTATGATTTTACAACTTAACCATGGACATATTTTTATTGAAAGAATTGCATATCAATACCTAATTTTTATGTTAAGATTAAATATAATTTTTATTTTATTAATGTTTCAATTCAATACTCAATTATTGTTTTTTTTTTCAATTCAAGGCCTGAGTTAATATTTTATCTCAATTCACATATTTTCAAAATTAATATTATACAATATAATGAAGTAAAATAAAGATGTGGACCACTTTTTATTATCTTGACTTGAATTGGAAAAAAATAAGCGTCGAGTCTTAAATTGAGATAAAAAAAAAAATTAAATCGAGCTTAGAATGGAGAAAAATATAAATAGTAGACCATCAATTGAGCTTCTGGAGAGCGACTCCTTTGGTTGATTGCTACTCTCCAGAGCGATTAACTTTATTTTCGTAAAATCACCCCAATAATCCCTATTTTAACAACCTCGTTTGAAATTTACACTATTTAAATAAATTTACCATCAATTGAGTCATTTATTAAATAAAGACATACATTGAAACATAACCTAAAAATTGTGTCATTATACATAATTTTTCTCTATTTTATTCTATATGAGATTTTAGTTCATCATAACAAAAAGTAGCTTCATTGTGATATGATACCAAAAATTTAAACCTAGAAGAATTACCAAGAGACAATAATTTATTAAACATATCAGTTTCACTATCAAATTTTTTATTTTTCCTCCCCAAGAACTCCCTGACTTCCCATCTACGCACTTCTCCATTTCAGCAATGTTATCTGAAAGTGTGCGTGGTGTTTTTTAGAGTCGTGTTAACTGAAATGTTGACAACATGCGCGACAACACAAGACGGTTATGAACAGTTATGAACAGATCTAAGTAGTTCTAAGCAGCGAAAGACTTAAACACTTTGCAAATGGAATTCAAAATTTTTCATAAACTTAAATAAAGTCTATGATGCCTCATGGCGAAAAGCTTCACTATAACCATGTAGTGATACAAACAAAGATCTAACATAAGATCTCAAAGTGAGGGTAAGGTGTAAACACACCACCTAAACAGATCTACGATGATTAGAAAACTGATCACACTCAAACCCTAATCTAGTCTATTTTCGATCCCTATACTGATATGAGCGTTGCAGCGCTCGACCAGCACAAAAGATAATAGTAACTGCCCTTCTACACTAGATGTACTTGAACACTCGATAGTGTAGCTCTCGTTTACTATTTCCTGGCTTGTTCCCCTGGTTTTTCCTTCGTCTATCCTCAGGTATTTATAGATGTAGGATCCACCAGAAGTTACAATTACTAGGCCAGTTTGGAAGGACCTAGAAACACATCCTCCACTAACTCCAATAACCGCCCATGATGTATTTGATCTCCTCACTTGATAACCGCAGCCGCATGACCTGGAATATTCTAAGTCTTCATCCTGTGTACACAACATCTGTAATACCCCGTCCCGTTTTATACCTTTTAAATTTCTTAGAACCCTTGTTTTATTTTATTATCTTTGTTTCTTTTTATTTTATTATTTTGTGTGCTTTTGTGTAATTTAAATATATACCCTTTTTATAAATTCCTAAATTCGTCGAAAGAATCGAATCTTTCAAAGCGAATAAAGGACTACGAGAAATTAAATACTCAAATTAAATTAAGGATTTCGATCCGTATAATTTATTGAGAATAATTAAAATACTTTAAAATATTATTCGAACTTTAAAACTGTATTAATTCTCAAATCGGGGTTAAATTCGTGAACCAAACGACTCCTAAACCGTATCAATTGGGAACGAAAATATCAGAATTAAAGGGGTTAATCCTTAACCACATAAATTAATTAGCTTTTTGAATTAAATTAATTAAAGTATTAATTCTCACCCACATACTTATTCTTCCTTTTAAAATTAATTAATTAAGAAATTAAAAATTAAAATATCTTCTTCTCTTCCTCTCAAAATCAAAACCGTATACTTCCTCATTCAATTCCCAAATTTCCCAAATTGTTCTCAGCTCTTTCTCTCTCTCTCTTAGCCAAACGCCTCCCTTCTCCTCTTTCCTTTTCCGGCGGACACCGCCGAAGCTGCGTCGCCGCCGGCACGCCACGCCGCGACCCAGCGCCTCATCTTCTCCGCCGCGCCTCGGCCGTCGCGCTCTCCCAGCGCCGTCGCGCCTCAGCCAGCCGCGACGCCTTCCCCTTCGCGAACGCCGCCGTGCTCCGCCTCTAGCCGCACGCCCAGTTCCTCCTCCTTCTCCCACCAGCGACCGTCGCGCCTCTTCCTCCCTTCGACCGCGACGAAGCGCCGCCGCGCGCCGTCCTCTCCGCCCGCCGTCGCTCCTCGCCCGGAAGCCGCGAGCGCCGCCTCACCCCTCCTGGGCCGTCGCGGAGCGCCGCCGTGCTCAGCCCCTGCTTCGAGCCGCGACGCCTTCCTTTTTTCCAGAAACCGTGCGCCGCCGCGTCTCACCTCCGAGCGCCACCGCCATCCGTCCCATATTCTTCATAAGTGAGTTCCGTTTCCAAATTTATTATATTCAACAGCTTGCCTTCAATTAATTCCCCTTCTCGATTAATCTGATTTTGTTCTTTCCCGTGTTTAATCGAGACGATGTAGTCTACTTGCCCTTTCGGATGAAGCTCGAAGGACGAACCCGATGCCCATTAATTTTAAGAACCGAAACTACGTCGTTATGCCGCCGAAATTATCCGATGAGCCACCAATCGAACGCTGTTAGGCTGCCCGATTTGGGACTCGTAAGAATTGCTTAATTCTCTCTAATTCTCATAATAGTGGATTAGGATTTGAGTTGATTCCCTGTTGAGGCCGTGTAAGTTTGAGGTATTTTATTTGGATTTAAGTTTTGTAGATGGACTTGGACAATGTTTGTTTTACATAATATTAATGGTGAATTAGTTGTCTGTTGTGATGAATTAGGTGATTAGGGTGATGGTTGTGTTTTAGCAGGATGGTGGGAATGTTTTAGCTTGTTTTAAATGTAGTGTTGATTATATTAGCTGAATGGATGAATTAGTTTAGTTGGTTAGTATTATTGAATTTAGTATTTAGTATTGTTAGTTGGTGGGTTTAGTATGGTTGGTTTTGTAGTTTGGTATTATTGTGTTTAGTTGTTAGTAATATTAGTTGAGTTTTTGGAGACAAAGGGAAACTCGTATTCCCCTTGTGCGACTGTTAGAGAATTAGGAATGAAAAGATAAGTCGTTTAATATCCAACTAAGTAAACAAATGAAAAGGAGTATTTTTGGAAAAAATTAATATAATCCGTTGTTTTAGGAGTGTTATTAATATTAGAAAAGAAAAATACTTTTTATAAACTATATTAGTTATAATATAAATTTCTTAGAAAAAAAATCAAGTTATTAATAAGTTTTAATAAGAGGTTTTGTTGGTCCCGTTTTTCTTTCACAAATAAGGACAATATGGGAAATTAGGAGAAATTTTTGTTTTAACACTGATGTTATGCAAGTCAGTAAAGCAATAAAGAACACAACAATGTAAAGTGGTTCGGAGGCTCAAGCTCCTACATCCACTGCCTGATTTAACAGGAAATCCACTACCCGGGATTCTTGTTTTTAACGTGCCAAGGTGCACTCACAACTGGACTCACACCCCTCCGCGGAGCTGCCTCTCGAACTGGCCTCACAACCCTCTTCACTCAGGGACTGCCTCTCCTCACCTCACTGCAACACCTAACACTATTCTGGAAAGGGTTTAGTTTGGTTTGGTTCTCTCAAACTAGGTGAGATTTTCCCTTACATGGTTTTAGCCTTTAAGCTAAGGTTGGGAAAATCTCTCTAAGCTTAAGATGTGTATGATGAGCTCGAGTATACAAACTGGAACACTCAAATATGACTATGAAGAACTCAGGTCAGTGTTCTTGATGGAGATGGTGCCTCCTTATGCCTCCCTTGAAACGCACCACACTCACACATCAGCTCCTTGCTTGAGTTTGTATTTATAGTTTGGATTTGAATGTTACCGTTGGAGAGAGTAACATTCAAATCCAGACTATCTCTGGAGTGAAATTCTCCTTTTCAGTAAAGTATGGCCTTTGTCAGCTTTTGTCAGATTTGCTGCCTTGACTTGATTGGTCCACGTGGACTGAGTCCAACGGCTCTTTTCTTCAGGGTACTTGATCAGGGTAGTCCTAACTTCAGGCGACTTGTCTTCAGCTGACTTGTAATCCTCTCAGGATACCTTTCTTCAGTAGACTTGAAGTCTTCTTAGGAACCATCATTGGACTTTAAGTCTTCTCAGTGGACTTCCTTCAGTAGACTTGAAGTCCACTCAGGGGAGTTGACATAAGGCTATTTGTCAAGCTTCCCAGCCTCAGTAGCCTGACTCCTTCAGGTCCTACTAGGCACAGCACTGATCCTCTTGATCATGCTCTTCACTGAGTAGTCCACTGACCAGCTTAGAAAGTCAGGTTTATACTCAGTGGGACTTCCTTCAGGCTTCTCTTCAGGTTCAGGTCTTCTGACATGGCTTCAGTCTGTTCTCTTTTTGATGTTATTTTGACTTCCTCAGGTTGTGTCAGTGAGTTCCCCCTCACTGAGTTCCTCTCAGTAGGGTTCCCCCTCAGCTGAGTTCCTCTCAGTAGGGTTCCCCCTCAGCTGAGTTCTTCCTCCACTGATAACCTGTTCTCCTGAGAAACAACCTAGCCTGACCTGAAACTAAAAGATACTATCCTGACTGCTTTCAAACCTATTACATGTTGTTTTGGAAAATCATCAAAACTAAAATATCCCAACAATTTCCCCTTTTTTGATGATTCCAAAACTTCTAACAAAAAGATTTTCTATTACAAGAATGAGGTCAGAGCACATGTAATAGTTTGAAACATGCAGAAATTCCCATAGTTTAAAAACATTTAAGATCTGCTCGGTTGACCAATTTTCTTAACAAAACTAGATCAATGGTCATGTGAACAACCCGCTCTGATACCAATTGTTGGTCCCGTTTTTTCTTTCACAAATAAGGATAATATGGGAAATTAGGAGAAATTTTTGTTTTAACACTGATGTTATGCAAGTCAGTAAAGCAATAAAGAACACAACAATGTAAAGTGGTTCAGAGGCTCAAGCTCCTACATCCACTGCCTGATTTAACAGGAAATCCACTACCCAGGATTCTTGTTTTTAACGTGCCAAGGTGCACTCACAACTGGACTCACACCCCTCCGCGGAGCTGCCTCTCGAACTGGCCTCACATCCCTCTTCACTCAGGGACTGCCTCTCCTCACCTCACTGCAACACCTAACACTATTCTGGAAAGGGTTTAGTTTGGTTTGGTTCTCTCCAACTAGGTGAGATTTTCCCTTACATGGTTTTAGCCTTTAAGCTAAGGTTGGGAAAATCTCTCTAAGCTTAGGATGTATATGATGAGCTCGAGTATACAAACTGGAACACTCAAATATGACTATGAAGAACTCAGGTCAGTGTTCTTGATGGAGATGGTGCCTCCTTATGCCTCCCTTGAAACGCACCACACTCACACATCAGCTCCTTGCTTGAGTTTGTATTTATAGTTTGGATTTGAATGTTACCGTTGGAGAGAGTAACATTCAAATCCAGACTATCTCTGGAGTGAAATTCTCCTTTTCAGTAAAGTATGGCCTTTGTCAGCTTTTGTCAGATTTGCTGCCTTGACTTGATTGGTCCACGTGGACTGAGTCCAACGGCTCTTTTCTTCAGGGTACTTGATCAGGGTAGTCCTGACTTCAGGCGACTTGTCTTCAGCTGACTTGTAATCCTCTCAGGATACCTTTCTTCAGTAGACTTGAAGTCTTCTTAGGAACCATCATTGGACTTTAAGTCTTCTCAGTGGACTTCCTTCAGTAGACTTGAAGTCCACTCAGGGGAGTTGACATAAGGCTATTTGTCAAGCTTCCCAGCCTCAGTAGCCTGACTCCTTCAGGTCCTACTAGGCACAGCACTGATCCTCTTGATCATGCTCTTCACTGAGTAGTCCACTGACCAGGTTAGAAAGTCAGGTTTATACTCAGTGGGACTTCCTTCAGGCTTCTCTTCAGGTTCAGGTCTTCTGACATGGCTTCAGTCTGTTCTCTTTTTGATGTTATTTTGACTTCCTCAGGCTGTGTCAGTGAGTTCCCCCTCACTGAGTTCCTCTCAGTAGGGTTCCCCCTCAGCTGAGTTCCTCTCAGTAAGGTTCCCCCTCAGCTGAGTTCCTCTCAGTAGGGTTCCCCCTCAGCTGAGTTCTTCCTCCACTGATAACATGTTCTCCTGAGAAACAACCTAGCCTGACCTGAAACTAAAAGATACTATCCTGACTGCTTTCAAACCTATTACATGTTGTTTTGGAAAATCATCAAAACTAAAATATCCCAACAATTTCCCCTTTTTTGATGATTCCAAAACTTCTAACAAAAAGATTTTCTATTACAAGAATGAGGTCAGAGCACATGTAATAGTTTGAAACATGCAGAAATTCCCATAGTTTAAAAACATTTAAGATCTGCTCGGTTGACCAATTTTCTTAACAAAACTAGATCAGTGGTCATGTGAACAACCCGCTCTGATACCAATTGTTGGCCCCGTTTTTCTTTCACAAATAAGGATAATATGGGAAATTAGGAGAAATTTTTGTTTTAACACTGATGTTATGCAAATCAGTAAAGCAATAAAGAACACAACAATGTAAAGTGGTTCAGAGGCTCAAGCTCCTACATCCACTGCCTGATTTAACAGGAAATCCACTACCCGGGATTCTTGTTTTTAACGTGCCAAGGTGCACTCACAACTGGACTCACACCCCTCCGCGGAGCTGCCTCTCGAACTGGCCTCACATCCCTCTTCACTCAGGGACTGCCTCTCCTCACCTCACTGCAACACCTAACACTATTCTGGAAAGGGTTTAGTTTGGTTTGGTTCTCTCCAACTAGGTGAGATTTTCCCTTACATGGTTTTAGCCTTTAAGCTAAGGTTGGGAAAATCTCTCTAAGCTTAGGATGTATATGATGAGCTCGAGTATACAAACTGGAAAACTCAAATATGACTATGAAGAACTCAGGTCAGTGTTCTTGATGGAGATGGTGCCTCCTTATGCCTCCCTTGAAACGCACCACACTCACACATCAGCTCCTTGCTTGAGTTTGTATTTATAGTTTGGATTTGAATGTTACCGTTGGAGAGAGTAACATTCAAATCCAAACTATCTCTGGAGTGAAATTCTCCTTTTCAGTAAAGTATGGCCTTTGTCAGCTTTTGTCAGATTTGCTGCCTTGACTTGATTGGTCCACGTGGACTGAGTCCAACGGCTCTTTTCTTCAGGGTACTTGATCAGGGTAGTCCTGACTTCAGGCGACTTGTCTTCAGCTGACTTGTAATCCTCTCAGGATACCTTTCTTCAGTAGACTTGAAGTCTTCTTAGGAACCATCATTGGACTTTAAGTCTTCTCGGTGGACTATTCGTTTATTCCTTTTATGTCAGTGGAGAGTTAGGAAGGGACAATGCACAAGAAGTCTTCAACTCATGGTTGTTTGATGCCTATCCCAAACTCTATCCTGAGATCAGTGGTGCTTGGAATGATGCCTTCCCTGATCATGCTCTGAAGGCCCCTGAGTCAATCACCTACTGGCCTCCTCAAGATGCAACAGGAGCTGTTGATAGAGAAAGGATCACTGAAGAGTGGACATCTTTATGTGAGCATCTTGGTCTCAAAGGACATTCCAAGGAAATGATGGAAAGGAAGAATGAGCTGAAGATCAGAGTCTTCAAACAATATGGACTTGAACCTTTGTTTGAGTCCATCTGAGAATGTTGTATCTTTTGCTGGGCATTTGTTTATAAGTCCCAGGTGTGTTTTTAGTTTGAAACATGCAGAAATTCCCATAGTTTAAAAACATTTAAGATCTGCTCGGTTGACCAATTTTCTTAACAAAAGTAGATCAGTGGTCATGTGAACAACCCGCTCTGATACCAATTGTTGGTCCCGTTTTTCTTTCACAAATAAGGACAATATGGGAAATTAGGAGAAATTTTTGTTTTAACACTGATGTTATGCAAGTCAGTAAAGCAATAAAGAACACAACAATGTAAAGTGGTTCGGAGGCTCAAGCTCCTACATCCACTGCCTGATTTAACAGGAAATCCACTACCCGGGATTCTTGTTTTTAACGTGCCAAGGTGCACTCACAACTGGACTCACACCCCTCCGCGGAGCTGCCTCTCGAACTGGCCTCACATCCCTCTTCACTCAGGGACTGCCTCTCCTCACCTCACTGCAACACCTAACACTATTCTGGAAAGGGTTTAGTTTGGTTTGGTTCTCTCCAACTAGGTGAGATTTTCCCTTACATGGTTTTAGCCTTTAAGCTAAGGTTGGGAAAATCTTTCTAAGCTTAGGATGTATATGATGAGCTCGAGTATACAAACTGGAACACTCAAATATGACTATGAAGAACTCAGGTCAGTGTTCTTGATGGAGATGGTGCCTCCTTATACCTCCCTTAAAACGCACCACACTCACACATCAGCTCCTTGCTTGAGTTTGTATTTATAGTTTGGATTTGAATGTTACCGTTGGAGAGAGTAACATTCAAATCCAGACTATCTCTGGAGTGAAATTCTCCTTTTCAGTAAAGTATGGCCTTTGTCAGCTTTTGTCAGATTTGCTGCCTTGACTTGATTGGTCCACGTGGACTGAGTCCAACGGCTCTTTTCTTCAGGGTACTTGATCAGGGTAGTCCTGACTTCAGGCGACTTGTCTTCAGCTGACTTGTAATCCTCTCAGGATACCTTTCTTCAGTAGACTTGAAGTCTTCTTAGGAACCATCATTGGACTTTAAGTCTTCTCAGTGGACTTCCTTCAGTAGACTTGAAGTCCACTCAGGGGAGTTGACATAAGGCTATTTGTCAAGCTTCCCAGCCTCAGTAGCCTGACTCCTTCAGGTCCTACTAGGCACAGCACTAATCCTCTTGATCATGCTCTTCACTGAGTAGTCCACTGACCAGCTTAGAAAGTCAGGTTTATACTCAGTGGGACTTCCTTCAGGCTTCTCTTCAGGTTCAGGTCTTCTGACATGGCTTCAGTCTGTTCTCTTTTTGATGTTATTTTGACTTCCTCAGGCTGTGTCAGTGAGTTCCCCCTCACTGAGTTCCTCTCAGTAGGGTTCCCCCTCAGCTGAGTTCCTCTCAGTAGGGTTCCCCCTCAGCTGAGTTCTTCCTCCACTGATAACCTGTTCTCCTGAGAAACAACCTAGCCTGACCTGAAACTAAAAGATACTATCCTGACTGCTTTCAAACCTATTACATGTTGTTTTGAAAAATCATCAAAACTAAAATATCCCAACAGGTTTTTATAAAATATAAACTCTTATACTTTTAATTTTATAAAGGGCCTTTGTTAAGGACACCACTGAATTCAGTAAATACACCCCCTGTTACACCACTGAATTCAGTAAATACACCCCCCTGTTACACAACAGAAATTAGTAAATACACCCCCTAATACACCTCCTCTTAAAAAGGAGTGTACTTATCAAAAGATTGTTGTTTGTGTAGTAATAAAAATAGTCATACCACAAGTATACTAGTAAATACACTCCCTCAATACACTCACCTTTCTAGAAGTGGTGTATTTACCAAAATAGGGTGTGACCCTTAAGCAAGTCCTTTTTGAGTTTATAAGACCACAACTTTCTCGATTCTCGTAACACAAACTCTTAAGTTTTCCTAAACGTTTTCAAAGGTCAACTTTTAATCAAATGGTTTCCTACTAGGATTCGGTACTAGTTGGAACGTGCACGAGGTTTTCGACCATCTGTTTGTACATCATTCACGGGACCCGGAGTTAACAGGTGGGTGATGATCCGTTGATTGATCTGTTATTAATAACGTCGTGCCGGTATTTTCTGAACTCGACTAAATCAAATCAAAAGTATCTAATCCAACATAAATGTAACACCTATCTATATAACTGTTTGGATTATGTGATATAACTACATATGTTATATATTAGCCTGTTGTTTTGTGAATCGATCACCACTGCATGAGTAAACACCTTACGTGAGCATGAATCAGTTCAGTTATCAGTCAAGTATTTTCTCAACGAAGTTGTTGTATCAGTTTTATGGAAAATCAGTAAGTACGGAGTTGTGATTTGGGTATTGATTTCCGACCTCCGGGGTCAGCTGTCGTTGGACGCCCTCGGAATCAAGGTCGTTGATTATTTTTTCGGTCTCCGGGGTCAGCTGTCGTTGGACGCCCTCAGAATCAAGGTTGTTGATGGTTGGAGTTGAAAAGAGTAACTATGATGGAAGTGGAATGGTTGTACGTTTATGGTTTGATAGTTGTGATAATATGTGATATGACTTTGGGCTTTGCCCTAATGTGAACCAACTTGTGTTATTTCAATTATATTATGCGAAATATGCTTAAATGTCGTTTAAACTTTATAATCTTTTATATACGACAACTGATTAAATAAAATAAACACTTTATCAATGAGTATAACTTAATATATTTCGGATTTTACCAATCCCATGATGTTGCACATCACCCATAAGTGAGAATTCAATTCTCACGCCCCTTTTCCCTAACCCCTTGCAGATTACGATTTCGTGGAGCAAGGACAGTAATAGAGACGACACGGAGTTCCCCACTTAAATAAAACATTACTGTTGATACTATGTTTTATGTACACATATATGTGTGTAAGATACTTATTAAAATTATTCTACCCATTTCTTCCGCTGCATAAGAACTTATCATCCCTCATTTCCGTTATATTCCTTCAAAAATTTTATAGTTCGGACTTTTGATCACAATAACACTTCGAATTCGATATAATTAATATATATTGGGTTCGGGGCGTTACAGGTGGTATCAGAGCTTATGTTCAAAACTTTCGGACCAAAACCCAAATCATTATTTTCATCAAGCCAAAATTCTTTTTCTTTAATTAATATTTTCTTATCACATAAGTATAGATCACTAATTAAATCACTTTAGAGGAAATGTGTCTCCTATTACCGTCAGAAGCTCCTCGAAGGTATGTTCTTATTTTATTGCCTAAAAGTTTATGATATAGCGACAACTTGACTTTCATAACAAAACTCTAATCAAAAGATCGCGAACTCGAAACAACACCTACGAGGTGTAGAAAGAACCACGAAATGTCGTTTATATTACTATTTGAAATGCAAATAATTAGTAAATGATAAAAATAAATATATTTGTGTAAATTTATAAACTTCATAAATTTATGTTATATGATTATTCGAACTATGTGCTTTAATTGTTTAAATAATGTTTCTGAATAACTAAAATTTTGACTAGGAATTTCATTTCCATATAAGAATCCACCTAAGATAGTTGTATCCCGATAATTAGAAGACACTTAGCTAACCTTAGAATCTATAAGTGTGTTTATAACCCAGTTCACGAGACTGCGTGCAAAGGCAAGAGCCACTCCAATATCCCACGACGAGACATATTTGATAGTCGTGATTCATTTCGGCAGAAGAGTTACTGAGTTGTTCTCCGTCCTATCGCTGTAAGACTACTCGAACGGACGAGAATAGAAGACCCAGTACAAAGGCCCCACATTCACTTGGAGACATACCTAGAAGAAGTTGACAATGGGTATTTCCGTATGATAATAGCGATCAGTCAGAGTGATCAAATCCTTTTAAACAGTTATCCTTTTGGTGTAGTCACAAATACGTACAACATAGATGTGCCACCCTTTCCTGACATATAGTAGTAGTCAGACGTATGACCGTTTTACTTAGACCATAGCAGCATGGCTTTAACCCACTCCTTTTGTCGCTCGTGGTCCATACTGATGCAAGGATACGATGCGTTAGAATTATACTTAGAAGCCTTTTGTATTCTATGACGTAATGTAAGGAGACTGACCTCCGTAGGACCAAAACTTTTTAGATATATATATACTTATTATGTGCTCACTACTTGTCAATGTGTTTTACTTGCTTTATATATTAAATGTCATATTTTATCTGATTATCACTTAATGACACATTACTAGTTCCTAGAATACTGTGCGAATGTGAGCACTGTACCATTGGGGCCCCAATGCGCAGCTGGTGAATTACGTACCACACGTGTTTCAGTGAACGTTTTGTGTTAATTTTGGTTAGTCCGATTATGTTTTTATAACTTTCTCGCACCTATGCATATCGTAACAATATTATTCTTTTCGATCAGACCTACCTTTAGAATGACACCCGGACGTAAACGTGGACGACCCCACGTTAACCCCATTCTTATATCAGTGAATCCTATAGGACAGAACTCACCTTCTCAGGCTGAACCTAAGCCACCTCAGCAGGCCACGCTAAGAAATGTCTGGAACTACTATGGAAATTAAGGACCGAATTTGAGGTTTACCCCTAATGCTAAACGATCACTTAGTAGAGTCGGATCTTCTCATCCTTAAGATGAAAGTCTTTGGTATAATTTTAGGCTTTGACTGTTTAACAAAGGACGAAGCGATAATAAAATGCGCAGAACGAGAGATCGACCTCGAAACTCGTAATGGTCAATACTTCACATTTCGTGAAATCAAGACCAAGAAGGAAACCCGAGTAATATCAGTAATCCAAGATGCAACGATATTACGAAAGGAGGAATGCCAAGCTTACCTCATCCACATCTCAGCAGGAGAGAAAGACGACAAGTTGCGCATCAAGGTGCCAATTGTGGATGGATATCTTGACGTGTTTCCCGAGGAATTAATCGGGTTACCTCCTGATAGTCAGATAGAGTTCTCCATCAACTTGATACCTGGGGCAGCACCAGTATCTAAAGCACCCTATCGAATGGCGCCAAAGGCATTAGAAGAACTGAAGGAATAACTGCAATGCTTGCTTGAAAAGAAGTTCATCAAGCCTAGTGCATTACCATGGGGAACACCCGTGTTGTTCGTAAAGAAGAAAGATGGGACTTTCCGTATGTGCATAGACTATCGAGGTCTCAATCAACTGATCATTAAGAACAAATATCCTTCTCCAAGGATAGAAGACTTGTTCGACCAGTTGAAGAATGCTACCGTATTCTCAAAGATCGATCTAAGGTCTAGTTACCACCAGCTAAAGGTCAAGAACGAGAATATCCCGAAGACAGCATTTCGGATTCGGTATGGACATTACGAGTTCACCATGATGCCTTTCAGAGTAACAAACGCTTCGATAATTTTCATGGATATGATAAATAGAGTGTTTCATCCGTACCTAGACCAATTCGTCATCGTCTTATGTACTCTAAGAGCAAAGAGCAACACGAAGGACATCTCAAGGCAGTCTTAAAGACAATGAGACGAGAGAAGTTTTATTCCGAATTCAGCAAGTGTGAATTTTGGATCAACTGCTTATGTATCGATTAGTACTAGAGCATCTCACTCCCTTGTGCCTAAGAATTTAAGAAAATTTGAGGATATAGAGTATAGAAGAGTAGACCTTAAGTGAAAGTGAACTTTTGAGGGATACAATGAGAACCTAAGTCGAGTGAATTGATTGGAGATAGACTTGGATGAACATCAAATAGAAACTGAACTGCACGTTCTTAAGTTGAGTAGCTAGACGTTATTGAAAACGAACTAGTTTTATGCATAAGAAGGAATATGAAACATGGACATAGATAACATAAGATTTTAAGCTTAAGTAGAGCCTTTTTGTGGAATGAGTAAGCTAGATGTGATCTTAAGCCTTACGTGTTAAGATTAACATTTATATGTTATGGGAATACTTTAGTTGAAAGAGAAAGGACAATCGATTTTTATCTATGGGATACATAGTGGACTTCGAAGTAAAGGAAAAATTTGCAACTATGTAGGAAGAAAAGTTTGCATGCTTGAGGACTAGAAAACCTTCTAAGTCTTAGATCAGGTAGAGTGACAACAAACTTAGTCGACCAAGAAAACCGAGAAGTTATTTTGGCTTTAACTAATGGAGGACCTTTCAGAAATCAAACCTCCCCACTAAGGTTTACCACCCCTTCTGGACCAGAAGTTTTAGAGTAAGTAGTTAAACAAAACTTTTTTGAGTGGAGTAAGATATAGTACCAGTTCATCCTGAACCTAGAACTTTCCACACAGTATTGTGCAGATACCATGGTTTACGCGTTCACCCTATAACCGACCTTACGAGAAAGGATCCTAGGAGCGCAAAAGGACGATAAATTCTTGAAAGGAATACGTAAGCGCGCTGAGGAAGGAACCATTCAGAGGTTCGTGTTGAATACTGAGTGAGCTTTGATGTTCGATAACAAAATCTGTGTGCCTAAGGATGAAGGAATGAGGAATGAAATTCTGAAAGAGGCACATAACACTCCATACACCTTTCACCCCGGAGAGACGATGATGTATCGGGGACTGAAAGAAAACTTTTGGTGAAGGGTATGAAGAGATCGATAACTCAATTCGTCAGGAGCTGTTTAACCTGCCAACGAGTTAAAGCAAATCACCAATGACCTCTAGGGTTGTTGCATCCTCTGGAGATGCCAGAGTGGAAATGGGAGAACATCACTATGGATTTTGTCACCGGATTTCCGAAAACGGTGAAAAATCACGATGCCATTTAGGTTATCGTAGATAGACTTACGAAAACTGCCCACTCTATCCCTATTAGAATGACTTATACGTTGGACGAGCTCATCCAACTATATATAGCAGAAGTAGTTAGACTGCACGGTGTACCAGTCTCGATAGTGTCCGATAGAGATCCCGTTTTACCTCTAAGTTCTGGGGAAGTCTGCAATGAGCCTTAGGGACTGAATTGAAATTCAGCACCGCATACCACCCGCAGACTGACGGACAATCGGAAGGAACTATCCAGACACTCGAAGGTATGCTGAGAGCTTGCGCTCTAGATCTTGCAGGAAGTTGGAAGAGCCACCTGCCATTTGTAGAGTTCGCATATAACAATAGTTATCAGGCGACAATACAAACGACACCGTACGAAGCACTTACAGGAAAAGGTGTAGATGACCAGTTTGTTGGGATGAAGTTGGAATTCGAAAGATTCCCGAACACGAACTAGTTGAAAGATCGGTTGAGATAGTCGCAAAGATTAAAGGAAGAATTAAAACGGCTCAAGACCGTCAGAAGTCATATATGGACGCTAGGAGAAGAGATTTACATTTCGACATTGGCGATAAAGTATTTTCTCCGAGTGGCACCAATAAAAGGCCTAATCCGTTTTGGTAAAAGAGGTAAGCTAAAGTCGCGATACAATGGGCCATTTGACATCCTGAATAGAATTGGGGATGTGGCTTATCGTTTAGCACTACCACCAAAGTTATCACGAGTGCATGATGTGTTCCACACATCTACACTCAGGAAGTACATAAGCGATCCAAACCCTGTTTTTGGTCGTAAAGATTTAGGTTTAAGTTGTGACCTGACTTATAAAGAAGTTCCAGTTACTATCCTAGGAAGGAAGTTGCACTTATTAAGAATCAAGAGATACCATTAGTTCTAGTCCAGTGGAGCCGACACGAGAAAGAAGAAACAACTTGGGAAATAGAGGATGGAGTCCTAACCAAATACCCTCAATGCTTAAGCAATAACTAGAAGCCGAATTTCGGGGACGAAATTCCTGTTAAGGGGGTGAGGATGTAATACCCCGTCCCGTTTTATACCTTTTAAATTTCTTAGAACCCTTGTTTTATTTTATTATCTTTGTTTCTTTTTATTTTATTATTTTGTGTGCTTTTGTGTAATTTAAATATATACCATTTTTATAAATTCCTAAATTCGTCGAAAGAATCGAATCTTTCAAAGCGAATAAAGAACTACGAGAAATTAAATACTCAAATTAAATTAAGGATTTCGATCCGTATAATTTATTGAGAATAATTAAAATACTTTAAAATATTATTCGAACTTTAAAACTGTATTAATTCTCAAATCGGGGTTAAACTCGTGAACCAAACGACTCCTAAACCGTATCAATTGGGAACGAAAATATCATAATTAAAGGGGTTAATCCTTAACCACATAAATTAATTAGCTTTTTGAATTAAATTAATTAAAGTATTAATTCTCACCCACATATTTATTCTTCCTTTTAAAATTAATTAATTAAGAAATTAAAAATTAAAATATCTTCTTCTCTTCCTCTCAAAATCAAAACCGTATACTTCCTCATTCAATTCCCAAATTTCCCAAATTGTTCTCAGCTCTTTCTCTCTCTCTCTTAGCCAAACGCCTCCCTTCTCCTCTTTCCTTTTCCGGCGGACACCGCCGAAGCTGCATCGCCGCCGTGCACGCCACGCCGCGACCCAGCGCCTCTTCTTCTCCGCCGCGCCTCGGCCGTCGCGCTCTCCCAGCGCTGTCGCGCCTCAGCCAGCCGCGACGCCTTCCCCTTCGCGAACGCCGCCGTGCTCCGCCTCTAGCCACACACCCAGTTCCTCCTCCTTCTCCCACCAGCGACCGTTGCGCCTCTTCCTCCCTTCGACCGCGACGAAGCGCCGCCGCGCGCCGTCCTCTCCGCCCACCGTCGCTCCTCGCCCGGAAGCCGCGAGCGCCGCCTCACCCCTCCTGGGCCGTCGCGGAGCGCCGCCGTGCTCAGCCCCTGCTTCGAGCCGCGACGCCTTCCTTTTTTCCAGAAACCGTGCGCCGCCGCGTCTCACCTCCGAGCGCCGCCGCCATCCGTCCCCTGTTCTTCATAAGTGAGTTCCGTTTCCAAATTCATTATATTCAACAGCTTGCCTTCAATTAATTCCCCTTCTCGATTAATCTGATTTCGTTCTTTCCCGTGTTTAATCGAGACGATGTAGTCTACTTGCCCTTTCGGATGAAGCTCGAAGGACGAACCCGATGCCCATTAATTTTAAGAACCGAAACTACGTCGTTATGCCGCCGAAATTATCCGACGAGCCACCAATCGAACGCCGTTAGGCTGCCCGATTTGGGACTCGTAAGAATTGCTTAATTCTCTCTAATTCTCATAATAGTGGATTAGGATTTGAGTTGATTCCTTGTTGAGGCCGTGTAAGTTTGAGGTATTTTATTTGGATTTAAGTTTTGTAGATGGACTTGGACAATGTTTGTTTTACATAATATTAATGGTGAATTAGTTGTCTGTTGTGATGAATTAGGTGATTAGGGTGATGGTTGTGTTTTAGCAGGATGGTGGGAATGTTTTAGCTTGTTTTAAATGTAGTGTTGATTATATTAGCTGAATGGATGAATTAGTTTAGTTGGTTAGTATTATTGAATTTGGTATTTAGTATTGTTAGTTGGTGGGTTTAGTATGGTTGGTTTTGTAGTTTGGTATTATTGTGTTTAGTTGTTAGTAATATTAGTTGAGTTTTTGGAGACAAAGGGAAACTCGTATTCCCCTTGTGCGACTGTTAGAGAATTAGGAACGAAAAGATAAGTCGTTTAATATCCAACTAAGTAAACAAATGAAAAGGAGTATTTTTGGAAAAAATTAATATAATCCGTTGTTTTAGGAGTGTTATTAATATTAGAAAAGAAAAATACTTTTTATAAACTATATTAGTTATAATATAAATTTCTTAGAAAAAAAATCAAGTTATTAATAAGTTTTAATAAGAGGTTTTTATAAAATATAAACTCTTATACTTTTAATTTTATAAAGGGCCTTTGTTAAGGACACCACTGAATTCAGTAAATACACCCCCTGTTACACCACTGAATTCAGTAAATACACCCCCCTGTTACACAACAGAAATTAGTAAATACACCCCCTAATACACCTCCTCTTAAAAAGGAGTGTACTTATCAAAAGATTGTTGTTTGTGTAGTAATAAAAATAGTCATACCACAAGTATACTAGTAAATACACTCCCTCAATACACTCACCTTTCTAGAAGTGGTGTATTTACCAAAATAGGGTGTGACCCTTAAGCAAGTCCTTTTTGAGTTTATAAGACCACAACTTTCTCGATTCTCGTAACACAAACTCTTAAGTTTTCCTAAACGTTTTCAAAGGTCAACTTTTAATCAAATGGTTTCCTACTAGGATTCGGTACTAGTTGGAACGTGCACGAGGTTTTCGACCATCTGTTTGTACATCATTCACGGGACCCGGAGTTAACAGGTGGGTGATGATCCGTTGATTGATCTGCTATTAATAACGTCGTGCCGGTATTTTCTGAACTCGACTAAATCAAATCAAAAGTATCTAATCCAACATAAATGTAACACCTATCTATATAACTGTTTGGATTATGTGATATAACTACATATGTTATATATTAGCCTGTTGTTTTGTGAATCGATCACCACTGCATGAGTAAACACCTTACGTGAGCATGAATCAGTTCAGTTATCAGTCAAGTATTTTCTCAACGAAGTTGTTGTATCAGTTTTATGGAAAATCAGTAAGTACGGAGTTGTGATTTGGGTATTGATTTCCGACCTCCGGGGTCAGCTGTCGTTGGACGCCCTCGGAATCAAGGTCGTTGATTATTTTTCCGACCTCCGGGGTCAGCTGTCGTTGGACGCCCTCAGAATCAAGGTCGTTGATTATTTTTCCGGTCTTCGGGGTCAGCTGTCGTTGGACGCCCTCGGAATCAAGGCTGTTGATGGTTGGAGTTGAAAAGAGTAACTATGATGGAAGTGGAATGGTTGTACGTTTATGGTTTGATAGTTGTGATAATATGTGATATGACTTTGGGCTTTGCCCTAATGTGAACCAACTTGTGTTATTTCAATTATATTATGCGAAATATGCTTAAATGCCGTTTAAACTTTATAATCTTTTATATACGACAACTGATTAAATAAAATAAACACTTTATCAATGAGTATAACTTAATATATTTCGGATTTTACCAATCCCATGATGTTGCACATCACCCATAAGTGAGAATTCAATTCTCACGCCCATTTTCCCTAACCCCTTGCAGATTACGATTTCGTGGAGCAAGGACAGTAATAGAGACGACACGGAGTTCCCCACTTAAATAAAACATTAATGTTGATACTATGTTTTATGTACACATATATGTGTGTAAGATACTTATTAAAATTATTCTACCCATTTCTTCCGCTGCATAAGAACTTATCATCCCTCATTTCCGTTATATTCCTTCAAAAATTTTATAGTTCGGACTTTTGATCACAATAACACTTCGAATTCGATATAATTAATATATATTGGGTTCGGGGCGTTACAACATCAAACACAACATAGAACAAAAGTGTTAGTGTTAGGAGAAAGGGCAAATTCAGTAATGTTATCCAGAATGTTGCCTAAATATTTTTGACAACACTGACATAACATTAACAATCTCCCCAATTTGGCCTTTCTACTACAACACACCTGATGAAAATCTCAGTAATATGTGTGTAATAGACAATGACAAATGAAGGTCAAAAATGCCAATAGATCAGGATTTAACTAAGCACAAATCATGCTTACTCCAAACAATAATCCAAAAACAAATAAGTTGTTCTTAAGATAAGACTGCAACAACAAAACATAATTATTGTTCAGAGCCTTTTGTATGAGAAACAGGCACAAACAATAAACTATGCTCAAACAACTATTGTTCAGAGCAATGGTGAGAATTTAAAGTAATGATTCTAAAGAATTGAAAAACTAACAGAGCTAGATAGAGCTATCAAAGTCAATCCTAGCTACAAATCTAACAGAGCTAGAAAGCTAACAGAGGTTTAGCTAGCTACAAATATTCAAGAGCTATTACAATGAAGGAAAATATAAACCAAGATGGGAAAGGATTGGGCTGTAGGATATCAACAGCTGCATCTTCAATAAATCTGCACAGACTCCCCCATACTTGAATCTCCCTCTATCTTCAAGCTCTAAACTGACAACCTTCAAGGGTCACCATCTTCATTCCTTGGTCCAGCATTATCAGCAACATCTCCTCTGACTTCAGCATCATCACCAGCATCTTCTCCTTGATTAATACCTCCATGGCCAGATGGTCCAGCAACATCATCAAGTCGTTGTGAAGTATTTTCGTCATCTACTCCCCCTGTTGGAGTAGAAAGCAAGAATCTCCAAAAACTTCTTTGTTGTTCCATCCTGGATAGAATTCTCTTCAAGTCTTCAATAGTCTTGTCCAAATCTGCAATTTGATTATAGATATATAGAGCACATATGGTAACAGAAGAAACAGATGACCCATCAACATTGATGTCGTCAGGTATGTTGATAACATTGGGGCCAACACTCCCTCTTTTTTTAGTAGACTGTTGTTTTGGTTCAGCTTTAGGCATTGGTTCATCAACTCTTGGTCCTGGAAGGGGTAAATCAATCACTCTGTTGTTGCCAATCAACAACTGATGGTTGATTCCAAGAGCAGGTGCATAGCTGTTGATTACTTCATCATCAACTCTTTCAAACTCTTTATCTTGCAGCAATTGGTGTATCAAACAAGGATACAGCGGTAGTCCTCTTCCACTAATTTCTCCAGCATACCTCAACATGTTATTAAATATAATCTGACCTAAATCAAACTCATTCAGCTCACCTATCCTATACAGAAGGATAGCTTGTTCTTCAGTCAAACATGTTGATTTGGTTGTTGACGGCCAATTATGGATCACCAATCTATGCAGTGCAGAGTATAAACTTGTCAATCTAGAAGTCAAAATTCTCTTTGCCCAGATTCTGACTTTTCCACCAGTAATCACAGAAATCACCAAGTTCAAATCAGTGATAGACCTTTCCTCCATGTTCCTTGTTCTTAGAATGCGGTTGATTGTCCTAGGATTAACCATAATCCTATTACCTCTAAATCTTACATTCCCATAATTCTCAGAATTCACTCTACCAAGACTCCTATGCAAGTTAGCATAAAATTCATACACCCAATCAACATAGTATGGTGTAGCAAACTGTAGTGCATGCATAAGATGTCTCTCAGTAAGGAATGGTATCAGATCCATGGCTTCAAACTCAGGTACCCTAATGACTCTTTCACTAACAATCACTCTAGTTCTAATAGTAGTGTACCTAGAACTAGTCATGTCATTATATGTCTCATTATCAGTCTCAGAGTTAGAGTATACCTCTTCAGGTTCAACAACTTCTTCTTCAGATTCTGATGTTGTCTCAGGTGAGGCAACACTTTCGGCAACATGAGTAGGATCACTTCTTCTTTTACTTCTGATTTCTCTCCTAGTTGTAGAAGGATCATGTTTGTGCTTTGTCCTTCCTTCAGTTCTGTTTGCAAAGAAGTCTTTGAGTGGGATCTCCATGTCAACATCTTCTTTAGATGACATCTCCTTCATTACAGTATCAGCTTCAACTTCAGCTTCCACATCTTGAGCAACTTCTCCTTTATGTTCACTTTCCTCCTTCTCAGATTCAGACACATGAACAGGCTTTGAACTTGTTCCATCACCCCTTGGCTTCTTCCTCCTGGACTCGGAATAGTCCGCCTTCTTTCCCATAGTCCTAAATGACATTCTCCTTTTGCCACCATACCTTGTGAAAGGTTTTGGATCATTCTTCTTCTTCTTTCCTTTGACAGCTAGGTTATGTAATTTCTTGGCCAATCCACCACCAGAATCAGATGATTCTTCACCAAGGTCAGAATCAGTTTCACCTTCCTCAGGGTTAGAAGGATCAACAGGTTCCTTTCCTTTTCCAGCTTTCTCCTCTTCAGCTTTTCTCATATCAGTTCTCTCTTTCTCAGTTTTCTCTTTGATATAAGCAAACTGGTTCAAGTTAACATCCCTACCACCAATTAGGGGCGTGCATTCGGTTAACCAAAACCGAAATCGAACCGAATTATAAAAACCGAAATAACCAAATTAATTTTAGTCTTAACCGAAACCGAACTGAATAAGCATAAAACCAAATGAAACCGAATAGAAATTTTTGGTTCGGTTTCGGTTAATTAACCTAAAAACCGAAATTTTATTATATATATGTATATTATTTTAATTATTATATTAATTAGGGAAAATGGTATATTATTATATTTATAATGGTATATTATTATATTTATATTATATAATGGTATATTGTTATATTTATATTATATATATATTATATAATGGTACATAAAGTTTATATAACGGTTCGTATATAATGGTATATTATTATATTTATATTATATTTTATTAATGAATATTAATTTTGTTCGGTTTTCGGTTAACCAATAATTTTATTTCAAAAACCAAAACCGAAATCGAAAACTAAAATTATGGAATTTGAAAACCAAAAACCGAACCGAATACCAAATTAACCGAACCGAAATTTTATTTCGGTTTGGTTCGGTTCGGTTCGGTTTTCGGTTTATACCGAATAGTGCTCACCCCTACCACCAATAGTAATTTTCTACCTTGAAGAGCATTGAACCATATTTTCATAGGTTTGAATGATGTCTAGAACAGTTGCATTTGCATCCAGTTCAACATGCAAAAGAAAGTTTTCATCTGGTAACAGTGTTGGGTCAACACTTCCAGCAACATTAGAGGTTTCAGCAGGTTTTGGTGAATTTTGAGTGGAGTTAGGTTCAACAACAGGTGTAGGTTCATATGTTGCCATGGGAGTTGGAATTTCAATAGGTTTAGGGTTTTCTGAAGAAATTTGTGGAACAGGGGTTTCAGAAATAAGGTTTTCCGTAGGAATTTGTGATTGAGATGAAGGGTTTGAAGGCTCACCACTTGATTCTGGCATGTACTTAGATAAATCAACTGGTACAGACCTAATCGTGATTGTGGGAGGCACAGGTGCGCTACCAACATCGTGTACAATTCGCTCGATCTCCTCTGTGGTTGTGGATTCAGGGAGAACGATGGCGAGTGGAATGGGTTGTTGTGTTGGCGTAGATGACACAACACTTTGGTCAACATTGAGAGATTTATTTCCAGTAGCCATTGAAGTAAGTAGGTTGAGAGGATTTTCGGAGGTTGTGGATGTGTTTGGAGAGTTTGGTTTGCTTGAGCTTTGTGAATTCGAAAAGGTTTGAGTGTTGGACATTATACCTGCAGGAATATAATGCACCCAATTAAAATAACATTAAATTCCAATCACATAAGCAAGAACAAAACCGAAACAAACACATATGCAATAATATTCGAACTGAAAATACCTTTCAATTAGCTCTGTGCTTAATCACTCAATTAATTTCAGCTCTTCATATGTTAAACACACAAATCAGTTCAATATTTATAGAGTGAAAAGCAGTTAATTGAAGCACATCAAGTAGAAGTGGAAATTGTGGGTTATGGAGAGAGATATCCTTATCGGTTTATGTTTAGTGAGGTGTGGAACGTGGGTAAGTTGTGAAGAGTGTGGGATAATTAACTGAATAATTAAATAAATAAGCATCTACCTTAATTATATAAATTGTAATTAATCTAAAATCAGAAAACAACAGTGTAATTATCACATTAATATTCTAGAATCTACTATTTTTCGAATCTTAAGCAAATATGCATGAGAAAATTTCAAACATTCGAACCGACACAGTGTTAACCAAAATGATGGCACACACACACCTCAACATACTTATAAATTTCATCTTTTCAAGCACAAAATCACTTGATCATATTGATCACCTTTTTGAAAGAGTACATCGTAGTTGTCAGCTCCGTGCCCCATAGTTACTCAGTGGATTATGACCATATTGAATTAATTACCTTTTGAAAAGAGATCATCGTAGTAGCGAGCTCCGTGTCCCATAGTTACTCAGTAATTAACCCAATATCGATGCATATTTAATCATCTTTTGAAAAGAGATCAAATCGTAGTAGCGAGCTCCGTGTCCCATAGTTACTCAGTGATTAAGCATCTATTGTGTTTTTCAATCTTAAAATATTCAAGAGATGTGTGTCCAGAAAATAATTTTCAAGGTTCAAATGGAAAACTTTCTACAAGAGATTCACTTAATAGACAAAATAGGTTTGACACTTAGAAATAAAAACATGACTCATACTGATGTTATTTAAAATGTTTTCAACATTTTACACAACATCATGTTAAAACAGATTCAGATATTACCTAAACTAAGAGATTTCCTAAGAGAAGAAAACCTCTCATAATCAAGGGCTTTAGTAAATATATCAGCTAACTATTTATCAGTAGAAACATACTCCAATTTTACAACTTCTTTCTCTACAAGGTCTCTTATGAAATGGTGTCTTATACTAATGTGCTTTGTTAATGAGTGTTGCACAGGATTTTTAGAGATATTTATGTCACTAGTATTATCACAATAAACAGCCAGAACATCACTATCAATGTCATAATCATAAAACATTTTTCTTAACCATAGAAGTTGTGTACAACAACTTCCTGCAGCAACATATTCTGATTCAGCAGTTGATTGTGAAACACAGTTCTGCTTCTTGCTATGCCACTCAATCAGATTGTTCCCCATGAAGAAACATCCACCACTGGTGCTCTTCCTGTCATCTGCATCTCCTGCCCAATCAACATTACTATATCCAACTAAAGCACAGTTAGTATCTTTTGAGTACATTATACCCATTTCACTAGTTCCAGCCACATATTTTATAATTCTTTTTACAGAATTTAAATGAGACTCTTTAGGATTTGCCTGGTATCTTGCACATAAACAAACACTAAACATGATGTCAGGTCTACTTGAAGTAAGTGTTGGGATATGTTTAGTTTTGATAATTTTCCAAAACCACTTGTAATAGGTTTGAAAGCAGTCAGGATTGTATCTTTAGTTTCAGGTCAGGCTAGGTTATTTCTCAGTAGGATAGGCTGTCAATTGAGGGGGAACTCAACAAGGGGAAACTCAGCAACACAGCCTGAGGATATCAAGATGACACCAAGAAGATCTAACTGAAACCATGCCAGAGACCTGAACCAGAAGAGAAGCCTGAAGGATGTCCCACTGAGTGTAAACCGGGCTGATCTAAGCTAAGTCAGGTGGACCACTCAGTGAAAAGCATGATCAGGAGGATCAGTGCTGCACCAAGTAGGTCCTGAAGGAGTCATGCTACTGTGGTCAGGGAAGTTTGTCATTCAGCCTTATGACAAACTTCTTGGAGTGATCTTCAAACAGTCTCTGAAGGACAACTACACTGAAGACGTTCAGTCCACTGAAGATCATCAGTCAGTGAAGGAGGAAGCTACCTAAAGTCAGTGGGCCTTGGTCAACCCACTGAGTCAAAGATCCGTTGAATCCAGCCCACGTGGACCAATCAGCACAAGGCAGCAACTCTGACACTGCCAAGGCCGCATTCCAAGAAAAGTGGTTGAAACTATTAATTGTATGGATTCAAATGTAATTTCCTCCAACGGTTACATTTGAATTCACACTATAAATACAAGCTCATAGCTTTGTTTCAAGAGTGTGTGTAGAAGGAAAAACAAACACCTACAAGCTGTGAGGGTGTGTGAGTTGTTAGGGAGTCATAAGGAAGTGTTTCACACCCACGACACTGATCATTAGGTTTTCACTTATATTCATTGAGTGTCAAGCTTGTAACTCTTAGCTTAGAGAGGTTTTCCCAATCTTAGCTTGAGGCTAATACATTGTAAGGGAAAACCTCACATAGTTGGAGAAATCAAACTGAAACCAAAACCCTCTAGTTAGGTTTGTTAGTTGAAGTTAGTTAGTGAGGAGAGGCAGCCCAGGGAGTGGTGTGAGTCTAGTTGTTAGTGCACCTTGGCACGTTAAAAATAAGAATCTCAGTTAGTGGATTTCCTGTTAAATCAGGCCGTGGATGTAAGAGCTTGAGTCTCTGAACCACGTTAAACTGAGCGTTCGTTTCATTTAAAGTGTTTACTAAAGTGTTGTGAAAATCTGCTCACTGAGAGCATTGTTAAAAAGGAAACTTTAGTTAATCATTCAGGTCAGGGAGGATCCTCTCACTGACCAGTTCAGGCAATGCACTCGAGAGTTCAGCATCTCGAGTCACTGCCTTGCTTAGAGCATGAGCCTCCAAGTCTCCACTGACTTGGTAGCTCAACCTCTAAGCAGAGCAGTGACTTGAAGTGTAATCTCTCGAGTCACTGCGTTACTCAGAGCATGAGCCTCCAAGTTCTCACTGACCTGACCGCTCAGCCTCTGAGTAAAGCAGTGACTTGAAGAGTAACCTCTCGAGTCACTGTGTTGCTAAGAGTATGAGCCTTCCAGTCTTCTCACTGACTGGGTAGCTCAGCCTCTTAGCAATGCAGTGGCTTGAGTTATATTCACTCTTGCTGAACTCCCTGAGGAAGGTTTAAAAAAAATGCTCCTGAATTCCCATTTTAGCCCTTCGAAATCGGGACCAACAGTAAGATATAACAAACTTTCCATCATTGATCTGTACAATGTTGGGTCAACATTCTGCCCATCACTGTCTTTACTCAGTTTTTGTGTAGAACACATGGGTGTTTTCATGATTTTAGCATTTTCTAATCCAAATATTTTAATCAGACTCTTAGCATACTTACTTTGAGAGAAAAATATATCATCTTTACTTTGTTTAATTTGCAATCCAAGAAAGTAATTTAGATCACCAACCATAGACATTTCAAATGTTGAAGTCATCTCATGCACACATTTATTCAGCATATGTTCACTTGTTGAATCAAATACAATATCATCCACATAAATTTGAGCAATTAAGGGATAATCATTTGAATGTTTAATAAACAAAGTCCTATCAGCTTCTCCTCTAACAAAACATAATTGAATCAGGAAATCAGTTAGTCTCCCATACCAAGCTCTATGTGCTTGTTTGAGACCATACAAAGCCTTATTCAATTTATAAACATGATAAGGATATTCAGGTATTTCAAGCCTTTTGGTTTTTCTACATAAGCTTTATTCTTAAGAATTCCATTTAAGAAGGCAGATTTAACATCCATTTGATGTAGCTTAATATCAACAAAGCATGCAATGGCTAATAACAGTCTAATAGACTCAATTCTTGCTACAGGAGCAAAAGTTTCATCAAAGTCTATTCCTTCTATTTGAGTATAACCTTGAGCTACTAGCTTAGCTTTGTTTCTAATTATATTACCAGCTTCATCAGTCTTATTTTTGAAAATCCATTTTGTTCCTATGACATTAGTATGACTAGGTCTAGGAACTAGACTCCAAACTTCATTTCTTTCAAACTGGTTTAGCTCTTCATGCATTGCATTTATCCAATTCACATCTTTAAGAGCTTCAACTACATTTTTAGGCTCAATTAATGAATGATAACATTCAAAGTTTACATGATTGCATATAGAGGACATGCAAATAGACCTTACCACATCCTTGGGGTCAGTTTCAAATCTTCTTATGGTTTGCACTCCAGTGTACTGTTCACCAATTATCTGATTCATTGGATGACTCTTTAGAATCCTGGAAGAAAGTGTTCTTCATTTTTCTAATACATTTTCTAACTTGACAATCTTTTCAGATTTTTCAGGCAGTGTTGTACCAGATGACGTCTCATTTTGGGCAACATCCTTTTTCAGGCCAGAAACTTTTGGAGTTTTAATGAGATCAGCAACATCATCCTCATAATTTGTACCTGCAATACTAGAAGTATCACCAAATACCACAATATTGGATTCTTGAACAATATCACTCCTTAGATTGTATATTCTGTAAACTTTGCTATTCCTAGAGTAACCTAAGAAAAACACACCCAAAAACATGAAAGTACTTTAGACTAGGTTTTCTATTGTTCAGGATTTCATATGGTGTTTTAGAAGTTCCAGATCTAATGAACACTCTATTTGCAACATAACATGCAGTATTCAAGGCTTCTGCCCAGAATCTTTTTTAAAGATTTTTAGAAATTAACATGACTCTAGCCATCTCTTGAAGAGTTCTATTCTTTCTTTTAGCAATGCCATTTTGTTGTGGAGTTTTGGGAGAGGAAAACTCTTGAAAAATACCTTTGTTTTCACAAAATTCAGTGAATGAGCTTTTCTCAAATTCTCTACCATGATCTGATCTTATCCTGCTTACTTTCAAGTTATAAACAGTCTTAAACTTTTTGTAAAGAACTTTGAATGCGAAAAAGCATCTGATTTTTCTTTCAAGAATTCAACCCATTTAAATTTAGAAAAATTATCTACAACAACTAAAGAGTATCTCTTACCACCTATACTTTCTGTTTCCATATGACCCATTAAATCCATATGTAACAGTTCTAAACATCTTGTTGTGGTACATGAAGATAACACTTTGTGTGACACTCTTGATTGCCTACTTTTTTAGCATGGTCCACAGACTTTCACATCATTAAACTGTAATTTAGGCAAACCAACTACAACATCACGTTTAATCAGTTTCTGAATGCTTCTGTAATTAGCAAGTCCTAAATTTTTTATGCCATAAGATTTCATCAGTTTTCATGCTATTACAAACATTGTTTGAACCAATCAAGTAGCAATTATCAGCAGATCTGTTTCCAGTCATCAAACATTTATTGTTTTGGTTAAAAATATTACATGCATTCTTGTCAAATTTAACATGCAAATTATCATCACATAACTGACTAATACTAATCAAGTTTGCAAGAAGACCATCTACATGTAACACATTTGATAACTTTGGAAAACCATCCACATTAAGAGTTTCTTTTCCTATAATTTTTTCTTTAGAACCACCACCATAAGTTACATTACCACCATCATATGACTCATAATCAGCTAAATGTTCAATTTGTCCAGTCATATGTCTTGAGCAACCTGAATCAAAATACCATAAACCTGGTACACATGCTTTCAGAGAAGTATACACAACATTACATGAGATTTTAGTTTTAAAAGTCTAAGATTTATCAGTATGTCTCTTAGAATGTTGTAACACTTTAGGTAACATGCCTTTATCAATTTTCAACTTTGCACAATATGGCTTAATATGACCTATTTCAGAACAGTAATGACATATATAGACTTTATCATTCTTCCTAACATGCTTTTCAGAAATATCAGAATTAACATTTTCATGTTTTGCTTTAACAAATTTCACATGCTTATCAGAATGAGAGAGTTCAGAAGTGTCACCAACAAAGCCAAGTCCAGCTTTGTTTGTCTGTCCAAATGCCATAACATTATCCAACTTCATTTTCCCTTGTGAGAATTTCTTGAAATTCAAAGTTGATTTTTTCAAATCCTCCTTAAGTTTACACAGTTCCACGTCCTTTCTAGTCAAGATCACTTCCACCTTGTAAGAGATTTCCTTAAATCAGAATTTTTCAAAGTCAATGACTATAGAATCTGATTTCTGGATTCAAGTTCCTTACTCAGCTTCTGTCTTCCAGATTCACAATCCTTGTGAATTTCAATTGTATTACCTTTCTCATCAAGTAAACTATTAAAACAATTCACACTTGGACCATTTTCACCCAGTGTTGTTTGAAATGACATGTCATTTTCGTCAACATCGGAGTAATAATCATCCAGATGATCATCAAAAGTATCATCATACTCTATCATAGCAGAAAAAACACATTCTTCTTCTTTATCATATTCATTTTCATCACCAGAATTATCACTCAAAGTAGCAGTCAAACTATACTTCTTTTTCAATAAAGTATTAGCACATTCATTAGCATAATGACCAAAACCAGAACATGCATCACATTTCACATTCTTTCTGTATTCAGGATCATATCTAAATTTGATATTCCTATTTTGAGGTTTAGTTTGATTGAAACTTGTTCTTCTTTCAGAAACCTGAGGTAAGTTATTGATCTAAACTTTAGGTTGAGCAATACCTTTAGCATTGTTCATTTTCTTCTTAAGAAACTTATTGAATTGCTTAGATAATAGAGCAATGTTGTCTGGATTGTCAAGACACAAACTGACAACATCATCATCATTATCAGATTCAATTTCAGTAATTTAAGAAGTCTTTTCAGAATTAGAAGAAGTACTACCTTTGAACATAACAACCTTTTTTATCATTTGTTGAATCTTCAGCTTGTGTTATATTCATTTCATAGGTTTTTAGTATACTTACAAGTTCATTTTGAGACATGGTATCAGTATCTTTCACTTCCTCAATAGCACATATCTTAGAATCAAATCTTTTAGGAATAGTTCTAAGAATTTTGTGCACTAACCTGGTATTGGAGATAGGATCTCCAAGAGCATGAGCTTCATTTGCAATCTCACTGATCCTTTCATTGTAGGATGAGATTATTTCATCGTCTTTCATCCTCATGTTCTCAAACTTCGTCCCAAGCATTCGAAGTTTGGTTCTTCGAACACTATCTGATCCTTCACAATGTTCTTGTAATCTTTCCCAAGCATCCTTTGCAGAAATGCAAGTTGAGATTAGTTTGAACATGGAAACATCAGTTGTTGTGAAAATAGCATTCAAGGCCTTCGAGTTGTAACTAGCCAATTGAATTTCTTCATTTGTCCAGTCTAGTTCTCTCTTGATCTAGGCCTCATTGTCCTCATCAGCTGGTGTCCTCGGTTGAGTCCAACCAGACAAAACACTCCTCCATGCGCGTTCATCAATGGACTTGATGTACATACACATTGTAGGCTTCCAATACGCATAATTTGTTCCATTTAAAACAGGAAGCTTAAGTGTAGGAGTAAGAGGATATTCCATTGCAATAAAAATACACACAAGACAACAGGATCTAAACTTAAAAGACTAAGTTTTTTGCTCTGGTGCCAATTGAAAGTGCGCATGGTGTTTTTCAGAGTCGTGTTAACTGAAATGTTGACAATATGCGCGACAACACAAGACTGTTATGAACAGTTATGAACAGATCTAAGTAGTTCTAAGCAGCGGAAGACTTAAATACCTTGCAAATGGAACTTAAATTTTTTCATAGACTTAAATAAAGTTTATGATGCCTCATGGCGAAAAGCTTCACTATAACCATGTAGTGATACAAACAAAGATCTAACATAAGATCTCAAAGTGAGGGTAAGGTGTAAACACACTGCCTAAACAGATCTACGATGACTAGAAAACTGATCACACTTAGACCCTAATCTAGTCCATTTTTTATTCCAATACTGATAGGAGCATTGTAGCGCTCGACCAGCACAAAAGATAATAGTAACTACCCTTCTACACTAGATGTACTTGAACACTCGATAGTGTAGCTCTCGTTTACTACTTCCTGGCTTGTTTTCCCTGGTTTTTCCTTCGTCTATCTTCAGGTATTTATAGATGATTGATCCACCGGAAGTTACAATTACTAGGTCAGTTTGGAAGGACCTAGAAACACATCCTCCACTAACTCCAATAACCGCTCATGATGTATTTGATCTCCTCACTTGATAACTGCAGCCGCATGACCTGCAACATTCTAGGTCTTCATCCTGTGAACACAACATTAAACACAACATAGAACAAAAATGTTAGTGTTAGGAGAAAGGGAAAATCCAGTAATATTATCCAGAATGTTGCCTAAACATTTTTTACAACACTGGCATAACATTAACATTATCTTTAGAAGTGCTTAGTTGAAAGAGTCTAAGAAACTGATTCTTAAGAGAATTACCCACAGTTCATACCACATTCTAAAAGCTAGTCTTAGCTCCATCCCCTGCATTTTTCTCTTAGTCTCATGTAGCCAAGTCTTATTCCCTCCTGAGTTTTTCAATAACCACATTTATCCACCAATTAGACTACCTCGAAAAAAAATCCCCCCGCTTTAGCCCCCATGAAGTAAATCAACAACTCTCACCCACAAATTATCTCTAAAAGTAAAAAATCTTCAAATTCATTTTCTAATTGAAACTTTATTCACAAAATTACTTTGCAAGGATATAAGTGAATTTAAGGTTTTGATGAGCAAAAGGTTGAAGAAAAAATGATATAGAGACCTTGAGGAGAAAACACCATTCATAAGAGTGATTTTCTTCATATTGTGAATCAATTAATCCCACTCTTTTATTCACTTGTGACCTCCTCCAACTTTGATACCCAGATAAGAGAATTATATATTTCGAACAGAATAAAATAGGACAAAATAGATATAGTAGAAAATAGTTTCCTAAATTTTTCTTATGGATAACCAGTGGATACTATTGGAATATTATAGGACAAAATAGTCAAAGTATTAATAAAATAAAGAGAACTAGAAAATAAGCAGTTAGAAGCATCATTCAACCAGCTTCTTTTGAAACTACTTTTGAAACCAGTGGATATTGGAATTCTGGAAGCTGCGTAAATTGGCAAGGAGAAAATAAAGGTATCTCATCTTCAATATGCTGATGATACCATTTTTTTCATGCCCAGACAAGATGAAAAACATGGCTTCTATCAAACATATTCTACGTAACTTCGATATGGTTTCCAGATATGCTGATGATACCATTTTTTCATGCCCAGGCAAGATGAAAAATGTGGCTTCTATCAAACATATTCTACGTAACTTCGAGATGGTTTCCGAATTGAAGGTAAATTTTCATAAATGCGCAATTCTGGGACTCAACATGGATCTTTCAACTACACGGAACATGGCTGATTACTTGAAGTGTGAGATAATGTTAGACGCCGGTTACATGACTAGAATGGAAATCACTTGTCTTTTGGGGGTTGCATCACTTTGATCCAATCAATCCTTTCTGCTTTGCCGATTTATTGCCTCTCATTTTACCAAATACCAAAGAAAACCATCAGTGAGCTTATAAGCATCCAACGAAATTTCTTTGGGGGGGGGGGGGGGGAATTCATGGGTTAGGTGGGGGAAGTTTGCAAAGAAAAAGCTAAAGGGGGTTTGGGAATTAGAGATCTAAATGATTTTAATAAGTCTCTTTTAGGGAAGTGGGTGTGGAGAGATCTTAGTAATGAGGATATGTTGTGGGTTAGAGTTCTTAAATTGAAGTATGGGGAGAATCCTTTTCTTTGGGGAAGGACGGGGAATACAAATAGGATTCGAGGGAGAGGGAGTGCTTCATATGTATCAAGTTGGTGGAAGGATGTTTGTGAACTATATTGAGGGGAGGATGGAAATGGGTTGAATAAGGATTTTGTGAGAATGGTGGGAAAAGGAAATAGAACTAGATTTTGGTCAGATTTGTGGATAGGGGAAGGAGTTATGAAAGAGAGATTTGCTAAATTATTTAGGATTAGTATCCAACAAGAGTTAAAAATTTGTGAGGTCGTAAAATGGGAAGAGGGTGAGTGGAGATGGGATCTAAAGTGGCGGAGGGAGTTGAGAGAGAGGGATAGAACATTGCTAAACGATTTATTAACCTCTTTGAACAGGTACAACTTGAACTGGGAAGAAGACGACTCTTGGAGATGGAATCACTCTTCAAATGGAATTTATTCTACGAGTGTTGCATACAAAAGAATCACAGGAAATGAGGACAAAGAAGACCATGTGTGAGAAGATAAAGCGTGTAAGAGGCTATGGAGAAATTATGCACCAAAGAGAGTACAAGCTATTGTGTGGAAGGTATTGAAAGGAAGAATGCTGATTAAAGTTGAGCTTCAAAGGCGGAGAATTCCGTTGGGAAGCTGTGACACGAAATGCAATCTTTGTGGCGAGGAGGAAGAAAATATCTCACATGTTTTCTTCACGTGCAATATAGCCCGAAAAATCTGGTCACTATGTTACAGATGGATAGAATTGAGCATGGTCCCCCATATCAACCCTGTTCGGTATTTTCTACAACACTGTGACATGATTGAAAGCTTAAGGGACAACAAAATTTCTTCGACATTTTGGACGGTGATAGTATGGACAATTTGGAAGGGAAGGAATGAGTCGACTTTTAACGGAAAAGAACCTCACGCTCACAAAGTGTTTAGAGAGATCAAAGCAAAAGCGTGATCGTGGCTTACGGTAAAAGAAAAATTCGTTCATAATCTTTCTTTTTCAGATTGGGATGCAAACCTCAGATTAAGTTGTAATTTTTAAAGCATAGATGAAGAACTAAAGCAAATTGTAATATTGTAAGAGTTGGAGTACCCCTTGTACCCTAAATTTTATAATATTACATTTTTTTTACGGATAAAAAAATTAGTTGGTTGAGCCGTTGAGTGTGCATAACATTACACGAGTTATTGTGATATTTATTTTAAGTGCTTTTAAGCTAGTATTTTGAGTCTGCAAACACGCACTCAATTTCAATTTCATGAACCTCACGTGAATGTTCAATTAAATAGGCCAAAATGCTACTTGAATTTGCAAAGTTGGGCCTCTGAATAAGTTACTACGAGTGAGTTGCAGATTATTTGGGCCAATTTAACTTAAAGCCCAAATCAATTTTCTTTGCTTCTCAAATGCTTGTTCTGTTCATCTCATTCTCAATTTCGATTACTTCCGACTTCCGAGTCTCTTCGTTAGTTGCCTCAAAAATAATTCAGCACGTGATTTGCTCCAAATATCCACATTTTTTCCTACAAAAATATCTTTCTTCATATCAAATGCAAAAAATCAATTTAATATAAATAAAAGAAGATTGCGGCTAAATAAACCCGAATTTACCACACATACCCGTTGAAATTTTTAGACAAAGAACTCTTTGTAGAAAATATCCATATTACCCATTTATTAATGGGGGGATTACAAATAGGTTCCTTTCTATAGCATTAATTAAGCTTTGGTTCTCTACATTTTAATAAATACAACTAGGTTCCTTTTAGTGGTCCCACCCACTTATTCAACCTCAATCTAACCTCCCCCACCCCCTCCTTTATTTGAATTCCCACGCCCCCACCCCCCTCCCCTCCCCTCCCCTCCCCTCCCCTCCATTAATAATTTTTGAATTCCCACCTCCCCCACAATCTACTGCATTAAATATTTTTCATCCCATTTATTTTGGCCTTTAATTTCTCATTTCCTTTTATTTGGCCTTTAATTTACACCCATTCCCTAAATATATTATATTTTTTATTAATTGTGTATTCTTGCACAATTATTTTACACAAAAAATATTCTTAAATATATATATTATATATTTTTTTAATTGTGCATTGTTCTTTATTCTTATCATTTATTTTGCACAAAAAATTTACACATAAATATTTTGAACTTATATTTTGAATAAAACATTTATTTTTATTAATTGAACAACATCCCATGTTTTACTACATATTTTAAATTCAAAAATTAGATATTTGAATTTAAAATTGATAAATTCATAACAAAAAATACACAATTTACTTAAAATGCAAAAAAAAAGTGCAAAAATATTTTGAACATATATTTTGCATAAAAAAAAATTCTATTAATTGTACAACATCTCATGTTTCACCACATATTTTAAATTCAAAATTAGATATTTGAATTTAAAATTGATAAATTCATAACAAAAAATACACAAATTGCTTAAATGCAAGAAAAAAGTGCAAAAAACAATGAACACTGTCTTCATCTTCAACAAGTGATCTTCATCTTTTTTTTCTTCTCCAATCTCCCTAACATCATCCAAAAAATAAATCATCGAAAAAATCACAATAAACAAAAAAAAAGTCACCCCACAATCCCAGAAATCATCCAAAAAATAAATCATCGAAAAAATCACAATAAACAAAAAAAAAAGTCACCCCACAATCCCAGAAGGCTTTCCCCTAAAAATATATCATCAAAATTAAACTAACTTACTGGTTGCTCAGATCGGTGGTAGTGGTGGGTGTACGGCGGCCGTTCGCCGTGAGAGGGAGCGTGGCGGCGCCGCGCCGCTGAGTGCGTGGGAGAGGGAGGGCACGGCGGCCGTTCGCCGTGAGAGGGAGCGTGGCGGCGCGGCGCCGCTGAGTGCGTGGGAGAGGGAGGGCGGCGCCGCGCGTAGGAGAGGGAGAGAAGGTAGGGCGGCGGCGCCGCTGCATGAGTGTGAGAAGGAGCGTGAGGGAGGGAGAGAGGAGGACAGCCTCGCGCCTGGGAGAGTGAGGGCGGCGGCGGCGTCGGGGAGAGAAGAGTGAGGGCGGCATCGCGCCGGGGAGAGAGAGGGCGGCGGCGCCGCTGAGTGGGTTGGGGGTGTGGGGGGCGGCTGAGAGAGGGGCTTTTAGAGAGAGGGATGAGGACTTTTAGAGAGAGAGAGGGCCAATCAGATCGGTGGTGGTGGTGGGTTTTCCTGCTCAGATCGGCGGGCGGCGGCGCGCGAGGGGAGATGGAGGGCGACGGCGACGGCGCCGCGCGAGGGGAGAGGGAGGGCGGAGGGCAGCGCAGCTCGAGGGGAGCGCGAGGGGAGAAGGAGGAGAGAGAGAGAGAGTGAAAGAGAAAGAGAGAGAGGGAGAGAAAAGAGAGAGATGAGTGGGGGTGCGCCGTGCGTGTGTGCCAGCTAGTATAGGGGTGTGGGGGTGGGTGTGGGGTGGGGTTTTTTTATTAATATTTTAGAACCTAGTTGTATTTTTTGAAATGGGAGGAACCAAATGTTAATAATGGTCTTAAAGAAGAACCAAATTGTAATAATCTCTTTATTAATTAGTGCAGATTTTTTTTTTTTAAGAAAGTGTTACTATTTCTTTCCCTGCAAAACTGCATCATACATTGAGCCCATAAAGGAATGTAGACAGATTATTAACAACATACTGAACAGAAGCAAGTTGTATCATAATCCCTGATGACCGATGCCACTGAAGTAAGAGAGGCCCGTCATCAGACATTACAATGCATATAACAGATTTGGCATTTTATTGAACAACAATTTCCTTCTTTTTTTTTTTTTTGTTTGGGTTAACTGCTTTGCTGAGGGAAGAAACTTCGATGAAAACCATCAGCCACCGATTTGCAACCACAGCCGAAATAACTCCTAAACGTCAATTTTGAATGTATTTTATTTGGATTTGACCGGAACTGTTTCAATTCCTTAAAACAAGCCCAGAATAATTCTTAAAGCCAAAAACACTAATTTGACCAGTGTGAAATTAAGTCATTAAATTCCAATATTTCTAAATCACCTAATACTCAAATTCGGATGGCAATTGAACAAAATCCATTGAATTTGTCGAAATGATAACAATTAGAAATCACCGAATTAAATCGCAAAAAACTGATCACGGATCGGCTACCAAAATTCAGATTTTGAGACAAATCCAATCGAAAATATAATCTAGTTCTTGAAAAGATTGAATACAAATTATACAATTAGAAGATAACACCCAGCAAATTAAATTCACGCCTTCAAATTGAAAAATAATCGAAAATGATTGTTTGAAACAATTATTTTTTGGATTAAGTGCAGGATAATACAATTTCAAACCACTTTTTACAAATTGGTACAGCATAATTTTGTAAACATAAAAATTAGGAATTCAATGTGCGCTTGATAAAAATTAAACCAATTAAAAAGGGCATTACGGATATAATTGCCTGAAAGTGGGGTGTGTATAATAATTTGAAAAATATATATTTTTTAAACGAAGTATAAATATTAAATAGTAAATGGAGCATGTATGGTAAAATTGGGGTTCATTTAGCTGTAAACATAAAAGAATGAAATCCTATCAAATTAATTAAATTAACCACATAAATTTCAAATAACTTTCACACTGATCAACCATTCTCTGCATACCCATTAGACTGCACTTTTCAAAGTTAACTTTCAGATCAAAGAGTAATTCAAGATTCTTCGAAACACACTTCATAGCCCAAACATTTTCTTTAGTTGTTAGTTGTTACCATGGTGGGAATAGTGTCATATGCATACTGTTAAAAAAATTAACTGAGAATATACTTACCATTCACTTGTGACGTAAAAGAAAATTGTATCATTTGTTGATATAATTACAATTCTTTTGTTCTATAAATTATAGTACGATATTTTGTTGTCTTACTTTATTTTTATTTTTTCTCTGACTTTTATTATTAATCGCGTATATATTTTATCAAAGAGAAATCACGTAATATAAATATATTAAAATATCGAAAATGCTCATATGTCCACCGGTGGACATAATATTATATACTCACCGCGAATGTGTTAATGACACATAAACAAGGGTCCACTATTATTTTAATTAATTGTTTATATCTACTTATGTGTCATTAACACATTCGCAGTGGGTATATAATATTATGTCCGCCGATGGACATGTAATCAATTCCAATTAAAATATATACTTTAAATTAAGTAATTTAATTTACTAATCACAACGATATACTCTTAAAAATCTTCCCAAATCCTATACTCTATATATTATCTAAAACAAATTCTCATATTCACCAAGTGCAAGGTACACTCATTCAATAGTCGTTATTTTATTTATTTTCAATATATATATATATAGGGTTTTGATATGGAGACCACAATTGGGCTCCTTATGGAGCCCAATTGCTTAGTTGGTCATCCACGTCATCAATTTAAACTATTAATTACTAAATAGATATTAATTATATTATTGAGATAACTTTTTCCCCAAATATCTTGAAAAAAATAGATTTGCATATCTTCCTTTTACCATATATTTTTTCCTCTCTCCTAAATAATTAAGGAAACAACTTTTATTTTTATTTATATATTATATATAAAAAAACGTGTGTATCATTACATATATGCTATACTCCTTTTTTTTTTAATAATTTAATTATATGATATATTTTTCGTACATATATGCTATACTCCATTTTTTTTATAACTTAAATAAATTTATAATTTTATATGATATAATTTTTATTGGTGGACCAACTAATATTGGCTTTAGTTAATAAAATAAACTGGAGTATATATCAAATCAAATCTATATGTGTCACATTGTCAATTTATCAAATACAATATCAAAGGATTTTTCCCTCCACGCTCCCATTCCAAACTTCTATCACTTGTGGTCGTCTCTCTCACATTTTTGTTATTGAAGGGGCAGATGGAAAATATTGAAGGGCAGAAAGTTCCTAATCTTATTTGAAAGAAAATGGGGCAACGTGGGAACATTCAAGAAGAGCATATCAATTGAAGAAATACTCTCGGCCCGCACATGAATTTAGCAAAGAGTAACACTATTCAAACCCCAAAATTTTCTAAATCTACTCCACCTACTAAACATACCCCATTAAAATTTAAAAATCAATTTATATTATTAAATATACCCCATTTCATTGTAAGCCGCTCACCGCATTTTGTGACACTTTATGTAAGACAGTTTCATGCAAGTTTTTATATAGGGAATGTCGCTATTAACCCTGTCAGCCTCAGTCCCAGGACTGAGGCCAACGTGTGTCACAAAAGAGGAATGCACTGCGACGAGCTCCCAAACTGCGGCGTGCTTTGTTGCATTGTACCTTGTGGCACTGGGTACTGGCGGCATCAAGCCCTGCGTTTTTAATTTAAATTTATTAATATATATTTGATTTGATATATACTCCGTTTATTTTATTAACTAAAGCCAATATTAGTTGGTCCACCAATAAAAATTATATCATATAAAATTATAAATTTATTTAAGTTATAAAAAAATGGAGTATAGCATATATGTACGAAAAATATATCATATAATTAAGTTATTAAAAAAAAAAAGGAGTATAGCATATATGTAATGATACACGCATTTTTTTATATATAAATAAAAATAAAAGTTGTTTCCTTAATTATTTATGAGAGAGGAAAAAATATATGGTAAAAGGAAGATATGCAAATCTATTTTTTTCAAGATATTTGGGGAAAAAGTTATCTCAATAATATAATTAATATCTATTTAGTAATTAATAATTTAAATTGATGACGTGGATGACCAACTAAGCAATTGGGCTCCATAAGGAGCCCAATTGTGGTCACCATATCAAAACCGTATATATATATATATATATATATATATATATATATATATATATATATATATCATTAAAACAAGCTTTTATATATAAAATTATTAATCAAATTAATTTATATAATTGGACATTCAATTACTAAATCAATTAATTAAAAAATTATTAAGTTCAAAATTATAAGGTGTACTTCTTATATTCCTTTTTATCTGTTTCATTTTATCCATCCACACAAACCAATTTTTTCATTTATTAGGGTAACAAAAGACACTTACATTTTTATTTATTTACTTTATTTATTACAAGATAATATTTAGTTTACTATTTACTAGGGACAATGTTGAGAAAAAAGGTAAAACATGCATTTAAATTAGTAGAGAGACAGTTAAAAAAAGACACAATTTTGAATAAATGGAACTGATAAAAAAGGACGGAGAGATTAGTAAAAGCAAAGTATTATATGAAAATAAGTCATGATAAGCTTATAATTAAATAATTTTAAAGTATCAAATATTTAATCAGGGGTATCATTAATTTGAGTCAGTTGTATTAAATTGTAATAGTTGTAAATTTTCTTTAACTCAAATTTAATGATACCCCTAATGAACATTTTAATACTCATGATCAAATATTCGATACTTTAAAATTATTTTATGATATTTTCATATAAAAGCTCCGCATTAGTACTACATCCGTCCCTGAAAAATAGTCCTATCTTTTTGTACGTGGTTTAATGCAATATATCGGAGAGTATTACGCAGTTTTCTGAGGTCCGATCGTTTATAGAAAGTATATGAAATAAAAAAAAATTATTAACGATTATTTTATTAAAAAATAAATCTAAAAAAATCATGTAATGTTCTTCGATATATTATATTATACCACGGGAAAAGTATGAATATTTTTGGGAAATTGAGGGAGGAATAGGTAAGTAAATTAAAAGTTTGAAATTCCGAAACATATCCTTGGGAACATCACTAAAACTTGGGTTCTGTTGACTTTAATTTGTCTGAAAATATGTCGCTTTTTATTAAAGGCTCAGTTTCATTCGACTGTTAGTCAGGTTTGGCGCTTTAATTGTAAGAACTAAGAACATTATCAATTTGTTTCAATTTTGAATAGGCCAAGGTTATATACAGTCCTATCTTTTGTTAATAACACCCCACCAAAAAATGTTCGGAAAAAAAATCCGAAAGTTTTGACAATTTTCGAAAAAAAAATTCGAAAATTAAAAAAGAAAACACTGAACTTATGATTTTTCGGAAAAATTTTCCGAAAATTGTTACATTTTTCGGAAAAAATTTCCGAACAATTTTTTTGATGGGGTTGTATTCACCAAACATGGGACTGTATTTAACCTGGGCCTTTTGAATAATATGTAAATTGAATAACAGAACAGAATCGATGCAATTATTTCTATTGTTATTGAATTGATTAATACTGAAACCTCCTACTATGTTTTTTTTTTCTTCTGTTTACAACTAATTACTAGTGCTGCATTGCTTATATGTTGTAAAATCTTGACTTCCACTATTTGTCATGATTACAAAATATGGTATATTATTTTACAAGAATGCAAGCATTAGTACGAGAAACTGACTTATTTATGGAATTATTTTCAAGTTGAGAAGACCTTTTATGAAACGGTCTAATATATGAGACGAAACTTCAATTTAATAGTTAAAATAATATTCAATAAATATAAGAAGTTTTATATAAATTTTTGTCCATATTATTTTTTGTTTTCAGTTGTTCAATTGCATAAAATCACATGTGATGACCATCTAATCAAGTACATATAGTATAAAGTAGTTCTATGGTGCATTCAAGTGCATACTATGCATTTAGATTTTTCACTCAATTTAAAATCAATTTTGACCAATTAAGATCCAACAAAAATTTGCGGGTCAGTCCAATCCGACTAAAATTCGCGGGTCAGACTAACCCGCAACAAATCTCGCGAGCACAACCAACACACTCTGTGGGTCAGACTAATATTCTTGCAACCCTTGTGCCGCCCCTGGATGAAGAATCCTCCGCACCGGACCAACTCTCGTCCAAATCGCTTTGTTATATGGACGAGTATGCTAACCTTAAAACACCACACCTCTTCTTCCCAAGGCGCTCTCGCCTTTTCTTGCCTGTACAAAACCCGTCAATGGTTATTTAGTATGAAATTGATATACATAAGAGGTTTGGTTTGGGGGGTTTGAAATTATGAAGGTATAGGCGCCTCATTTTTATTTTCCTTTTTTGAAAAATGTGAGTTAATCAGATTTATTTAGGCATTCAGCATTTTCTAAAGTTGGACACAATGATTTCCTGCTTCATTTTTAATCTTGGTGAGCTTAGTATGAGTGATACTATATGCACACTGATTGGGACATATGTCCAATCAGTGTGCATGGAATAATGTCATAAATGGACTCAATTTGAGAGTTGTCGACGTGGGTTTGTTGCTTGAATCATATGAGAATAGACTCCTTTTTCTTTTGCCCTTTTGCTTTTTTGAATTTCTTCTGCACCAAAACAAAACAAATACCAAATGGGCTCTGCATATTTTTAAACAAAACAAATTTGACTGCATTAATATGTCCTTCCTTTTAGACTTTCCGGTTAGAGATAGAAGTCTAAAATTAACTGAGTCCAGATGGGCTCTGCAAATTTTCACTGATTTTCAAACAAAATAAATGATGTTATATGATCTTCTAATATATGGGTGGGATGAGCCACAAGAATGATGTTGTTATATAATCACTATATTTGCAACATTTATTCATTTCTTCTTAACTAGATTTTTTTTATAACTTCTCAATTAGCAAATTTCTTTTACGTTTTCAATTTTGAGATGAGTTCTTATTATGATGCTGGTTATGTATCTGAGGATGTCACAAATGATTTTTTAACTCCGGTCGGGGGTATAAAAGGAAAAGAAGCAGTGAAGTCATAGGTTAAGTGGATTGCGGGTATGCGAAACACACCTTAGCCATTCGTGATTCTAAACCACATAAGTTAAGGTATGTATGTAGTCAAGGTGGACAGTATAGGCCTTCAAAAACAAAAAATGAAAGAAACACGAGCACACAAAGAAATTCGTGTGAATTTTGTTTAGTTGCTAGGGAATATGATACTGATCAAGATCTTTGGTGCATCAATATTTTGAGCGGGACACACAATCATCCCTTCCCGGAATTTGCAGAGGGTTCGAGACTGGGTACCTTAACACCCAACCAATTTAAAGAGATACATCGGCAAGAACTGCTTCATATAAGTTCACGCAACATGTTGACAAATATAAAGAGGCGCGATCCAACCAATGTTACGGATATTAAGAGGGTGAATAATGTCATCAACAATATAAGGAGTCAAAACCGGGAAAGGCGTACCCCCATGCAAAACTACTTCCACCTACTGCAAATGCGAAATTACAGGTAAAAATATTAGCACACTTTATATTTTAAAATATTTATTTCACATAAATAAATGAAATTAGGGTGGTTGAAATTTTAGTCCTACAACATTCAACGTATAATACATGAAATATTTTGTCTTCATCTTGTGAAAAATATATGAATATGATTCTTCTTTAGAAAGCTATATTAATGAAAATGAGAAAAAGTAACGAACTACAAGATGGGTATTTACCTGCTACCTGTTGAGTTAAAATATTATATTTAAATAATATTTTAAATTGTATTCTCTTATTTACAATTCTATCCTTTTAAAATTAAATTATCTAAATTAATAACATTCATCTATATATATTTTTTTTCGCACTGTCCGAGACCACCCTCCCCAGATTCCCCACCCCCGGGGCCCTCAACTTCTAAACAGGTTCCGCCACGCAATAGTAGCGCTCGCCAGAGTGAGTCACGTGTATCATTACGAGGCTCTAAGATGGAGAAATACTTTCCTCCCTACATCAGAGAATATATTGAATCATACACAGATGTGGTTGGAGACGGTAATTGCGGTTTTAGAGTTGTCGCGCTTGCAGTCCTCAGAACTGAAGACCATTGGGGTAAGATAAGAGGTGATATGCTACATGATCTCCGTGGAAGAAGAGAATTATACGATAACGTAATAGGTGGTCTTACAACAATGTCAGCCCTGGATCAAACTCTTAATCACTTCGATGGTCCATGCGGTCCAGTTAACTATTTTTCAGTACCTGACTGTGGATACGTGGTTGCAACCACATATAATATCTTCTTAATGACATTCGGTGAAACTGGCGGATATTTATGTCCTCCCGTAGCTTTGGAACCCTATCGAGCACTTCCGAGCACAAGGGTGGTGTTAGGGCACGTGAACAATTATTCTCATTGGATATTGGTAAGAATAAATATTTGTGGTTTTATTATATTTTTTATAATGTATTTTAATTATCCGGATAGTAACTATTACTTTATTTCAGTTGCACATGAGATCCGACTATCATCCAGTGTCATGACTATCGGAATACTGGATCAAAAGAAAACACTCATCTGCATATGGTTTAGAGTTACAATTTAAAAATCATATACATCTATACAATTATCTACACAACGATCATTCACAACGACGTAAAGATAAACGTGAGGCTGACAAAAAGGCAAAAAATCAAGCAAAAAAATCCGTTTTTTTTTTTATTTTTATGAAAAATATGTAATGTGTGTATTTTTTTTCCTGTAATGATTGTATTTTTTCTTGTAATGAGTGTATTCTTATTAGAATTGTGTATATTTGTTCTTCCTCACAATTAATACTTTTGAATTAAGTAGCTAATATTTTTGTAATATTAAAAAATAGTTTTTTTAAAATAATAGTTACTCTAAACAATTAATACTTTTAAAAGAAACAACTAATATTTTTTGTAAAATAATTAGAGTAAATAAATAAAGATAAATAACATCATCCCACCACCACCCTAAATATTGTACTAATATTTTTTGTAAAATAATTAAAATAAATAAATAAATAAAACAACTAAATAATTAATATTTTTAATAATCATCATCTCATCATCACCTAATCATCATTATCATCTTAACAACTATGCATATTGATGGGCATATAGCATTTGTGGCTTAGTATTGAACAATATTTTTCAGACTTGCATTTCAGTTATTAATATGCGTGTAAAAACATTCAGTTTCTTTAATATCTTATATATGAAATGACTGGCGTGTATTTCTTGGAAAATGTCTTGATCTGTGAATAATGGAAGTTAGGTTAGTAGTTGTAGGATACGATGCTTCAAGAGGTTGTGAGTTCCATCTGTGTTCCCTTTGCTGGGATAAACATACCAATAATTAAAAAGTAACTTATTCGTCTACGCAGCGAAATGATCAATTATCCCTTTCTTGTGTGAATCTAGTAGGAAACAATACTAATAATATAATGCACAACAAAGCAAAAGCAATCACCATAATAACACGAACAATTTTAACGTGGAAAAGCTCCTCAACGCAAGGAGTAAAAACCACGGGACCGAAGTCCACCCAAAAATTCACTATGAGCAAAAATTCCAAGTGTTACAATCTGTCACAACAGATATTCTACCACAACTATGCCAAGACAATCAATACTTGACAACAACGATGAGATTATAAAGAGCTCACCCAATAACAAAAATTTATGTTCACTGTTCACAATGCTCGGAACCTCAGAACCCGATCTCCACCGTCCAGAATCAACCCTTATGTGTTCTGAACGTGCTGTCCAAATTACAGCTCGATCCAACGGTTGCTTTGTGAAAAACGACCCTTTTACCTCAGCTGTGCAGAAGTGAATAGCCCAAAAACAGACTTTCTGTTCGCGGCCTATTCCCGTCAATACAATGCTCCAAATACGATCTTCACTGTTCTGAATGTAATACAACAAATCCCAAATGTGCTGACAAAGTTTCAGCTCGATCCAACGGTTAGAACTCCGGGTATTGCTTCTGCAAGATTTCAGCTCCTTGGACTCTCTCAAGAACGTGAATAATCTTTTGACTCTCTATTTTTCTTCTATCTTCCCTCAATGTCTTCTAGGGCAAGATAACACCAAGTAATGGGCCTACTTGGGCTTTTCCAACTTGTTGGCTATTGGGCTTCTCCACATATTTGAAAACCCTACCCAACAAATCTCCCCATTTTCGATTATGTGGAGAGACTAGCCATTCCAGCTATCATAGGACACACCTCGAGCTTCTCTCTAGGAAATGCTTTCGTCATCATGCCAGCACTATTGCATTAGGGTGAATCTTTTCAAGCTCAAGCAACTTATCATTGATGACATCTCTCATCTAATGATATCTCACATGAACATGCTTCGATCTTGAATGAAACGCAACATTCTTACTAAGATGGATAGCACTTTGACTATCACAAAATACTACGTACCTTTCTTGCTTCAGTCCAATCTCCTCCATGAACCTCTTGAACCATAACACCTTTTTGCATGCTTCCGTTGCAGCGATGTACTCTAATTATATTGTGGAAAGTGCAACACACTTTTGCAATCTTAACTGCCATGACACTACGCCACCTGAGAAGGGTGGCGACGAGTCAGAGCTGTCAAAACGAGCCCGGCCCGATGGGCCGGCCCGAAAAGCCCGGTTTTAAGGATGGGCTGGGCCCTAAAAATATAGGCCCGAAAAGAACCGGGCTTTTTTGGCCCGGCCCAGTAGGCCCGGCGGGCCTATGGGCTTGGGCCGGGCTTAGCCCGGTTTTCTGGGCCGGCCCGGTTTGGTTTTTTTTTTTTAAATTTGAATAAAATTGAAAACCTAGAGATAAGAAAAAAAAAAGGAGCAGTAGGCGAGATTAGTGATTTGGCCAAGGTTGGTAATAGTTGCCACAGATCACATCCATCCCTATACTCACTATGGTCTTAATTTCCTCATCCCTATATATATGTATCATATTATTTATGATCATACCCCATTTTTTAAAATAAAATACATTATAATTTATTGTTTGAATTTTCATCCAGGAAATGAACGAATTCTTATGAACAACCACAAATTGGTGGTACACATAACACACTTGTACAATTAAGGCAAATATGAATTGAGGGATAAGATTTTATTTAAGAGTATCACTACTCAAACCTCAAAATCCTATAAACTCGCCCCACTTATTAAACAAATCTCAATAAAATTTAAAAATTAACATGCATTACTAAACATACCCCATTTTATTCCTATAATATCCTTATCTTATCAAAATAAAAAATAACACTTTCCTATTAAATTGTTGAATTTTTATTATTGAATTATTGTTGAAATAAAAAATAACACTTTCCATTCTATTAGGATTTGTTGAATTATTATTCTTAAATTTTATTTAGGAATTTGAGTTTTATTTTAATTATTGAATTGTTGTTGACAAACTAAATAATATTTATAACTATATGAGTATAATTTGTATGCTAAATTATAAATTAATAAGGTAAATATATAAATCAAATATAATAATAATATTTTAAAAAATAAAAAAGTTGGGCCGGTTTGGCCCGATGGCCCGAGATGGGCCAGGACGGGCTTGGAAATTGGCGGCCCGGTAACAACCGGGCCGAGCCGGCCCGGCCCAGTAAAAACTAAAAGCCCAGTGGGCCTGGGCCGGGCCGGGCCGGCCCGGCCCATTTGACAGCTCTAGCGACGACTGATCTTTTCAAAAATCTAAAATGGAAAAATGGGTGATATGCGCAAAAAGCAAGATTAGATTTGCTCAAAGTGGGGGATGTGAATTCCAGTTTTTTTCATTGCTCTATCTCACAAAGACAGAAAATAAACGAGCTAATTGGGATCTAGTTGGGGGAGGAATGGACTGAGGAAGTAGGGGCAGTAGAGCAAGGTATTAGAGATTTTTTTGCAAGTCATTTCGCAAAGCAACATGGGGTGAGACCGACTTTGATTTCCCCAAACACTTTATCGTCAAATATGGCTTCGAGTACCTTGATAGAGCTCGACAATAAGATGTTTATTTCTCCATTTAGTGAACAAGAAGTTCGAGAAGCTATTGGTAGCTGCGAGAGTTCCAAAAGTCCGGGCCCAGACGGATTCATTTTCAGGTTCATTAAGCAGTGTTGGGACATTATCAAGCCTGATATCATGAGAATGTTTGAGGAATTTCATTGTAATGGCAGGCTGGTGAGAGGTTTGAATACCTCATTTATTGTGCTGATACCAAAGAAAGAAGATCCACAAAATCTGAACGACTATAGGCCGATTTCTCTCATTGGAAGTGTATATAAAATTCTGGTTAAGGTTCCTGCAGGGAGACTAAGACGGGTCTTGGAAGGCATTATTTCAGAAAACCAAAGTGCTTTTGTGGGGAACAGGTTGATTCATGAAGGGATAGATATCCTGAACGAATCGATCGAGGAGGCCAAGCGAAGGAGAATTGTGAGAATTTTTTTTAAGATTGATTTTGCAAAAGCCTACGACACTGTAGACTATGGTTTCTTAAACATCATGATGGAGCAGTTTAATTTTTTTCAGAGATGGAGAAATTGGATCCTTGAATGCGTGTCAACAACTTTCTCTAATGTGGTAGTAAACGGAAGTCCCAGTGGTGAATTCAAGTTAGGAAGAGGACTTCGACAAGGTGACCCCCTTTCTCCATTTTTATTTCTAATAGTGGTTGAGGGTCTGAGTATCTTGATAGGTAGGGCGGTACATTGTGGGCTATTGGAACCAGCAGAGATAGGTAAGGATAAGTTGAGGATCTCACATTTACAGTATGCGGACGATACAATCCTTCTTGCTTCGGCCAAAGTGGAAAATGTTCGGGTGATGAAGTATATTTTGAGGAACTTTGAACTTTAGTCCGGGCTAAGTGTGAATTTCAATAAAAGTTGTTTGTTCGGCATTAATATTGCCGCTAATCAACTGGAAGAAATGAAAAACATCCTGGGTTGCTCGATGGGCTCGCTGCCCTTTTTTTACTTGGTAATTAAGGTTGGAATAAATCACAGAATGATTGCGGGATGAGATCATTTGGTACACAAAGTGAAGGCGAAACTCAAAGCTTGGGAACACCGTAAAATCTCTTTTGGGGGAGAATCACCCTTCTAAAGGCGGTCTTGTTAGCAATGCCCGTATACCATCTTTCTTTCTACTGTCTTCCTAAAAAATCCTTGAGTGCTTTAAATTCTATTTTTCGGAAATTTCTATGGGGGAAAAGTGTGCACGAGAGTAAAATTGCTATTAATTGGAGAAAAAATTGCATTTTTAAAGATATGGGGGGCTTGGGGTTAGGGATTTGGGCTGCTTCAATAGGGATTTAATGGGGAAATGGTTGTGGAGGCATTTAGTGGATAGACGTAGCTTGTGGGCGAGGGTGGTTACTTCAGTGCATGGAAAATTGAATGTGAGAGAGGGAGGGCTGGTATCAGAAGAGGGGGGAGGGGGCAGTAATTAGATCCAAATGGTGGAGTGATGTGGTGAACATTGGGTTAGGGGATGAGGGAAAGTAGTTCCTAGATAATTTAGAGTTAGACTAGGTGATGGTGGTGACACTAGTTTTTGGCACGGAGTGTGGGCGGGAGATAGATCTTTGAAGAGTCTTTTTCCTAGATTTCTTCATTTAAGTAGAATTAAAGAGTGGAGTATCAAAGTTATGGGTGATTGAGAAGGGGGTGAGTGGAGATGGAAGTGGAATTGGAGACGAGAGCTCTGTGAACGGGAAATTAACCCTTTTTTTATGAATTTGTGAATTGTGTGAACTTGTGTAAACTAAAAGAAAATATGGCGGACAGCTGGGTGTGTAAGTTAAACCCAAAAGGAGCATACTCAACTAAATCGGCATACGAAAAGCTAAGTTTGGAACGAGTGGAGGATAATAACTCAAGTGGCGGAGGAGAGGAATTCAGACTAGCATGGAGTAAGATCGTGCCTCTCAAAGTGACTGCAATGACATGGAGACTTATCCAGGATCGATAACCAATGAAAGTGAATCTGAATAGGAGAAATGCACTTCCAAATGAAGTTGATATTACTTGTGCAGCTTGTGGTGTGGAGGAGGAATCAGCAGAGCATCATTTTATCAACTGTGGTATTGCCTCAAGGTACCTGCGGCTTTGCATTTCTCGCATAATTTATCATTTCTTATTTTTTTTCGGGACTATTTTAGAAGAAAAAAGGAAAAAAAATTGTGGTTGCTATTTGGGAATGTATAGTTTGGGTACTGTGGAAAGCAAGAAATAAATATATTTTTTATGGCTTGGAGATAAATTCGGAGAAGCTCATTGATGAAGTTAAAGGAAGAGTATGGAGTTGGCTTTTACTGGAAAAAAATTGCATGTAATTCTTCTATTAACACTTGGTTTGAGAATCCTAGAGTTATCATAGAGTTCTAAGAAAGTGTTTAGGATCTATGTTGTGTATGAAGTAGCTTCTGGGCACCTCTTATGTCAGGAGGTGTTTATCTCAATTTCAATAAAATTTATTTTCCGATAAAATAAATTTGTAAGCCCATTAGGAAGTCCAATCATAACTCTCTTAAAAGCCCTTGAGTAGCCCATAAAAAATTCATTAACTAAGGTGATTAAAAGATAAGAATTATTTTGTTGCTAGCGAGAGAAAAATAATATATGGAAAATATATATATGATAGTTATATATATGATGAATTCTTCTCGTAGGAGGGATATTTTTTTTTTTCCATATGTTGGGATTTTTCTTGCTCCCAAACCTATAATTTTCATCCCCTACAATTATAAATAGGGAATGATTTTTCAATCCCAAGTTTTGTTTAGGTTGAAATACAAGTATGCAATACAATTATAACAAGTATGCAATACAAGTGTTAGGTTTTGCGATTATAAGGTAATAAATTTGTCTCTTAGTTGTGCATGTTTAGGGTCTATGTATATTTTACCATATTCATTGCATGAATTAATTGATTTAATTTGTTTAAATCGTGTTTGTTGGATTTATGATAATTCATATTTAAATTACGACACAAAATAGATCCATGACAATATTTCTAGTTCCCAACATAAAAGATAAAAACAACACTTCATATATTAATAAACAATTACTCTTTACTTTTTCACAACTTCTCATTACTTACACAAAAGTCAACATATGACTCATCCATATATTATTAAACAATACTCCACCCGTCCCCTAATATCTTTCATACTTTTTTTGGGACGTTCCACAATAACTTTCACACCACATATATGGAAATAAAACACTCAATACATACTTTAATTCAAAATACTTTTCATTCATTGGTTGAAAAAATTAATAAAATAGTTTTTCATAAAATTTGTGTCACCCCACCTATAAAGTTATATGTGCATTTTAAACAAAGCAATAAAAAAAAATTCAAATTAAAATGGAGGGAGTACAATTTATAATATACACACCACATAAATAACAAAAATAATCATATATTAACGGGCGGACATCAAGTTATATGTGCATCACTTAAATTGTGATGCAATTTAAACAACCACTATTACTTAATCGTTTGTTTACGTGATACTACCTTAAATTTGTATCTATATATAGTGTATAATATTTTCGATATCCGTAAATATTAGGGAAAATAACAACTAGGTTAAGTTTTTTTATGCATAATTACTATCAAGTTAGTACCTTTTTTAAAATTACAAGTAGGTATACTTTTTGAATAAAAAACCTAAACTACCCTTTTCCAATCTCAGATTTTTAATTATTTATATTTTATTAATAGAGTCCACTCACTCCACTTCTCTCTCCTACTCTCCCCTTTCTCTCTAAATTTGAATTTTGAATTCGCCGACGATGCGCAATGGAAAAAGTAGAGGAGGCGACGCTTGAAAAGATAGAGGAGGCGGTGGCGCGTTGCAGAATAAAAGGAGGCGGGGGCGCGGTTATTCCCCCCCTTGACGGCGACGCGGTTCTTCTTCCCCCTGAGGCGCGGTTCTTCTCCCTTGAAGCGGCGCACGCAGATCTGCACTTGTTGCACTTCCGCCGTGGTGCCTTGTCGGAGCCGTCGTGAGGTGCGTATTTCGTTCGCCTGCTTCGAATTGTAATTTTAGGTCTTTCGAATTCGGGGTCGATTTCGTTCAATTCTAAGACCCCATTTTGTTTTGATTGTTTGTTGCTTCGATTTTTGTTGCTTCTGGGAATAATTGTTTGTTACTTCGATTTTTAATCATGGGATTGAGATTTTGTTCTGTTTTGATTCAAGCATTTTTTTTAGGTTAACTGAGAAATTTAATAAATGGAATCTCCAAGAATATTGGAAAGAAAATATGGCATCATTCCAAAAGAAAAAATTACTGTCAAAATCGTGGCCTTCAATTCTTGGTTGTTGCTTAATATGGCTACATTCTTTAATAATTGTGGCCTTTAATATGGCACCATTCTTGGTTGTTGCTTAGTGGAGTTGATTGCATTATATTTAGTAAAAATCGTTTCATTCTGGGCTCCTCTGAAACTAAAAAATATTGGCTAAACAGATGGGATTTTTATAGGATTATATTTGAGTTTTGCTTTGGGGGTTGGGTTGATTGTGGGTTTTGCACTTCACAAAATGTTTCTGTTTCGTTTTAACTGTTTCTCTGGAATGGAGCTTCACACAACTACTGTAGTCGTTTTCGTTCTATTTTAATTGTTTTATCTGGGGTTTTGTTGTTGCAGGAGATGGAGCTTTTGTTGAAGAGATGAGTTTGTTGAATACTAGAAGGAAAAACTTTTGGGTTTTATTGCAAGAAGAGATGTTTTTATCATTAAATGATTGTTGTAAAACATTATTATTTTTTAATGGTATATGTAAACATTGTACTATGATATTATGATTTGTACTATGATATAATAATTTGTACTATGGTGCTATAATATTTATCATATTGTACTATGCTATAATGCTCACACTCTTATACTACAACTAATAAATTTGTACTTTACCGATAAAATTTGTACCATAATATTTTCGTATTTGCATGAATAATTACCAAATAAAAAATATAGTAAAAAAAGTCTAATTTAAAAAGAAAAAGTAGACACAAATCTAACAATATTTTAAAAGCTATCTACAAAAGTTGAAAACTATATGTCAAATCATGAACAATATTGAAAAGTAAATAGAAGAAAAACAAAGGGTAGTGTTGGTATTATACATGCAAAAAGTTAACCTAGTTGTAAGTTTTAAAAGTGTACCAACCTAGTTGTAATTATGCCTTATGAAATTAACCCTATTGTAAGTCCCCCTAAATATTAAACATAAAAAAGGATTTCAAAATATTTTAAACGTAGATCTGCAGCCCTGAGATGTACACACGAGATAATGAATGGCATCACTTTGATCGACGAGCGAATAAATGCACCCAGTGAGTGGGGACCGAAATTGGGTCATGGACCACTTTTTGACTAAAGAGAATCCTCAGCGAACGAAACAATGACACGTGTACAAATCTGGAGCTTCCGGATCAAGATGTGGGATTAATAAAATAATGACCGTCGGATTATACTTCAGTAAAAGCGTTTCACCCCGATTCAAAATTTCAATTCAGCGACTTTTATTAAATGAGGGGAGCGGTGTATTGCACCAGCCAACACTTTGGCCAAAACTCGAGCCTCGAAAAACCTGAAACTCCACGTGGCAACGGCCCTCTTCTTCTTGCATAGACATCTGTGCCCACATTGCATTCTCTTTCTTCCTCTCTCCTCTCTGAATAGCTATAGGCACATGCACACACACACACACAACATATATCCTCACACATTGACATAGGTGAATGCGTATAGTGCTAAGAACTTGAGAAGCTATAGCTAGCTCTGTTTTGCATCTTGGCTCTGCACTTGTGGACTTTTATCAAATTGGAGCTTATTTAGAATGGGAGAGAGATTCAAAAAGAAAGATTTTTTGCTATTTAGTGATGCATAGCTGGTGCTAGCCTAGGCGGAGATACTCAATTTCATTCATCCAATTTCTTGTCGCCCAGGTATGCTTACCTCCTAACTTTCTCATTATTATCACGATTACCTCAAAAATCGGTGAATTTGCTTCCTAAATCTGCCTAAAAAGAGATGAAAAGAAAGATTTGAAAGCAAGATTTAATATTTGTAATGTATTCTAAAGCTCCGCAGAACCTCTCACTAATATGTACTATAGACAGCAGCATTTTTTATTTATTTTCAACGCAATGTATGTTCTGTGACTGGTGATTAAGAATTTCATTGATGTGGTTTTTTTCTTTTAGAATGATAATACTACTATTTTCTACATTCTACAGATTTGATTTACCATTATGTCCAATTTAACAACATTGTACAACCCAAAATAATGCTAATCTTGAAATTCGAAACAGTAGCTGAAATAGAACAGGGAAAACAGAGTGTATGTATATTTGGGTACAAAAGAAAAACGACCTTAATTCTTGATCTTTTGGGTTTTGGGCTGCTGTTCTATACATTCTTGAAATCTCAATTATCTTGAATATAAAACAAACAAAAAAAGATCGTTTTTTTAAATATTACCGACAAAAAATTGTCAAGGTAGTAGTGGGGCTAAGCTAATTCATTAGAAAACAATACACACGTCTTTTTCCGATTACATCATCATAATTTTTTTAATTATAATTTAAAAAAAAAAAAAAAAGTAAAATGGTATACTGTTCTAGTAGATTGCAAACCTTACTGAATATGCCTTGGAAGCAAAGTCTTTTCTAACCGTTGGGAAGTATCTACATAGTTTGGCCCATTCATTGAATTCAAATTCTCTGCTTTTTTCTCACAACCGACGTGTGAGGATGTGATTACTTTATACAGAATACAACACATTTATTATACAAAGATCTAATTAGAAAAGTAACACACCTTAATTGTGTAATTCTGCTGTTAATACAGTGTTGATACTATCCTGTTTGATTGCTGAGGGGTCTTTGTCAATTAGAGAAGTGGTTACTTTCACAGAGTTGGTTGATGGGCTTTATTTTAAATTCTTTTTTATATTATCTTTTTTGGATTCTTGATTAATTTCTAGCGAAGCCCACAAGTCTTTTTCCTATATATTTTGCTGTCACCTAACTGTTCTGCATTTCATATAATCGTTTGTTGAGATGTCTTTCTGAGTAATCTTGACTGCAATGTTTTTCAGCTTCCACCTGGTTTTATCATGCTTCAAGTCTGAAATATTAAGTGGTAAGAATGGCCCCCTTTTTTGCTTCAAGCATCATTCCTCGATTACGATGTTGGGTCATTTGATTAGTAGTACCTATCGGAAGTAATGTGACTACAATAGGCTGATCAATTTTGGGATTATGCTGGTTTTTGATGTAGAGTTTGAAGGACTGAGTTCTTGAGTTGATTTTATTAGACAAACTGTCATTGGTATTCATAAATTAGAGTATCGTGTTTGTTTTTCTACTTTTGAGTTGAATTTATTTACCAAACCATTTTTCAAGCCAAATAAGTAGACTATTAGAGTAGTCCTTGATGAATTTATTCCAATTACTTAATATTTTGATGAATCTTTATTGGCAAGATTGCATCAGTTGGTAGGTGTGACAAGTTCTCTTTCAAACCTATAAATATAATAAGAACTTTTTTTTTTTTTCTGACCGGGCCTATAATAAGCTTATTAGGTGCATATCATTATCTTAAAGGGTTCACTATTTGGATATATACACTCACTTATTATTGCAATTGATATATGTCCATTCCTGTTATTCGTAATACATCTGTGATTAAAAAAACTTGCTCAATCTATGCAGAAGATAACAGTGCACCAGAGAAATTTAGTCTTATATTTATTCAATTCTATATATAGACTAGATAATTCTAGAAAGTGTGGACCAATTAAGTTATAGATTTGTTGGCCAACTATGATGTATTAGTAAAACAGAAAAAAGTCATATGTATTCCATGCTACTAATATTTTAGTGTTCCTTGTGATTTGGTTATTAATTCGAAATCGTTGCATCATCAATGCATTCATCCTTGTGTTGAATTTGCCAAAAAGTCCAACTTGATGCACAAAGTAGTTAATTTTGTTAATTTTAGAGTTATTCCTTGTGAATTTGCCAAATATTCTTTTAGTCTTGGGCTTCCCTGAACATATTATATGTTAATTTTGGAGTAATTCTTCAGAAATATTGACCAAAGCTAAAATATCAAGTTCGATTTCGAAGCTGTCGCCGAAAGTGCACCAAATGCAAGTATGCCTTCTTTTGTAGTTTAATATTATAATCGAGCATATTATGATAAGCTATTCTTTGGACTAAGTTTTACTCACAAATTCTGAAGGTCTCATTGTAATTATATGACTCACTTTTTGTCTTTTTATGTTCCTTTTTCAGTTTTGTTCACTGTTTGAAACAAATGAGGCGCCAGGTGGAAATTGCATTTCTTTGGTTCATCAATGTCATCTGGCTTGAACACATTCTTTGTGGTCAGTAACACAATATTCTTCAACCTTTTATCTACATCTATTTCTATGTGAATTCTAGGCTTTACGAATGCAAACGGAGTAGTATTATGTGTAAACTATGAAACATTATCAGCATATTCTTGATCTATGAGGCAATGTGAAAATGTGTATATGGCAGCAAATTAACTGTGCTGTTCTAATTCTTCCAGATGGAAATTCGTCAAATTCTGTCACAAACAAGTGGACGTGCACCTGTTCTATTGCACCGCAACAGACCTTCAACTTTGTTCCGGCAAACTGTTCTTCCTCCTGCGATTGCAACCCTGGTAATGGATCACATTTTCTTTTGATGTAGTAATATGTCAATGTAAACGAACATAATCTTTCCACACAAAAGTTTCCTCAACTGCTATTTCATTAATGTACAGCTTCTGGAGGATCAAAAGACAATAAATGGACGTGCATCTGCGATTCTGGCGGGTTGCCTATACTACTAGGTCAACAAAATGGCAGCAGCTGTTTCACAGCATGCAATTGTAATGCTGGTAATTTTCGACAACTTGTTTTAGCATCCTTAACTTTTATTTACTCAAATTTACGACAACTTTGAATGATCATTTGCATCTTTACAGGGACATTTTCCGAGTTACAGCCTTCGAAGAAGTGGGTCCCGGGCAAAGCTATCCTGATAGTTTTGTTACTCTGCATAGTCCTCACAGCTCTTGCATTCGTTGCTTCAGCATTGTGGTACGTCTATCGGAGGGATAAAAATCCCGTGAAGTGGGCTTCACCTTCATCCGATAGACTAACAAGTTTTAGTAGTGCTTCAAATTTGATGAGCCATGGGGCTTCTTCATTTCAATTACACAAAGGATACTATAACACCCCTGTCAAACCATTTATAGGTAACCATCCTTGTTTCCATTTTATTTTTTAAAATACAAAATTATTCTCGACATCCCTGATTTCGTTTCTATGCCTAAAGGATGCTTGCCGAAGACGTCTTTCCTATTCAGAAGGCCAACAGGATCACTACACGGAACAATAATACAGTTTTCGTATTCTGAACTGGAAAGCGTAACAAACAGATTTAGTAACGATAACTTGATCGGAGTTGGAGGAAGCAGCCACGTGTATCGTGGTAATCTCAGAGATGGAAGAACCGTTGCAGTTAAGAGAATGAAAACCAAAAGCGGACCAGAAGCAGAACATGTTTTCTTGACCGAGGTACTTATAAAACTCGTCCAAAACCGCCGTTTTCTTGACCGAGATTACATGTTTAACACCTTTTTGTGTATCCAGATAGAACTGATATCCAGGATTCACCACTACCACGTGGTACCTTTGATTGGATACTGCTCGGAACTCCAAAGAAAGAACGTGGAGAGGCTACTGGTGTTCGAGTACATTCCAAACGGTAATCTAAGGGAGTGTTTGGATGGGGATAAAGGCCAGTGCTTGGAATGGAATACTCGAGTTTCCATAGCTCTTGGAGCTGCACGTGGCTTGGATTATCTCCACGAATCCGCCGCCCCTAGAATTTTGCACCGAGACGTCAAATCCACCAACATTCTTCTAGATGAAAAGTGGAGAGCCAAGGTAAGGAAAAATCTTCAGCATAAGAAGTTTATGACTAAATTACCAGTTAGATAATCTGGGAACATATAAATTTGTTTGTGTGTGTTTGCAGATTACTGATCTGGGAATGGCGAAACACCTGCATAATGATGGGATGCTGAGTTGTTCGAGTTCTCCGGATAGAATGCAGGGGACGTTTGGTTACTTTGCACCAGAGTACGCAATTGTTGGACGAGCTTCTTTGAAGTCCGATGTTTTCAGTTTCGGAGTAGTCCTTCTTGAACTTATCACGGGTAGAAAGCCGATCCTCAAGTCATCCAATAAGGTGGCAGAAAGTCTTGTAATATGGGTATGCATTTGCTACTTTTCAATGAAAACAACTAGTACCTTTTAGCAATATAACTAATGGAGTACCATTTAAAAATGCACTTGTGTTGCACGGTGCAATTGATACTTATATCATACGGATAAGATATTGGTTTTAATTGTGATTACAGGCAACGCCTCGCCTGCACGACAGTAAACGAGTGATTTTGGAGTTGCCGGACCCACGCCTGAAAGGTAATTTCCAAGAGGAAGAGATGCAGGTGATGGCCTACTTAGCAAAGGAATGCCTCTTGTTGGATCCCGATTCTCGACCATCCATGACCGAGGTCGTCCAAATTCTGTCGACCATTGCTCCCGATAAATCTAAACGAAAAGATTTGCCAATACGTCCATTCCAGGTAGTCTACCGCGCTTTTTATGTCCAAAAATGCCAGACTACCCTCCACTAATGAAAACCTCATTGTTTCACATATCAGTATTCATGCACCAAAAGTGAAGATCTGGAGACACAGTCGTCAACAGAAGAAATCAAGCAAATTTCATGCGAAATGCCCGCTCGTTGCTCTTCTTCAACAAGTTCGGACAGTAATTTCTGCACCACAAAGATGACGAAAGAATTGGATGAGTCGTGTGCGGACATTGACAAGCTCGTGCTCCTTGCCTCAAAAACAGGAAAATGGGATGATGAAGTGGTGGATTTAACGGAGCCACGGTTGGAGGCTTTCTGTCTCCCAACTCTTGATTCCCATATACTCAATATTGCATAGACACACAGACATACTTACCATATGTTCTTCTGGTGATGACTGGAAAGCATATGTTTGATGTTATATTATAGATTATAACAGAAATGGTAAAAGGGCATATGACATTTTTTCATTTTAGTGTTTTTGAGTTGTAAATAGTGATAGCTTCATTTCTTCATTTGTATGGAGTGTAGGAGATGTAAGTCACTATATGAATTTATACAAAGAAAGGAAAATGAAAAGATAAAAAAAATGGTAAAAACGAATTACAACTTCTCTAAGAAAAACGTGTTTGCAATATGAAAACCTCAAAAAAGGAAATACCTAGTGATATTTTGAGGTTACAGGTTTTTTATTTGAAGATTAAGTAAAACTAGTGATCGTAAAACCCGTGCTTCGCACGGCTAAAATTGTTACATTGTTTAAATTATAATAATTAATAAATTTTAATTATAAATTTGAAAATTTACAAAAAAAAAAAATAAATAAAAAAGATATAACTAAATTTCTTCTTGAACTAAAATTAAAGTGATGTTATATCACTGGATGTTACATTTGATACTAACTTACCTTCAAATCACTGTCCTACAAATAACGTTTTCCATAAAAAGATTTTTCCAATACCATCAGATATATATATATATATATATATATATTCGACATTATTCGACATATATAAATTTCATCAATATTCGACATTACTAATTATCTAATTATTGTATCATAAACAACACGATGTTTATAATTTAAGTTTTTTTAGCAAAACTTTATATTTAATTCTCAATTCAGACCTATTATATGATAAATCTTGTGAAATCATTCTAATACGGAATGTTAAATTGTTATCAACAACTACTACAAACATCCCATCAAAATCATGCAGACTCTATCAAGAAACAAAATATATTATCGATTTAAAAAAGACAACAATTTTTAATCTCATCAATTGTCATTCTCAATTACATCAACATAAAAGAAAAATCATTAAGAAACATATATAAACTAATAAACTATTTATTTAGTTAAATATTAATCAATTACACACAAAATATAACATAAAAAATTATATCCATACTAAGAAAAAATAATAATGATTTCAAACACAGTGATAACATAAATATACAATTATGCTTGATTTAAAAAAAAACCTAAACATTAAATTACGAAACAACTATAAATTTAAAATATTTGAAAAAATATAAATACATATATACATATTAGTATAAATTTTGTCAATATCTATAAAGCTGACCATGACTAAAAAATAGATTTTTTAAGAAATACTCCAACATGTTAAAATGATTAACCTTGAGTTTTATTTATTTACATAACATATGAAACAATCAAAATTGCAACATGTAATCAAAATGAGGCAATGACAATCTTGCTATTAATGTTAGTTCACCAACGTTGCTACCAATAAGAACCTTGACCTCAATTAGTCTATCACTCAACCTAGTGATAACCAACCTATATAATAAAAACAAAATTATAAAAAATATTATATGGTCATTGAAATTTAGAAAACCAAATAAAATATCAAAATGACTTTATAAAAAAAATCAATATAGAGTACTCAATTTTGATACACAAACAACATAAATTAATCTTGCTCAAACATCATTACCGTTACTCTTTTTTAAAATAATTCTAAACTTTTTACACCAACATTTCTAAAAAATTTACACCAAGTTTTAGTGAGACAAAGCATGTGATAACTCATGTCACCAATAAACCTTAATTCAGAATGAATCGAGAATAAATTTTCAATTTTGACATACTTCAATATAATAAAACCTGATTCTTCTCCAAAAAAGAAAAAATAAAATCACAACACAGTGTTATATGCTAAAAAAAAAAGATGAAAAACAAATAGATTTACAGTATCAATAAAAAATTAATGAAAATAGATATGCATCCAAATAAATATAAATCTCACAAACGGATATTTAAATTCAGCATTATTGCATTTCTAAAAAGTTCAATGATTTCATCAATATTTGTTGGTTCAAATTTTTCTTCAAAATGATCAATTTGACTTTTTGTTGAAACATTAGTAGGATAACTTACAATATCTATAAATGGTCCTATAACATTTCTCATCACTGTTCAAACAAATTATTTAATATTATATAATAAATCAAAAAATGGCTATTACATTTTCAATTAATAAAAAGCATATTAATATTCAAACAAATTATCTTGTTTGATTGGCTTCTTTCAAACTCAATTTTAACCCCTCTGCCTAATAGACACTTTTGTACAAAAGTGTTAATCATATTTTTCACTTTTAGATTAGAGAGGTAGGTGAGTGGATATGCTTGATGATTTTAATAAAATTATATGAGATTGATAAGTGGTATGTGTAAATATTATATATAGAATAGAATCTTAATTTTAAAGTGAGTAAATCTAGTAAAAATTCTAAATAAGGTGGTTAAACATATTAAAATAGCAGATGTTGATACTTACATCTTATTATTTTTTGGAGACTCGATATTCAGTCCAAGGACCAACTAATCCAAGGTACAAAATTTTGCAGTCTATAATATATTTATCTACAAACAATTTCACATTTAATTATATCACCAATTAATAATTTTAATATTTTTTTATTAAAAAATAAAAACAAACTTGTTTATTGTTTTTAATAGTTACATAATACTAAAGTCATTGTTATTTTCAAACTTTTTTGAAAAAATGTATTTTACATTAATAAAGGTAATAAACCCACAAACAAAACTAAATATAAATTGACCTAACCAAAATATAACAAAAATACGTACCTCAAATCATAATCAAAATCACCAAACTCGAACCTTCGTAACTCGACAGTGAATTTTTTATACACCTTAACATCCACTTAAAATAATAAATCGTTGTTAAAATATTACAATATAAATAAAAGAATCGATAAAGGAACTTAGTTAATAAGATCAATATAAAGTACTATCCATTGGAACATATATAATGAAAATAATTCTCGCTCCGAAATCAATGCCATTATACTTCTTAATAATAATAATTTTTATTATCTTTTTGCAATCTAACATTTTTAACATTATTTTAACAATGAAATGAATATTGCTACATAAACATTAAGGAAAACATAATAAATTTGAACAAATTACTTTTTTCTCTTTCTTTCACAACCAATTTCAAGTCATTCTACCTAATAGACCTCTTGTACAAAATGTTAATCATGTTTCACTATGTTGGATAAAACAGAAAAGGGGGGGGGGGGGGGGGGGTGAGTATGTTTGGTAGTTGTATGGAAATTAAATGATATTGATAGGTAAATATTTTTAGAAATGTGTATATAAGCATTATTCTTAGTAAAAACTATAAATGAGGTGGGTGTAATTAGTAAAATAGTGGTGTGGATAGTTCCTCTATAATATATTATTTATAAAATTTTCACATTTAATTTTATTACAATTTAAACTTGTTTTTAATAAAAATAAAGGAACAAAAGAAGTTTTTTATTTTTAAATAGGTACATAATAACAAAGTCATTGTTCTTTTCAAACTTTTCGAAAATCAACTTTATATTAATAAAGGAACAAACACACAAATAAAATTAATTATCAAATGACTTAAGTAAAATTAACAAAAATAAGTACCTCAAATCATAATAAAAATAACTAAATTCAAATATCTGTAACCCCGAAAGTCAACTGTTTCTAAACCTTAAAATCCACATAAAATAATTATTGTTAAAATATTACAATACAAATAAAAGAACCTACAAATGAACTCAATTAAAGGGCCAGTATAAAGTATTCAACACCGGTTCACAAACAATGAAAATCAATCTTGCTCCAACATCAATACTATTATATTTCTTCGAAACGATTTTATCATCATTACACAATTCAATATTTCTAAAAAATTAAAATCTAGCTTTAGCTAGACAAAGAATTTAATAATCCATGTCATCAATAAACCTAATTTCATTATAAATTGGGAATAAATCTCCAATCATAATAACCCAAGCTCATTTAACTTTTCATTTGACACTTGTATGTTTTACTAAAAAGATGAAACCATATTAAGCTCACAGTTTCAATAAAAAAATTAAAATAATGCATCCAAAGAAATATAACTCTCACCAGATAACGTATAAATGCAGCATTATTGAATTTTACCAAAAGCTCAATTACTTCACAAACCTTCACCGGTTCTAATTTTCTTTAGAAATATCTTCAAAATGATCAATTTTACTTCTAGCTGATACATTTGGAAGAAAACTTAAATTGCTTATAAATGACCAAATAACATTCTTCACCAATGAAACCAAAAGTAATAAAATATAATATAATAAAATAAAAGATAATTTCATTAACTTTAAAAAACACATAATACGTCTAAATAAATTACTTTTCATTGTTGGTTTATTTCACACCCATTGTACTATGACACTAATTATGTTTCTCATCACTGGTTTGAAGAGGTAGGGGAGTCGATATGTTTAATGGTATTGAAATTGGATGGGATTGATTTCAGCAAAAACATTATGAAAAAAACTTAAATTGCGTATACATGATCCAATATAATTTTTTATCACTATTCAAATAAAAGTAATATAAAAGTCACGAACCGAGGCCAAACCAGTGTAAGTTAAATCAAATCGAGATATGTTACATGGCCCGATTTGGGCTGAACTCGATCTGAAACTCAGGCTGATTGACCTAATTTGCACTGAATGTGGATTAAATTTGAGCCAAATTTGGGTTTGTTACGATTGATTGTGGCTAAATTCACAACTTTTAAAAATTACAGTCCTTAAATTGGCAGCCCGAAAAAGTAGTGGTCCTTATTTTATATTAATAAAGTAACAATTACACAAATAAAATAAATAATTAAATATTTAAGTAATAGACAGTCTTGTGCAAAGACGTGTATGTATATTTAGTAGTTGTATTGAAATTAAAGAGGATTGGCGAGTGAGTATCTTTAGAGACGTGGGTGCAAGTATTATATGTTGGATAAAATTATAATTTTAAAGTTGTATATTTAGTAAAAAAAAAAAAAGTCGAGTGAGTTAAGAAGTGGACGAACTTATTAAAATAGTATGGGAAGATAGTTATATTATATAATATATATATCGTATTTAATTTGATTAATAATTAATAATTTTAATATTTGATTTTTGATACATAAAACAAATTTTTTTTTTTAAACATTTAAATAATAATAAATTTAATACTATTTATAAGCAAAAATTACGATATAATCGTAAAATAACAGAGAAACAAAGTTAAAAGAAACAAATTATTAAGATAAATAGAACAAAAATAAGTATATTAGGTCGATGGGAAATATTTTTTTAAGGGTTGTAACTTAATGAGTGACAAAATTTGGAACATAAATTTTGAGATTGTAATTAAGGAAAATAATTTTGGAAGTCGCAAATTGAGGTCAAACCATCACAAGTACACACAAATCGAACTATGTTACATGGCCGGATTTGGTTGAATTCAAGCTTAAATGTTGGCTAATTGACCCGATTCGACCTGACTGAGGGACTATATTCGGGCCCAATTTGGGTTTATTAGGGCTAATTGTGCATAAATTCGTTACTCTTTAAAATTACAGTCCGTAAAATGCTAACCCCAAAGTTATGGTCCATAAAAAATATTTTCAAAATATTAACTCTCGAGTATGTATAGAGTGAAATTGTTCTATAACTAACTAAATCATAAACAATAGTAATTCATGAAAAAACCATAACTAAATCTCAAGCAAGATCTCCCTCGAAATCCTCGTCCACCATATTTTCCATAATTGTTGTGCATTTAATAAACATCTTCATAATATCATAGTCAAATCATGTTTATAGATTGAAAATATTTAAAATTGATTATAAAATATGAAAAAAAAATAATGGGTATCATGACTACAATAGGAACTATACTAAATTAATAATCATATGTGGGTTATACATATTGAGATGTCATAATATTGAGTTTAAAATTCAAGTGCATGCCATGCACTTGAATGAATGCTAGAATTTGTGAAAATTCAAATAAATTCTAGTATAATTTTTTTTATTTGCTAGTTATATTCAAAATACAGTAATTTGATATATGATGATTTAAAAATTAACATTTTATAATTTAGAAAACATAAGAAGGCTATCATTAAATACAATTAATTATGAATTGACATCTTTATAATATATATACAAAATTGAGCCATGATAGTCGATAATTTGATCAAATCTTACCGGAAATCATTCTACCAAATCTTAACAAATATTATTAAGCACCTACAGTTTAGGAATAGGAAAAAAAAAAGATTTATTTGATTATTTTGGCTTCGCCTTATTAAAATTTGTAATTTCCAATATTTTTCTAGTATAAAAATTTCATAGAAATACGAAAGTTATATTGGTAAATATAATGTTAATAAAACCTTATTTTTAAAAGCATAATGTATTCATGGAGTATATATAGTGTGAAACTCATTAATGCATAATTAATTTGCAATACTTTTTAATAGAACAACTCATATTGCTTAATGTAACCAACTCATACCCTTCATATCTTCCAACTCATACCTTTTAGTGAAACAACTCACACCCTTCATACCTCTCGACTCATACTCTTTAGTGAAAATAATTTGTACCTTCGAACGAATACTCTTTAGTTCATATATCTATTGATTGATTTCACTCTATATTTTGCCTTTATGATTTATGTAATTATTCAATTTTATTTATATTGGATCGAAAAAAACTCTTTAATTATAAATGTATGCGTACTGCAATCAACCTTAAAATAATGGGGGTTAGTGTATCATACTTTGTTATGAAGTCAACTTTAAATCCTTCGTTATTGATGGACAAATGATTAAATTAAATTACTCTTTGTGTGCATTTTTTAAATTATAAAAAAACAATATATAAACTATTAATATTTAGAGATCACAACTTGATTAAAAAAATACATCCTCAATACGATTCGTTTTTTTATAAAGAGAGTTTGTTTTTTATTATCATATTTTATTAAAAAAATATAAATTATTTATTCTATGGTATACTCTCTTTCTTCTTTATTCATCACATCTCTATAATTAAGGGCTTTGATGGATTACATTAATTTTTATTTGGGTTTCATAAACTTTAAATATTTTTATGTTAATTTTAAAATTAATTCGTGTAAAATATAGTGGGACATCACACTTAATATGATGGAAAGAGAAAAACCTGTTGGAGTAAAAAATAAAAAAGTGAGATAATATCTTAATTAATATTACATATAAATCTCCAAAAATTAGATCACAGCCCAGACTAATCTTAACCAAATATATATACTACTACCCAATATATATAGGAGGAAGTGGGTAACTGAATTAAAGGAGATGCTTGAGCAAATTAATAAATGCATGAAATAAAAAAAAATCTTAAAAACCTTCTCAAAGTTAACTAATTCGTTTGAATATCGGGTATATTTTCCAGAGTATAAGATTTACATGGATATTGTTAGTTGTATATAATACACGCACTTAAACATTAATCTTCTTCCTCGTTGTGTTCTTCACTCATCCCACAAGGCCACAACTTTTCATTTATCCGATCAACTACTATATCCCGTGCCAAATCGGCAGCAGTAAATCAGGGGCTTCACTTTGCAAATCATATATTAAAACTACGAACTACTATAATTTTCAATACTAAAATTCAGAGATGATAATGAGGAAGAAGAAAATGAAGAATATATATAGGGAAAAAAAAGAGTAACGGTTCCTAAATTACAGAAATCAATTTAATGGATAACAATGAATGATAAAAAAATCAAAGTACATAATTTAGCTGCAATTCCTAAATTACTAAATAAAAAAATACAAACACAACTTTCTTTTTAATAATAAAAACAATTCCATACATAACATACAACAAATTGAACGGCCATGATATATAACTGAAAAAAAATCAAAGGTTGATAATCTCTCCCTCCAAAATTATTTAAGGAAATCATTTTGCTATTATATATTTATGATATTTAAGATATAACAGTAAATTCGAAATAGAAACAGAGACGGGGGATTAATTACATGATTAATTTTAAATCAAATCTTGATGCACTAGTTACAAAGATTCAGTAGCTAACGATAATGTAATAATTTTCGAATGTAGGATATATGAATCTCAATTTAGAATTTTAGTTTTAAAATGTCTGAAATCATTTTTTTTTTTTTTTCCAATTCAACACTCGATGAAATCAAGACAAGGCAGCAATAGACGTATGGTTTTAATTTGGAAAGGGCGTTTTTCTTTAATTGAGAAAAAATTTACAATAGGACCTTGAGTTGTGAAAATAAAATAAAATTGAGTTTAACAACTATACGACAAATCCTTAAGTTAAGATTCGACTTTAAAAACAAGGTATTTGTTTGAATCTCCTACCACAAAAACCAGTACCCCCCTGCTTTAAAATAAAGGGATAAAAAGGAAAATGCCTATTCTTATAATATTAAAAGTTTTTTGCCCACAATTTTTTTTAAAAAAGTTTTATATCCATTTTGATAAAAAAAAATAAAAAGGGAGAAAAGCAAAATTGCCCAAAATTTAAGAGGGCACTTGATTTTTGCCCTACTTTTAAAAAAAAATGTTTTGTTGCCCAAAAAATGTTGGCAAAACGGTTGGCAAAGGGTTGTCACTCATGCCAACCTGTGTGCCAACCATTTGCCAACATTTTTTGGGCAATATACATCTTTTGTAAAAAGGGGGCAAAAATCAAGTGCCCCCTTAAATTTTGGGCACTTTTGTGTATTTTCACAAATAAAAACATACACATCCTTATTAAAAAAAATTCTACCCCCACTCCCAATTAGTTCTTATAATTTTTAATATATATTAATGTAATAATTTTAGTTATTTCTAAAATTTTATAATTATTTTATTAAATGGTATCCTTTTAAAAAAGAAAAAGAAAGAGTGAAACCAAAATATCTAAATTTTATCACTTAAAAAGAAAAGAATTTACATCTTTCTTAGAGTGGGCAAAAAACTTTATTTTTTTGAGTGATGGGAAAAAAACTTTTTATTTTATTAGAGTGGTCATTTTTACCCTTTTACACTAAAATAAATATTGTTTTAAAATATTAAATTTTTGTTTACAAATAAATATCGGTTTAACTATTTTTTTCTTTTACCCCAAATTTTAATTTATAAATATAAGAGTTATTTTTAGCAATTATTAAAATATAACAATTTTATTATAAATTATTAAAATATAATAGATCATTTAGAAATATACATGTAATATATATATATATATATATATATATATATATCACATTTTATGATTTTTAATTTGACACAAAATCTTTAAGATAAATTTATTTTAGAGTATGTATAGAGTGAAACTGGTTTATATATGAATCATTGAAGGGTATTAGTTGTTTTCACTGAAGAGTATTAGTTGTTTTTACTGAAGAGTATTACTGATTTACACTGAAGAGTATTAGTTCATTTTCACCGAACAACTGAGACTCTTTAGTGTAAATCAATAATATTCTTCAGTAAAAAAACATAATACTCTTCAGTGAAAACAACTAATACCCTTCACGGATTTATATATAAACAAGTTTCACTCTATACTTTGTCTTTATTTTATTATTTTATACCCACATACTCTACTGTTATTGTTGTTGTAAATTATAATATTTCAAAAACACGTTTATTATTAGATTTTATAAGTATTAAATATCAAATCCTAAAATCCTTTACACACATCACAACGTAATGTAATATTGTTTTTATTTATTTATACTAAATGTACCTTTTTTAGAGACAATTCTTCCTTTTCAATATATATTTTTGCCTCAAATTAGTATTTGGTCAATTGGTTACAATGTGTAGAATTTTGGAATAAAAGATCTAGCAAGCATGTAATCCATGGAATGATTCATGATTTTTATCTAAGCAGCTTCACAAAGTAATGTTTATTTCATGTATTCATCTTGAAGAAGATACAATGTGTATTTATACAGAGTTTGGAAGCTAAGCTAGCATTATCTAGAATGATCTTATAGCAGTTGTAACTAACTGTGACTAACTGAAATAGAAGGATGAAGGTCAGCAAGGCACATCAAGTTTGTTGAAACTAACTATGCATGTGAGTTAGTTGCATGCACGTGATGGTGGCTCTTTTGCATGCATGTGTGTTGCACATATGTTATACATGCTATACATGATATGGTCCATATAATCCAATATCCCCCCCTCAAGATGAAGCAACTGAAGTAGGCAAAAGCTTCATCTTGGATCTGAAGCTGGTGAAGGCATGGCCATGAAGGGCCTTGGTGAAGACATCGGCCAATTGAAGAGTGGAAGAAATATGATGCAAACTAAGAAGACCTTGCTTATATAAGTCCTTAACAATATGGCAATCAATGTCAAGATGTTTGGTCCGTTCATGAAACATCGGATTCTCCACAATGTGAGTAGCCGACTTGTTATCACACCACAGCTGAAGAGGAAAGGAGATGGGAAGAAGAAAATCTCTGGCCAAGAATGATATCCACTGAAGTTCCAATGCAGTGGTAGCTAATGCCCTATATTCTGCCTCGGCTGAAGATCTTGAGACAGTATTCTGTTTCTTTGTCTTCCAAGAGATCAAAGAAGGTCCAAGGTAGATGCAGTATCCAGTAAGAGACCTCCTAGTATCCAAACAAGATCCCCAATCTGCATCACTATATGCATGTACAGTTAATGTAGAATGAGAAGAATAGAATAGCTTGTAATCTTTAGTTCCATGCATATATTTCACCAAGTGCAAGACAACATTCCAGTGGGAGGATCTAGGAGCATTGACAAATTGACTCAATTGTTGCACTGAGTAGGAAATGTCTGGTCTAGTAAAGTTAAGATAAAGAAGTCTGCCAACAAGTCTTCTGTAGCTCTCTGGATCATCAAGTAAGTCACCCTGAGTAGAAAAAAGATGTAACCCAGGCTGGAAAGGCAAATGAGCAGGTTTGCATCCATCCATCCCAGTATCAGTCATAATATCCTGGATGTACTTATGCTGAGATAAGAAAGTGCCATCATCTCCCCTAGCTATTTCCACTCCAAGAAAATATTTGGCAAACCCCAAGTCTTTAATGGTAAACACTGAATGAAGATGAGCTTTTAGAAGGTTAATCTGTTCCAGACAAGAACCAGTGGGGAGAACATCATCAACATATACCAGCAAGGCCAAGTAAAAAGAATATGTGCTCATTGTGAACAAACAATGATCATAAATCGACTGTTTGAATCCATAAGATAGCAAAGTTTTGGAAAACTCTGTGTTCCATTCTCTGGAAGCTTGTTTTAGTCCATATAAGCTCTTCTTAAGTTTACAAACTTGTCCAGGAAGAGCTTTAGAATAGCCAAGTGGAGGAACCATGTAAACTTCATCATTAAGGAAACCATGTAAAAAGGCATTATTAATGTCCAACTGACATAGGGGCCACCCTTTACCAGTAGCAAAAGCAACTAAGAATCTGATAGTAACCAATTTAGCAACATGAGAAAAACTATCCTCATAATCCACCCCATGCACTTGATGATATCCCTTAGCCACTAACCTGGCCTTATATCTGTCCACAGTACCATCAGGCTTAAGTTTTAATTTGTAAACCCATTTACAGCCAATGGGAGACTTGTGAGATGGACACTGAACCAGGTCCCAAGTCTCATTGCTTTCTAAGGCATTCAGTTCATCAGTCATTGCCTTTTCCCATTCTAGATTGCCCAAGGCCTGATAATAGGTATATGGTTCTTTGGAAACATTAACATTAGCTAGAAAATACATATAATCAGATGAGAAATGAGTTGGACAAGATGTAGGAGAGATAGGTGAAAGATGAGGTAAAGAAGTACCTGAGAGATGATCCCTGACAGCTGGTGGATGAATGGGAGTTATACAAGTAGCAGCATAGTCATTGAGCCAAGATGGAGGGGAAATAGTCCTTGTTCTGGTAGAAGTACTTGGGATAGAGATAGAAGTAGTGGGTTCAGGAATCTGTGTGGTATGTGAAGAAGTGGAAGGGTGAGAATCAGTAGTATCAGAAGTAAAGGATGAATTATGGTCAAGTGGTGTAGTTTAATCATGTAGGAATGGGAAAACGTGCTCAAAGAAATGCACATCCCTAGAAACAAAAACTGAATGATCAATCAGGCTATACAACTTGAAACCTTTATGACCAGGATCAAAACCAAGAAATACAGACTTTATAGCTCTTGGTGCAAACTTTGATTTAGAAGGGTGTGTGTTCGTGGCAAAGGCAAGACATCCAAAAGTCTTAAGGGAGTCATAAGTGGATGGCTTATTATATAGCTTGGAGTAAGGTGTGTCCCAATTAAGGATGGGGGTAGGTAGCTTATTGATAATATAAGCAGCATGAAGTATAGAATAAGGCCAGAAGGTAAGGGGTAGTTTGGATTCAAACATTAAAGCTCTTGCTACATTGAGCAAATGTCTATGTTTTCGTTCCAAAACTCCATTCTGTTGTGGAGTATATACACATGATTTTTGATGTGTAATGCCAAGCCCCTGAAGCAATTTCTGACATTCATTGCTAAGAAATTCAGATCCATTGTCTGTTTGAATAGCTTTTGGATACACTTTGAACTGAGTATGTATCATGGTTATAAAGTTTTTTAGGACTGGTATTGCTTTGTGTTTATGTGTTAGCAAGAAAACCCAAGTAGCTCTAGAGTAGTCGTCTACAATGGTTAGGAAATATGGGGTATTAGTTATGGAAGGGTGATTATAGGGTCCCCATATATCAGCATGAACAAGGTCAAATATGGATGTTGTTTGAATGTTATGGGTAGGAAAAGACTTTCTGGATTATTTTGCCTCATGACACACCACACATGGAGAAGATATAGTAAACTCTGCATCTTTATTATGTAACAAAACAGAATCAATGTGTTTGAGTACATCAAGAGATGCATGACCTAATCTCTTATGCCAAACATCAACAAAAACAGAAGCAGTAACATGTGAAATACAGGAAGAAGGAATAGGAACAGGCTGTAAAATGTACAACTTCCCATGCATTTTTCCAACTGCTAAGGATGCATTACTCTTGGAGTCCTGTAAAGTACAAGAAGTACCAGTAAAAGTGCACAAAAGGCCAGTGTTAGCAAGTAGGTGAGGAATGGACAGAAGGTTATATTTGAAAGTAGGGATATAGAGGACATCAACAATGGTTAATGAACTGTTAAGGATGATAGTGCCAGATTGTGTGACAACTTGTTTGCTTCCATCTGGTAATAAGACAGTAATGGGAGTGTTTAGGTGTTTAAGGGGTTTATTGAATAGGTTTATGTCAAAACTCATGTGTCTACTAGCTCCTGTATCAAATATCCAAGTACCTTTCACCATATTATCAGAATTGATTAAACCAGAAACTTCAGTCATAGATGTACCTGCACATTCAACAAAGTGTGCATAGCTTTGTTCACCTCCACGTAGTTTGTTGAGATATTTTGCCACCTCTTGTTGAATAATAGCTGCAATATCTTGTGTATGACTTTGAGAACCTACAGATTCCTCAGTGTTGCAATGTGCTACTGCTCTTTTTCCATCATTCTTCTTGAACCAATCTGGATATCCATGAAGCTTAAAACAAGTAGAAACGTCGTGCCTCTTTTTACCACAGTGAGAGCAAGACAACAGTTCCTTTTCTTCCTTGGTTTTATAGTCTCCTCTTCCCCTATCAAATTTATGATACTCCTTGGGTTCATATATTCGTGCCTTTGAATACATTGCAGACTGCATCTGAGTTATTTTGGTAACATCCATTCCATCATCAGAACCAGATTGAATTTGCCTTTATTGTTCAACTCTTGAAACAATTGAATACGCCTTATTCAATGATGGTAGAGGATCCATCATCATAATCTGATTCATGGTGTGCTCATAGTTGTCATTTAATCCCATGAGAAACTGTGTAAGTCTCAGCCTAGTGTTCTTCTCATGTAACTGTTCCTCCACATCACAAGTACAACTTCCACAAGTGCAACCAACAATTTGATCGAAATCATCAAGTTCATCCCAAACTTCTTTCATCTTCCCATAGAAAGTAGCCATAGAATCATGTCCTTGTTTCAGTGTATTAATTCTTCTTTGTAACTGAAAGAATTTAGTGCCATTTGCAGCACTGAACCGTTCACAGATATCATCCCATAAGCACTTAGCAGATTTTGCAGAAATAAACGTGTTATACAACTCTTTACTTATTGAACTTAATATCCATCCTACCACCAGATAATCCACCTTCTTCCAAAGTGCATACTCTGATGAATTCCTATTAGGTGCCGTGATTGTGCCATTAATGAAACCTAGCTTAGATTTTGCTCCTAAAGCTATTAATATTGATTTCTGCCATGATACGAAATTCAAGCCATTCAATGGTTGTGAGACTAGAACCAAACCTGGATGCTCAGATCCATGCACCACGAAAGCTGGAGAAGTCTGTTGATCACCATCATTATCTTCATCTCGGTTTCCGGCTTCGAATGCATTCTGCCATACATTCGGAGGAGCAGTAGCTGGATTGTTTCTTCCTCGTGCCATGGATCAACAATGTTCTGATACCATGTAGAAATTTGGAATAAAAGATCTAGCAAGCATGTAATCCATGGAATGATTCATGATTTTTATCTAAGCAGCTTCACAAAGTAATGTTTATTTCATGTATTCATCTTGAAGAAGATACAATGCGTATTTATACAAAGCTTGGAAGCTAAGCTAGCATTATCTAGAATGATCTTATAGCAGTTGTAACTAACTGTGACTAACTAAAATAGAAGGATGGAGGTCAGCAAGGCACATCAAGTTTGTTGCAACTAACTATGCATGTGAGTTAGTTGCATGCACGTGATGGTGGCTCTTTTGCATGCATGTGTGTTGCACATATGTTATACATGCTATACATGATATGGTCCATATAATCCAATACAATGGTCGAACAAAATGCGATTCTGTGATTTTTAGCTGTAGAACTTTGACTATATATGTTCACCCTTGAATTGGGTCGATTGGTGATTGGCGCGGGTCATCATTAAATTCTAAAAAGGCCAAGGTTATATACAATCCTATCTTTTATTAATACAACTCCATCAAAAAGTGTTCGGAAAAAAAATTCGAAAATTTTGTCAATTTTCGGAAAAAATTTCCGAAAATGTAAAAAAAACACTGAACATATGAAATTCCGAACATATTTTTTGATGGGGTTGTATTCATAAATCATGAGACTGTATTTAACCTTGGCCTTCTAAAAATTATCCAAACAGTTTGTACTTTGTAGTTGTACCACTGTATTGTATTGCTATTAATGTTTTTTTAACAATAAATCACGATTTTTTTTCTTTAAAAATTGCACCGATTTATCGATGTAATTGTAATTTTTCGTTGCAAAGCGCACCGATTGCATATTGGAGTTGCAATTACAATTTTATTCGATATCCTAAAATCCTAACCCTGTTCATCAACTTAGTCCATAAGGTAGTAAATAGGGGTGAGAATAGGCTAGACTATCAATAGGGACCAACGGCTCGACCTACCTAAAGTCCAGTTCGGCTCGATTAATAAACGAGCCAGACTCAGGCTTTTTTAAAAACCTATTTATTCAAATAGGCCAGACTTGAGCTTTTTTATAAGTCTTTTAAGCACAACAGACCGACCTATTTAACTATATTAATATATATATATATATGTATATATAATATAATATATAATAATACAATACATATATAATATAATATAATAAATATTTAATATATATATATATGTATATGTAAGAATATTGCTAAATATAAATTAAAATATTATTTGAATTTGTTATTATGCTATTATTTGATAATTCTTTGGTAAATTATTTTTATTCTTCATTTTAAGATTTAAAGTGTTAATTGTTATGATTTAATAATAATATAATTATTGAATATAATTTTGTAAAAATAATTAAAAAGGTCCCTAAAAGGCTTTTAGACCTATTTATTAAAAATGTCAAGTCAAAACTCTGAAAAAAATATATGACAGTTAACAAGTCAGGCTTAGGCCTAAAAATTAAATAGTAGATCCAGACTGTCCAACTAAAAGCTTAGCTCGACTCGGCCTATTTCCACCCCTAGCAGTAAACCATGTTCTTGAATTTTCTAATCCAAATTCTTAACCTTTACAAATAGTAAGTTTATTATGGGGTAAATTGTTTTTTAAGGATCGTAACCTTTGGGGGTAGCAAAATTAGGACCGTAATTTTTCGGGCTGACAAAACAAGGACCGTAACTTTTTGGGCTGGCAAAACAAGGACCGTAACTTTAAAAAGTGACAATTTAAGGACCTCAACTTTTAAAAATACCAATTTGAGGACAAATTAGCCCGGATTACTCTCTTTCAAACTAATTATATAGATTACGGGCTCAACTCGCCAATATGGATATTATTTTGAATGAAATTATTTTTAAAAAAAAATCCACCTCATTTTTTTCTTTTATTTTTTGAAATAATTTCCAACTTATTCATTATACTCAAAATACTTTAAGAAAAACTCTAACACTAAGAGGTTTTTAATCAAACACGATCTAATTTATGATAACAATTACAGGAGAAATTTAGTCTATGATTTGGGATTTCATGGATTTGAATTTTGGGGTTTTGTGGATTTGAATTTGGAGATTGTGTTTAATTCGAGAATTTTGAGTGTTGAGAGTTTTTCTTAGCGTATTTTAAGTATAATGAAATGAGTTGGAAACTAAATAAAAAAAAGAAAAAGAAAAAAAGAGGTCGAATTAAAAAAAAAAATTATTCAAAAGAATATCAACGCTGGCGATTTGAGCTCGAAAGAGAGTAATTCGGGCTAATTTGTCCTCAAATTGCTATTTTTAAAAGTTTTGGTCCTTAAATTGCAAATCTTTTAAAGTTACCGTCCTTGTTTTGTCAGCCCAAAAAGTTACGGTCCTTGTTTTGCCACCCCCAAAGTTACAGTCCCTAATTTTTTTTTTTACCCTTTATTATGTTATATTTACATTATAATATCCCATCTCTTTTAACATGTTTTCAAAGAGCTGGTGTTTGAAGATATTATTTCAGTTTTCATTTATATATATATATATATATATATTTTTTTTTTTTCTAACTCAAACCATGCTATATAAAATATTAATTTACTAGCATTTATGTTCATTTTAAGCAGTTAAATCGCAAATAATCGGCTTAAACCATTAAAAACTGCATGATCAATTTTGTATGAACAACCACAATTAGAATTGTACAATAAACTGTAGCAATATAGTTTAAATTTATTCTAAAAAATACAGAACCGCACAGTGGTCACCATAGTGATGGCTTATTTATTATTATATAGTAATTTTAAAAACCGATTTGCAATATGTGGTGGTTTTGGTATTCATTATCAAAATAAGCATGAGCACCGTCGTGAACGGCGCTCATACTGTATAAATAGTAAGGACGCCGTCCTCAACGACGCTCCTCCAATTTTCCGAGCAAATCTTCCGACGGCGGGGTAGGACTGCAACACAAATAACATTATGTTCCTTATTAAGTTTTATTTGAATGGATTTAAGATGATTTAGTGATTACCATGCATGATTTAGTGATTTATAATATTTGTTGGCTCTAAGTTAATTATTTTGTATGGATTTGAGATGATTTAGTGATTACCATGCATGACTTAGTTTTTTAAGTTATTTAATTTTAAAATTAGTACATTAAATTTAAATTGATCAATTTTTTTATTTTCCTTTAAATATTTGAAAAATCTAAAAAATTAGAATTAAAATCTAAAAAATATTTAAATAAATTGGATAAATATTTAAATAATAAAATTATATGAAATTTAGAAATCAATTAAAAAAATTCTTTAAAATCTGAAATTTTGATTTTTTTTAAAAAATAAATTAGTTATATCTTCCAAATAATCCAATAAAAAATAAAATCCGAATTTTTTTTTTAGAAAAGTAACTAAATTAAAAAATTCTTCAAAATTAAATAAAAATAGTTTTGAAGTTAATTATTTACGATGAATGAATTGATTTTTATAAAATAGTTTTCTGATGATTAAAAAAATTAAAACACTTATATTAATATATTTCTTTTTTCCGTAAAGAAAAAAATCCCTTGGTTCTTAAAAAAAATATTATCCCTTAAATTTTCTTATTCCATTAACTTTTTTTTAAAATTATGTTTAGCTTTTATTGAATTGTAGGATTTTAACTAAATTTAGAATCTTTAGGTAGAAAAGAAAGCACACCTATTAAATATTAAAAAAAAAAAAAGTGAGAAAAATCTAATTTAAGTATTCATATAAACACATGTCCATCTTTTTTTCCCCTCCTTAAAAATGCCCATCTTTTATTTTTTCCTTCCTTAAAAATTGATTTCCCAACTCTGAAGGACAAAACCTCGCACTGCGCCCCCGCTCCCTAAACGGCCAAACTCACAGATTGATAGCAAGGGAACACTCATGGCCGGAAAAGCTAGCGGTTCGCCGGCGACGTACTCGCCGTCGCTTACGAGTCAGAAGAGGAAGAAGCCCCCCACTCGAATCGACTCCGACTGGGTCCGACCCGATGGCCGGAGCATCCACCAGTGCCGCCCTGCATGTAATCTATTCTTAAGCATAATCTTTGTACATTAGCCGTATTTTCTTGTGTTTTCAATCTCCGAGTTTTATTGCAAACCTGTAGGGCGGGATCCTATTTTCTTGTTCTAGCGTTCACTGCAAGACCCTCTTACGACTGCGTTTTGCAATTAACTTTTGTGATCCAATTAATGAATGTTTTTGCTATCTGCTTTGCATCAGAAGTGCTATTTGTGTTGATGGAATGATGGTGTTCAGCTATTTATGCCGCCTAATGCCAAAACTGGATTGATAAATTTTTACTACGAAATTGTATTTTTCTTGTTATATTTTCATTGATTGCTTTAGTGGATTATGTTTGAAAATGTGGACCATTCTTATTCGATATGATGCTTTAGTGCTCTTAGCATTTGGTTTTGTTTGATTCTAGTTGTAATTATGCTGTGATACCAAAATTAGAGATGCTGATACAAAAAAGATTGCAGCTTGTGATAGCGTTTATCTCTATCTTCCCGTTTCTTCTTTTTGGTTGAAAGTGAATTGGTGTTCTAGAGGAGAAGTCGTGATTTTGTAGCTTTTTAATACGTGTTATCATCTTTCTTTATGGTTGCAAATGATATGTTTGTTTCTTTACTTATGGGTTAGCAGGGATTTTGATGTTAGAGCTATGTTTATGCTTAAGAATAAAGCTTGAAGCAAGTGAACTGCCATCAATCTCATGCCTTTTGTACTATACTATGCTCTCTGTGGCCCTAATTCATGGTGACTGCAATTCATTTGTTGGGGGGAAATCAATGTTGCGGCTGTGAAAGGGTTAAAAACCTCATATGACATGAATTAGTTGATCACCGTATTAGGTGAAAGAAATCATACAACACTAAGACTTGTTTGCGAGATTGAGGATTGACAATCAGTTGGAGAAGCTACTAATTTTGAATAGCCTTTTTACAAGTATTAGGTGAAAATGAGGATTGGTAATCAATGGGAGAAGGTATAGTCATTTTATGGATCACGGCTAATAAGTCGGGTTTCTATGTCGAAACTCAATATATGCTATAAACTTAAACTAAGGTAGTGGAATATAGTTACTGAAAATCTGCAGCATATATATATCAAAGCTAAAAACACTCTCTTGGAAAACAAGATTCATAAAAATAAAAACTATGGGAGACTCAGTTGAGGACTATTTGGACTACTGACAAAAAAAGCAGTGGGGCCAAAAAAATTGAGTACCTTGGCCTGCCATATGATATGACCTTCCATTTCAGCCATTTTACTAGTCAAGGCTTTTATCTGTTGATTTTTTTTTCCTTTTATCATGAACTTATTTCTTTTAGAATCGTGTTTCTTGTCCTTGAATTTTTTATTACTTCTCGACGCATTTGATTTCCAACTTAAGCTGGTAGTCAGAATTGTATCTAAGCCATCTTATTAGCATTATTTTGTTGTTGGTGCCAAAATCTAGAAACACACCCCCTTTGGTTACCTTCTCTTGAAAATGGACATCTTTGCAAATTTTTCTAGTTCTTAATAAGAAAAAAAGTAGATTGTGAATGTTTTGGCTCTTAAAATTAATTATATTGAAATCTATGTTCATTATTCCTAAACTGATGAGATGTGAGCTAATTGGGATGAGCTTGAGGCAGTATATAAGGTTAGACACGATAATATTCAGTGGCCAGAAATGCTGGTGTATTAAGTTGAGGGTTCGAAATTAATATTATCTCAGTATTCGTTTTACTCCTCTACATCTTATTTTAATCTCAGTTAATATGCCCATTTGTGAAGCTTGTGCCAATTATTTCAGAGTATATTTTACATAATAACCTTATGTCTACGGTAAGAGTTGTTTGTAACCATGGTGCTTGGATCCTGCAGTTCTAAGGACAGGGGCAGTGAATTCTGCATCAGGGTCTGCTTATGCCGAGTTTGGAAACACCAAGGTCATTGTATCTGTGTAAGTAATTGTTTGATGTGATATGCAGAGTTTACATTCGGTTATTTCTTATGTTGTATCAAATCCTGGATTTTGTTTCCTTTAAGAAACTCTGAGAATTATTTCTTGTACTCTGAATTCCAAAGTTTCTTTTGAAGTTTAAACGGAGTGGCCGAGTGTGTACCGTTATTTGTTGGAAGATAATAAAAATATTCATTAAGGGAGATTCTTAAAAGTGGGAGTGGCATGGAGTGTCTTGAAACAACAAAATAGGGCGTTATAAATCTTTTCATTTCATAATTCCTTTAAGATATTATCCCCCATAATGAAGCATGTTAATATTTTCATTTGGTTTTTGCATTACAGATATGGTCCCAGGGAGAGTAAGAAAGCAATGATGTATAGTAATAACGGACGGTTGAATTGTAATGTCAGTTATACAACTTTTGCTACCCCTGTTCTTGGTCAGGTTAATAATCTTCCTTATCCTCCCCCTTTTCCTTCTCATACTCCATGGTTATCTTATGTATCTAAATTTAATTCAACTTGCTTATTAGGCTCCAGATACTAAGGATCTTTCATCAATGCTCCACAAAGCTCTAGAGGGTGCCATTATACTTAATTCTTTCCCTAAGACCACTGTTGATGTCTTTGCGTTGGTATTGGAATCTGGAGGAAGTAAGTATTGCATTAAGCTTCTATAACTGATCAAAATATTAGCTTTGCTGGTTCTTTTCGTGGGACATTTGTTCAATATTTCACACTTGATGGTTGATGTAATTTGGCAAAATATTTGTTCTACTTCTTCCAAAATATTAGCTTTTTTGGTTCTTTTACTAGGTCTTCTCCTTCTCCTCTTTTCTATTAGGGCATAGCTTGCAATCCTTACTATGTGTTTGTTGCAGGCGATCTTCCGGTAATTACAACATGTGCCAGTCTTGCTCTAGCGGATGCTGGGATCATGTTATATGACATGATTGCTTCTGTTTCTGTGGTATGTACAATATACTTCTACGTGGTCAATTCATTTGGATACTTCTCCCTTGTTTTATCTGAATACATTCTCACTGACACATCTATTATTAGAAAAGGTCCCTGAAAAGAATTGGAAGTATATCCACCATTTTTATTTGTGTTGATTGTGGCACTATTCACTCGTAATTAGTTGTACAGCATAGAAAAATTTCAGCAAATATATCAGGAATCAAACTGTTTACATTTTACGTCTAATTGAAACAAAAATAGGGCTCTTGTGAGTAAGAAAAGTGTGTAGCACATTTCATGGGGTTCACCAAACATTCATCAGATTTATTTTAATACAACCATGTGGAGTCTCTTTTCTTTTTACATTTCTTGATTGATAAGATACCAACTGTAGTTCTGCAACCATAATTGAAATTGTAGTTTCAAATGAATACTAAGTATCATATTTTTCCATTTCTTCACAGTCGTGTCTTGGAAAGAATATTCTCATTGACCCTGTATCGGAAGAAGAAAGCCATCAAGACGGAAGCCTTATGATTACTTGCATGCCATCACGTAATGAGGTTACACAGATGACTATAACTGGAGAATGGTCAACTACCAAGATAAATGAGGTACACATGTTTTCGGTCTGCACTCTGCACTTCCAAACGTACCTAACAAGTACACTTATGCTATCTTACAAAGATAAAAAATGTAGGGAGAAACCACGATGCTTGTGAATCGAACATTATGAGGCCTTTGGTTTCGGTTGGAAACTAATTCATGTTGTGTGCAGGCAATGCAGTTATGCCTTGATGCTTGTTCGAAGCTAGGCAAGATCATGAGGTCTTGTCTGAAAGAAGCCGCTTCTGGTCCACAAGAATAGTGTAGAATGGTTGAGATTATTTAAATTATTTCATGTTCTTACATCAATTTTGCTGCCTGTCATAAGCTTCTTTTTTTTGTTATATCTCCGCTTTCCAGTATCTAGTTCTGTTGAAAATCATGTATTCCCTTAAACTTTCATTGATTTTTATGAAATTATTTCATTGTAATCCAAAAAAAAATCAATTAGTCCCACAAAATTCTTAGCTTAGTTTGCTCAAATTTCTCCCATGCTTTTAAGGTTCATTCACATTAAAATTTGGGATCTGAGACAATTTTTTTGTATGTACCATTTACGCTTTTTAAATATAATTATTCATCTCAGCGAATAATCGTTTTATAGAATAATATTATTTGAAAATCAATTGTGTTATGATATTATTCATTTTATTAAATAATATTACTCGGATATCAATTGCCCGAAAATGACTTTTTTTTTTTTTTTCCTATTATGTGAGCGCGTGTAGGATAGAAAGGAGGGTTGGGGAAAAGAGTGCGCGTGTGTATGGTTGTAGCATTAAATGGTTGACGGTGGGCGCATATTCCGTGTTGTCCGTTAGGGCACAGGGTTTTAAATGGACGCCAACTGGGTCCGGGTCCAGTTATGGTTGCCGGATCTAAACCAGTTATCCACCTCTAATGACGAAAACGCCCCACCCAAGACAAAACACTCATTTTTGAGCCTGGACTTCCGACTTTGTGGACCCACTCTTTTACGCCTATACTATTTTCACTTATTTTTTGCTTCTTTATTCGTATTATTTTTTTCTTTTAAATTTTCACGTCTTATAATTTGATTTTATTGACTTATTGTTACATTTGTATAAAGTTTTGGGCAAAATAGTCTATTTTTCAAAACACATCGATCTTGATCATTAAATTAAACTATTTTTTATTATACTATGCCTTCACTAATAATAAAATATTGATGTTGATGGGATATATATATATATATATATATATATATATATATATATATATGTATGTATATTAGTTTAATAGTAAGAATAGGACTCTTGTGAAGCTTGTTCATAAGTATAAAACGGATACTATTAGATACATTTATTGATATCATGATTTCAATTGACAAGTCTAATAATATTAAAATATGTATATAATGGTATCAGTGAATACATAGTAATTTAAAGACATATTAATATCCCCTTTACAACAATTAGTATCATAAAATACACATAGTCTGCCCATGTTTTTCAATATTAAAAAAAAAAAAAAAATCCCGTTAATTTTATCATACATGTTTATAGTAAAAATTATGTACGCTTATATATTTGGGATCGGTAAGAATATTACTATAGAAGGTTATTTCTAAATAAAATTTTAATTTTTACTATATGTATGTAATTCCATTAATATATTCATGTAACTAATTAATATGAATTTAACTAAAATAAATACATGCACTTCCCTTATGTTTTAAGTGATGAAGAAGATAAAATTCCGAGAAAGATAGTATAAAGATACAAAAAAAAAAAAAAAAAAAAAAAATCATGGCAAGAAGCTTTAAGCATGTTTAATAAATTGGAATCATTTTAACTTCAACAACAACGTGTCTATACAGACGAGTTCTAATGTACACACAAGTTGAAGGATGCAGTGACAAATCATAAAAGTAAGATGTCATTCAAATTAATTATATATAAATATTTTAGATCATCTTAATTATAATGATATATATATATATATAATGTCATTTATAATGTCGTCTATTCCTGTATGGAGACATAAAAATCTTTAAGACGAGACCGAAAAAAATATGACTTATTACAATTTGGAGTTTATTCCTACATATAATTAGTCTCGAGTTGGGACCGTGATTATTACTATATAAAATTTATTCCTATAATAGTTCAATTATTATATGAGTAGGAGTGTGAAGAAGTCAGACTACTAACATAATCTAAGACCTGACCTGTTTAAGCTCGATTTGTCTCGACCATTATAATAAATAAGTTAGTCCTAAACTTTTTTTAAAATTTATTTATTTATACATGTAAGCTTAGACTTTTATAAAGTTTTTTAAACTCAATAAATCGATTCATGTATATTGTATAGTATACTACCTCTGATCCTAAATAGTTGTTTTAGAATTTTGGGATCAAATTAAGGACTATAAATAGTGTTGTTATGTGAATCGAGCTACTCGTGGGTTTGACTCGGCTCGGGTATAGTTAAATGAGTCGAGTCGAGTTCGAGCTCCTCAAATACTTGATTTATCAACGAGTTAGCTCGAGCTCGACTCATTAGAGTCGGTAATTGAGATTGTCTTATAATTCCATTAAGCTAGTTAGACTCAATAGGCTTGTTAGACTCGTCAATGAGGAAGTGCAGAGCCAGGATAAAAAAAATTATGATGGGCTAGAGAATAAATACAGTATAAAAAAGAGGTCAAATGTTCAATTTTGAGTAAACTACAAAAAAGAAAAGAAAAAAAATTATAAAACTTGGGTGAGCTGGAGCATACCCCGGTCAGCTAGTCATAGGGTGGATCCACCATTGTTAATGAGTCAAATCGAGCTCGTTTTCTACTTGTTAATATTATCGAGCTGAGTTCAGCTCGACTCAAATAACATCTCTAACTATTAATGACAAAACTTAACATTTGGAGTTATATTTTTACCAAATCGATTAATTAATTATATGAAATATATGATGGATTGTGATTTGGGTAGGAGTTAAGTAGAAAAAATGGGGAATTTTTTGGAATCGGAAGAGGGAATCTCAGACCATGCATGAATAACAAACTGCTGAAAAAAGGGAATACATGTATGATACTCCCTCCGTCCCACCATTATTTGCACACTTTCCTTTTTCGTCCGTCCCAAGATTATTTGCACACTCTAAAAAAGGAAACATTGATTTGCGTGGACACTCACAATAATATACACATATTTACCCATATGCCACTACTTTACTCAAAAAGTAACTTTTTCTTAATATGTGTGTCGTCCCAACTATGCAAATAATGCTGGGACGGAGGGAGTATAAGATACCAACCGTCGTAGGAATTTATGATGTGACTCAACTTTTTGTTGCCTTATGATCAACAATTCAACATTGCCCAATTCTGTAAGAAATTCAAATTACCCTTCCAATGATGCCAATTGCCAAATGCTCCACAATTTTAGCATACTTTCAAGTTTCAACTCTCATCTTATTTTTTTTAATGTGCCATTCAAGTTGTACACTAGTTTAATAAATATAGTGCAAGACTTAATTGATGTAACGTGTTCAATTAATTAAATAGTACGTTAAAATGGATAGATTTCGTATTTTTTTTATTGTAAAATGGACCAAGTTGACACCCGCGAAAAAAGCTGATTTAGAACTGGTCAAAATTAGTCACTTCCTTGCCGCCACTTGGCAATATGAATTTAGCAAGAAATTTGAGCATATCACAAAGGACTCTAGTACATATGTGTGACTTTGAATATTAACCAAGTAATGTATATATACTTATGATAAATATATAGTTTATGCACCATTTGAACTGTGTAATATAAATATATTTTAAAGTGATATTAATTATTTTACTTAGAGTAATTGGTTAATCATTATTAGATGTTGTTATCGGATGATAGTATTAATTATTTTCATTGAATATTATTAATTGTATGTCACTTATACGCTTGTACGGTACAATTGGTGCTCCAAAATGTTTTGTAATAGTAGTTCATAATTTCTTGATAAAAAATACTACCAAAATGATGTCATGAGCTATTTAAATTGTGAAGATGAAATACTCTCTGTTTTCATAACTCATATGTTAAGAGTAGAAATATGGAGTATTTTGTTATTAACGTTACTTTTCGGAATATTTTACTGTATTTTACAAAATTCTAGCAAAAAACATACTCCCCCGTCCCACAATTATTTGCACACTTTCCTTTTTTGTCCGTCCCAAGATTATTTGCACACTCTAAAAAAGGAAACATTGATTTGCGTGCACACTCACAATAATATACCCATATTTACCCATATACCACTACTTTACTCAAAAAGTAACATTTTCTTAATATGTGTGCCCATTTTTGTGTGGAAAAATGCTGGGACGGAGGGAGTAGTATTTATTTTTCCGGTTGAGAAATATTGGGAAATTTTTAAACACGAGTGTTATTCATGATATGAACCATTATAAAATTCTTTCTACTTTTAATCAAATACTTGATACCCTAAACATTTTTTTTTAAGATTGATACTTGATACTCTTAATAAATTAATACATTCTTCTTTTTAAGTAAAATGAAATTTATAACTTAAAAAATATAAGAACAAGAGATATTTAGAAGATCATCCACAATAGTTGGAGGCTAGACCCAATAATGAGGTTTTCAAATAAACTCCAACATCCTAACAAAATGATGCATTTCTATGAATTAATATACATAATATCTAAGCGATTGTAATATAACTTTATAAGCCATTAACGAAAAAATATTATGTTATTTTGACTCTCTCCTTCTTTTACGTGTCCCAACAAGAATAAAATGACATTTTTTTACTAAAATATTCTCATAAAAAACTATTAACTGATGCACTCATGGTTCCTAACTCTCTCCCTAGGCACCCAATGTTGTCAACAACAAAATATTGATTTCACGATACAAATGAAAGACAAAAAAAACTAACAAATTGATGTAAGAAAATTGCATGATTAAAAATATAGTCTAAGTAATCAATTAAAACCATAGTACACGTGGCAACATGCCATAGGCTGGAAGTCCAACTAAGTCAACTCCTCGGATCTTTACAAAAAAACAATTTTTTAAAACTAAATCTTTACTCTATAACTAAACATTTATGAGCAGTATTAATTAAAATAAAAATAAAAATAAAAAGAACAGAAGCTAACTCCTTTGCTGGCTGCTTCCACCCCATTCTGAACCTTCTCTAGTCTGGACATATCAGTGTCATAAATCACAATCTCCCTCTCTCTCACACACACAGTTGGATACATACAGTTATATGTATGTAAAATGTCTTAAATTTGATCATTAATTATTATATTCATGCTGTTTTCTCCTTCCGAAGAAAAGAAACTGACCAACTTCTGGGGTGGCAAGAACAAGACTCCATTGTAATTAACACCTTGATTTAATAAAATTTTCTATTTCTTTTTTCTGTCAATTTGTACCCTTCCTTTTTGTTCTGTTCTTTTTGGGTCTCTAAAAATTTAATCTTTTCAATTGATTCTCAATTTTCATGGCAGGTTAAAAAGATAACCATCGGAATGACGAGAAATAAAACAGCATTTTGTGTTGAAAATTTATGTAAGTTTTCTCTCTCTCCTGGGTTTTTGTTTTCTGTTGATACACTAGATCAAGAATCTTGATTCTTCATTTCTTACATTCAATGGAGAAAGAAAGTGTTGATGACTTTGACTGATTCTTGTTCAACCTAAACACAAAATTGGAAATACTTGACATTTTAGTAGAAGGGGTTTTAGAGTAGACAAAAACCTTATGAAATTCAAAAGTCTTGGTCACATGTTTGACCTGAGTTTGAGTCTGGAAAGGGGAGAAAATGAGAGGTGTGAATTGTGATACTCAATGCTCTAAGTTAAAGATTTAGTCACATGATTTCTTCTGAATAGTTGAAGATTTAATCACATGATTTCTTCTGAATAGTTAAAGATTTAATCACATGATTTCTTCTGAATTTAAAAATCACATCTGCTCTCTTTTTCCAGTACTGGTGGCTATGAATTTATCATCAATCATTGTCCTGTTACTTTAATCCCGATATTAACAAAGTTTGTTGCCCGATAGATCACATTATATATCTATAGCCACAACAAGATTTGTGAATTGTGATCAAATGCCCCATGGCCTATACTAATTCAAGATCTGTGAGGTTTGTCCTGTTACATTTTCACCAACTATTTGATCATATTCTTGAAAAATCATTCATTCTTATTACATATATGTTGTTGCAGGTTTCGTGATGAGGTTGAATTTGCCAAATTCCAGATGGGAAATGGCGAGAATATGATCAAAGTAAAGTATAAAATCGATGGAAATCGAGTCCCAGAATCGAGCTCCAAAAATGGGAAATCATTGAAAGCTAAAGTGCTATCTCGGGTGTTCTCAGAGGACTACGAGAGAGTAAAGAGACGGATACTAGATCCCCGAGGGCCTACTATCCGTAGATGGAACAAGATTTTCTTGATAGCTTGTTTAGTCTCTATGTTCGTCGACCCTCTCTTCTTTTACTTGCCTGCAGTTAAGGACAGTTTCTGCATAGACATCGGCTTAACTCTCGAACTCATCCTAACAATCATAAGATCAATAGCAGACATCTTTTACACAATTCAGATTTACATACGCTTTCGTACTGCCTACGTGGCGCCTTCCTCTCGCGTGTTTGGCAGAGGAGAGCTCGTGATAGACTCTTCCAAAATAGCCTCAAGATACTTGAGTAAATACTTTTGGCTTGATGTCATCGCCGCCCTTCCTCTACCCCAGGTCAGTTTAGTAAATTCATCCTCTTGTCTGATTCTGATTCTTATGGTGATTGTGAATTTGTAATCTCTTTGGCATATACTGATCTGGGGTGTTGTTAGTAAATTCATCCTCTTGTTGTGTAATTTTTATGGTGATTGTAAAGTTGCAATCTTTTTTGCAGATACTGATCTGGGGTGTTATCAGTAAATTCATCCTCTTATGTGATTAAAGTTGTGATCTTTTTTCGCAGATACTGATATGGGGTGTTATCCCGACTTTGAGAGGATCAACGATGACGAATACCAAGAATGTCCTTAGGTTCTTCATCATATTTCAGTATATTCCAAGGCTTGTTCTGATATTTCCTCTATCCTCACAAATTGTCAAGGCTACAGGTGTTGTAACAGAAACAGCATGGGCTGGGGCTGCTTATAATTTGATGTTATACATGTTAGCAAGCCATGTAAGTAGTATTCTTTTGAATATTTTATTCTTTTTCGTTTCTTAAAAGCTAATGATGCTTAAATATCCAGATTTTGGGTGCTTCTTGGTATCTTTTATCAATTGAGAGGCAAGAGGCTTGCTGGAGACAGGCATGTGATATCGAGAAACCACTCTGTGAATACAAATATTTTGATTGCCGTAGAGTAACGGACAGCGCGAGAGCTACGTGGTTCTCATCGAGCAATGTCACCAGTCTATGTAATCCGGATACTAGCCATTTTCCTTTTGGTATTTACGGAGATGCCGTCTCTTCCGAGGTCACATCAACAGGATTTTTCAACAAGTACTTCTACTGTCTGTGGTGGGGCTTGAAGAACCTTAGGTATGTATGCTCAATTGATCAGTCAGTTTATATACATTTTGCTTCCGTTCTACGTATCATGATTGATTTGTCGTGCTTAGTTCTCTGGGGCAAAACCTTGCGACCAGCAACTATGTCGGAGAAATAAGCTTTGCCATCATCATTGCGGTTCTTGGTCTCGTTCTATTCGCCTTGCTCATCGGGAATATGCAAGTAAGAAAGATCGTCCGGAATGTGCGAGCTGCATTGATGTTTTTATGTTTTATTTATGTGTTTCGTATGTGTTCGCAGACGTATCTACAATCAACAACGGTTAGATTAGAAGAATGGAGAATCAGAAGAAGGGATACAGAACAATGGATGCATCATAGGCAGCTACCTCAAGAGTTGAGGCAATCTGTACGGAAGTATGATCAATATAAATGGGTGGCCACAAGAGGAGTCGACGAGGAAGTTCTGCTCAAAGGACTACCCTTAGACCTCCGACGAGACATTAAACGCCACCTCTGTTACGATCTTGTCAGAAGGGTAAGCAACTCAATTTTCTGTTTCGACAAATACTTCTATGCACCATGCAACTCAAGTGTACTTTTAAGTGGGATTAATTATTTTACTAGAATGTAGTAGTTGGTACATTGTTAGTTGTGTACCAAGTGTTAAGGATATTGTCAATGCAGGTCCCCCTATTCGATCAAATGGACGAAAGGATGCTCGACGCCATATGTGAGAGGTTAAAGCCCGCATTAACCACCCAAGGCACGTGCCTTGTGCGAGAGGGAGACCCTGTTAACGAGATGCTCTTCATAATCCGAGGGAACCTCGATTCCTACACCACAAACGGGGGACGTACCGGCTTCTTCAACTCGTGTCGTATAGGTCCCGGCGACTTCTGTGGCGAGGAGCTTCTCACATGGGCCCTCGACCCTCGTCCAAGTGTCATTCTCCCATCGTCTACTCGTACAGTCAAAGCTATCTCCGAAGTGGAAGCCTTCGCTCTCCGAGCAGAAGACTTGAAGTTCGTAGCAGGGCAGTTTAGGCGGCTTCATAGTAAGCAGTTGAGGCACAAGTTTCGATTCTACTCGCACCAATGGAGGGCATGGGCCGCGTGCTTCATTCAAGCCGCTTGGAGGAGGTACAAGAAACGGAAGAGTTTGGCGAAGCTGAGAGCCTCGGAGAGCCTCGTTCAAGAAAATGAGGCATCAGAAGAAGGGAAGGTCGAGAAGCAAATGCACGTTCCTGGGTCGGGATTCACTGTTTATGCAGCCAGAATGGCGGGAAGTAGGCGAGGCGGTCATCACAAGCGTACGGATTCGGATTCGAGTGCAGTGAGCTCTTTGCAGAAGCCAGCTGAGCCTGATTTTTCTTCGGTAGATGATGAATGAATGACTTCGATGAGTATATTGAGTTTCTCAAGTCATCAGGAATGTGTAGGTTGTAAAGTTGAATCATATGTGCATTATTTGACTCTATTCTTTGCATTAAATCTTTAATGAGAATAGATAGGAGGGGCATGGTCTGCAAAGTGGCAAGTGTTGATTGATGATTTTCTCGAGTTCACCGAAATTTTGTGGTGAACTCTGTAATACTTTTTAGCATATGAAATGTCACGTTTAGTTACGTGTGGAAAAAAAAAAAAAAAAATCACGCGTGAACTTGATTCACATGACACCCACACCATTATGAAATTGATTTAATTTAAGGTCCCGCTTGGTTGGGAGTGATGATTATATAATAATGAGAATGATTCCATTAGTAGTGTTTGATATTATCAATACATTGTAATGAAATTAAAGATAAGTTATAATATTTATCAAATGACTCCTCATTTATTACCTTAATTCTTATTACCCTAAAATCATCACTCAACCAAGCGGGTCCTAATATTCATCATTCATATTTCGTCGTACACATATTCATACAAATATGATGTGCAAATAAACGATAAATGCTACACTATAATATATTAATATGGACATTCTTCTTCTCGACCATACTAATATATATTAACCACTTTAGGAATGGAGTCCATTTTTAAAGTGGATTGCTCAAGTATCTTTTGTCAAAAGGTAATTAAAAAAAAAAAATTAATGCACTTTCAAATAACTAAAAAGTGACTTGTTTTCTCTGCTAAAATGTGTATACAAAATGTCACTCCCATCACAAACTTGAAGAACTAGGCAGGACTTCCTTGGGTAAAATATTATTTTAGGCCAGTATCTTTAGGCTGGTTGGAAAATGAGGACAATATGTTTTCGAGCTTGGAGAAGGAGGACAATAATTTTAAAAAGTGGTAAATGTAGGACAATTTAGCCAGAATTAGGTCCGATTGTCTTACATTTACCACTTTCTAAACTTATTGTCCTCCTTCTCCAAGCCCGGAAACATATTGTCCTCCTTTTCCAAACACCCTAAAAATACGGGCCTAAAAAATATTTTTCTCCATGAATTTGAATCTGACGAGCAAAATAATCCACTGTTTGTCCTGTTGATCAAGGATCAAATTTATCTATTTTTTTTTTACTTAAGATTTGCATGATATAGATTAGTATGTGGATATATAGTTGTAAATTGAGAAATGTAGAATAATGTTACTTCAAGTTTTTAGTTTAAAAAATGTCACCCAATTTTATTTTATTTTAAAATGTCACCGAAAAGGGTCACGCAAGGGCTGCGCAGGGGGTAGGGCTGGGTAAAATACCGAAAAAATCGGTACACCGAGCTTATCGTACCGAAAAATACCGAATTTACCGAAAAGTTTGGTATACCGAAAATTTCGGTAAGGTATGTTGCCGTACCGAAGATTTCGGTTATGGTAACGGTATGAAAAGTGGCATACCGATGTATATACCGAAATACCAAAATTAATTTATAATTTTAATTATTCTAATATTGTACCAATATAAATGATTAGATGTTAGTCTTATTATTAAAAATGCGGAAGCCCAATCAATCTAAAAAGAGCACAAACTACTTATTTTTAATATAACCATAGGCCCATAGTCCATTCTTATACAAGCGATATGCTTATCCCTTTCCTACCTCCTTCAATCCCTACCCTCTAACTCAATCAAAGGTTCTCTCTCTCAATCTCATTTTGCTAAAAAGAAAGATAAAAAAGACACCGGTAGTCAAATATTGAATCCAAAACGTTGAAAATTTCTATTTAAACCAGAAGTTAGTCTTATTCAGTTGTTGTCAAGTGAGTAAATTCATGACAATAATAACAATATATGTGGAGTAAATCTGAAATCTATTTTCTTTTTGGAGAATTATCTGCAGAATATAATTCATATGTTTTCTCTGATGTTCTCGCTTGTTAAGATTTCAAAGATGTCTTTTTTTTATTTATTAGTAGTTTATTTTACAGTTTTTTTTGGAAAAGAACGGTATACCGAAATCATACCGATAATATACCGAAATTTCGGTATACCGAAATTTTCGGTACGGTAACGGTATGATTGTTTACATACCGATATTTTCGGTACGGTATAAGGTATGAACTAAAAACTACGGTATACCGTACCGAACCACCCCTAGCAGGGGGTCACACAAAATGTTGGGTGATATTTTTTAAAATGAAAACTTGATAGTGACACTTGTGCATATTTCCCTTGTAAATTTGACACTTTTACTTTTTATTGATTAAAGAGTTTGAAATTTAAATCCAGTACTGCTTCAAACGATATTTTTTCTTAAGAAGTTTCAATGAAATACCAAATTTTTTGTGAAATTCATTTGTGATTCAATTTTTCTTTTCTAACTCCAAAAGATATTGTGACTTGTAAAGTGGAAAGAAAATTATTTTATGAAAGAAAAAAGAAAATACAACAATTAAATGTGATGCAAGCAAGTGATAAACAATTAACACAAACACAGTCCGTTGATTCACACGGATACAAAATTGCACTCGAAGGGAGAAGACACTCATGATCAATATATTTTCTTAATTTGAAAACTATCGTTTACATTAGGGAAAGCCAAATTTAAATATAATAACTTACAATGAATAACCTTTAAAGCTCAAATAAATAAACATTCAACATTAAAATAAATAACTAAGTTCACAATTAATTTAAACCCAAAATATTAGATAAAACTATTAGCTCAATCATACTTTTGACTTTTCCATTTATGCTTAACAATCTCATCGTCATCGTTTCCTCCCTCTGAAAAGCATTAATTCGCTCTTGAATCAAAATTAGTCTCATCAGATAAATCAAAATTAGTCTCATAGTAGGTTGAGGGGAATTTTTCTCTTAGACCCGTATCTTTAGAGTGGTTGGAAAAGGTTGACAATATGTTTTCGGGCTTGAAAAAAGAGGACAATAAGTTTAGAAAGTGGTAAATGTAGGACAATTGAATCTAATTCGGGCTCAATTGTCCTACCTTTACCATTTTTTAAAATTGTTGTCCTCCTTCTCCAAGCCCGAAAACATATTGTTCTCATTCTCCAACCACCCTAAAGATACAGGCTTAAAAAAAAAAAAAAATTCTCGGATTTCCTGAGTGTAATCAGTAATTTTGGGCAACCAAAATATTTTTATTTTTTTGTGGAAAATTAATTGTGATTCAAGCTGATAATAACAAATTAATAATAATTAGACTTAATAGTGTTGTCTTTTATTATAGGATTCTTCTACAATTTTTAGGCACAATTACAAGCCCAACACCAATTTCGTTTCTGAAAAGTGCCTCTTCAAGGTGTTTTTTTGTTTTTTTAAAAACCTGGTGTGTATTGTTGTATTCTCCAAAGAGAAAAAAGAAAGAAAAAAGGTGCATCGTTGACAATGGATTCTGCAAAAAAAATGGACCCGATAATACTAGTGGGTTATTGTTGTTATTATTCGGGAGAAGGCTGGTTTCAGGTCCAGCTTAAGTACCGGTCCCTTCCTTTCTTAATACACTCCACCTAAAGAATATTCGATTTATTTTTTTATATAAAAACTTAATAATTTTCAAAAAAAAAAGAAAATTGAATGTGTGTATTTTTTTGGGGCAATTACTATGGACAACAATATTTTCCCCTTAAGAGCATTAGGAACATAGCTTTTTTGGTAATTGCATCAGACTACATTTTGACAAATATGCCCTCACCTTTACATGTCAGCTAAGTTGGAGATTGGAAGTCTAAAGCCTACTACCCGAAATGACTTACTAGCTATGCCTATCACATGTACCGACGTTATTTGGAATGCGAGCTCAATTTTAAAATAACTCATTGTTTCGTAATTTTTTTTTTTCAAATTTTGAAGAAGTGGAATATGAATAGTGAATTTGGATGTTTACTGTGTGAGATGACTACCTATCACCCTTTTGTCACATGTACCCAGCTTTTGTCAGTAACTTTTTATATTTTAGAATTTTCTACCATGTACGCTTCTGAAAGGTAAAACAATTATATAAATGATATTACCATAGTACAAAAGATTAACTATAGTATAAACATAATACCATAGTACAAAAGACTGACGATAGTATAAATGATAATACCATAGTACAAAAAAATACCATGGTACAAATCATAACAATAGTACAACTCACGGTACAATGGTGCAATATGCTTATGAATAATTTTGAATTTGAAACAAAATCCAGTTTCAGCAGGTGATAATAAAGAGGCCGAAGATGCACATGAGAGTGGCTAGGATTACGACAAAGTCGCCGTTGAGAGTTTTGGTTGTTTCCGGAAAGGAGTCAACAGCCGGGGAGGAATCTGTATACTGCATATAATTGAAATTATGAGAGCATTCACTTTATAGGTATTTCTATCAAAAAACCAATTACGAACCTAAGCAACTAACTATATTTGCAGCAATTCAACACCAAGGAAAAAAAAAGAGGGTAATTCTAGTCAACCCTACAAATCAAATGAGCTAACAGCATAATATTGAAAACTCCTTCAAAAAAACATCCCAAAAACTAATTATGTGGCCAGGGAGCAAAATTAGGGATCTCATTCCATTAATTTCTCAAATTTCAACCTAAGCAATTAAATCAATACCTCAAACGTAAAAAAATAAAAAGCATTACCCTTGACCATAGCTCTGATGTCGGCGGCGCTCGATTAATCCACGAAATCCGGTTGGTGCGCAGCGATGGCGCTCGATCGGACCACCAGATTTGGTTTGTGCGCAACGTCGTCTTCATCGGGCGCCTTGGTGTGAAGTGTCGTCACGGCCCAAAACCCCAAAACAAAATCTCTCTCTCTTCAATTTTGGCCCCCAAAACTCTTCGATATTGACGGCAAACATCGAATCCTCGACGAAATCCTAGATCTGGTGGTGGATTGAGAGTCACTGTGTCGCGTTCGCTTCGGCAGGTGGTGGTAGTGCGGCATCTCTCAGGCACGAATATCGAATTCCCAAAGCTTTCGACCATCGACAACCCAAAGCTTTCGACAATCGAGTGAAATGCCGGAGAAGTCGGGTGTAGGGGTAACCACCATGATTTTGTCGATATGTTCGCATCAACCTTGAATCTCTATATTTCTTTGATATTGCTTGAACCACCATGGATATGTTGCTTGAAGTTTCGTCGGTGACAGCTATGGATATAGAGAGAGATGAGAGATGGGGAAGAAAAAGAGGAGAGAGAAGGTGCAGATAGAGATATTGGATATGTGTGTTGGTTTTGAATTAAAGATACGTGTGTGAAAGGTCATATTACTCTTTATAATGCCAGCTAATGCACCCCAGTGCATTTCTATCTTTTGGGCTTAGCCCATTGTAATTTAACTCTAATAAATGTTTCCTAGTGTAATTATTCCTATTTTTTTTTTTGTTCCAAAAATTGTTAGGTTTTTCAAAAAAAAAAAATGCACATTTTTTGAGTAAATTGTATAAACAGAAGACATGACTCTATTTAACATGAACTTTTCAATATACCAATTCAATTATTCAAGCCCAACAGAAATCTATCAATTCTATTATAAAGACAAAGCATCTCAAGTCTATGTGGCATATCTATCTATAAGCTATTTTTACATCTTTTTTTTCTCCTTAATACACTTTTTTTGTTTTCATCTCATCCGTTTATTCCTTTGAATTAATCTCTATCGTCCATTTCCTTACCATTTGTCCTATAAATTCATAACCTCTTGAGATATTTTCAATCATCTAAATTCACTCATCCTTAACAACATCACATTTTACTTTCATGCTAACTTTTTTTTATTGTTTTGATGCAGATAGCTTTTGGATCGTTCGTACCCATTCATTAAGTTTCTCTTTTTGTTTTTGTCCATTTGATATATGTTTTGATTAACATATTGCGTTGTAATTGCATATCGTCTACGTTTTCTTTCAGGATATTACTGTGCCACAATCTCTTTCAATTATATTTACATGGTCGTTAATCTTGATGAAGATATTGTGTTATATTATTGCAGATCGTGTATGTCATACTTCAATGAAGATCATCAACTTACTTCATTGTCTTGATCCTACCATTCCGATGTTACATCAATACCATTTTCGATTGAGTCGTTGTTCTCCATCCTTCTTCTTGCAAATAAGATATCCTACTTCTGCGTGTGCGGATTTAGTAATGGTTACACTGAGAAGAAATGTCACATGAATTCGTGTCTCTGTTTTCATTTTTTAATCGAATTCTTATTTGACTTTTTGTTTTTAATCAATGTAAATGTAAATTGTATAGATGTATATAATATGTAATTATATTTAGTAATGAAAAATAGTTATTGAGTTTAGTCTTACATAAATTTAGATTATTTTTTATATTTGGATTGAATGGGTAATTATTTCTTTGTATAAATATAACAAATTAAAATTAGTTGTACCCGAATACATGGCAGCAATTTAGATTGACTTTTATACTTTGAATTGATGCTTAATTATTCATTCTTATAGTATAAACATAATGTATTATCATTAAATAATTCACCTTGATTATATGGAATACATGGCAGCAATTTAGATTGTTTTTTATAATTTGAAATTTAATGATTATACTAATCCTTGGTTATATTTGAGAAATTTTGATTGCTACAAATGTTAACTATTAATGTATTTGAAAATAATTATACCAATATTTAAGTGATAATTACAAGAATGCTTAATATATTAGTAATTTATTTATTTTTATTGATAACTTACATATTTTTTTTGTAATTTTAACCTTCTTTGGTCATGTATATAATTATTAGATGCGAATTTGACTTTGGACGGTTGAAGTCGATCCATTAGGCTGATAATTGTGCCAAATTTTTTGCTAAAATTGTGCCACATTTATAGATTATTTTTAGTTGGATTTATGATACATTTAAAGATAGTGAAAAGTAATATCTATTAGTTAATATCATGCCACATTATTAGACATTACAGAACTGTCATTTCTTTGATTATAATGCAGGATAATAAGTATTGGCTAATATCATGCCATAATTTCAGTTGAAAATTTAATTTATAAATGATATTTTAATATTTATTAAATTTTATTTAGGATATGTTGACCTTTTTTTTTTACACTTCAACTTATGGTTTAATTTAAAATTATCTTTTCATTGAACTAAAATTCATACCGAACACTCAATTATACCTAAATTAAATTAATTAAAAATTCTAACACCTTATAGTATACCATTTCATAGTCCATGAAAATTTAAAACCCAAGTATAAATTATCTTAGTCATGGAGCAATTTGCGTATTCAATATAATTAAATATTAAATTGATTATCATAAATTTATAGATTTCCAAACACCATGGCTTAATTTATGCCAAGTTGTATAGTTTTTACAATATTATATACTATAATCCTCCCTATGTCTCAAACATTTGTTACTTACCGAAATACTCCTCTCATTGTTCAATCAATATTTTCATAAATGATAATACAATAAAAAAAATTAATTGTATTTTTCTTACACTAATATACTTAAATCTCATGTTATTACTTTACACATACTAATTCATATTTATTAATTAAACACAGTTTAGAGTGACAAACAGTAAACTAGAAGTTAAGTTAGGAACGGAGTGAGTATGTAATATTAATAAACTAGTCACAGACCCGCGAAATTTCGCGGACTTAAAAAAACTACTTTGATTTAATTCTACACCAATCATTTCTTCAATGTATATGTAATTAATAAACTACAAATGCATCTTATACAAACGATAAAAAAACCTTTCTTTTTATACCATCCACTTTATTAAACAATCGCCACATTCACTGCTTTATTTCGCAAGATGCACTTCACAACACCTTTAATAATAATATTTCTGAAAACATTGTGTATTATCAACTATAGAAATTCAAACACACCAGAGTAACTCAACCAAATACACACACACCTAAACGACAAACAACACCAAGATATGTAATATTTAATAATATTTCATAAATTTCTAAAAACCTCTCTGTAAACAACATTGGTTGTGTACTTTGAAGCTTTCCTTCGGAATCAAGACATAAAATCTTCAAGCCATACCTCCTTTTAACCCTCAAAACTGCGACGTATAGATGGCCGTGCATAAACACTGGTTTGGGTAGTTACAATCCAACATTGAAAAGAGATTGACCCTGTCTCTTGTTAATAGTCATTGCAAAGCAAAACAAAACAGGAAACTGTCTTCTAGTAAAATTTACATGCATGGTTATATCTGAATTAATCAAAGTCATCCTTGGAAGGCAAAACCTTGTTCCCAATATTTCGACCAAATATAATTTCAGCTTCGATCACATGATTTTCAAGCCTCACGACAATCAACCTTATACCGTTACACAATCCAGATTTCTGGTCGATATTCTGTAGAAGAACAATTGAACATCTTCCTTAAGAACCAAACGATGACATGACATTCCAGAACACCTTAGGGAGTTAAAAAAATTAACTGAAATCAATTCTCCTTGACCACTTGGACGAAATTCTGTTTTACACACGCTGTCCGAATTCAAATAAATTTTTGTATCTCCGGGAATTATGGAAATGATCTTATCATTGATACAATCCATATCCCTGTGTGTAGGTGCAAGAATAACCCTATCTTCAAAGTATTTATGTGATAGCCAAAATAGGACCAACTTCATAAAAAATCTACTATTAATGATAGCCAAAACAGGATCAACTTCATCATAAATCAAATTATTCAAAGGAATCTCGATTTCAGAAAACCCATCCCTACCTTCTCCAAGTTTGTCATCGCTTATTTTGAGAATCTAATCGGAAAATTCAGCAATCTCCAAGCCTCTATCCACACCGTGTACACCACATTCCAACCGCATATTTCTGGTTACCGTGAGTACCTGAAAAACAACCAAATAAAGAATATATCAAAGGAATAGTATGTACTATTAATTTTTGCCCAAATATATTATAATAAACTAATTCACCTTGCAATATTGCCAAAGGTAAGATAAATTAATCGTAGAATGAACAACATCCTCTCTACTCCCTTTTGGTATAACTGGTAGAATCTACCTGAAATTCCCACCGAGAACAACTGTCTTTCCTCCAAACGACAAATCATTCATTGAACCGTTAGCCCTCATATCAATATCTCGCAAAGAACGATCCAATGCTTCAAAACAAAACTTGTTAACAATCGGGACCTCATCCCATATAATTAGCTTTGCCTTTATCAATAGCTCAGATAATTCAGACCTAGAATTAACATTACAAGTAGATATCTCTTCAATATTTATTGGAATAGCAAATATAGAGTGCGCAGTGCGACCACCGGGTAGAAGAAGCACTGCAATTCCACTGGATGCAACATTCATAACAACATGACCCTCTGACCGTATAGAAACGGACAATGTTCTCTAGATGAATTTTTTCCAGTGCCACCATAGCCATACAAGAAGTAAATTCCACCCCTGCTATGCAAAACTGCATAAAGTATCTCCTTAAATAAATTTCTTTGCTCAGGAATAAGCATTACACTCAACCCATAAAATTCACCCCTCAACACCGCACGATCATAACACAGTTCCTCACGCATTAATTTATTGATACCACTTGTCACCAAATGCTGAATTGGTTGAGGCATAGAAGGGAACATAGCCAGGGTACAACCATTCATCTGCAGTAACTTTTCAATCTCAACCAAAGTATGGTTTCTCGACCCTTCATCAGCTAATACCAAGTATGTTTTAGAAAAATATACCATATCAAATGTAATTCAACATACATAGAAAACAAATTTAGATGTTTGAACTTAGTACAAATACTTGACTGATTTAGTAGTTGTCGCTGCCTAAACTGAATATCGTCGGATGAACAATCCAATATTCTTTCAAACACATTTTTAGGAGAGGTCATAGACGACGACAACAACAAAATTGAAAACAAATTTTGGATATAATGGGCCGGTGCCCAGTAACTTGCCTCAACTATCCCATCGATATATTCCTGATCATCTTCCAATAATCCGAAAGAATAACATTCATCCTTGAAAGTAGGGTACACAACAACACTGATGGTTCGGGTCTCTTCATGCGACCCAGCCCCATTGTTGTGCGGTAGCAGGATCCCTAAATAAAAAAATTCGCCAGCACTTGGTGGAACATTATACAATCTCCCCAATGCAAATCTATTGTCACTCATTTTCACCAAAGAGTATTTCTTATTGTCCCAAACATACTTCAAATGAAACTCCATATACGTTAGACTTTTTGCATTATGATCACCTCTATTACGCTACCTAATGGGACGAAAGAGAGAGCTTATGAGAGCTATTCTATATTCCATAACTATTGTGAAATGCGCATTGCCAGTTAATGGGAATAATGTCTCACTCCTTACTTTAGAGGAAGAGGTGCCTACTGCTCTTTACAATAACTGCAGTTGATGGGGAATAAGCCCTAAAGGCTATGTTCAGACATAGTCAACTCAATATTATGACTTGAAGAGGACTCGAACCTCCACACTCTTTAGCACGAGACTTTGAGTCTCATCCACGCCAAAAACTTTGATAATCTATGTGTAGTAATGATAATTTAAAATTATATAATTGGATATGGTACAATAAACATAATGAGTGCATTGTGATGTACTCATTGTACATTTATAATATATGGCTTAGTTTCACCAGGCTTCTATTTTTTTGTCTTTAGGCATACATTACTAATTTAAAATTATATAATTGGGTATCATCCTAAAAATTTCAATTTGTTCATATGGTACATAAAATCTAATAAGTGTAGTTTGGTGTAGTTATTCAACATTGGTGTAGTTTGGTACATAAAATCTTATAAGTATAGTTTGGTTTGTACATTGATATTTCATCCTTACATAAATATAACAATTTAGAATTTTTAGTTTTGACAAATATCAGTTAATTAATTAGTATAACTCTAACATTTTTTTAAATAAAATGATTAACCCAAATTGCAATATTATTTTCTACTGGTAGTAGAACATAATTTTTTATTTTATTTTAATAACAATTGTATTTACACACGAAATACTATTCAAACCAAGTACATCATTTATATTTCAACCTTTTTATATTCACCATGCAAGAACACACGTACAAAAGAACATAATAATTATTCAACTCCAACCTTGCAACTCAAAAAAGGTATAGCACACCAATAGCGAAGAAAAACAAAGAAATTTATTATCAACTGCACAAAATGATGCATCACAAAATTATACAAGAAATACAACGGTTGAGAAATAAATATCCACAAGTGCGCCACCGAGAGTATTGTAATAAAAAAAAAAAGGAAAAAGGGGTATTAATTCAGGACTTCAAGACACAATGTCAATCTTCAGAAAATAAAAGTTATTGCTCACATAAATTAAAAGTTATTGGCCTAAATTCAAATTATTACATTGTTAAATAAATTTTGGACTAATTATGGTTTATGTAACACAATATTTTTTAAAAACTAATAGTATTCCGCTTAAAAAACTCGGCCCCTTAATCTGACATAATAGTGAAAAGAATCTATTATCTAATCACAAATCCATAACCAAATCGTTCGATATTGGTCCTTCAATTTTTTTTATCAATTGGAAAAGTTAGAGGACCAATATAAAAACATGTATAGTATCTTTACTATTGGCGCTAAAATCGACAATAAAATGCTATCTAAATAGACGCAAATAAATTTCTGCTGAATTTGCCTACTCACAAATAACAATCATTTTCTATAAATTGAAAGTTAAGAATTTTTTAAAAGGACCAACATTAATCTTGGCGAATATTTAATTGCAACTACATCCCTACTTGCAACTCAACGCGACTTTTCCGGAAAAATAAAAAATGGTCCGATATCTTGAACTAAAATATATAAATATAAATTGAAATAAAATATGCACTGATTATTTAGTTGTTGTTTAACCAACACATACATTAGATCATATTATTTAACGCACAATTTTAAAGGCCAGATTTGATCAAATAAATTGAGTACACTGTAATGAGAATTAATTATTTTCCTATTATTTTCAAATATAAAAAAAATCTAGTTTATTTATGTAATAGTAGTATTAGTTTAATGCAAATACATATATAGTATTAGTTCAATTAAAATATATAATAGTAGTACATCAGGTCCTTAATTATAGTAGCTAATAATTAATTGTTAATAAAAATATATTCAGGATGATCTAAAACACTTCCTTCACATTCTTAAAAACCAGTTGACCAAATCCAATATTGCAAGAAGTTACACTTTGATACTTAATTATAATATTAGTTTAATATGTAATAGTAGTGTTAATTTAATTCGAATATATATAGTTAGATTAGTTCAATTAAAATATATAATAGTAGTATATTAGGTCCTAAATTATAATACCTGTTAATTATTTAGAGCACATTCTTAAAAACCAGTTAACCAAATAAATATAGAATACAATATAAAGGTTTGACCCAATTTTTAAATTATATATTTGGTATATTATTATTGCCTAATTACTTAATTTAAATAGATTTAACCCCTTATTCATATTAAAAACGTGTGCACTAACTTGTATGAATATGGAAATTTGCAATGACAGTTAAATATGGATATTAACATGCAATTACTATTTTAACATATGGGAATTTATAAAACTAAAACTAATATGGGAAAATATGGGTAAATTATCCAATTATAAAAATTATCGGACTAAATCTAATAAGAAATTGTCAACATATATGATGAATGAACGCATTTTCTCGCCTTCTTGCAACTTAAACCCACTTGTCAGGAAAAATAAAAAATAGATGATAATTATTTAGGGCACATTCTTAAAAACCAGTTGACCAAAGAAATATAGAATATAATATAAAGGTGAATATAATTTGACTCAATTTTTAAACTATATATTTGACATATTATTATTGCCTAGTTACCTAATTTAAATAAATCTGGCCCCTTATTCATATTAAAAACATGTACACTAAATTGTATAAATATGGAAAAATGCAATGACAACTAATATGATATTAACATGCAAGGAGACACTACATATAAGAATTTATTGGACTAAAACTAATATGGAAAAATTATCCAATTATAAAAATTATAGGACTAAAAATAATAAGAAATTGTCAACATATATGATGAATGCATACATCTACTTGCCTTATTGCAACTTAAACATACTTGCCAGAAAAAAAATAAAAAAATGGACCGCTAACTTATCCGAGTTAAAGTATGGTCCTGTAACTTTTTATTATTACCTAAATATGTGCACCGATTTTTTAGCTAATGTTTAAAATTAAAATATTAAACTATCAAAGACATTAGCTCCTTAGACGTGTGATGGATAATTATCTGTTACCATAAATATATTATTGACGATCTAAAATATCCACTATTATTTAGCACACACCTGTAAAAAATGGTCCACTGTCTTGGATTAAAATATATAAATATAGGTTTAATTAAAATATGAACCGATATTTTAGCTCATGTTTAAAAATGAAGCATTTAACCAACACATGCATCATATCATATTATTTAGCGCTCAATTTTAAAGATTAACCTTGATCAAATATAAAAATCATCATAATAAAAAAAACACAAACACCAATAATGCATCAAATTACTATTTCAAAAAATAAGAATGCCCAATAATTTGACAAGCCTAATAATATGCACACTAAAATTTAAAAGCCTAATATCATGCACTCTGAACTTGTAAATTAAAAAGCCTAATGTATGCTTTGTGTTCAATTGTTGGAATTCCTAGGGTTAAAAATTGGTCGTGGAGTTAAAATATTTAACTATCAGAGTATTTTTTTAATTATCATCTAAATTAATGAATTTAAAACTTATTTTATTTTATCAAATTTTTAGCGTGGAGCGATAATTTAATCTAAATTACAAAGTGTGTAGTTTTAATTTTCTTTTAGTATTACGTAACCTTCTGGAACTAAATTATTTGTGAACTTGTTATTTTATCATAATTCAAAAGAACACAAACACTAATAATGCATCAAATTACCATTTCAAAAAATAAGAATGCCCAATAATTATGAGAATTTAACCATAATTCATTTGAATTAAATACAATTTATGTTGCCTTCAAATTAAATCTAAATAAGAGGAATTAATACAATTTATTTAGCCTTCAACACAATTAATTTAGAATTAATACAATTTATGATGCCTTCAAATAAATCCAAGGATGAAAAGGTGTCTATACGATTGTGAAGGGACCAGACAAGATTATATTCATTCGAATTATCTTCAAGTGACACTTAATAATTATTGGGCATTAAGTTATAATACAATCCATGTAGGACCATTGTCGATTTTTTTTTAATTTGGAAAAAACAGAAAAAACTATATCTTTAAAAGAGCAATTATACAAATTAGTTGGTCATATACTATTTTAAGACCTAACCAACACCAAGGGAATTTTAATATCAAGGGACACTAAATTATCAAGAGACATTGAATTATAATCATTAAATTATAATTACACCTCTAGAATAACAAACTATCTCTAAGGAGAATTAAATATCAATGGACATTAGATTATCAATATTGAAGGACCAAAAAAAAAAAAAAAGCTGAAAAGTTAATTGCCCAAATCAATTTTACTACTCCATTATAAAATTAAACAACAACCACGATACGGAGCCTAACGATGAATCGAAATTAACATTCCAAAAAATAAGAATGCCCAATAACTATAAGATTAAATCACATTTAATTTGAAGTAAATACAATTTATGTAACCCTCAAATTAAATCCTAATAATAGGGGACTATTTTATATAGGCATCATATATATAAATTAATCAAATGAACCAAGCACAAGATGGCTTAAAGCAAAATTCAATGTTAGTAGACGACAACATATAATAACCATCTTGCTATAGCAAAAGAAAAAATAAATATTAAAAGTAAAAATTAGAGGACCTAAAAAAATTTGGATAAATTACACAAAAATTTCGTCCAAAACAATATTTTTTAATAAAGAGACTTAAAATCAATTATTTTCTAATAAATTCAATCATTAAATAGTATTAAAAAATAAATTGAATTTAACTTTCAGAATTTAGTAACTATGAGCCCCTAAAACAATTCATTGAACTAAATATAATTTATGGAGTATTCTAATGAAATTATTATCATTACCATTCATGTTAATTGTAGAATACATTAATGTTAAACACCAATTTACCAAGCATTGACAAACGTACATACTCAACTCATGAAACCAATGTACTTTCCAATATCAAGATTGTAAGACCAAAATAATAAAAAGCCGGAAAGTAGCAAAATAATTATTTAGAAATGCCTAATAATTAGCAATTCATTGAATCCATGGAATAAAATATCAATGGAGATTAACAATGGAAAAGAGTAATTTATATAGGGGACAATTTTATATAGGCATCACACGTATAAATTAATCAAATGAACCAAGTACAAGATGACTTAAAGAAAAATTCAATGTTAGTAGAAACCAACATATAATAACCATATTGCCATAGCAAAAAAAAAAAAAAAATTAAAAGTAAAAATTAGAGGACAAAAAAAAAGGATAAATTACACATAAATTTCATCCAAAACAATTTTTTTATAAAGAGACTTAAAATCAATTATTTACTAATAAATTCAATCATTAAATAGTATTGGAAAATAAATTGAATTTAACTTTCAGAATTTAGCAACTATGAGCCCCTAAAAAAATTCATTGAACTAAATATAATTTATGGAGTATTCTAATCAAATAATTATCATTACCATTCATGTTAATTGTAGAATACATTAATGTTAAACACCAAAATATCAAGTTTGTAGGACCAAAATAATAAAAAGCCAGAAAATAGCAAAATTCATTAAATCCAATTTATGTAGCATTCAAACTAAATCGAATTTAACACCACAATTAATAGGAATGCTTATTAATTATTAGACTTTAAAACAATTCAACTACATTTATATGACACATTTTGTCAAATTAGGAGATTTAAACACAATTAGTTGCACATTTAATAAAATTAAATAACATAATAATTTAGGACGAGACAAATTGTATTTGCTCTCAATTTTACAAATCACCCATCTTAGTTCCGAGCATAAGTCCCTTGCTGTGAACATAGACGGCTAAGGCCTTGATGCTAGAAGAAAACAAAATAGAGGACCAATTTCGCAAACATAAAAACGACCACATTCATTCATAGATCCAATTAAGAGGTTTAAATAAAATTAATTTTTACAATGTAATAATATCACGGGTTTTCGAATAACAGCTTGAGATGGGGTCAGCTTCATTTTTAAATAATTTTGGTTATTATCATGTTCTTAAAAATATTTTATATATAGATTATTATAAATTTTAATAAATCTAATTCACACAAATATTTTATCATTCTACTATTATTGTAATTCATATATTACATATGAAGGCGATAATATGCGATAGCGATTGATGTAAAGAAATCAAACTTCCAATGCTCTGAAGTCCTGTAATGCCATCCTCGTGGAAGAGCATATTGTAAAATATTCAAGCAAATTCTGTTATTTTGCCTTTTAATTTATCCACTCGTTTTTATCTATAAATTTATATAAATATTTGACCCTTAAGAAATTTTGCATTTCTCTCTCTTTTAATATTATTTGATTGATCCAAATTTCAAAGTCCCCCACTTAAATTTCAATAATTTCGTTGAATATTTGCCGGCTGTAATCCTCCATTAAATTACACTTAATTCTGGTTACAATCTTCCTTTACACATCACATGTACTAAATGTTACACGAAATGAGCCGTTGAAATAGAATATCAAATATGAGCCGTTGAAATAAAATATCAAAAATTAGAGGACCATAGAAAAAATAGAATATAAAAAATTAGAGGACCAAAAAAAATCTGGATACATCACACACAATTATCGTCCAATTTCGTTAAAACAGCAATGATAATAATGAGGAGACTTAAACTCAATTAATTTTTAATAAAATCAATCATTAAATAGTATTCAAAAGTAAATTGAATTTAACATTCAAAATTTAGTAACTATGAACCTATAAAACAATTCATTGAGCTAAATACAATTTATGGAGCATAATAATTAAATTGTTATCATTATCATTCATGGTAATTGTAGAATACATTAATATTAAACACCAATTTCACAAGCATGAACACGTCCACATTTATTAACAACCATACACACTAAACTCACGAAACCAATGAAATTTTCAATATCAAGATTATAGGACCAAAATAATAAAACGACAGAAAATAGCAATATTCGCACAATCCAATGATTTTCTAATTGTGGAGCATTTTAATTAAATATAAAGAAGAAAAAACATCCATTGAATAAATTATTATCATTTTCATTAATATTATTTGTAGAATACACTAAGGTTAAACATCAATTACACAAGCATGAATACGATCACATTTATTAAAAAAAATACACACTCATGATTATAGGACCAAATTATTAAAAAGCCGGAAAATAAAAAAATTAATTAAATCCGATTTATGAAGCATTCAAATTAAATCGAATTTAACACAACAATTAATAGAAATGATTAATAATTATTAGACTTTAAAACAATTCAACTATACTTATATGACACATTTAGTCAAATTAGAAGGCTTAAATACAATTAATTGCACAATTAATAAAATTAAACAAACTAATAATTTAGGATGAGATAAATTTTATTCAATCTCAATTTTATAATTCACCCATATTAATCATACTTTAAATATTTTTATGACACAAAATAGATGTTTATATTACTTAACTTAAAATAATGTATATTAACCAACTTCTCAAATATGAAAACGATAATAAATAATAAAAAATATAGACCCAATTCCTCAAATAGGAAAACGACCACATTCATTCACAGAGGACCAATTCCGCAAATACATCTTAAAGACACATTTAAAACAATAAGAAGATTTATACATGATTAATTGCCACATTTAATAAAATTAAATAACATAACTAATTGCCACATTTAATTAAATTAAATTTAAAAGGATTAATTGCCACGTTTAATAAAAATTAAAATAATGCATATTAATTAGATCATGGATTACTCCGAGCATGAGCCCGTTGTTGTGAACAGAGTCGCACAAGACCTTGATGCGAAAATGAAAAAAAATTAGAGGATCAATTTCGAAAAACATGGAAACGACCACATTCATTCACAAACATATGTTTCAACTACCTCTATACGACACATTTAATCCAATTAAGAGGTTTAAATAAAATTAATTACATATTTATTCTAATTAGGAGATTAAAACACAATTAATTTTTTTATCCAAGATTGCGGCGATAGACTTAGATACGGAAACAATATTGATTGAATAGCACACATACAAAACATAATTTTTTTATTAAACCGGTGCCAACACACAAAGATACGATTGTAGCAACTTCGCAAATACGTTGGAACATGCAATACATTGGTGTCGAGTATATATGACTATCACGAATACGATGGTGTGCCACGGACAATCCGATTGACATTCATCGAGAGTGGATTCTCAAAATCAAAATATTAGTTTCTAACAATATATTGATACGATGATCAAAATTCAGATACAAAGGAACGTGGCACGATCGACACGGAAATTACATTATCAAACAATCACGACGGATTGATTTTCCGATTCTTAACCAAGTTAATCGTTGATACACCATGAAAAAAAAGTCGTTGCGCCAAAAACACGTCAAGGGCAATGAGCATCAAACCTCACGGAAATTGGTCCTCAAAGATTCAATAACATGTCTCATAGATGGCCTTTGACGAACACCACACACATATTTCTTGTGTACATGGACATCAATTAAATTAAATAAGAACACCACACACATATTTCTTGTGTACATGGACATCAATTAAATTAAATAAGAATATTTCATTAGAATTTGAAGATAAATACATTATATTACATCCATTTTCGACGGCAATAGATGCACGGCAAACAATTACACGGTACAAACGAATATGAAAAATGAAAAAAGAAAAGAAATACACAGCGACATGATCGATCGACTAATCATCCAAAATCGCCAAGACGGAAACACAATCGCAAGACAAAGAGAAAATGAGAAATATAAGAGGATGAGAGAATGATCGATCGACTAATCGTCCGAAATTGCCAAGACGGAAACACAATCGCAAGACAAAGAGAAAAGGAGAAATATAAGAGGATGAGAGCAATGAAGATGAAAAATATGAATGACAAATGAACAAATTTATAGGGAAAGATGGAAAAGATCTACGGCCGAGATTAAAAGATAGAATGAATCAATGGCCAAGAAAGTGGGACACCTAAAATCAATATGGAGCAAAAGATGATGAAATTGGTTAAAAAGAGGGATGCCACATAGGCAAAAATTGTTTTGCCAATATAAAGGATTTGATTATCATTATTTTAATATTGACTTTAATGAAAATAATTTTATCCAAAATAGATTTAGTCTTCTCCAAATTAAATATCAGTTATTAGCACTGATTATTTCTTGAGACAAGAGTAACTGAATTAACTCATACATTTCACTTGAACAGGTCAAAATTTTATTTGTGATGGTTACATGTTTAGTAAATTATTATGTATTCATGTGTATAGTAATATTATAAGATGCTTATAGTATCAGTTCTATTATGATAGTTTAACCAATGATAATTGACATTTTTTAAGATCCACAAATATGTTATTCAACATGTATCGTTCAAATACAAATGGATGGTAATATTACTCATTTTCTTGGATTCAAACTACCTCACCGGGTAATTTTTAATATCTATTAAATATTATATATCATCAGTATTTGTATGATTATATTCTTATAATTTTTATACCACAAGTTTCTATAGTATATCTATAAAAAAAAAATTAAAAATGCTAAGTTATTAAAAATATATTACTCTTCTTTTTTAAATGGTTAGAATCAATTGGATACGACCAAATGATATATTGTTTCTTGAGTGTGAATTAAAAAATAAGTAAAAATTATTGAGCTCAGGTAAAGGATGCATAATACTTACACGAAGTATTGGTTATTTGTATTTAATTCTTGATATTAATTTTAGAAATTATTAGATGAAAATGAATTTTATGCATCGTCATTAGGGTATTTATTTATTGTGCGTAATTGTGTCAAATCAGTTTAATTCTTTTACGTCGGTACAATATCTTTGGTCAGTAGTTACACATTATGTGTTTTAGTTGCATTTAATTCTTATATTAATTTACATGTTAAATTTTGTAAGTTTTTGTATTAACATTTAGTTATTCTCCACATTTTTTTGGATAAGTCTACGTGTTATGAATACATCTCCTCATCAATACTTTGTTTAACTTTATCTTCTCCTAATTTGTTGGTATTATCATTTGCTGATCAATTACTGATTGCAAATTAATCTATGGTTATTTTGTCATTCATTTTGATATTGGCGTAGGATGTTATTCAATGAGTTGTATTTTTTTTCTATTTTTAGCTGCGAAGAAACTGTAGTGTTCCAAACATGTGTTATGTTTCTAATATTGTTCTTGGCTCCAGGAGGCAAGCTAATGTTTGGGGTTTAGTTTGCGGGTGAACGTGTGATGTGACTAAGTATATAGTCTTCATTAAAAAAGAAGTTATGAGTTGTCTTGTGTTAATAATGATATAGTCTTCATTGTTGCAGCTAATGTGTATGATAATTAAATTAGATTAAATGTTAAATTATTAATTATTTGTTCCACCTATATTGTCCGTATGAGTTCCAGTTAAATGTTATTGTTCCAGCTAATTATATATGTTTTGTTAATCTACTAAATCTAAGTATATTTAGCACTTCAATTATAACATTATTCATATGAGTTCTACTACAATTATAACTCCATTGTTATTGTTTAGCCTTTGAGATCGTTGCACTTTATTTATTCATATTAGAATTTTCCAGACGTGGGTTAATGAAAAGGAAGAGGTAATATGGTTGTGTTGATAATGGATGCTTAGGTTCTTAAATAGTTTAATCAATTTTGTGATTATATTGATTTGTTTATTTATCTGAAAATACATATAAGAAATTTTTTAATTGTTACATAAGATGAATATCTTATTCACCGTAAAAAAATGTTTATGAGGTTTACAATTCTATTTTGATGTAGCAGATAAGATAACAAAAAAAAAAACATTTTTTTGTAGGTTATATGATGAAATTCAGAATTTCAAAGTTAACAAGACAAAAACCAAAGTTAACAGAAGTTAGAGGACAAAAAATATTTTTTTTCCTATATTACACATATATTTACATTCATATTTTTATTAAATCCACTCATTTTTTAGAAATGAGTGTATTCATCATTTTTTTGGGTGTCATTTGTAGACATTTAGGTGTGGGTGTATGATGGGTGGATGTATTTTAGGATTTCGAATATAGGGTGATACAGGTTTAAAAATATGATTATACAAGATTTAACATGGTGGTATGGGACTAAAGGATATGATTATAGTCTTTATCATCAATGGGCTTATTAAATAATAAATCTTTCATTTTATTTTTTTTATCAAGCGTGACAATGTCTTTATTTCATCTGTACCACATTTGCAATGACTAAATATACATATTCCTCTATTTTTTATTCTTAGTTTCATATTTATTTCAATATATGAAAAATAAGTAGATTTTACAATTTACGAAATATGTAAATAATATATACTTAATCTTACATTTAAATATAAATATTTTAATTTAATCTATATTTTAACAACTCAAGAAATATTTATATAATATATATACAAACATTAAGTCATTAATTTTTTTATATTAATTAAAAAACTTTACCAAATTTTATATAAACCCGCAAATTTCGCGGGAATATATCTAGTACTTTAATATAGCCAAAGCACTCTTTGTACAAGTGGCATCCTTGGTTGTTATTGCTTTGTTGCTTTCTCTATGTGCCTTAATTCCAGCTTTTTATTTTGATCATGACCGTTATTTTGTATATATGTGATCTCGTCCGTCCGTGTTGATCATTGTCTTCTATAAATAGTGATTTGTATCTAGCTTCACCTCACCTAATTTTGTTCTGTGAGTATCATGTTTCTTATTGCTATTATGTATTCGGTGGTTCTAATTGTCGCCTTTTATTTGCAGGTGGTTCTCTTCGAGTTTGTTTGTTGTGTGTTCATTCTTGCGGTGGATTGTGGGATGCGAGCGAATTTTTTTCTTTTTTCTGAGTCACCCTTTTTGCGACGGTCTTTTTTTTCCTCTTTTTGGTATGTTTTATAGTCATACATTGATGGCTGGATAATTGAACTTTGATCCTTTAATTTTTTTTATCAATAAAACATTATTTTATCAATACAATTATAATTCTTCATTTCGTTTCTGACTAACTCAATTGTTGATCGTTTCATTTCTCGGTTGATTTGGCGAGTTCGTTGTGCTGTTGAACAAATACTGAATTGTATAATTTTTTATTTACCGCCGAAAAAAAAATTTGGATCGGTGCAGTTCCAGTATTGGTATTGTTGTCAAAATTCGGTATTGGATAATTTTATTGTGCAGTTTCGAACACGTTCTTTCAATTGTATCAATATCTTTTTTCTTTTTCTCTTTTCCGATGATCTGGTCGTTTGTTCGTACCTCATGGATGTCTCTCCTTTTTCGATGTTGCGCGCGTTTTGTTGCGTTGTATTAATCCTGTTATATGTTTTTGGCTGTGGTATCGTGTTGTGGTTGGGTTGATTTTTATATTTCGCTGCATCTGTGTTGTTTTTCGGAAGTCCGGTTGTCTTCGTCGGTGATGGAAGTAAATGAGTTATTTTTTTGGAAGTCAACTATATCAAATGATAATTAATTAATGGGAAATTACATTTTTTTTTTGGAAATACCATATTGCATTTGATAATACGTTTCATTTTAGCCAAAAATCCCTACTCCATACGTTTCAAAACTATTCAAAGTAGTAGATGGCACATTTTTTTTAAGAGAAAAGGAATATGTGAATGTAGAGTTGAATAAAATAATAGCACTTTAATATTTTATTAAGTGATATATTTCCTTTAATATCAGGGGTGTGAAAGTAGTTGTAGTACGTCTAAATAAGATAAATGTGAAAAAAGTTCTTGAACGGAGTGCATTAGATTGGCCTTTGTAATAATAGATTGCGTCAATTGGGTTTGCTAAGTTCTCATGTTTTAATGGTGATATAGTCCTTTACAAATTTAGATTTCTTGTGGGCGAAGTAGTAGATGTATGCTATCCGGGTGAAATGGTAGCATTGTTTCTATATTAGTGCGTATTGCAGTGCACACTCTTGGTATTTTGTATGGATGGTATTAATGTTGTGTTTACTAAAAAAATTAAAATCGGTCCTTTTGTTTTTGGCATGTGTATTAAGTTTTCATGGTTGTGTATTCAATAGGCTTGATGACGGCTAAATTTATCATTATTTTGAAGCAATCATATGTTTTAATGATATTGTCCTTTACAAATTTAGATTTCTTTTGGGCGAAATGGTAGTTTTGCTTCTATATTGGTGCGTGTATTGCCTTGCACACTCTTGGTATTTTGTATGGTTGGTATTAGTGTTGTGTTTTCCATCAACCGTGTTTTACTAATAAAAAAAATAAAAAATCCTTACTTTCCTACAAAATTAACAGAACAAATATCTTACTTATTTTAAGTGCAATTAATCAATTTTAATATAAATAATGCATAAAATTCTATAAAATTAAGCAAAATAAACACATGATATTCAGGTAATTCCCACACAAATTAGTGAACTACATTCTTGCTGAAAGGCTCGTCCGAAAAAAAATTTTAATTTGTGACTTTTGAGCCTATGTATTATAGCTTTATTTGCCACTTGAATGTACTTTCCAGTTCGTGTAATTATGTTTTAATAGAAAAGGCAAACATGCTCATAGTGGTGTATTCAATAGTGCGCTTGATGACGGTTATATTTATTATTATTTTGAAGCAATCATGTGCTTAGATGGTGGCTATATTTCCTTATTACGTGGATTATGATGGCTATATTTCTTTACGTGTGTGGCATTAAAATCAATCAATATTTATGCATGTATCGTTCTCTATATAAGTTGGTGTATAATTGATGTCCAATGTATTTTTTAATTATTGTTGCTTCTCGGTTTTTGTGATCTTTGTATTTTAATTATTCACGTTAAGGTTTTCCTGACGTGGGTTAATGAATTGAGGGGTAGCATGGTTGTTTTGATGATCGACTCTTTGATATGTGATATACAATAAAACATATATCAATAGATGTTTTGATAATGACTATAATAGTACATGCGTATCTTTGTCTTAAAAGTGTAAAATAATTATTGATTAAAAAAAAGATGTATTGAAGCCCGTGAAACTTCGCGGGGCTAACACTAGTGCATGATAATTGGGAGGCCGCGGTTATTTGCACTAGCCTTTGGGTTAAAGACTTGATTTTAATTCTGAATTCATACTTATGAAATGTCAAAAATGTCATTTTTTGAATTCTCTCCAAAACAATCGTATTAAATACACTCTCCCTAGTTTCTAACACTTGGACGTTGAAATCACCGTATTTGTTCGACGAAATGTGAAGTATCACGAACAAAAATCAGTGTTATGTATAGTTTATTGAACTCCTATGTACTCAAGATGGTGAATACTTCAAGGTTTCAAGCCCTAATCACATGTTTGCAAGTGTTCCTTTTCTTTTCTTTTTTTAAGAATTAGATTTTTAAATGTTGAATATGACGATATTTATTGTATTTGGAATATTTTTTATGCATTTTTTAGTTGTTTGAGAGTATTAAATTGAATGGGTATGATAATATTGTTGTTGGTTGATCATATTGGGAGTTAAAATTTCAAAAAATTGTGAAATACGAGTTCAACATTGGTTTTCCGAATTTAAACAAATTTTTCGAAAAAAAATTGTGAAATATTAGACAAATTTTCGGAATTTTTTTTTGAACAATTGATTTCGAAAAAAAATTCCGAGAAATTTCTAAATTTTCGAATTTTTTTTTCGAAAAGTTTGCTAAAATTCGGAGAACCAGGTCCGAACACGCCCATCGTGATTTTTTTAAAATAAAACTCTTAAGGGCGAGCAACGGCGACGAGAGGAGGTGAGACGCACGGTGGAGGAGCCTTTTTTCGACTATTCTTCTGAAAAAATGATATATGTGAGATATTTGAGTAGTGTATGTGAAAATGAAAAGGGCATTTTAAGAATAAAAAGGATAGTGTATTTTTCAATGTGGTAGTGTGTTAATTTGGGTAGGGTATTTAAACCAAAGGCTAGTGCAAATAACCTGGGCCTAATTGGGATTCTTACACAACTATCAGGCCCAATTTCAAACCCAACGCAAAGAAACACAAATACTTTTGCGTAAATTTTCCCTAATCCAAAGATTCAAATTTATACTCAACCCAACTCAATTTATTCGGATTCGATTAAAAATTAATTTTGTTTTCAATTTTATCTATTTTAAAGTATTTTGCACGGTTCAAATTTGGATTAGAGATTTACTCCACCAAAAACGGTTTCAGAAAATTATCTCTCCAAATAAGTTTGTATATGTAGGAACACAAAGTCTTCCACTCAAGATAATAACAAAACCGAAAATTAAATTTAAATTAGTTATGAGCAATTGGTAAAAAAAGAAAAAACTGTAGAAACACTTGATTAATTTATTACAAAACCCAAATCCAAGTCATATATAGGTTTGGATGAGATTGTTGTCCCATCTAATACTTTAATCTCTCTTATCCTATCAACCAAACCACATAAAGTGCTATCCCCCCTTCATTTTCATGAGTGACTCACCTTACAAACATTAATTCCATCAAATGCTCTAACAACGTTGACTATATCTTTGAGTGAATGACTCAATCCTGCTAACATTTTTAGCCACCACCCACAAGCCCTGCTTGATGGTCCTAAGTGTGTTGACAACAAAAGAACATATAGGCACACATTGAAAGTGTTGTAAATCGAGAGCGTAAATAAAGGCGCGATATTTGTTCACCCAGTTTGTCGAGAACGACTACGTCTAGGGGCGTATCAAGCTAGGGGTTTCACTAGTATGTGTGTGTATGAGAGTATACAATTCTGAGTACAATGATCTATTTATAAGAATAAAGGCATAGTCTAAACCTAAAGCATGTTTAGGTTAAAAACTCATTAGTAATGTTCACATCAAATCTTCTAGATTTGGTATAATAAATCTTCTAGATTTACAACACTCCCCCTTGGACATTACGACATAACATAAATGTCTTGTCATAAAAACTCCACGTGCTAGGTAGCGACCAAATATTAAGTTAGGGAGGAATGTAATTTTATTGATCTTCCGGATCAAATCTTCTGGATTTATTTCGGGGTTACCGCTCCCCCTGAAGACAACAACCTTTTAAGCTTTCGCATCCCAATACCACGAACTTACTTTTCAAAAGTAGACATCGGTAAGGACTTAGTGAACAGATCTGCTAGATTGTCATTAGATTGCACCTTTTGAATGATAATCACATTACTCTTCTGGAGTTCGTATGGGTAGAAAAACTTAGGTGAAATATGTTTCGTCAAGTTTCCCTTGACGTACCCATTACTCATTTGTACGATGTAAGCTGCGTTGTCTTCAAATATAATGGTGGGGGATGTATCGCCTTTAGCGATACCACACGAGTCATCAATGTGTTTTACCAAGAACCTTAACCAAACACATTCTCGTGCGGCTTCAAATAAAGTTATTATCTCTGAGTGGTTTGAAGACGTGGTAACCATGGTTTGTTTAACCGATCTCCATGAGATCGCGGTACCACCACAGAGAAAAACGTAACCAGTCTGGGATATGGCATTGTGGGGATCAGACAAATAGCCAGCATCCGCATAACCTACCAAGGTTTTGTCTTGGTTCCTTCGGTAAAACAATCCAAGGTCTTGAGACCCTTGGAGGTACCGTAGGACATGCTTAACACCATTCCAATGTCTCCTCGTAGCAGAAGCGCTATATCTCGCAAGTAAATTAACTGCAAATGCAATGTCCGGTCTAGTGCAATCTGTGAGATAGAGTAATGCTCCAACAACGCTAAGATAAGGAACTTTTGGCCCCATAGTTTCTTCTGAATCTTCTCTTGGTCTAAATGGGTCCTTATCCACTTCGAGGGATCGGACAACCATAGGGGTGCTAAGTGGATGAGATTTATCCATATGAAATCTCTCCAATACCTTCTTCACGTAGGTTGACTGATGTATAAGAATTCCTTCTGGGAGATGCTCGATCTGCAGGCCGAGGCAATACTTAGTTTTACCCAAGACTTTCATTTCGAATTCAGCTTTCAAGATTGAACTGGCTTCTTCAATCTTTTTGCATGTTCCGATTATGTTTAGGTCATCAACATAAACAGATATAATGCAAAAACCACCTTGCGATTTCTTCATGAATACGCATGGAAAAGCTATATCACTTGTGTATTCCTTCTTCTGGAGGAATTCACTAAGTCGGTTGTACCACATGAGGCCTGATTGCTTTAGGCCGTACAACGACTTCTGCAGTCTTATGCTATACATACTGCGATTTTCACCATCCCTCATCTGGGGAATGTCAAATCCATCGGGAATTTTCATATAGATGTCGACATCTAGTGATCTGTATAAATATGCGGTTACTACGTCCATCAATCTTATCTGGAGATTCAATTTAACTGCCAAAGATATTAAGTAGCGGAACATGATTGCGTCCATTATGGGAGAATAGGTTTGATCGAAATTAATACCGGGTCTCTGCGAAAACCCTTGAGCTACAAGCCTCGCTTTATACCTTTCCACAGTATTATTCTCATTTCATTTTCGTACAAAAACCCATTTATATCCTACAGGGATAGCACGCGCGGGTGTACGAATGATAGAGCCAAATACTTTTCTTTTGTTAAGCGATCCGAGCTCTGCTTCAATTGCCTCTTTCAATTTTATCCAATCGGAGCGCTTCCGACACTCAGTGATAATTTTGGATCTAGATCGTTATTTATAACGGAAAGAGCAATTGTTGCTGCAAATGTGTCATCGACGACAATAATATTTCTATTGTAAGTTTCTTCCATATCTATGAAATTCATAGAGACTTCAACGTTTATGTCAACCTGACCTTCCTCATTTCCCAGTGTATCTAGGTCTGGTCGTTGCACGGTCCTAGTGCATTGAATATTTTGTGCACGTGCTTCATCACTAGGACGCTCATCTTCTAGATGAGTCTCTTCTAGAGACTTTGAGTTATCTAGATGAATCTCTGCTAGAGATTTTACGTTCAGCTGACCAGTTTTGCTAGCTTTTCTTTTAGGTATACTAGTATCTCTTGTAGGTCCTTTACGCTTCTGGCGTGTGGGGGCATGTATACTAGATTTGTTTGGGACCTCAACCTTTTGGGGAGCATTTACTGCCAATATATGCGATTTAGTTACACCTCTATGGTCAGTGAATGCGTCTGGCAGATTGTTTGCTAAATTTTGCAAGTTAATGATCTTCTGAACTTCCAGTTCAGATTGACTAGTGCATGTATCTAGATACCGAAGATTACTTACGTTCCACGTAAGCTCCCGATATTCATTCAATTTTGAATTTGGATCTCCCCTTAATGCCATAAAGTGATCTTCATCGAGCGTGCAATCAACGAACCAGGCCGTTAATTGATCCCCGGACAAAGGCTCTAGGTATTTCACGATGGATGGAGAGTCAAATCTAACGTAAATACAGAGTTTCCTTTGTGGACCCATAGAGGTCCGCTTTGGTAATGTTATCGGAATATATACCGCACATCCAAAAATATGCAGATGGAAAATGCTAGGTTCTTTCCCACGCACTAGCTGTAGGGGGGAATGATCATTATATACAGTTGGACGAATTTGTATCAAGTGTGATGCGTGTAGGACTACATGCCCCCAACATGAAGTGGTTAACTTAGAGTTCATAAGTAATGGTCTAGCGATAAGTTTGATACGTTTTATTAGCGCTTCAACAAGACCATTTTGGGTGTGGACGTAGGGGACCGAATGCTCCACTTTAATTCCCAGGGCCATACAGTAATCTGTAAAGGCCTTTGAGGTAAACTCAACAGCATTATCCATGCGAATCGATTTAATTGGATAATCTGGGAATTGAGCTCTAAGCTCGATAGTTTTCGCAATGAGCTTTGCAAAAGCTTGATTGCGGGTAGACAGCAAATAGGCATATATCCACCTAGTTGAGGCATCAATTAGGACCATGAAATACCAAAATGGTCCTGATGCTGGGCGAATCGGTCCACAAATGTCTCCCTGAATCCGTTCAAGGAAAATTGGAGATCTGGTCCCACCTTGGTGCGCGACGGGCGCACAATTAATTTACCCTTAGAACATGCATCACATATAAATTCATCAACATGAGGGATTCTATTATTCGAAATATTATGACCAATGGAATTAGATAGAATCCTACGTATCATAGTTTGTCCTGGATAACCTAACCGCTGATGCCATAAGTTAAAAGAGTTCGGGTCATGAAATTTCATACTCATGGCTTGATGGAGATTGGACGACCGGATGTAGGAATAGTACAATCCGGAAGAGAAGGAAGGAAGCTTTTCTATAACTTGTTTACGGAAACCTCGAGTAATAGTCATCAAAAGGTATTCGTTATTATTCTCAGTTTCAGTTTTAATGTGATAGCCATTATATCTAATATCTTTAAAACTGAGCAGGGTATGCTTAGATTGTGGAAACAATAAAGCATTATCAATTATGAGTTCGGTACCCATGGGGAGAACAATAGAAGCTCTTCTGGAGCCCACTATCATAATATTATCATTAGCTATCGTAGTTACACTCCCCTTATGTTCTATCAAGTTATGAAAATACTTCCTATCTCTTAGGATTATATGTGTGGTGGCGATATCTACCAAACATAAATCACTATTTGCATCCATCATACCAGAGGAAATGACCCCATTCTAATAACTGATATGTTTACAAGCCATGTATAAGTATAACAATATCCAAGGAAAAATTTATGGACAGCATTAAGGTAAACACATCAAAGCTAAAGCATAAATATCATCCATAAAATAAAATATCCGAAAGATAGGATCCAAAACATAAATTGTTTTAACCTAAAATAAATAAAGTACTAAAATAATCAAATACACAAATCACTCATTGTCTTCAAAATCTTTGATCTCTACGCCCAAAAGATCGTCGTTGTCATGGTCAAAGTCTGCTTCAGGCAGACTGGCATGGTGAGATTCGACTTTGGGAGCCTTCCCCTTGTCATCCTTCTGCTGCTTTTGATAAGCCTCAACCAAGTGCTTGTGAGTGCGACGCGTGCGAGACCAATTGCCTTTGCATTCGCATCTGTAGCAGGACTGCTCAACCTTATCTTGAGTGCCAGATTTTTGAGAAGCGGGGTTCGTGTTAGGCGTAACCTTTCCACGAGTCTGAGTTTGATTGTCATTTGAGGTACCTGGACTACCGGATTTACTACGACCTCGGCCTTTGCTACGAGTTTGTTTACTTCCTCTCCCCCTTCCACGCTTGCAACCACTTGTACTGCCATGAGCTATAACATGTGCTTCAGGCACTGCTTGAGAGTCAACCGGTCTCGAGTTATGATTTTGCATAAAGAGTTGGTTGTGATTTTCTGCCACTAGAAGTGCATAAATTAGCTTAGAGTGTACAGTGTAATTCTTAGCCCTGTACTGCTGCCGGAGTACAAGGTTGTGACTTGATAGCGAAAATACTAACTTTCTACTAGTAGTTTCCCCGCAAGCGTACGGGTTCACTGTAGTATAAGCAAGTATAGCGACCAAGTATTATCGAACCCAAGGGAAGGAGTGTATGCGAATAGATCCCTGAAGATCTACGCGTCGTAATTAATATGAGTGAATGTTTTTGGATTTTTAGAAGAAAATAAAATATAAACTAAATTACTCTATGAATGCAAAAAGGAAAATTATACTACGAACATAAATGTGTGTTTTCAAATATGAGATGATGATGCTCAGGATAGAAATTCCTACGTATACTAACGGAGTAGGTACATAATCAAAATAACCGTGACGTGCAGGAAATAACCTAAGTAAAAGATTGTAAGATGAAAGCTCAAGAATTCAAACCCTAATACTTTATCCTAACAATCGACTTCACTAATCCACTAACAAGTTAATAGATTGTGCTTAATTAACGAGACCCTAATTTAACTAAGGTGATGCGGTCGTCCTCCCTAGATAAACCGGTAGATTAATTAACCCTTTCTAAACCTTCTCATTAAGTCTACTCGTTGTTAAAGAGTGATAAGGTCGTCCTCTCTCGAACACTTTTCGAACCAAATTCAAAGGTAAAGTTAAGATTGATTTTAAGAATTTATTAATTAAGAGAATTAAAACTAAACGTCACGAATTACCCTAATTACGTACCCACATCCTACTTCTACGAGTTCATCCTACCCCAAGCATGCAAGGATTTTAGTTAGACATAGTTTTTACGGAAATAAAAACAATTGAAGAAGAAACGAACATGAACATAATGATTTCAACTAAGAAATTATCAAACATTAACTAGGGTTTAAAGAAATAAATACTAAGAACCAAAATTAAATTAATAAAACGAAGTCTCAAGTATTCAAGAACAAAGAACTAAAGGAAAGAAACTAAAAATTAAAACCGAACTATGAATTCGTAAATAAAATCTCGAATACGTAAAACTAAAGCTTGCTCGTCTCTTCTCTTCATTCTCTCTCCAAAAACTAACTCTCAAAGTGATGTGGTATCAAGTGGTGTGTAAAAACATGTTCGGAACGAGTATATATAAGCATCGGGCCGAATCGGGAACTTATGGGCCAAAAAACGAATTCGGAAGCAAGAAACTTGAAAGTGCTCGAGCAGACCCGCTCGAGCGGGGGCGCTCGAGCTGTGTAGCTCGAATGAAACAGGGGCTCGAGCGGTGGCGCTCAAGCTGGTCGAATGGCCGAATCACTCTGTATGTCTTGGGGCTCTCGAGCCCTATGCTCGAGCGGAGGCGCTCGAGTAGCTCGAGTGCTGGAAATTCTCTGTAAGTTTTGAGCGCTCGAGCACCATGCTCGAGCATTGGTGCTCGAGTAGCTCGAATGACCAAAATTCTCTGGACAAATTGGGCGCTCGAGTGGCATGCTCGAGAGGTGATGCTCAAGTGGATCCACTCGAATGGCTCTCCCTCTTCTTCAACTGATACTTTTCTTCTTCCGCACTAATACCAATCGTATTTCTTCGATATCTTCTCATCCGGGCATCCGTTTGAGTCGATTCAAAGTCCTTTTTTTGCCCTCGATTCACCTATGAGCATCAAAAAGACAAATTCATCAATATGTAGAAATAATACTCAATTGACTCTAAATACTCAACAAAATCGACCAAACTGGGGCATTTCTAACGACGAATCATGACAATTTCACGCCTAATCAGGTTGCTGGCGTGGAAAGTTGACAAAGTCTTCTGGATCAAGTCGTCCTCAGTTACAGTTTGCTTGCATAACTTTAATTGGGATACAATACAATGTAGAGTTGAGTTGTAGTTCGTCACAGACTTAAAGTCCTGAAAACGGAGGTTCAACCAATCGTATTGAGCCTGAGGGAGGAGTATATCGTTTTGTTGTTGGAAATGGTCCTTCAGGGACTTCCACAACGTTCCGGGATCTTTCTCAGTGAGATATTCATTTTTCAGGTCCTTATTAAGATGATGTCTAAGGAAAATCAATGCTTTCGCTTTCTGGGTGTTAGTTGATTCCGAATCATCGACAATAGCCCCGCTTAACTCAGTTGAGGCTAGATGGATCTCAACATCTAGCGCTCATGTCAGGTAATTACTACCATCAAGAGCAAGCTCGGCGAATTCTCTTTTGGTAATATCAGACATTATAAACTACAAATTTTAAAGTGACATGGTAAGATTTGTGACCAATTTATTGACAACGGAGAAATAAGGATTTATTTAATTATTCTAGGGCACATAGGAGCAAAAATTGGGTGTCGTCTACCCAAAACATGAATTACGGTCCGACAAGTACCGGACGCCGCCTACCCGGGCAATATATGCGGACTATAATAAGAAGGCTATGTGCAAAGTAATAATGCATGCAAGATAATTAAATCATAAAACATGCACATATATCAATTAAGCATATAAAATATTAAATTTATTGAGAACTAATATTTGAAATTAATTCCTAAAATTTTGGGCTTAATTAACATGCAAGAATTATTACTATTTAATTTTTCAAGTATTTGAAAATTCGATTAATATATTTTTAGGGCACAAGAAAAAAAATTCAAAGTTATATGAGCCCAAATAATGTAATTTAATTGCCCAAATAATAAAATAATTTGTCCCACAAATTTGGGGCTTCAAGCCCAAAAATATTTAAACTTCAGCATTAAAACTGGGCTTCAAGCCCTATTTTTTATTTTTTTTTGGAGTTGTGGCCCAAGGAATAGAGAAACAGCCGAAGGGCGAGAGCGACGGACGATCGCGACCTACAAGCGCGACGGCGGGCTGGCGCGAGGCGGCGGTCTGGAGGCGCGGCAACGGGCGCGCAGGGCGGCGGCCGAGGGGCTGCAACGGGCGCGCAGGGCGGCGGCCGAGACGCAACGACGGGCGCAGGGGTAGCGTCCTGGAGCGGCGCGCGATGGTGCGTGCGGTGGCACGCGAAGGCGGCGCTCGGAGGCGGCACGCGAGGCGGTGCTCGGAGGCGGCGCGCGAAGCGGCGGTCGGCGGCGGCACTCGGGCCGCGGCTTTCGGCACTGCTGGGCGACGCGACGGGCAGAGCTTCGGGCGGCAGCCGTGCGCTCGACAATTAATTTTTTTTTTCAATTCGATCCGATTAATTGCAAATACGAAGTAAAAATTGATGCAATAATTCAAGTGCATATAAAACATAATACGCATGGATCAAAAAATTCGATACGACAATTAAAATCATGTAATGGGGAAAAATATTTTAGATCGTACCGATTAGTCTCGGGCAGAGTCTCGTGCTGATAACGTGTTGTAAATCGAGAGCGTAAATAAAGGCGCGATATTTGTTCATCCAGTTCGTCGAGAACGACTACGTTTGGGGGCGTACCAAGCTAGGAGTTTCATTAATATGTGTGTGTATGAGAGTATACAATTTTGAGTACAATGATCTATTTATAAGAATAAAGACCTAGTCTAAACCTAAAGTCTGTTTAGGTTAAAAACCCATTAGTAATATCCACATCAAATCTTTTAAATTTGGTATAATAAATCTTCTAGATTTACGGTAGAGAGTATGATGTGAAATGGTGATTTACTTTAGGGTATCATTATTTTCAACTTTACAAGAAAAATACTTGATCCTAGTACATGTTATGTACCTGGAGACAGGCTGACCTTTTGATACCCCTAAACACCATTGACTTTATATATAACTCCATTTTTGGGTGGAGACAAATATCCGAGTAAAGTTTGTTGGATATTTTAGATGTGCACTCACATAACTAGTCTATTGTAGTTGGATAAGCTTGGACACATCCAATAAAGTTCAAAACCGAAGGATTCATTAAACCAATAACTATTAGGTGCCAATAACTCTTTTGCTTGAACCATTATGGCAAAATATTATGTGAATGATACTCACGGTAATAGTTACCGTGAACAACAATTTATTAATACTTTATATTGAAACAAGTAATATTTTTAGTGAAAAATAATTAATACCACTTCAACTAATATTTTTAATGAAAATAAGTAATACTCTTCTGAATTGATACCTTTAGTGCAATCCTGTAATACCCTTGGTATAATTTACTAATACCCTCAAATAAATTTCATCGTAAATATCATTATGGTTTTGACAAGATGTTCATCACAAAATAATGTACGCACCACTTATATGGTAAGCCTTAAACATAAGCAGTTTAACATTCATTAAATTATTTCACTATTTTTGCTATTTAAACGATGCACATATTATTTTGCGCTCAGTCGTAAGCATCATATTGAAATGATTATTTTACATGATTCACTATGTTAATATTTGAATGATTGATACGTTTAGAAAGTAACCTTTGTTATGACCATTTTATCAGTTTGAAATTTGTACAATTTTTTTTTTATCAAATTATAATCTATACTATTTTTTTTCCGATTGCAATATATAAGTATAGGTTGCAATAGAATAATAAATATTGTGTATGTACATTTTTTTTATCCGATTGCAATCTATACTATAGAAAATTTATCAGATTGCAATCTAACATATAGTATAGGTTGTAATTGGATAATTTTGATAAAAAAAAATTATATATTGTAAATTGATAAAAGAGTTATAAACTTATAATACATGTTGCAAATTGTTATCAACACAAAATTTTACTTTCTCCATTCACCAAAATTGTACTCACTTTTCTTATTTGTTTGTCCACCAAAATTATGTTCACCCACCTAAACAATCACTAAATTTATAACATACTCTTATTTTATCTATTTTTTTTTTTAAATTTGTGCCCAAATAATGAGCATAATTTTTGTGGACGGACGGAGTATTAGTTATTTAAAGAAAATGAATGTTAAATACAGCATAAAAGAGTTGGCCCAATCCATTTATGAAAGGCCTGTTGCTCTCTCTAGGCCCAAAATCCCACAGTGTGAGTGAGTGGGACACTATTGTTATGCCTACTTTGTTCTTTACCTTAATTTGTTTTGTTAGATCAACTTTCAAGTCAACTTCATATATTCTGCAATTGCACATTTCATTTGAAACAAGGTTCTTAAATTTGAGTCTTCATCTTTCTTTTTTTTCAACTAAAACTTATTAAGATATTAAATACAAAATTTATTCATATATTATCTCTGCCACTATTTATTTGTAGTAGTAGCAAGGATTAGTTCCACAAAAAAATCGACTACATAAACAAAAGTTTTTAACAAATTCTGTTCTCCTTATAACAATATCTTAATGTGATCAAATGCAACATTTTTCTTTCATTCCCAGAATTGCTGCACCACAAGTAGTCTCTATTATTTTAGTTTACGGTTAACGTCATACAACTCAAACAAACTATTAGAAAACTAAAATAAACTCTTTAATAGAATATGTTTAATTAAATAAATTTGTCATACCATTCAATCGGAAATGATCACATGTCCACCGGTGGACATAATATTATATACCCACCGTGAATGTGTTAATGACACATAAGCGGATATAAACAATTAATTAAAATAATAGTGGACTTACTGCTTATGTGTCATTAACACATTCGCGGTGGACATATAATATTATGCCTACCGGTGGGCATGTGATCAATTCTGACAATTCAATATCACTTTATTTTAAATTTGAACTACAATGAACTCAAGTTTATGTGAACTTTATTTTTCAAGTACCACTGTTATATATACACATTATCATTGTTATAAATATCAATTATCATTGTTTAAATGCATAATAGTGATAGTGTATATAAATAACAGTGATATTTAAAAAAATCGAATTTACGTGAATTCGAGTTCACACATGTTTTTGTCATAAAATTTTGATTTCCGCAGGGTTAAAAGTTTGAAAATAAAAAAATGGCAGAATATTATATGAAAATAGTGATAGATTGCATAAAATAAATATTTATTGTCATATTCTCCATGATTTAGATGTCAATTAATCCTTAAGTGTTTGTTTTAATTAAGTTTTATATTTTATAGGTAAACTGAGGATTTGATTGATGTTTGGAGACCATTTGGAGTGAATTGTGAAGAAGTGGAATTGAAGACTCCAAAGATGAAAGAAACAGAAGTATTTTTCTCACAAGGCGTGGGCACGCCTTAGACCGTAGTTGAGCTCTAAAAATGACAGAAGCGTTTTTCTCATAAGGCATGGGCACGCCTAAGGTCCAGACGAGAATTCTCATAAGTCGTGCTCAAATCTCTACACCAACTTCAAGACTCAAATTTAATTCTTCTTAACATTTTAAGAGTCTTATATCTTTTTAATTTATATTAGATTTGTATATTTAGATTAATAGATTACTTTGGTATTTTAGATAAGTTTCTAAGTTGGTTTCTTAACTTCTTAGTAACTACTATTGTTAGAAGTTTATCTAGATTAGTATTAGAATAAAAGGGAGTGGGGAGGGATAGACATTCCCAACTTTCATATTTGCAGATAATCTAAGTTCTTATTCTCTATGTTTTATGATTCTTCTTCTCTCTTCTCTCTTAACACTTTAAGAGAGAAGATAATATTATATGTTCTTTTCTTTCTAGTAATAGATAATTGAAGATTCGGTTCGACATTAATGGTGAGATCTAAGTGATTTACATAATCTTTCATTTTTCATTATTTATGTATCTTCTGTGTTCGATCACATTGTTTGGCAAGTTGTCTAATGTGACCAGTTATTCAATTCGTGAAAATAATGATTGCCAATTGGAACGTTAAATCCGTAATTGTTTAATTGTTATGATGTTAGTGACAAATGACAGTGAATAATTGCCATGGAGATGCATAACCTAGTCTAAATGAACCTACATGTGTGTTTGTTGGTTAGAATTGGGTCTTTCTAGATTTTAATGTTGCCGATGAATTAAATCTTAATAGTGGTACCTAGGGTTGTTCACTGGTTAGAAAAGTAATAAGAGATTGTATCCTTATTATCGACAAAGTAAGGAAAGATTAGGTTGTTAGGTGGTACCAACAACTATAACCAATTTAGTGTAAAATGAAAGACGATCTTTGCATCGAGGATCGATTGTGTGTGAACCGACTCTAAAATTATCTTTGACTGGATATTTTTATTACTTTGAATCTTCTTGATTTTATTTTACTTCTTGTTTATTAAGTTTAGTTTAATCTCAATTTCAAATCCCCTCATCCTTGTGTTTATGGTGGTAATTATGTATATGTTAGAAGAATAAATCTATTTACCAATCTTTGTGGATTCGACCCTCCTTACCACTATCACAATTTATATATATTTAAGCAAGTTTTATTATTTGTTGGATTCAAAACCCATCAAATAGTTCATGGTAAGCTTATCATGAAACTATGTTAAAATATCGAATATTTGATCAACAATATCAATAATCTCACCATGAGTATCATTAATCTGGGTTGGTGGTATAATATTAATGTAATTGTTGTAAATTTTCTTAAACCCAGATTATGATACTCCTGGTGAAATTATCGATACTCCTGGTCAAATATTCAATACTTTAATTAAAATAATTTTATTAAAAACTTACCATAAACTATTTTCATATAGAACTTACTTTAAAAAAAAAAATTTGTTTTTTCTTCGTACACCCGAATCTAGAAAACCAATCTTAACCAGAGTTTGTTTACGGGCTAAAATTGTGACTTAAAACCCTCACTAATTGCCAAAAATATTTGGCAATTAATAACCCTAAAGTTTTATTAATATATTTAATAATGTGACAAACACATGAAGTGAAAATGTCTCCAGAAATTTAAGTCTATTTAGGTACCACTCCATATTTATACAAATAGCCGCCACTTATATATACGTACGAATGCGAACCAAATCCTCAATTGACCAGATATTTCACAAATAATTTGAAATTGTATTTTAGGCCATGGTATTATATCATTTCTATTGAAATCTCTAATTTAGTAGGAAAATGAGATAAATTCCTATATATCTTGTAGTATTTGGTTTATTAAAGGTCAAGTTTGATTGCCACCTTTAGCTATTTGAGTGGGTTTGGTACTTTTAATTTGATGAATCAAGTGTATACGTAAAAAGAACTGCTTTGACTTCTTTACAAAGAAGATATATAGTAATATGGGTTTAAAGGTTTGACCATAAATAAATAAAGTGTTCCGAGAATTAATTATAATATATATATATATATATATATATATATATATATATATGTTGGATTTTCATATATGACTAAGGACGTATTGATTTGCTAATGATCAATTAATGCGACGGTGTGCACGTGAATAAGGTCCAGTCTGCATGTCTTGTGAGCTTTTTACAGATTTAAGAATTTCAGGCTGATAAGACTTAATTACCAGATAATTAAAAGCTTATTTTGTTTGCATAATAATAATAATAACAACAATAATAATAATAATATAATAATAATAATAACATTTTACCGATCATAATTGGAGCTGGTCCATTATTTTAAATCAGTTTGAAATGTTATATTTGAACTTATTTAATAATCAATCGATTCGAAGTCAAAAGTGATTTTTTTTAGCTGAACAAAAGTAGATATAGAATAGTTTGATATTTTTAAAATTATTTTATCTTCTACTTATTGAACTCGAGGTGTGCCGAGGTTTGAATTGAATCAAACAAGCTTGCTTGATATATATGTTGAGCCGAATTCAAACGAGTTTTTACTGCACAATTTTGAATCAAGTATCAATTAACTTGGTTTAATTTTCATCTGTAATGGAACACTCTAAATTATTAAACACATAAGTAATATTTATGTACACCTTATGAGACCGTACACTACTAAGTGCATGATGGTTGTAGTTTTTTTACAAGTAATAATATTAATTTTTACAGCAATAATATTAATTTTTATAGAACTATATAATGTATTATTATTGTGATAGGTATTACTAGAATATCTGTATTGAGCTTTAAAAATCGGATTTTGAAACCTCAAATCCGGTTTTGTAATCCCGTGGACAAGGTTCACATAATATTTGCCAAAATAGAAATATAAAATCTCTTAACCCAAAATAGAAATATAAGATCTCTTAACTGCATTCTCGACTAGTTAGTTAACTTGGATAAAAACATGAATTAATTTGTGTAGAAAGATGTCATCTCAAGTTTAGTAAAGTTAGCTGGTTTTTTTTTTTTTTTTTTAAAGAAAAACATATAACTAAATTTAAGTTACTCATTTGGTTAATACTTAATAATCATATATATCTTCTTTCAAAAAAAAAAAAAAAAATAGATATATCACTCTATCGATGATCCTAAAGTAAATTAATAACTTAACAAACTTTTTTTAACGGTACGCGTGTGTCCAGTTGTATTGAATAATTTGAGAATATGTTTAATCAACATGAATTTGAAAGCCATCAATCTCATTTTGAATTTTCCAGGGATTTTAATGAATTTAAACTTCTTCCATTATAAATACTTAAATATTAAATTCTTTAAACCTGATTCCACATTATTCCCATTACTTGATGATGATGGTGACATACACTTTTTTTTTTTTTATATAGTTACATGCACATAATTTTATTTAATCCTATTAAAACTTAAATTACCCAAAGAATCTTACAATTTTTTTTAAAATTGTTATTCAACGCAGCAGTTGAAAGTTTTATCTACTTAAATACATAATATATAATCACTTACATATCAGCACCTCATTTTAATTATTTCAAAGTTACCTAATTCTTTTTTAATTTAATTTTCTTTAGTTAGCTTCTCTATACTTCTCCCCTGCAAAAAACTGGCCACAAGCCTAAAAGTGATGGAAAAAATAAGCTGAAAGAAACTCCATAATCTTTCTACAATTTCCTGCTTATTTCCTTCACAAAATAGCCAAACAATATTAAAGTTTGGCAAAATGCCATTAACAAAGCTTGCTTCAATGTGCATTTACATAATACATATATAGATAGATACATACATACACACAAACAGGTACCAAAAGTCAACCCTCTCCCCACCATTTTTAGCCTACATATAAGTTTCTTCAAACTCAATCTTCATTCATTCCAATAATTACGTGGCTTATGAAGCCACATAAGCTGCATTTTTAAAGCTTAATTTGTTGAAGAAGAAAAGGGCTCGAAAAACTCCTGTTTATATTTCTTGATTTTTCCTTTCTTATCAAGGTAATGGAGATTTCTACACACTTTTAACCCCTGTTTTTGTGGTTCAAAGTAAAAGATCCTCTTTTTTTCTTTTTGGAGATATATAATTTTTTTAAGCAAAGTTTGACAAATATATAGTTTTTTAGTATAACTTTTTGAAGAGTGTGAGATTTATTGGCTTCTTTGAGTTGCCATGAAGACAAACATCTGACTATTGGAACTTCTCAAATTCCGTGACTTAGATTTTTCTCATTTCATTTAATTATATATGTGCTTCAATTAATGTTGTTTTAATGTAAAAAAAAAAAAAAAAAGCAGGGAAATTAAGCAATATTTGCGGCAGCAGAGTAGGCTTTTGCATTAGTCCCTAATGATATTTTGATGTTAAGTGCAGAAAACTCGTTCCTAAGTCATTAATTTTATATTTTGAGAGGCTAATCACATGTGACCATTGCTGCATTTCCATGGTGTCTCCATCTTTACGCTTTCTTCCTTGCTTTCACACATCATCCCCCATTCTATTTATATATAACTTGGTCAACTTCCTCTCAATCTATCGTTCATCCAATCTTCATTCTCAAGGTCTAATTCTGCAGAATCTATTGTTTTCTTTATTGGGATTTTGGACTGATGATGTTTGATGATAATGCAGGTATGGGATTATCAAGAAATGCATCGTCAAGAAGTGGGGAGTATTTGGAAGGAATGCTGAGTGATTACATGGGAGGAGGAGGAAAGGGTGGTACCAAGTCCAGACCCTCGAAAGGCTCCTCCACTCGTCTCGTCTCAGTTTTGACGTGCCTGCAGTTCGCATTCGCTGTCTACGCCACCTTCCTGCTCTACTACATGAGCCCCTCCGTCGATCTCAGAGCCAAGCCCGACTTCTCGTGGGCGACCCGTATTGCTCATCAATGGAAGCAGTTTATGATCACCCCTCAGCCACATTTTGTCTCTCATTATCAAGAATCCGCTAATATTACTCCGTCCCAAGTGTGTGAGCACGAGAAGATAGACTTCGTCCAAAAGAAGTCAAACGATGCCAAGATGATAAAGTTGAAGACGGAGCTCTATCACCAAGTGCTCCATTTTCAAAGAACAGAAAACGGGGCAGAAACTCTGCCTCAGTTGATGGCCATGAAGTCCAAATGGGATTTGAAGGTGGGGAAACTGCCTAAAATCACTGTGATTTTGAACCATTTTAAGCGAAAGACGCTTTGCTCGCAGCTCGATTCTTTGCTCCATCAAACGCTGCCGTTTCATCATGTTTGGGTGGTCTCATTTGGGAGTCCAAATGAGCAATCTTTGAAGAGAATTGTAGACAGCTACAATAATTCAAGGATAAGCTTGATTAGCTCGAGCTATGATTTTAAGTACTACGGGAGATTTCAGATGGCTTTGCAAACAGAAGCTGATCTCGTGTACATAGTTGATGATGATATGATTCCCGGGAGAAAGATGCTGCAGATTCTATCACACGTAGCTGGAACAGACAAGTATAAGAATTCTGTTCTAGGTAGTATTGGGAGGATCTTGCCTTTTCGACAGAAGGACTTCACGTTTCCGAGCTACAGAAAGTTTGGGTCGAAAGAGGCCGGCCTTTACTTGCCTGATCCTGCTTATGATATCACCATTGATAGAGTCGTGCAGGTCGACTTCTTGTCGAGCTCCTGGTTCCTGTCCGCGGAGCTCATCAAGACGCTGTTCATCGAGACGCCTTTCACATTCATGACCGGCGAAGATCTTCACTTGAGGTATGTATCTACAAGAAAATAGAATCCTGTCATTAAAGACGAAATGCTGTAGTGACAGACAGTATATGAATTGTTCTGATGAATGTGTGGACGCAGTTATCAGCTTCAGAAGTACAGAAACGCAGGATCATTCGTGCTGCCCGTGAATCAGAAGGACAAAGAAACATGGGGAGACAGTGAGCATAGGTTGGCTTATGTTTCCGAAACAACTGTGATCTTCAAAGACATTGTACAGGTACGAGACGATCAATGGTGGAGAGCCCTCTCGACAGGCTACGTAACGCAGTGGGCGGCAATGCACCCTCAAAAGATCGACGCGCTCCTGTATGCGCACTCCGTGCAACAAGTTAAAGCTCTTGCTCCTCTTCTCGAGAAGTTCCGATCCAGTGTTGGAAAAAAGGCCTACATTGTCGTATCGGGTGGGAGTTTCTGCAGCTGCGAAGACGCAGCTGCAGCTCTGAGATGGCCTAAAAGTGTTTGTAGGGAGAGAAGGTTCAAGATTTTTGATCTGGGAATCAATGCTCTTTCTGGGACTTCTAACTCGGAAGTCCCTCTTTTGCAATCTGTTTATGCTAGCATGAAAGGCCTCATCAAGATTCACAATCCAAGCGTCGTCATCGCTGTCTCTGACATCGATCCAAACGTGAAAAACGCGTTGAAGATGGCCGCAGACACAAATGGTGCACCATTAGTACTTGTTCCTACATCTTCTGTCCCAAAGGCTCTGTGGATGGCCGATCTTCGTTCATCGGCATTGCCTAGTAAGCCCCTCAAACTTTCTTCATTTTTTCTTGAATGTCACTTCTACAATATATATCCTAACCTACATAAAAACTGCAGATTGGAACAAAATGAGGCTAACCATAAGTATCATCACACAAAACAGGCCTACTTCCCTATCAAGGCTTCTCAAATCTCTCACAAATGCCTACTATATAGGAGATGAAGTTGCAATCACCTTCAACATGGATAGCAAAGTGGACGAGGCGACTTTAAAGCTAGTCAACGCGTTCGTTTGGCCTCACGGCCCCAAACTAGTGCGTCGAAGAATAATCCAGGGAGGCCTGATTCGTGCCGTTAGTGAAAGCTGGTATCCATCATCAGACGACGACTTTGGCCTACTATTAGAGGACGACATTGAAGTCTCACCGTACTACTATCTCTGGATCAAGTACGTGCTTTTGTCCTACCACTACGATCCTCAAGTATCCTTCCCCGAAATCTCATCCATCTCCCTATACACCCCACGGATAGTTGAAGTAGTCAAAGAAAGGCCTAAATGGAACGCCACCCATTTTTTCAAATCCATCCATCCAAACACGCCTTATCTTCACCAGCTCCCCTGCAGCTGGGGGGCGGTTTTCTTCCCCAAACATTGGCGCGAATTCTACGTCTACATGAACATGAGATTCACCCAGGATGCCAAGGAGAATCCTGTCCAAATTCCTAAGTCAAGAACTAATGGTTGGCAAGCTTCTTGGAAGAAGTTCCTCATTGATATGATGTACCTAAGAGGCTATGTTACACTCTACCCCAACTTTCCAAATCAGGAAAGTTTTTCGACTAATCATATGGAGCCCGGTGCTCACATTAGCGCGAAAGACAACGTCGTTAAGCATGACAAGTCGGACTTTGAGGTCCCATTGTTGAATCAAGACTTCAAGAACTTCTTGCCTAATGGGAAATTGCCTCCGGCTTCAAAGTTGCCATCTTTGAACCTTTTCAATCAAGCATTGTCTTTGAAAGGGTTGAAAGCTGCAGGAGCAAAGTTGGGGCAAGATGTACTAGAATGCAAACCAACAGAAGTTGTGGAGGTCAATCATGAAACTGGCCTACCTTCACATTGTGCAAGATTCTGATTCATTTTTTTTTATATTCTGAAAAATTCTTGGTTTTAGCTATGGACATTAATGTTGTCTTGGCTGGGGAAAGTCTCCAATTGTATAAACAAGAATGTGGGGTTCATAAAGTAAGCAAGATAAAGATGAGTAAATTTTTTTACACATTGTATGATATTTACCATTACATTAATATTATTTATAGTGAAAATAGTTTTCTTTCATCAAATTTCCATAAGCTATTCTCATTTCGATTTCTGTCCTATCAATATTTATGAACTTAAATTATTCTCGTTACTTTCAATTTAGGTCCGTTAACCAATTGTAGAGATCAAACTTTCAATTGAACAATCAGATGATATCACATCAGCATCAATCTCATTTTTCATTTGTTTCTAAACTAAAATGTCAAACATCTGAAGTACCAAACTAATTTCAATTTGTGAACGTTTACAAGCATGAAACAAAAATAAGAATAATTTATAATATAGTATTATTATAGTAGACTAAAATGATCTCGCGTATTATACACGATCCATATCTATTGAGTATGTAGTTAACTTCTAATCTTTCTTGTATGATCCACATAATGGTCATCCAAATTTGTTGACAAAAATCCTTTGGGCCGAATGGAGATTGGGCCTGACACAATGTTACAATTCCTTCTTTAGTTAATAATGCTCCACCAAAAAAAATGTTAAAAAAAAATACAAAAAAACTTGATAACTATCGAAAACTTTTTCCGAAAATTCAAAAGAGACCAAAAAATATATAAATATTCAGAAAAAGTTTCCGAAAATTATCAATTTTCCAAAAAAAAAAAAAAAAAATCAAATATTTTTTGAGTGAAATGTATAAATAAATAAAAGATAGGACGATAAGTAATTTTAGAATTTCATTTGTTTATGGAAATAGGCTCTTCGGGCGCTGAATTGGAATGCATAAAACAATATGTATAACATCATAGTATATGTAAGATTAAAAATAGGGAGCTACTGAATACAATCTAAATCCCTCCCTTCAAACCCCATCTACTAATCCCACCTCATTAAACTTTAAAAATAAAATTATATTTCTAAATTCACCGCATTTTATCACTCTTCTGCACCTCAAAAGAAAAAAAATAAGTTTTTCCTCTTTAACTCTTTTACCACAAAACGTATGCTTCTCTAATTTTTTTTTTTAATTAATTACAACTTAAATCACGATCTTTTTTAAAATTGCATTTTAAGCTAAACTTTTGAATATTGTTAAAAAGAGCTTCAACTTAACTCTTTTTTGACAATTAAGACTTACAAATTTGTCTCTGTTTGTTGCTGATGTGGCGTCTGCGTGACAACCGCCCAAAAAAACTTAAATTAGGTGGCAAAAAAGTTTATGGCTTAGTTGCAATTTAAATCACAATCTTTCCTAAAATTGCATTTTAAGCTAAACTTTTGAATCTTGTTAAAAATGTTTCAATTCAATTTTTTTTTACAATTAAGACTTACATGCAGATTTGCAGAGAGTCGCCATTGATGCAGCGTCTATGTGGCAACAACCCATAAAAATTTTAAATATTGTGGAAAAAAAAATTAAATACATGGAAATTTTTAAAATTAAATTATCAATTTCTAAATAATTTTCAAAATCCTACGTCCCAATTTCATGGTAAAATGAATTATAGTTTGTTTATTCTATTTGAATTCATTTATGTTCTTATTAATACCAGTATTTTATATCTTGATTTCATCTTTTCTTTCTATTTGAATTCATTTATTTATGTTCCCATTAATAAAAACAGTTGGAATTTGAAAATTTAATTTTAAGTTATGTCACGTATTTAAAATTTTTTGCTACATTGCCACGTAATGTCATGTCAACGACGGGCCTCTGCAAATCTGCTCGTAAATCTTAATTGCCAAAAAAAAAAATTTAAATTAGAGTTTTGTTTAACATAATCCAAGAGTTTAGCTTAAAATGCAATTTTGGAAAATGTCATGATTTAAATTAAAATTAAATCTTAAAGTTATTTTTCACCTAATTGAAGTTTTTTTTTTTTTTTTTGCCACGTAGACTCCACATCAGCAACTGGCAGAGGAAAATCTGTCCATAAGTCTTAATTGTCATAAAAAGTTAAGTTTAAGTTTTTTTTAACAAGATCCAAAAGTTTAACTTAAAATACAATTTTGAAAAAGGTTGTGATTTGCAATTAAACCAAAAAAAAAACACTTTGATTCGTAGGCGAACAAATTCATATGGGAATCCATCTAGACGAACACCATGGTTAGAAATCGACCATTCAAAGATAATAAGAGTATATATACTTCTCCGTTCAATCAGAGATTAGAGCACTGCATCAAAGTCGTTAAGGCAAAACATCGTGCACAACTTCATGAACTTTCAGCCAGAGCATCGAGCACAGCTTCATAGATTTCGGACCTTAAGACTGAACACAACTTGTGTCATTTTAAAAAAGATTATGGTTGTTATGACCGCTACAATTCACTTTTTTTTCAACAACGATTTTGGCCGAATAGTGGCGCAATAGCACAAAAAAACCATTGTTTGTGTAAAAAAAAAACGATTAAAAGGTACAAAACACATTACATACACTTACTTTGATGTTTTCCATTGAATTTTTTTTTTTTAATGATCCATAACAATGATATTTGAAATAAAATATTTGATCAAAAGGTTTAAAGGGTTTATGAGAATAATTGGAAAAATTAAATATTTTTGGCAGTGTTTATGAATTTTTTATTACATAAAATCTAATTTTATACCTATTTACATAAGAATATCTTGGTCATTTTATATATGCCTATTTTTATTTTAAATATTAAGAGGTATAAATGGAGGGATTTGGAGTGTCTATAGTAGCCCCTTATAAATATATTCATTGAGCTTATTAATTTCCATATATGAAACTTATAAACGTTGCACTAAATATGAATGAACTAAACTGTGGGGAAAAATTGTATAAGACCACTAAGAAAAAAAAATCAATCTTCATGTATCATTTTAAGATATATTGTATCATTTTTAAAATAGTATTAAAAATATTTTCTATGAAATGAAATAAGCAATACGTTTTACTTTAACAATGATACTGCATGTTTGTTAGAAAAGTGGTATAGTTCAAGGTATAATGGTAATGTGCTTGGCCCATCAACTAATTCTCCAAGTTTAAGCGTGAAACTTGGCATTTTTTTTTAAGAAAATATATTTTGCTCACACTGTGTATTAATTTTTACAGATAATAATATTACTCTTTTTTTAAAGCAATAGTATTAGTGTTTTTTTACTAGTAGTAGTATTAATAATGTACATCGCACAATCAGTAGATTAGAGAGAATGATAGAGAGAGAAAGTGGTGAGTGGAGAGTGGTGAGGAGGGGACGGGTAGAACGTTTCAACCCCATTTCCGAGAAACTTCCGGTGAGGCAGTCATACTTTCCCAACCATAGGTCGTCCCAAACCAACCCTTCGTTTCCTAGGTTTTCTGGTAGTACAGTGTGGAGAGATTCAACAAGGCAAAGGGGAGTTGGTGATGTCCCTCAAGGAGAAAAGATGGTCTTTGCTAAGGAGGAGAACGTTTAGTCCTTTTTGTTCAAAAATTTCCCTGAAAACTGAAGCCCTTCGATTCTGTGTAAGGAGTTCCGTAAGGTTGGCGAGGTGGTTGATGTGTACTAGTAAAAAAAATAGACAAGACTGGTAAGTTATTCGGTTTTGTGAGATTTTCCAAGAAGCATGCTGAACAGAGATTGTTAGAGGACCTTAACTCTATTTGGATTGGTAGTTATAAAATGAGAGTGTTTATTCCAAGATTCAGTAGAGAGGACCCGTCTATTCCTAAGGTGAAGATGGTTGCCAGTAATTTGGTTAAGAGGTCAGAGAAGGCTAATGCAGAGGAAAGGATGCCGGTCTCAAGTTTAGATGGAGGAATAGGGGACAACGAATTTCGAACGCTTGCTGAAGCAATTCAAGGGATAGGTAAAAATAAGCCTCCGTTCTACAAGGTGCTTGAACCCGTTATTTTCCAATCTTCGGATCAAGACAAAAAATGGTTAAATGGTTGCTTCATAGGTTTTCTTAAGAGAGAATTTTCTTGGAAAAGTCACAAAGAGGAACTGGTAAATGGATGTGGGGGTAACTTGAAAATTACCCCTATGGGGGGTAATCTTGTCTTGATCCAAAGCTCTTCTGAGAAACCAACGAATGCGGCTTTAGAGGGTTTTGATGAATATGCTTCCTTTTGGTTCGAATGGATAAGACCTTGGAGAGATATTGATGTGTGCCCTAATCGCGTGGTGTGGACAAGGTGGTACGGGGTACCACTCCATGCTTGGTCAATTAAATTCTTCTCTTTGTTGTGCGCCAACTGGGGTGTTTGTTTGAAACTAGACGATATGTCTATCAATAAGGCCAGTTTCGAATTTGCTAGGGTTCAAGTATCAGTCTCTGTAGCAACTTTTTTAGAGAAATCGGTTCATGTTAAGGTTGATGGGGTGTCGTTTAAAATTCGCATTATTGAAGAACAAGTCGATTCCATGGATTTAAATGTGGTCGGGGAATCTGATTTCGATGATGAATCAACGGAGTGGTCGGACGTTAACTCTGATTCAAACGAAGCTGCAGATGCAAGGATATTATAGTCGGATGAGGAAGATGAATATTCTGATGCTAATAATCCAGGAAATAACAACCCTATTTTAAAATCAGGAAGGAGTTCGCCGCTAATTACCTTGGGGGCGGTTGATGGCGGTAGTGATCGGGGCAATGGAGTGGCTGTGTCGGCGGAGAATGTTGGGGAAATCCCTAGGAATTTAATTATTCCTTTTTTTGTAGGTGAGAAGGGAGCTTTGGAATGCATGGCTTGTGTGGGGAACATATTGTCCTCGATCCCAGAGCCCGAGGAGTTTAATGAGGCGGCGGTTAAGGTACTCGAGATCTGGCCCCACATTGAGTCAGTAGTGGCGGAAGCTTCACCAGTTGATGGGCCTTCCTGTATGCCCTCTAAAGCCCAAAATGTGTGTTTATTGAAGGCGACCGTTGAAGCCCAGTTTGGTGAATCAAATGTTTTTTTTTGTGGCAATCTTGGATAAGGAGTCCAATGATCAACTTGCTGAGGTTTCTTCTCCTGGTAATAAGTTTCATTTTATTAAACCCAGCCCGCTATCTGGTCAAATTCCGCCCCTCTCTCAAAACCAAAATCCTCTCATATCTCTAAACCAAAAAATTGTCCCCTTGAACCAGATTTGCCCCCCCCCCTTTTCCTCCTCCCCACTATCCGATCAAAATCATTTTTCCCACTCCAATCCTACCGATTCTGCTGTCGGGTCCCCCAATCGGATCGCCAAGCCCCCAAAAACCGTCCTTATGAATCCTTCCATCTCAAAACTGGCCAAGCAGAAAGTAATTTCGAAAATCCCAACCCTTAACCTTGCAAAATCCAGATTCCAGGCAAAAGATACTCCTTCCAAGAAAAATTCCATAGTGATTCCTGCCAATATGAAAAGAAAAGGCGTGTGCAAAGGTGAATCAAGTAAAGTGAAATCTCGGCAAGTCAAATGTGGTCGGAAATCTAAACCCAATTTGGATATTGTGCCTTCGCAGAACTTTCGGAATGTATCTAATGGTTGCATAATTCAAGGTGCCGAGGAAGATCCGATCTCTCAAAAGATCAAGGACGAAGCTATTTTAACTTGGAATTTACGTAAGAAGATTGGGCTTTCATCAGCAGGAAAGGAAGAAGATGTAATTGCAGAACTTATTAATTTGGAAAAGAAAGCAGATGCTATTGGTAAGAAGGACGAGGAGAAATTGGAGGCATGTTCTTCATGAAGGTTCTTTCTTATAATATTAGAGGGCTGGGAGTACAGTTAAAAGAAAGGAGATTATGTCGCTAATTAAAAATCATAGCGTGGATTTTTGCTGTATTCAAGAGACTAAGGAGGAAAACTTTTCTGTGGAAGCTTGTAGACAGGTCTGGTGCTATGTGAATTTTGATTGGGCTAAGAGAGATTCTAGAGGCAGGTCGGGGGGTATTCTTAGTATATGGAATTCTGATAAACTCACTGTTGTCAGTTCATGGGATATGTTAGGTGTTGTTATTGTAAATGGGCTTTGGGGGGTGGGTAGAATCAGATGTTGCATAATCAATGCGCATGCTCCAGCAGCATTATCAGAAAGGGTTGATCTTTGGGATAGGCTTCTTACCATTATCCAACAATATGATGATGGTTGTGTTTGTGTGGCAGGGGACTTCAATTTGATAAGGTCCCCTGGAGAAAGAATTGGTAGGGGTAATACAATTCCAACAAATGATATTGCAGTTTTTAACGGTTTTATTCGGGAATCAAACTTGATGGATCTTCCGTTATCAGGCAGAAAATTCTCACAGTATCAGCCTGATGGTAAATGCAAGAGCAGGATTGATCGCATTCTTGTCAACAACAATTGGATCTCTTTGTGGCCTTCTTCATCTATTAAGGGACTTCCTAGAACAGTCTCTGACCACTGCCCTATAGTTTTGGATATCAAGAGCATTAATTGGGGCCCAAAACCTTTTCGGTTTGTCAATGTTTGGTGCTCTCATCCTAATTTTCTTGAGTTCGTGAAGTAAGCATGGGAGAGTTATGACATTGAAGGATAAGGGGGATACAAAGTGAAGGAGAAACTCAAAAGGCTAAAAGATGATTTAAGAAGATGGAATGTTGAAGTGTTCAGCGCATTGGATCACAAAATTGATGGGCTGAAGAGGAAGCTACTGGAAATTGATTTGTGAGATGATGTGTTTGGTCTAGAAGAGGAGGAAGTAATTTCGAGAAAAGAGTTAACAATTGATCTTTTCAGAAGTTTAAATCAACGTAACAACCTTCTTACTCAAAAAGCGAAAATCAAGTGGCTAAAGGAGGGTGATGTTAACTCAAAGTTCTTTCATAGGGAAATTAACTTTCGGAGAAAAGACAATAGTATTGTGGGGTTATTTCTGAATGGGGAATGGACAGAAGACGTGAAGGCTGTTAAAGACGGGGTTCAGGAGTTTTTTAGAAATCATTTCAGCAGTTCAAGGCATGCACGTCCCAGATTGTCTCCGGCCCTTTTCAGTAATAAGCTGTCCCAGGATGATAATTTGCTTCTTTCTATCCCGTTTTCGGAAGATGAAGTGAAAGCGGCAATTGATAATTGTGCTTGTTCAAAGAGTCTGGGGTCGGACGACTTTAAATTCAAGTTTATTAAAGTCTGTTGGTCTGTTATAAAAGAAGATTTTCTGCAAATGCTCGTTGAATTTCATGAGCATCGCAAGTTGGTTCGTGGGATTAATCCGTCTTTCATAGCTCTTATACCAAAGAAGGAAGATGCTTCAAGTTTATCAGACTTCCGGCCTATTTCTCTAATAGGGTGTGCCTACAAAATCCTTGCCAAGTTGTTTGCTGCTCGCTTGAGTAGAGTTATGGATAAGCTGATATCGCCTAATCAGAGTGCATTCGTGGGGAAGAGAAATATTATGGATGGCATTGTGATCCTTAATGAAGTGGTGGTGGAAGCTAAGAAGTGTAAAGTGGAGAGAGCCTTTTTCAAGATAGACTAAACCAAGGCTTACGACTCGGTAGATTGGAATTTTCTAGACATGATGCTTGAAGGTTTCAATTTTTGTGTCAAATGGCGTGGCTTGGATAAAAGAATGTGTGTCAAGCGCCTATGCCTCGGTGTTAGTCAACGGCATCCCATCCGGGGATTTTAAACTTGACTTGAATCGAAAATACCAGCTTTCTACTAGTAGTTTCCCCGCAAGAGTACGGGTTCACTGCAGTATGGGCAAGTATAGGAACCAAGTATTATCGAACCCAAGAGAAGGAGTGTATGCGAATAGATCCTTGAAGATCTACACATCGTAGTTAATAGGAATGTATGTTTTTTGGATTTTTGGAAGAATTAATTATAACTAAAATAAATTGATTAAACTAAAATACTGAAGAAGACGAATTAACTAAGGTTTGTATTCAAATGAGTTATGGCGATGCTCAGGATAGGAATCCCTACGTATACTAACGGAGAAAGTACATAATCAAGATAATCGTGACGCGCAAGAAATAACCTAAGTAAAAGATTGCAAGACGAAAGCTCAAGATTCAAAACCCTAATACTTTATCCTAACAATCGACTTCACTAATCTACGAACAAGTTAATAGATAGTGCTTAATTAACGAGACCCTAATTTAAACTAAGGTGATGTGGTCGTCCTCCTTAGATAAACTGGTAGATTAATTAACTCTTTCTAAACCCTCTCATTAAGTCTACTCGTTGTTAAAGAGTGATACGGTCGTCCTCTCTCTAACACTTTTCGAACGAAATTCAAGAATAAAGTTAAGATTGATTTTAAGAATTCATTAATTAAGAGAATTAAAACATAACGTCACGAATTACCCTAATTACGTACCCACAACCTACTTCTACGAGTTCATCCTACCCTAAGCATACAAGGGTTTTAGCTAGACATGGTTTTCACGTAAACAAGAACAATTGAAGAAGTAACGAACATGAACATAACGATTATGACGAATAATTTATCACATAAACTAGGGTTTAAGAAAACTAAAGCGAAGAACTGAATTTAAATTAAGAAAACGAAGTCTCAAAGTATTAACGAACAAAGGTCTGAAGAAATGAACCTAAAAAGCAAAAATCGTACTATGAATTCGTAAAGAAAACCTCGAAAATGTATATCTAGAGCTTGCTCGTTCCTTCTTCTCCAAAAACTAACTCTCAAAGTGATCTCATATCAAGTGGTAAGTAGTGGTCTGTAAAAACGAGCTCGGGACGAGTATATATAAGCCTTGGGCCGAATCGGGAACTCGTGGGCCGAAAAAACGCATCCGGAAGCATAAAAGTTGGGAGTGCTCGAGCACACATGCTCGAGCGGTGGCGCTCGAGCAGTGTAGCTCGAATGGTGCAATCGCCTGAGCGCCTCCGCTCAAGCTGGTCGAATGATGAAATTTTGGGCCGCTCGAGCAACACGCTCGAGCGGTGGCGCTCGAGCAACACGCTCGAGCGGTGGCGCTCGAGCTGCTCGAGCGTGAGAATTCTTCTGTATGTTTTTAGCGTTCGAGCAACGTGCTAGAGCGCTAGTGCTCGACCTGAGCCACTCGAGTGACTCCAAAATTTCCCAGAGTAACACTTTTCTTCTTCCACACTAATACCAATCGTATTTCTTCGATATCTTCTCATCCGGGCATCCGTTTGAGTCGATTCAAAGTCCTACGAACTCCATTTTTCGTCCTCGATTTTCCTATGAGCATCAAAGAGACAAATTCATCAATGTATAGAAATAATGCTCAATTGACTCTAAATACTCGATAAAACCGACCAAAACTAGGGTATTTCAAACGACGAATCATGATAATTTCACGCTTAATCAAAACTCGAGAAAGGTTTACGTCAAGGTGAACCTCTCTCACCTTTCTTATACCTCTTAGTTGCTGAAGGTCTAAGCCTCATGATGTCAAAGGCGGTGGAAACGGGCTGTTTTCAAGCTGCTGAAATTGGAAGTGATAAAGTGAAGATTTCACACTTACAATACGCCGATGATACTATTTTAATCGGTTTGGTTAAATCTCAAAATGCGTGGGTGATGAAAATAATTCTGAAGAACTTTGAGCTCATTTCGGAACTTAGGATCAATTATAATAAAAGCTGCATAATGGGGGTGAATGTGGATGCAATCAAAATTCGCGAGATGGCTGAGATTTTAGAGTGTGTTACTGGAGAAATTCCTTTCTCTTATTTGGGGATTCGAGTAGGGGCAAACTACAAGAAAAAAAGCGAATGGAGAGGTTATACATAAATTTCAGAAAAATTGAAGTCTTGGGAAGACCGGAAGATCTCTTTTGGGGGGACGCATTATTCTTCTGAATGCGGTTTTGTCCTCCTTGCCTGTCTATCAGTTCTCTTTTTTCCTGCTACCAAAATCTACCTTGAGTGTTCTTTCTTTGTTACAACGCAAATTCCTTTGGGGTGGGTGTGAGAATAATTCTAAAACATGTTGGGTGAGCTGGAAAAATATTTGTAAATCAAAATCTTCGGGGGGCTTGGGGTTCAGGACTTGGGGGTTTTTAATAGGGTTCTCATGGGGAAGTGGTTTTGGAGATTTCTTATGGAAAAAAATAGGTTATGGGCTAGAGTGGTGAGGTCTTTATATGGGAGTATTGAAGTGGGCGAGTCGGGTTTTGTTTTAAAAGGTAACTGGAATAGGTTGTCGGGGTGGTGGAGGGATGTCTTAAAAATATGTCAGGAGAGGGGGGGGGGGGGGAATAGTTATGGGGAAGGTTAGAGAGGTGTACATGGAGTGGAAAGGAAACCAGTTTTTGGGACTGTTCTTGGTCTGGCGTCGAGTCTTTAAAAATCAGATTTCCTAGGCTATATCACTTGAGTTCCTTGAAAGAGACAACAATAGGAGAGATGGGGTGTGGAATTGGGATTTAAAATGGAATAGGATTCTTTTTTATCGTGAATTACTTGCTTTAAATGCTTTACTCTCGGTTATTAACAGGTTGCAGCTGGAGGAGGATAAAGAAGGTACTTGGAAATGGAAGGCATCCTCGGACAATTGCTTCAAGACAAAGAAGGCGTATGAAATGGTGTGCACCCCAGCTTCGGGCAACAGCAGCAATCAAGCTGTGAGGCTGGCCATAAGTCAAATTTGGAATAAAATTGCTCCTATTAAGACTTCGGCGATGGCATGGAGTCTCCTACAAGATCGGCTTCCGACGAGGTTGAATCTCTCCGTTCGAAACATCTTACCGCAAAACGGTAATACAAGCTGTCCATTTTGTAACTCGCAAGCAGAATCTAGTTCTCATCTCTTTCTTGAGTGAATAGTCTCGTCAAATGTTTGGTATGCTTGCTTCAATTGGTTGGGGATTTTGGGAGTTGGACATAACCAGATCTCTCGTCACTTTCTGGCTTTTGGGGGTATACTCCCCGTAAAGAAAGACAAATTTTTGGCCACATGTCATTGGATCTATATTCTGTGGAATATTTGGAAATGGGGGAACAAGTTAATTTAAGGAGAAAGTTTTTTTATCCCGGAAAGGTGATTGATGAAATTAGAGGTAGATTTTGGAGTTGGTATTCGGTGAAATACATTTCCTTCTGTAATTTCACATTCTCAGTTTGGTTAGAAAATCCTAGAAGTATACTTGAGAGTTAAATGCTCATGTAAATCTATACATCACTGTACAGTGATTCCCTTTTAGTGCTGTTATTCGAGCCGAGCGAGCTCGAGTACTTGATACTCGAGCTCGGCTCGAGCTCTTATCGAGTCGAGCCGAGCTCGGCTCGGTAACATTAACGAGTAATAATTCGAGCTCGGCTCGGCTCGTTGTTGATGGGCGAACAATTTTGCATTTAATCAATGAAAGATTATCATTAAACTTGATAACAGGATGACAAATGAAAGAAGCTAACAGCCTTGTGGAGCAAGCAGTTTTGAAGGGCGAGCATCTTAGCAAAGAGCTGACAGCCTTGTGAGGCGAGCAGCTTTGCAAAACAGCTCTGACATGGTAAGCAAGATATTGTGGCGAACAGCCTTGCAAAGAACAGCTGTGCAAGTGGCTCAAACCAAGATCAACTCAGGCGAACAACTTCGTAATGAGGCTAGCAACATTGTAAAACAATCCCAAGCGAGGAGCGAACAGCTCAGAACGCAAAGGACCATGACATCTAACAAAGACATACAAACGAGCAACCGGTCACCATCGAAAGCATCTCAGTATTGCCAAAGACCAAGTACAACATGGGGAACTCCAAAAGTCACTAGCTTAGATATGGTCCAAGTGTCTCAACACTTGGCACCCATCCAATGAGCAATAGTGTAGATGTTGTACAAGTGTCCTAACACTTGGCAAAGATCCAATGGTTAAGCCACCAAGATGGTGACACATGTCCTCTTTGTATGTCTATAAATACTCCCTTCATATGCATGAAAAGGGGAGAACAATTCAATAAACTAGCAAAACTCTTGCCAAATTATTTCTTAAGCATTACTTAGCTTAATTCCATGATCTTGATTCTTGTTTGATGATCTTCATTATATGAAAAACAGCCATTAATCTTCTTAGTTAGAAAAGGTCATCAACAATTGGCGCTAGAAGGAGGGTTCGAACCTCCGTTTATGAAAAATTCGAAGAAAGGTTGAAGACTCCCATCGAAATCTGCAAAATCTCGCCGGAATCCGGGAAGCAGCTGCCGGAAAACAAGAACGCACATTTTTAGGACAAAGATATATAACACTTTGAGGGTTTTAATGCATGTGTGCATGAACTAAGGTTTTTGAATCTTCATATTCACACACAAGGCTAGTAACCCTTGGGAAAAGTGCTTGCAAGAACAAGATTACTTAATTCCTTTGTTTATCTCAATACATTTTGGCAACCAAGATGGTCAGATCACAAGACGAACGACATTCGAGTATATCTCCGAGTCGTAAACCGAGGACTAGGGTTTCGTCCACCGAGGGACATGCACGAACGGTGAGAGCAACTTCGCAAAGAAACATTCAGGTCACCATTGATACAATCCCACCAGAAGTAGAAGCACTTGCTCAGAACCCAGAGGAGCTAGCAAAAACGATCGCTGTCCTTCAATCATTACAAAATCGACAAGCAGCAGGACCGTCAAGAGCACCTGTGACGACCAATCGAGCAGGCGAGCAGGAACGAACGGGCGAACAGCGAAGTAAAAGGATAGAAGATGCACGTCGGGACGAGGCCGACAGCGAGGAGGTCCGTAGAAATAAAGGAAAAGCTCCATTGAGCGAGCGTCTGGGAAGTCGAGGGGAATCATCACCAAGTCGAGCAGATGAGTCAAGCAAAAGTACTTCTCGAACAAGTGCTTTGAAAAGACTAGGAACAAGGAATGAAAATAGGAGGGAGCCATCCCGAAGGAACGAGGAGCGATTACGCCATCCTGCTCACCCATCGGTGCATGACCGAATCAGGAGGTCAGCTTTTGGCCGACTAGGGCCAAATGGAGCTAGCAATGCTGCTAGGAAGACGACTCAGGAGAAACGTCCCGTTGGCAAGGGACTGCATCGTGAAGAGGTCACTGACCCCAATCGCGATGAACAGCCTTCCATCGGGAGGACTCCCCCAAATGAATTGCAGGAAATGAGAAAGGCGATCGAGGAATTACAGAGACAGTTGGAATCCCAGAGAGGTGTCGGATCGACTTTTCTCCCTTCGTCACCGTTATCTCCGTCTGTCCTCAATGCACCGATCCAGAAGAAGATTCAGTTTCCAGCCATCAATTTGTATGAGGGAACGTCGGATCCCCGTATTCATGTGACGAAGTACTCAGATTTCATGATCTCGATGGGGGCAACCGACGCCACACAATGCCGAAATTTTCCACTCACCCTCGGAGATGGCCCGCACAGATGGTTTTCAGCACTGGCTCCTGGCTCCATCAACTCTTTTGCCCAACTAAGCAAAGAGTTTCTGTCCCACTTCTCAACTGTCGGGTCCTACTTGACCCACAGACACCGTTTGGCAGATATCAGGCAAGGAGATGAGGAGTCGGATAAGCAGTTCCTGGAAAGATTTGATAAAGTTCTGTTGGAGGGCGAAATGGTGAGTGAAGATACGAAGATAGTTGCAGTGATGGCTGGGTTGAAGAAAGGAACTGATCTGTGGAAGGAGATGCACTTGACTTGTCCGAAAACATACGCAGAATTCAGACACAAAGCAGGGATCCATGTGTCAATGCAAGAGGCGTTACACAGAGAAATGGGAGAAAAAGCTGACCCAAAAAAGTTTGGCAAGAAATCTGGTGGAAACGATTACAAAGCTCCGAAGAACATGAAGTCATTCAATGAGGGAGCTGAGTTGAAGGAAAAGTTGAGTCAAGTCCTTACTATGTCCGTGGACGCTGTGTATGACAACGTTAAAGACAGGGAGATATTGTCAGAGCCGCGGAAGATAAGGCAAGAGAGAGGAAAGCTGAACCCGAACAAATACTGTGTTTATCATCAGAACATCGGCCACTTCACGAGCGAATGCCGAGATCTATTGAAGCAGTTGTGGAGGTTCTATGAGGAAGGAAAGCTGTCCGAATTCGTGAAAAGGGAACCAGGCAAAAGACCAAGGGAACCAGTACAATCCAGTTCGGATGACGGAGACAGTGATGACCAACCAAGTAAAGTTGGTAAGAGGGGAAGGAAGGTCCCAGCAAGGCATATCCCGGAAATCCTAATGCTGGAACCCATGTCAAAAAGAAAGAGGAAAGCGGAACTGAGAGCAGTGGATCAAGTGATGGAAGTAGGCGCGAATCCATCGACCAAATGAACGGGGGACCTGACTTTCTCAGAAAAAGACTTAGACGGGATACTCATTCCCCATAACGACTCATTGGTCATTTGTGCCAATATTATGGGGACAAAAGTGCACCGTCTACTTGTCGATACTGGTTCCTACACGAACATCCTTTTCAAGAGCACGGTGGACCAGCTAGGAGATTGCGCTGAGTACATCAAAGACTGTGATCACAAGATTGTAGGATTCGGAAATGCTGTAACCACCCCGCTAGGAATAGTTACGTTGGCAGTTGAGCTTGTATCGATTGAGGACCCGGAAAGGAAAATGAATAGAATGGTAGACTTCCTGGTTGTAGACCAACAATCCACCTATAACGGGTTCCTCGGCCGCCCTTTCTTGCATAAATTTAAAGCAGCTGTTTCAACGTACTATTATTGTTTAAAATTCCCAACAAAGAAGGGTGCAGGTACAGTCAAAGGAGACCAGAAGAAGGCTCGTGCGTGTCTTTTGCAGATACAGTTGTAGGATCACCAAGTCAACATGGCGGACAGGTGCTCAGACAAGGACGGAGACGATAGCGAGGCCGTGACTTCTGTCGATACTGAAATAATGGAAGTCGACGAGCAGCCATGCATAGACGAACAGCCGCGCAACAACGAGCAGCCATGCACAGACGAACAGCCGCGCAACAACGAGCAGATGTGCACAGACGAACAACCGCGCAAAAACGAGCAGATGTGCACAAGCGCACAGTTAGACGAGGACGAACAAGGACGCGAAGATGGACAGTCAATGGCAATGAACGTTGATGCGGAGGACATCGAGCCACGACTGGGGGCAGAACCGATGGAGACCGAGGATGAGCTAAAGGCAGAAGGGCCCATTATTGACCCCAGATGGAAAGGCCAGAAACGAAGGGCTACCCCGGTCGAAGAGTTGGAAACTGTAAAAGTCGACCCGAACCAGGAGGGCTTAGAACTCTTCATAGGATCCGAGCTACCAGAGCCATACAGGACCAACATGATTGAGTTTCTTAAAGCAAACCTCGATGTGTTCGCATGGTCGCATGCAGATATGGTGGGCATCAGTCCCGAACATGCTTGCCACAGACTCAACATCGATCCAAGGAGAAAGCCAGTCCATCAGAAGAGGAGGAAATTCGGGCCCGACAAATACGAGGCGCTTGACGTGGAGGTTAAAAAGCTGCTGGATAACGACCTAATCAAACAAGCGTTATGCCCGCAATGGGTGGCGAATCCAGTGTTGGTTAGAAAAGCGACTGGAGCATGGAGACTTTGCATCGATTTCACAGATCTCAACGCCGTCTGCCCAAAAGATAATTTCCCATTGCCTCACATCGATCAACTGGTTGATAACACCGCTGGACATGAGCTTCTCACGTTCATGGATGCATTCGCAGGATATCATCAAATAGCGATGCATCCCGATGATCAAGAGCATACGGCGTTCTACACCAACAAAAACTTGTTGTGCTGGAAGAGGATGCCATTTGGGTTAATCAACGCTGGAGCTACATATCAGAGATTGGTCAACAAGATGTTCGATGATCACATTGGGAAGACGATGGAAGTATATGTGGATGACATTGTTGTCAAGAGCTCAAAAAAGGAAGATCACTTACAACACCTGGCTCAGACATTTGAGATACTTCGGACCTACAATATGAAGCTAAATCCCAAGAAAAGCAGTTTCGGCGTCCATTCTGGGAAATTCTTGGGACATCTGGTTAGTCAGCGAGGAATTGAAGCAAATCCGGTGAAAGTGAAAGCAATCATGGAGATGCAACCGCCCAGATCAGTTAAGGAAGTCCAACGGCTAACCGAATGTCTAGCAGCTATGAGCAGGTTCGTCTCAAGATCCGGAGACAAGTGCAGGCCGTTCTTCGAGGCAATCAAGAAGGGAAAGTTTCAATGGACAGACGCCTGTCAACAAGCGTTCGAGCAGTTGAAAGAGTATCTCAGTGACACGAAAATTCTTGCCAAGCCAATCCCAGGGGAGAAGTTATACTTGTACCTGGCAGCTTCAGAAGTGGCAATCAGCTCAGTGCTCGTTCGAGCAGAAGGAAAGTTCCACCTGCCCATCTACTATGTGAGTCAAGCTTTACACGAAGCAGAACTCAGATACTCACCAACAGAGAAGCTAGCATATGCACTAGTGATGAGCGTCAGAAAACTTCGTCCATATTTTTTCGACCACCAGGTGGAAGTGTTGACAACGTTTCCGCTCAAGCAAATACTGCACAGACTCGATGCGGCTGGTCGCCTCCTAAAATGGTCATTGGAAATCAGTCAGTTTGGGATTTCATATGCTCCTCGAACAGCGATCAAGGGGCAAGCCTTAGCAGACTTTATAGTCGAACTGACTTACCCCCAAGATCCAACGAGAGGACATAACCATCCCTGGCACATGTATGTTGATGGTTCGTCAACTAATACAGCATCGGGAGCAGGTATAGTCTTGATAAGCCCGGATAGGCAAGTTTTTACTTCAGCTGTTCGATTCGAGTTCATGGCGACGAACAACGAAGCAGAGTACGAAGCTGTGATCGTTGGGTTACGCCTAGCATTAGCAGTTGGAGTACGAAGGTTGCAAATCTTTGGAGATTCGCAATTGATCGTCAACCAGGTCCGAGGAGAATATGAAGCAAGAGATGAAGACATGGCTTTGTATCAAAAAATTGTTGCTCACTTGGCCTCTTTGTTCGAACAAATATACATTGAACAGATACCAAGAGATAATAATGCTCAAGCAGATGCATTAGCCAGGCTAGCAACCAGCGCCGGACCAGCAGAATTGTCAGAAGTGGCGCTAACAAGAATGTCCAAACCATCAACCGAAGATTACAAAATCTATCAAGTCAACGAAGATTTCGAAGAAGACGACTGGAGGATACCAATCATTGAGTATTTGCAAAACGACAAAAAGCCAGACAACCCGTCTGAAGCTAACAAGTTGGTCAAGAGAGCAGCAAGATACACCATGATGGATGGACAGTTGTACAAGAGAGGAATTTCACTCCCACTTTTGAAATGCTTAGCTAGGGGGCAAGGGCAAGCAGTACTGAAAGAAATTCATGAAGGCATATGCGGAAATCACGCTGGAGGACGAGCATTAGCGTATAAGACCATAAGACAAGGGTATTACTGGCCGACCCTCCTCCAGGACGCAATCAAAGTTGCCCGAACTTGTCACAGGTGTCAGTTGTTTGCCCCGAACATCCACAAGCCCCCGCACGAACTAATCTCTGTCAATAGTCCGTGGCCATTTGCGAAGTGGGGAATTGACCTCATCGGGCCTTTTCCGCCAGGAAAAGGGAATGTTCGATTCGCAGTGGTGGCAGTAGACTATTACACGAAGTGGGCTGAGGCAGAAGCGCTTGTGCGAATCACACAGGAGAAAATGATCAACTTCATATGGAGAAACATTGTTTGCCGCTTCGGGGTGCCTCAAGCGATCGTGACAGATAACGGAAAACAATTTGAAGGAAAAAAGATAAGAGATTTTTGTGAAAAGTGGGGAATGAAGAAACATTTTTCAACACCGTACCATCTCCAGTCAAATGGCCAAGTAGAAGCAGTGAACAAAATAATCAAACATATTTTGAAAATTCGCTTAGCCGACAAACAGGGGAAGTGGTCTGAAGAGCTACCAGAGGTGTTATGGGCATACCGAGTATCTCACAGAACAAGCACAGGCGAAACACCATTCACAATGGCATTCGGGACGGAAGCAGTAATACCGGTTGAGTTAAAAGTCCCAACAAAACGAACAGCTGCTTTCGACGAAGAAGCAAACAACTCCGCAATGGCAGCAGAGTTGGACTTGCTTGAAGAAAAAAGAATAACAGCAGAATTGAAAAATGCGATTTATAAGAAAAGAGCGGCGAAGTACTACAATTCTCAAGTAAAAGCAAGGGAATTCGAAGTTGGGGATTTAGTACTTCGAAAAGTTGTAACACCACCAGGAGTATTCGGCCCGACTTGGGAGGGCCCATACAAGGTGACGAATAAGTGGCACAACGGCACATACGACCTTGAAGACATGGAAGGCAAGTCGTCCCAATACTCCTGGAATACAACTTTGCTCAAGAAATACTACCAATGAAGTCCTGTAAGTCTTAGAAAGTTTGTAAATAGATCCTTTGTAATTTTTGAAATTTTTGCGCAAGTTTATAAGCGAGCAGATTTGCATTTATCTTACTAGGCGAGCAGAATTGCATTTATCTTTTGTCTTGCTTTATTTTAGTTTTTGAGCCTCAAGTCCAAACTACTTAGTTGCTCGCCCAAAAATTTGCAAAATGCAAGTCTGTTATAAGACGAACAATAGAGCTTATTAAAAGCAAAAAACAAGGCTAAGTCCATAACGGACCAATAGCCCACATTAATGCAAGGCCAAGTCCACAAGCGACCAAAATAGCCCAAGCAATTAAAGGTCGAGTTCTATAAGAACCAAGTGACCAACTTAAAATATTAACTAAGTGTTTACCTTAAAAAAAAAAAGGGAACACTTAGAAACTGAGTCATAAGTCGAAAAGCAAGAAGCGAGCAATTAAGTAAGACAAACAAAGAGGCACAAATTTGCAAATTAGCAAGGATGTTCATTTCATTGAGTCAAAAATATGTATTACAATAGGGATGAGCTAATAAGCACAAAAAGAAGAAAACATCCTATTGTAAAAGAAACTAAGTCTTCAAGCAGGAGGAGGAGCGTCTGCAGCGCTGGTCGCCCCGGCACTAGTCTGCTCGCCTGGGGTACTTGTACCAGCCCCATCCAGAGGAGTTAAGGGAAGTGAAGGCAACCCCTCAAAGACTTCATCAGTGGCCGCTGCGCTGGTCGCCACTGGGGTAGGGTCAGGCTGGCCGCTATAAGTAGGGGCAGCGATGTCAACCTCCTCGCCAAATACACCTAGAGGGAAGCCAAGGTCGGCTAAATCAGAGACGAACAAAGTTGAACCAGGAGCAGGAGGGTAATTCTTGACATATTCGATGAAGTCCGCCTTCACCGCGCCACGAATATCTTGATTGTGGTCGTGGGCGAAGTGAACAGACCTCAAACATTCAGCAAATGCACAGATGTACCCAAAGTTGGTCTTATCCAACACTTCCTGCTCATGGACTTCATAGTCGATCATGTTCTTGCGCTCCTCCTCCAATCTTTTGATGTGCTCCTCGGCAACTAGCAGGCGAGCAGCTAAGTCTGCTCGCTCCTTTTCAGCCCTTTCGGCCCTCAGATCTGAAGTTTGAACCTCCAACATCATCTTTTGAGCCTTGTCCAAGGCACTCTGCTCGCCGGCCAAGGAGGCCTCCATCTTACTCTCCATCAAGGCCAGCTCCTTAGCATGCTCGGCCTTGCACTCTTTGATGGCGGAGACCTTTTCTTCGTCCATCTTCTCCATGCGACGACCCAGATCACGGTTTGTTCGCTCGAGCTCCATGATTTGATCGAGCAGCATTTGAGACTGGACCAACTGATGGCTAGCATTGTACGCCATCAGGCGAGCATTATCGCTAGCAGATTGGTTAGAAACAAGAGTGTTCGCCGATTTTGTCCAGGCCCTTGGGACCATTTCAGCTGCCCGACGAACAGGAAGATCAGGGATGTCGCGAAGCGAAGAGGGGGCATTTTTAACAACGGACAGATGGTGGAGTGTTGCCCCTCGGCTAGGGTAAAGTGTTGGGTTATACCTAACGAACAAAAATAAAATGTTAGTAAGCGAGCAACATGGTGTTAGGCAGTAAACAACAAACAAGTCGGGGACGAGGGACTCACTCTTTGATTTTAATGGGATCCCAGCCCAAGTAGGAAGTATCTTTGGGATTGTCCCCTTTCTTAGTCGTCACCAAATTGGCGACCACTTGCTGTTCGTCCACTACTTCCAGCGAGGTGGATTTCGAAACAGGGGATCTTGGAGCAATGTTGCTCACTTCTCCAACAGTCTTTGACCGCTTTGAGGCGCGATCATCTCCATGAGTGCCGCTAACATCATCGCCCCGCGGCGCTTTTTTCTTCTCCCTCTCCCTTTCCCTCTCCTTCTCCTTCCTTACATCCCGCGGAGAGGAGGTAGTTTTGGCCGCAGGCTTGCGGCGACCAGCTCCGGCGGCTGGGCGACCAGTGGGGTTCTCCCCTGCCCGGAGGCGCATGATGGCAAGGGGAGGGTCCATCTTCCTTCTTGAAGCGTCGGCCATTTGCTTGACTCGTCTGGCGAGCAGATAATATGATTCAGGCACAGCCGGGATAGCAACGGTGACTCGTTGATCTAACAAGAAAAAGACAAGGGTTAGGCGAGCAAGAATGATGCGCGAGCAAGAATGATTGGCGAACAAGGATAAAGAAAGTTACCTTCTGGGATGGCGGCTTGAGCTTCAAGGTGGTGGGGACTCGTAATCAAACCAGCAAGTTTGCGACAATGAGCCTTCGAGAGATGGTGTATGTCGCGACTAGCAGCGTCACGAAGAGAAATGATGGCTAACGTGAAGAGGTATTCGTCGCTGAGATCGGGATGCCCCCACTTCAAATTTCTCGGACCTGCAAAATAACGAAAATGATTAAAATTAGTCCTACTTATGAATTAGCAAGACAAAATTAACCCTACGTTTGATTTTTCCAAAGCCTTCAGGCGACATGATGCGCACCTGCCCGCCAGCGAATCCCTCAGTTGCTCGCCAATCTCCACCAATAAAGAAGAATTGGCAATGCCAACCCTTAATCTTATTGGGAACACCTTCAACGAGTTTCAATCCAGTATTCGCCTTAGCATAATGCCAGCCAGCACCGTCCTCGGAAATGGTCAAGGCGTAAAGGATCTCCGCGGTTGTTATCTTATTCTTATAGCCCTCAAGACCAAAAAGAGTCATGAAGGCTAGAAGACTACTCCAACCATTTGGAGTAACTTGGGTGATCGCCAGGTTCATGTCGGACAAGAAACGGCCAATGAGCGGATGAACGGGGAGCGGGAAACCCGTGTTCAGCACATCCAAGTTGATCGCCGTGCAACCAGGAGGGGGGCGATCAGCAGTCTCTCCCTCCTTCGGCACATACATGAAAATGTCATAAGGAATCTTGTATGTTGCACGAATGCTCGCCAGATCATCCTCAATAACAACACTGACAACCTTGCTCGCTGCATAGTCCCCATCCTGAGCCTTCATAATTACCCTCGATGTGGGGGCAAAAGTCTTCGAGTAGCGAGCAGAATAGTCCGCCCACTCGTTGTCACGAACAACTCCTTCCGGGATCCGAGATTCAGGTGTAGTTTGAGAGATAGGAAAATTAATTTCCTTTAAAAACTCCCAAGTGAGCGTAGGACCTATCTGCTCGCCAAATCGCTGCTCGCCAGCAGTGTCAGCTTGGTCGCCCTCGAGGTCGATTGAACCGTCTATCTCCGCGGCTACTTCTGCAGAATCTTCGCCAAGGTCGGAAGACGTTTCAGATTCGCGAGCAAGATGGTGAATCTCTCCTTGATCGCTAGAGCGATCAACGGCGCACATCTCTACCGAGCGAACAACGGAGCTCGCATCTGAGTACGTGCCTTCATCCACCAATAACGTGCGCGGATTGTTCGCCAACGCTTGGCGAACAGATCTGCGCGGAGAGGCTATATCTACGGGTCTTTTTTCCGGATTTCGTCCGGGTCCAGATTGAGAGAAACTTGAGGGGGAAAACTCCATTTTAAAATAAGTAATGGAAGAATTTGACTAAGTATGGGGTAATATATGGATAATGACGCCAACGGAGGAGTTACGACGGTGACGGAATCAACACAGGACGGCGGCGCTACGGTGGTCCACGGCCGGAATTACAGTCACAGTTGCGAGAAATGCGGAAAAATAGAAAAAAATTTACGAAATTAAAGAAAGAAAAGGAAATGCAAGATGAATTACCTTCGAAAACTAAGATCTAAATGACACAAGAGAAGATTCAGGCACAAGAATTGCAAGGGAAAAGCTTCGAAATGTCTGTCAATGGCGGAAGGCGAATGAATCGAAAGAAGAAGAAAGAAATGAAAGCTGCCGCCTATTTATAGAGATAAAGGTGGGTCAAAAACGCAATTTCCTAAAAATACTATAGGCCCCTATGGGCAAATTGGGGGTCGCGCGTGACTGACGCGACGCCTCGCGTTCCGCGCCTTGGGAATCCAACCGTCGCGACACGAAAGGGCGTTCGCTGCTGGTCACGCACTTAAGTTCCCATTGCTCGTTTGCTCGCCCACGCGGATGCTCGCCCATATAACCAACTATACTCTCTTTCTGCTCGCCCATTGTTCGAAGATGAAATTGTAGCTTGGTCTCAGTTGATCAATCCATATTCAACATGAGGCCAAGCTAGGGGGCAATTGTTGATGGGCGAACAATTTTGCATTTAATCAACGAAAGATTATCATTAAACTTGATAACAGGATGACAAATGAAAGAAGCTAACAGCCTTGTGGAGCAAGCAGTTTTGAAGGGCGAGCATCTTAGCAAAGAGCTGACAGCCTTGTGAGGCGAGCAGCTTTGCAAAACAGCTCTGACATGGTAAGCAAGATATTGTGGCGAACAGCCTTGCAAAGAACAGTTGTGCAAGTGGCTCAAACCAAGATCAACTCAGGCGAACAGCTTCGTAATGAGGCGAGCAACATTGTAAAACAATCACAAGCGAGGAGCGAACAGCTCAGAACGCAAAGGACCATGACATCTAACAAAGACGTACAAACGAGCAACCGGTCACCATCGAAAGCATCTCAGTATTGCCAAAGACCAAGTACAACATGGGGAACTCCAAAAGTCACTAGCTTAGATATGGTCCAAGTGTCTCAACACTTGGCACCCATCCAATGAGCAATAGTGTAGATGTTGTACAAGTGTCCTAACACTTGGCAAAGATCCAATGGTTAAGCCACCAAGATGGTGACACATGTCCTCTTTGTATGTCTATAAATACTCCCTTCATATGCATGAAAAGGGGAGAACAATTCAATAAACTAGTAAAACTCTTGCCAAATTATTTCTTAAGCATTACTTAGCTTAATTCCATGATCTTGATTCTTGTTTGATGATCTTCATTAGATGAAAAACAGCCATTAATCTTCTTAGTTAGAAAAGGTCATCAACACTCGTTAACGAGTGTAACGAGCCTATCGAGCCCATCGAGCCGAGCCGAGCCTATCGAGCCTAATGGAATTTTAAGAAAAATCTTAGTTATCGAGCCTAACGAAACGAGCCGAGCTCGGTTGGGCTCGTTAAGAAATCGAGTATTTTTCGAGCTCGAGCTCGTTTAACCTAACGAGCCGAGCCGAGCCGAGCTCACGAGCAGCTCGTTTCGTGTAACAGCTCTATTCCCTTTGTTCTCATTATTGATGGAATAAAGATTTTTACTTACCAAAAAAAAAATGTACATCACACCTAGTAGTTTGCATTCTTAAAAGGGCCCAGCTATATACACCCCCAACATTAGGAGATACACTTTTCTCATATTTTTGTAATTTTAATATAATTGTGAAAATACCACACTACCCTTTAACAATTTAATCCTAATTCTTTTCCACCACCCCTCAGCCCGTCACTACCGCCGCCAATGTCAGCGGCACCGCCGCTTCTTTCCTATGCTGTCCTTCTCCCATCATCCGGGGTCTATATAAGCCGTAAAGAAAATCGCCAGAAAAAAATTATCAAAAAATTCATCTCTGAAATTTTCTTCACAATAAACAATAGATCCAAGATCGAACAAATTGAGAAAAAGGAAAAACAGCAATAAGAATTAATTTCAACAATCATCCATCGAACAAGTTAAGAAAAAAAAACATGAATCTACAAGGAGGAGAGAACCAGTGGAGAAGAGATTGAGAGAGTTCATAAATATACAGTGAACTTTGATTGGTGGCGGATGAAATATTCCTCAAAACACCATTAATCGACAATTTGTGTTTGTGAATTGGGATTAGGTAGGGTGCGTGGGGGAGGGAAACTAGTTGTGGGGTTAAGGCAGCAAAAGACGTGGGTGGGTGGGTGGGTAAGTTAGTGAGGGTACACTAGTATTTTCACTACCCTATTACAATTAAAAAATATTTAAAATAAGTGTACTATTATTGTTGGAGGTGTATTTAGTCAAACTCTTCTTAAAATTGCTTTTGGTTGGGCTTTAGCCCTCAGTTTAATTATTTGATTTTTCTTACAAGAAAATAAATCAATATTTTTAAATGAAAAAATTGTTTGATAAAAATCACACTTAAACACTGATTCACTATATAAGTGCAAGAAAAGAATTCTAAAGTAAGAAATTGACCTTCTCCTATTGGAAATACTTATTCCATGCAAGATTCTATTCAAGTTAATTCACCAAATACATTAAAAAAAAATACAAATAGATTAAAAAATTAATCACAAATTGGTTCAAACATGCGACAACCTACTGATCAGTAGTGGCCAATCGTGGAGCATTTAATCCACAATTATTGGTATGAAAGTATGGTCATAAATTATTCCTGTTTCCAGTTCTGCTCTTTTTACATGAATGCTTTCCAGCATTTTATATGAATAAAATACATAAAAGGAGTATATTAATTGCATGAATTTTCAGTTCAAGAATATTAATTGTTGTTCATTTAATGTGGTTCTCAAATAAATTAAATACTACCATTTAATTGCATGCATTTTCAGTTCAAGAACATTAGTAGTTTGCTTCTTTTAATTTGATCTACTACTCAAGTGTACCTACTACGTTATCTAAAAGATGTACCAATATGCTTACTGATATATTCACGATGATATCTTATATTTTATGTATATAAATAAAAAAGAGTATTGGGTTAAGAAAGTTAAAATACATATTTAGAATTCAAAAATCAAAATTGTCCTTTTTGGAAAAAAGATAAAAAAAATAAAGAATGTCTCACCGACACCGCCCACTATGGTTGTGGCGCAACCGCTCAACCGGAGAAGAGGTGGTCATAGCATGTTATTTCATTACTTTGTGTTATTTCTTTATGTTTCATTAGTTATATTTTGGATTTCAACATATATTGCATGATTATTATGATTTTTTGGTTATTTTTTAATATTTGTCATGTCAATAATTTTGATGGTGGAACATAAAATATCATACAAAAGATAATACAGGGGATATCATTCCCAGAGTGTGAAAATAGGTAGGCTATGCCGCTATGAGCACATTTTTATATTGTTATATTCATTTTATTATTTTATTCTCTCGTCCACTTAATAATAAAATAATAAAATACCACTTTTAATTCAACATAAAATTTTATCCCTCACTCTTCTATTTCTAATCAAAATTTATTATTTATTGAATTACACACATCAATCACATTTAACCACTTCAATTACACACATCAACCACATTTAACCCCAAACAAGTCGAGTAAAATTATCATTCATAATCCATGGAGAGAGCATATTGTCATGGAGGCTCGTTACAAAGGTAGATCGATTCTTTTGTGTCACCTCGTTATATATTTTTATTTTTTGAGTTATTACTATAATAGATACTCCCTCCGTACATTAAAACAATGCTCATATAGTTGGACATAAATTTTAAAGAAAATGAGATAAAGTAAATAAAGTAAAGGTATTGTTGGGTATTGTGGAGTCCATTTACGAATAAAATTGTTGGATATTGTAGGGTTCATTTATGAATAAAGTATGTGTGTGTGTTTGTGTGTAAAATCAATGACATATGTGTAATTAATTGATGATTTGAGGATGATAATAAAATGATTGTTTTCATAAAGAGAATGTGCATTTTTTTATTTTTTTTTATGAAAGGACAAATAAAACAGGTGAATATATTTTTTATGGATTGATAGAATACAATTTATTTATATTTTTTTAATTGTCCACGTGATCATGCGTGTAGAACATGGAATACAATGTAAAATATCAAAATTAGGTGATATTATTCCTTACTTAGGCACGAGAAATATCGACACATAAGCCCACATTTCTTTGTTCCACACCCCCCAAGACGAGGCTCTGATGTTGATTAAATATGTGGTTTCTTTCCAAAGCCCAAAAGTGAATTTGGAAGTTATTCCCTTTATTTATTCGGTTTAGAAAACTGTCACCATACCATTCTCATGGAGTAAAAATGGTTATTAATGAATCTAGTCGGGTAGTATTAAATTCGAACTCGGTTTATTTAAACTCGGTTTAATTGAACTCATGTTCAACTTGATGGAAAATTCGAAATACTCGAGTTCAACTCGATCCAATAACTTATATAAAATTAATTGTATATTTTTATTTTATTTATAATTGTATAATATGTGTATCTTTGAGCTCGGCTCGATAAGAGTATATTTGTAAAATTTTAACATATTAAAATTGTAAAATCATGTGAGGTTGATTAAGTTCATGAGTCGATAAGCCTAGTACTACTAAGCTTGGATTACATACTAGAATCAATTTAGTAGAGTGGAGATGCTAAGACCAATTTTGGCAGAAGATCTGTTTTTGAAGAAAATCATAGCAGAGGATAACAATCACAGAAGAAGAAGTGAAAGCAGCAGTTTGGGACTGTGATAGCTCAAAAAACCCGGGCCCTAACGGGTTCAATTTTCACTTTCTAAAGGAGATGTGGGAGGTATACAAAGAAGAACTTATGACTTTAATGTCATAATTCCACGAGAAGGACAGATTGGTGAAGGGACTCAGTCTTTCTTTCATCATTTTGATCCTAAAAAAGGAAGCGGCGATGGATATGAATGATTATCGTCCAATTTCACTTATTGGAGGAGTGTATAAGATAATTTCAAAGGTGTTTTCTAAGAGACTTTTCAACGTGCTCGATAACATTATATTACCTCAGCAAAGTGCTTTTGTGGGGGGACGTCAAATGTTGGACAGCGTGATTATTCTTAATGAGGCAATAGAAGAGGCCAAGGCAACAAACATGAACAGGTTCTTCTACAAAATTAATTTTGCAAAAGCTTATGATTCTGTCAAGTAGAGATACATGGAGAGAACGATGAAGGGATTTGGATTCCATTCCAAATGGATAAATTGTTGGGGTTATATGTGAAAGTATATTTTTACTTTGTATAACCTATGTATTAAACACTTATTTATGAGAATAAATCTGTTATCACTGTTGTTCTAAATATGAATGAATGTTAAATATTTATTGCAAACCGTTCAATATATAGTATATGTTACATTGTAGTTAATGTGGTGATACCAGATCACGGAAGATCACATTGACAGTTCCTTGTAACTAAACGTACAAATTTACGACCTATGTGGAATTGAACAATCCGCCGTGAAAGGTCGATATGTAGTTCTCAGATTAGTCTATCTTGACCAAGAGATTGCACTAGCACATATTGTATGTGTTGAAGAGGATCTACATCGAGGATAAATTATTCTGTTCTGAAAGTTAAAGAATTAGACCTCAGTGGTTATTGATTTCTTAATCCCTGTCACTTAAATAGAACCGTGTGTGGTTAATAGTTATTGTTTTGATTCATGTTGGGTGAGAATCATCATGACTTTGAACCTTGTATTTTGGGCAGTAATATTAATCATACGACGGTTGCTAAGATTTAATACGGAGAACGTGTGCAAGTACGGCTCGTGTAATTTGTCCCCTTAGTGGGCTCAGAAGTTTTATCGTACAAAATCTTGCAAGTGGAAAATTAGTTTTTCCGGTACGAATAATAATGTTGAACTGTCTTTACTCCAAGGCACAAGAAGTTAATTAATTTTGAGCAATTCAGAAATTCAATTAATTAATGGACTAAATAATCTTAAACGCGGAAAATAATAACTGAGAGTCCATATTATCATAATATGGATTAAGATGGATAGTGTAATATTAATTTGATAGTGGTATTAATTAATATTAATGGGCTGAATAATATTTGGGCTCAATATTGAAATTCAGAAGCTCATTGGAGGTCCAATCTTAATTCTCCTAAAGGCCCCTCAAGTGGCCCAATAAGTAGTCTGATTATTATAAGGTGATTAAAATAAAAATAAAAATTGCTTATTTTTTCTTGATATTTTAAAAAATTAGTGTATTAGGAGAGACAAAATATTTTGTTGATTTTCTTAGAAAGATATTATGAAAGATATGTATTCTTGGAATACAAGATTATTTCATAATTCAAGAAGATCCAAATCTTATTATTCCTCCCTAAATTTTTGAAAATTACCCATATATAAGGAAGGTGAGATTTTTGTGGAATATTTTATTATGGAGAAAAGAATATATGGGATATATTCAAGATTTCTTGGAGACCAAGAAAAAACAAATTTCTCCCCTATTTTACATGCATATTTTCAGCCAGCCTCATCTATATATAGGGAGTGATTATTTCATCCCCAGTTTACAAGTTCTATGAGTTAAAAAAATCAAAAGTAATAAATATTTTATTTCTCCCTTATATTATTAAAATTGTTCGTGACCGTTTTCCACCGGCGAACGAATAAGGCGAAGAGGGAATACTTGAGAATGTTTTTACGGTTGATAGGATCGTTTCGCTTGTTTCGGTCTTCTCGGTTGGACGTCGCTTCAAGAGATACGTGTTCATGTAAAACTCTTAGATATTCCGCAATAGGATTTTACGTGATTCATTGGCATGAATTATTTGTTGTTGGTTAATTATTATTTGAATTAGTTTAGGATTAATTCAGGCTAGTAATAATTAGATTTAAATTCGTATTTAGATTTCATCCCGAATAGATCCGGACACCTCAATTTTTCCAACATAAATTGGATTATAGAATGCGCCACTATGGCTTGTGCTTCGATCCATATTAATGGTAGTTCGACTGGGGAGTTTAAGTTGGAAAGAGGGCTGAGGCAGGGGGGCCCTCTTTCGCCTCTCTTTTTTACTACAAAGAGTTGTGGAGTTGAGGATGTATGAACCTACTTTTATCGGGAGAAATAAGGTAGGCTTCTCTCATCTTCAGTTTGCTGACGATACTGTCTTTCTGGGAGCAACAAGTCTTGAAATTACCATTTTTCTCAAACGCTTTGTGAGATTATGGGAATTGGTATCTGGAATGAGCATTAATTTGAAGAAATGCTCAATCTACGGAGTGCATGTACAAAAGGGATTGTTGAATAACATGGCTAATTTGGGATGCAACATTAGGAAAATCCCTTTCTTTATTTTGGTTTGTCGGTTGGAAACTCTTCCAATAAACTGGCTTTGTGGAAGCCAGTGATTAATAATAAAATAAAGAGTAGACTCAAGAGATGGGAGAATTTGAAACTCTTGATTGGAGGAAGATTGATCTTGCTTAATGCGATCCTAAACTCTATCCGAGCTTACTACTTGTCCACTTTTAGAGTTCCGAAAAGTATCTTTAGTGAGATTGTGAAACTTCAAAGAAATTTTTTTTGGGGGGTTGGTGGGAGCTCAAAAAAATAGCATGTGTTAGCTGGGGTCATATTTGTAATTCGAAGTCAAAAAGGGGTTTGGGGGTGAAGGATTTGGATTGCTTCAATAGGGTGTTACTTAGCAAATGTGTGTGGAGGTTCTTTAATGAAAGGGATAGTCTTTGGGCTAGAGTTATCGAGTCACGGTTTGGGGTAGCTTGGGGAGAGGGCTTTTGAGGCAGGGGGTTGGTTGGAGAGAGACAATTGAGTGGGTGGTGGAGGGAAGTGGTGAATGCACCTAGAGGAGGGAGTGGGGCTGGTTTTTTTAGATGTTCGGAAATGTTTGGGGAATGGGAAGGAGACGGGGTTTTGGGAAGATGAGTGGGCTGGAGAAGAGGAATGTCTAAAAAATAGATTCAATAGGTTATTCTATCTTAGCACTTTAAAGGGGGGCATGGTGAGTGAGATGGGGGAATGAGTGGAGGATGGATGGCAATGGAATTTTCATTGGCATCGTGAACTCTTTGACCGAGAAAAATCAATGCTTGATGAGATATTTTCGGTGATTAACAGGTGCATTCCTAAGGCTGAAATGGAAGATAAATGAAAATGGGAGAAAGGAAAAGACGGCACCTTCAAGGTTTGTGAAGTGTACGAGTGGCTGGGAGAGGACGAGATTGAAGAACCGAGAGACGTGGAGAAAGAGAAGGGGTTCAAGCTACTATGGAACAAATTCATACCACAAAAAGTAGGCGTGCACGCTTGAGAGTAATCAGGAGAAGACTATCAACAAAGAAGAAGCTGAAAAAGAAAGGAATTATGGGACCAAACGAAGATGAAACATGTGTTGGAAATTGATTTGGAATTTGAGTATTTGACCTAAGTTTGACCAATTTTAGTTTGATGTTCCATTTACGAACAATAAAAATAAATGGCAAATTCATAATCTACGTTCGGAGTAGATGAATTTGGTGTATTAATTTGCTCAAAACCAATTTCGGTGAATGAGATATTAATACATAAAGATGAGAATTTATCATGGAAATTCCTAAAGTTGAAGAGGAAAAATGGGAAGAAGGAAAAAGGAGTTCCTTGTCTCACATTGGAAAATTGGAAGAAATTGACCTTCCATATAAGTAGACTTGAGTGATAGATTTATAATCTTAACTAAGTCTAAAAGTGGTGGTGCCTAGGTTAGCCCGAAGGGCTAACCCAAAGACCCTTAATTCGCACCCGCACGGTCACGGGCACACGCATGGGCACGCGCACGTCACACTTAGTCGCATTGGGCGCTTTAGAGGTGCACTTCGCATCGTCGCGAGGAGCCTTAAAATTTTCGAGGAAAGTGGGTGAGCGAACCGAACCAGACCGCGACCGCGTGAATGGACCGGCGCCAAGTTGGGATGCGCGCACCCGTACGGATGCGACCGCTAGGATTCGAATTCGAAACCCGGGTCCAGAGCGCGCGGCACCCATACGGGCGCGTCCGCTGGATTCGAAATCCAGGTCCGGGCGCGGGACCCGCTCCGTACGAAGGGATGCGATCAGATCCGTCTGATCCAATAGACGCGATCGAAGGGCTCAGATTCATCCGCGGAGAAAGGTTGCAATCCTATGCGAAGAGGCACCACAACTCTTCAACAATTATAAATAGACCCCCACAGAATGCATTCGAGTCATTCCATCAACCAATAAAGCCCTCTACATTCAAAACCCTCCAAAGCATTCTAGTATTCTAAGTTTTGCATTAGAGCCGAGTCAAATAAAGTTCTGGATACCCGAGTCCGTTCGTCGATAACTTTCGAATCGTAGTGCAGCGATCGATAAGTTCTTAAGTCGTTGTATCTTGGGGACGATTGCCTTTTGACACCGTATTGCACCGAAGTACGGGGCAATATCATCTTACGGAGAAAGAGTCCAACTCTTGCCTCGACTTATCGTTTTAAATTCAGTGTCCGTCTGTTCATCTTCGTCTACACAAACATTATTTCCCAACATGTACCTTTTGTAGGAAAGCTCTCGAGACGGTAAAACATATTTTCTCTAAATGTAATTTTTTTTTACTTAGTATGGATGACGGTTATGAATTGGTGGGGAGTTAGCGCTGTTTTTTCTTCGAATCCCCAAAGAAATCTACTCCACTTTAGTAGACTTCTTAAGGGGAGGAGAGAAAAAATGGTTGTTGTGAGTTTATGGGAATGAATTATCTGGTTGATATGGAAAGGAAGAAACAAGAAGGTTTTTAGCATGCGGAATGTTCTCTAGTAAAGGTAGTGGATGAGCTGAAAACAAGGATTTGGAGTTGGTTAGCGGACAAGGAGAAGAGGTGGAAAGACTATAATTTTCAAATTTGGTTAGAAAATTCTAGATTAGTAGTGGGAGTTTGAACTTTTAATCTATTTTTTTATGTAAAAGCGGTAATGGTGTATTCATGATGTAAAGGTATTACTCATGCCTTTGTAAACTGTTCGTGGATGAAATAAAATTGTCTGTTTATCAATAAAAAAACTACATACAATTCAATATCGAATTTTTTCTAATAAAAAATAAGTAGCTTGTAAACCGACTCGATTCATCCGCGTCCTTAGTAAAAAAAAAAATGCGTCACTTACATAGTTAAATTATGCACTCATATTAAATGAAGATTGGAATTTATGTACTTACACACAAATAAACACATAAAAAAATACCACCACCTATTTATATAGACAAAGTATTATGTTTGTTTTGTATACTGTACACCAATAATAATATTGTTTGCAAAATTTTTACTATTGCTCTAAAAATTAATATTATTTCTTTTAAAGACTAATACTAATTAACAAGAAGGTTATGGTGTAAAGGTAGTGAGTTTATGGGAATGCATTATCTGGTTGATATGGAAAGGAAGAAACAAGAAGGTTTTTAGCATGCGGAATGTTCTCTAGTAAAGGTAGTGGACGAGTTGAAAACAAGGATTTGGAGTTGGTTCGTGGACAAGGAGAAGAGGTGGAAAGACTATAATTTCCAAACTTGGTTAGAAAATTCTAGATTAGTAGTGGGAGTTTGAACTTTTAATCTGTTTTTTTATGTAAAAGCGGTTATGGTGTATTCATGATGTAAATGTATTACTCATGCCTTTGTAAACTGTTCGTGGATGAAATAAAATTGTCTGTTTATCGATAAAAAAAATTACATACAATTCAATATCGAATTTTTTCTAATAAAAAATAAGTAGCTTGTAAACCGACTCGATTCATCCGCGTCCTTAGTAAAAAAAAAACACGCGTCACTTACATAGTTAAATTATGCACTCATATTAAATGAAGATTGGAATTTATGTACTTACACACAAATAAACACATAAAAAAACAACCAATACCTATTTATATAGACAAAGTATTATGTTTGTTTTGTATACTGTACAGTACACCAATAATAATATTGTTTGCAAAAAATTTACTATTGCTCTAAAAATTAATATTATTACTTTTAAAGACTAATACTATTAACTAAGTGGGTATTTGCAAATTGCAAAATCTATTTGTAACTATTACTTTAATCATTTATAATCTATTTTGTAGAAGTTAATCAAACTCATGGAGAATTGATTTTAATGGAATTCATGACTTTTGTGTCTCTCAAACTATAAAAATAAAAAACACTATTGATTTTTTTTAAATACTCCCACTTTTAAATTATTTTATTCTAAAACACTCTCTATTTCTAGTTTTATTATAAAAATTATTTTTTATTTTGCAATAGAGTTTCAAAACATATCCGTAACTACTACATAGCTTAATATAATTGCCTAACACATCTTTTTATATCTTTATAGCTTTTACTGATAAATAATCTTGTCGATAAAGGTATAGATTATTTTTTATAGCCTATATATCATGAAAAATATATATGTCATTGACATTAACTAAATGATCGATACAACTAAATACTTGTGTGTGCAGGATTTAAATTAAATAACTTTTTTCTGTCCATTATAAGTTTTTTATTTCTCTTTTGGATTCCACAATAAAATTTTCAATTAATAAAAATTAAAAACAACACTTCATATATTAATAAATAAATATTTTTTTAAATAATTTCTCTTTTTCTTAATTCTTTATTACTTTACACAAAAGTGGTCACTATATATATTAATAAAATAATGCACTTTCCTAAGGAAACATAGAGTAGGATGGAGGATGTATAACTCTATTTACACATTTGCCTGCTAATCCATCCTCATATTTTTTTCGTTGACTAATTGATTAATTTTAACTCACAACATCTCTCAAAACTCGTAAGAGAACAACGCTAAGAAAATTCATGGCATATATAGTCAATTTAAATGAGAGTTATATAATTTAGAGTTTGTTTGGTTAAATTTATTTGAAATATTTTATAAATTATTTTAAAAGTTTATAAGATATACTAATTTTTAAGTAATTTATAAGCTGTTAAAGTGTTTGGTTTATGCAACTTATAAGATTTTTTAGAATTTATAGTAAATATTTTTTAAATTTAAATCTTAATATAATTTTTTTTTATGTTGAGATAGAGGTGGGTGGAAGTGGGTGAGGAGTGGGGTGGTTCCAGGGTGAGGTGGGTAGTTAGGGGTGGAGGTGGTTAGGAAAATAAGTTGAAAAAATTTAACTTATTTTTTTACGGGTTATAAGGTAGCTTATTTTATGATCTTATAAGTTGTTACACATCTTATTTATTCAAACACATTGATAGTGTTTATAAGCTTTTAAACAACTAGTTGCTAACACGTGCGTTGCACGTTATTCATGAGTTTGTAATCATAGTTGGGGTGAGCACTATTCGGATAAAACTGAAATAACCGACCGAACCAAACCAAAATTTAAAAGTCGGTTCGGTTATTCGGTCATCAGTTTGGATATGGTTTTCAATATTAGATATTTCAGTTTTCGGTTTGATTTCGGTTATTTTACGGATAAAACCGAATAATAACCAAAAACCGAAATATATATATATATATATATATATATTATAATTTAAAATACTAAAATATATGCTAGATATTTTTCCTCTCAGTCATTATCCGCCTAACACACACGAAATTAGATCTAAATCCAAAAATAAAAGAGAAACCCCTTATCTCACCTAGCTGTTGAATAGTTGCCGCACCACCGCCCATCCACGCCCTTCGTCGCCCCCAGCCACGCCACCTGTCGTCGCCGCCCTTCGCCGCACCCTAACCCATCAGTGTTGCAGTGTAGAGACTCCAGAGACACATTCGACATCTCGAATCACTGCCACTTCGCACTTACAGCCCACCGTCGGTGCCGTCCCAATTCCGATGTTCGCCCTCGCCTCTCGCTAGTCACCATTTTTCACTTTCAGCAAGAAGTAATATTTTTTTAAGGATTTTCCTTTTAAAATGTATCTTGTGCTATTGTCTTCATATAAATAATTTCTTATAGTCGGGGCTAGATGGATCTTGAATTAATTGGGAATTTGTTTAGAAATTAAACATTTTGAATGTGTTGTGAACTGGTGAAATGCTCCAGTAATGTGAAAAACCCTCAGAAAAAAAAGCTATTTAATTTTGGTTAATAACCGAAATCGAACCGAAAATTTTGGTTCGGTTGTATATTGGTTTTACTCTATTTCGGTCGGTTTCGGTTACGAGTTATGGAAATTTCGGTTCGGTTATTACTATTCGATGCTCACCCCTAGTTGACATGCTGTTGGGATATTTTAGTTTTGATGATTTTCCAAAACAACATGTAATAGGTTTGAAAGCAGTCAGGATAGTATCTTTTAGTTTCAGGTCAGGCTAGGTTGTTTCTCAGGAGAACAGGTTATCAGTGGAGGAAGAACTCATCTGAGGGGGGAACTCAGTGAGGGGGAACTCTGCTGAGAGGAACTCAGCTGAGGGAAGAACTCTACTGAGGGGGAACTTAGTGAGGGAGAACTCACTGACAGAGCCTGAGGAAGTCAAGATGACATCACAAAGAGATCGACTGAAGCCATGTCAGAAGACCTGAACCTGAAGAGAAGCCTGAAGGAAGTCCCACTGAGTATAAACCTGACTATTCTAAGCTGGTCAGTAGACTACTCAGTGAAGAGCATGATCAGGAGGATCAGTGCTGTACCAAGTAGGTCCTAAAGGAGTCAGGCTACTGTGGTCAGGGAAGATTGTCATTCAGCCTTATGACAATCTTCTTGGAGAGATCTTCAAAAGTCTACTGAAAGACAACTACACTGAAGACATTCATGTCTACTGAAGATTATCAAGTCAGTGGAGGATAAGTCATCTGAAGTCAGTGTGCCCTGATCAAGTCCACTGAACCAAAGAGCCGTTGGACTCAGTCCACGTGGACCAATCAAGTTAAGACAACTCATCTGACACTGACAAGGCCGAGTTCCAAGAAAAGTAGGTGTTCCCTACTGATAGTCTGGATTCAAATGTGACTACCTCCAACGGTAACATTTGAATCTACACTATAAATACAAGCTTCCAGCTGCGGTTTCAAGTGTGTGATAGGGGAAATCTACACCTACGAGCTGGTGGTGCGAGAGTGGTGCAAGTCATGAGGGAGTCATAAGGGTGCACCATCTCCATCAAGAACACTGACCTGAGTTTTTCATAGTCATATTTGAGTGTTCCAGTTTGTATACTCGAGCCTATCATATACATCCTAAGCTTAGAGAGATTTTCCCAACCTTAGCTTAAAGGCTAAAACCATGTAAGGGAAAATCTCACCTAGTTGGAGAGAACCAAACCAAACTAAACCCTTTCCAGAATAGTGTTAGGTGTTGCAGTAAGGTGAGGAGAGACAGTCCCTGAGTGAAGAGGGATGTGAGGCCAGTTCGAGAGGCAGCTCCGCGGAGGGGTGTGAGTCCAGTTGTGAGTGCACCTTGGCACGTTAAAAACAAGAATCCCGGGTAGTGGATTTCCTGTTAAATCAGGCAGTGGATGTAGGAGCTTGAGCCTCCGAACCACTTTACATTGTTGTGTTCTTTATTGCTTTACTGACTTGCATAACATCAGTGTTAAAACAAAAATTTCTCCTAATTTCCCATATTGTCCTTATTTATGAAAGAAAAATGGGACCAACAATTGGTATCAGAGCGGGTTGTTCACATGACCACTGATCCAGTTTTGTTCAGAAAATTGGTCAACCGAACAGATCTTATATGTTTTAAAACTATGGGAATTTCTGCATGTCTCAAACTATTACATGTGCTCTGACCTCATTCTTGTAATAGAAAATCTTTTTGTTAGAAGTTTTGGAATCATCAAAAAGGGGGAAATTGTTGGGATATTTTAGTTTTGATGATTTTCCAAAACAACATGTAATAGGTTTGAAAGCAGTCAGGATAGTATCTTTTAGTTTCAGGTCAGGCTAGGTTGTTTCTCAGGAGAACAGGTTATCAGTGGAGGAAGAACTCATCTGAGGGGGGAACTCAGTGAGCGGGAACTCTGCTGAGAGGAACTCAGCTGAGGGAAGAACTCTACTGAGGGGGAACTCAGTGAGGGAGAACTCACTGACAGAGCCTGAGGAAGTCAAGATGACATCACAAGGAGAACAGACTGAAGCCATGTTAGAAGACCTAAACCTGAAGAGAAGCCTGAAGGAAGTCCCACTGAGTATAAACCTGACTTTCTAAGCTGGTCAGTGGACTACTCAGTGAAGAGCCTGATCATGAGGATCAGTGTTGTGCCTAGTAGGACCTGAAGGAGTCAGGCTACTGAGGTTGGGAAGCTTGACAAATAGCCTTATGTCAACTCCCCTGAGTGGACTTCAAGTCTACTGAAGGAAGTCCACTGAGAAGACTTAAAGTCCAATGATGGCTCCTAAGAGGACTTCAAGTCTACTGAAGAAAGGTATCCTGAGAGGATTACAAGTCAGCTGAAGACAAGTCGCCTGAAGTCAGGACTACCCTGATCAAGTACCCTGAAGAAAAGAGCCGTTGGACTCAGTCCACGTGGACCAATCAAGTCAAGGCAGCGAATCTGACAAAAGCTGACAAGGCCATACTTTACTGAAAAGGAGGATTTCACTCCAGAGATAGTCTGGATTTGAATGTTACTCTCTCCAACGGTAACATTCAAATCCACACTATAAATACAAACTCAAGCTTCATTTGTAAGTGTGCGAATGCAAGAGCTGGAGGTGTGAGAGTGGTGCAAGTTCAAGGGAGTCATAAGGAGGCACCATCTCCATCAAGAACACTGACCTGAGTTCTTCATAGTCATAATTGAGTGTTCCAGTTTGTATACTCGAGCCTATCATATACATCCTAAGCTTAGAGAGATTTTCCCAACCTTAGCTTAAAGGCTAAAACCATGTAAGGGAAAATCTCACCTAGTTGGAGAGAACCAAACCAAACTAAACCCTTTCCAGAATAGTGTTAGGTGTTGCAGTAAGGTGAGGAGAGGCAGTCCCTGAGTGAAGAGGGATGTGAGGCCAGTTCGAGAGGCAGCTCCGCGGAGGGGTGTGAGTCCAGTTGTGAGTGCACCTTGGCACGTTAAAAACAAGAATCCCGGGTAGTGGATTTCCTGTTAAATCAGGCAGTGGATGTAGGAGCTTGAGCCTCCGAACCACTTTACATTGTTGTGTTCTTTATTGCTTTACTGACTTGCATAACATCAGTGTTAAAACAAAAATTTCTCCTAATTTCCCATATTGTCCTTGTTTGTGAAAGAAAAATGGGACCAACAATTGGTATCAGAGCGGGTTGTTCACATGACCACTGATCTAGTTTTGTTAAGAAAATTGGTCAACCGAGCAGATCTTAAATGTTTTAAAACTATGGGAATCTCTGCATATTTCAAACTATTACATGTGCTCTGACCTCATTCTTGTAATAGAAAATCTTTTTGTTAGAAGTTTTGGAATCATCAAAAAGGGGGAAATTGTTGGGATATTTTAGTTTTGATGATTTTCCAAAACAACATGTAATAGGTTTGAAAGCAGTCAGGATAGTATCTTTTAGTTTCAGGTCAGGCTAGGTTGTTTCTCAGGAGAACAGGTTATCAGTGGAGGAAGAACTCATCTGAGGGGGGAACTCAGTGAGGGGGAACTCTGCTGAGAGGAACTCAGCTGAGGGAAGAACTCTACTGAGGGGGAACTTAGTGAGGGAGAACTCACTGACAGAGCCTGAGGAAGTCAAGATGACATCACAAAGAGATCGACTGAAGCCATGTCAGAAGACCTGAACCTGAAGAGAAGTCTGAAGGAAGTCCCACTGAGTATAAACCTGACTATTCTAAGCTGGTCAGTAGACTACTCAGTGAAGAGCATGATCAGGAGGATCAGTGCTGTACCAAGTAGGTCCTAAAGGAGTCAGGCTACTGTGGTCAGGGAAGATTGTCATTCAGCCTTATGACAATCTTCTTGGAGAGATCTTCAAAAGTCTACTGAAAGACAACTACACTGAAGACATTCATGTCTACTGAAGATTATCAAGTCAGTGGAGGATAAGTCATCTGAAGTCAGTGTGCCCTGATCAAGTCCACTGAACCAAAGAGCCGTTGGACTCAGTCCACGTGGACCAATCAAGTTAAGACAACTCATCTGACACTGACAAGGCCGAGTTCCAAGAAAAGTAGGTGTTCCCTACTGATAGTCTGGATTCAAATGTGACTACCTCCAACGGTAACATTTGAATCTACACTATAAATACAAGCTTCCAGCTGCGGTTTCAAGTGTGTGATAGGGGAAATCTACACCTACGAGCTGGTGGTGCGAGAGTGGTGCAAGTCATGAGGGAGTCATAAGGGTGCACCATCTCCATCAAGAACACTGACCTGAGTTTTTCATAGTCATATTTGAGTGTTCCAGTTTGTATACTCGAGCCTATCATATACATCCTAAGCTTAGAGAGATTTTCCCAACCTTAGCTTAAAGGCTAAAACCATGTAAGGGAAAATCTCACCTAGTTGGAGAGAACCAAACCAAACTAAACCCTTTCCAGAATAGTGTTAGGTGTTGCAGTAAGGTGAGGAGAGGCAGTCCCTGAGTGAAGAGGGATGTGAGGCCAGTTCGAGAGGCAGCTCCGCGGAGGGGTGTGAGTCCAGTTGTGAGTGCACCTTGGCACGTTAAAAACAAGAATCCCGGGTAGTGGATTTCCTGTTAAATCAGGCAGTGGATGTAGGAGCTTGAGCCTCCGAACCACTTTACATTGTTGTGTTCTTTATTGCTTTACTGACTTGCATAACATCAGTGTTAAAACAAAAATTTCTCCTAATTTCCCATATTGTCCTTATTTATGAAAGAAAAATGGGACCAACACATGCTGTTGAAATTTGGAAGAGATGAATTTGTATAAATCCTGTTAGCTTTTTCCATGGCTTGAGCAATCGTACTTGACATGTTACCGAAATTTTGGAAGAGAAATTTGCTTAGTTGACATGTTACTGGAATTTTTTAGTTTTTTCTATATTATTTGTCACTTTGTCTTATAACTGAGAATAGCTAAAAGTTTAAAAAATGAGGTAAAAAATAGAAAGAGAAAAACTTATTTGAACCATCATAAACATAAGTTCTATACCAAAATACATGTCAAAATGCAATGATCATCCTCAGTTAATTCAATGGGTGTTGTTCAACATAATACTTTGTTACATATTGATAATAGACAATATAATCTCATACTACTGTTACTTTGATCATTTACCAAGAATTTTCTCAGAATAAGTAAATTAGAGAGATAGGGTTCTTACCTCTTAATTGTAGACACTACAAATTATTTAAATAAAAAAAACAAATAAGCATAGAATAATGACCTTGTAGCATAGAAATGAAATATATTCACAAAAGACACCTAGCATTTTCTCTCTGTATATGCATTGATCTTTTTTTCACCTAACAATATTCTGAAAAATAATGGCAAAGCTTACTCTGGTTGTTTAAGAAAATCAATATAATTTTGAGTTTAGAGAGAGACAACACTGGCTATTTAGGGAAATCCCACATGTTTGCAAAATTCACTAATAACAACCTGAAAACTATAGAATTGGAAAATAAATGTGAAAACATAAGTCACCCATTCCTAATGAACACAACTTAATCCGAATTCCAAACCCAAAATTCTAGCTAATAGAAAATTTAAACATAATTTTTTTTTTCCGAGCTTTCCACACCCTCCATATCATCGGTGCAAAAATACCGACTTCATCATGTCATTTGTAAATTCGCAATCGTATAGCTGACTATGTGCTGCTTATATCCCAAAAGACTTACCAATGATAGTTCTCATTAAAGAAAGGGAAGACATTTAAGCAACCAAGAAAGGGGTACAAGCTGCTTTCTATTTAACTTAAAACTAAAGATAGAGAGACAAGGAAATATTTTATTTACACTTATCCTAAGCGAAAATTATTATTTTGGATACTAGTTTATGGGTGTTTGTAAAATTAGGACATTATCTTTACAATTTCTTTTATGTTGGGCAAATTTAGGCCAAATTTTATAAAATGTAGGCAAATAAAACCCAATTATGATGTGTTCAGTTGACCATAATTTTATAAAATTTAGCTTAATTTTGCCAAAATTAAAAGTTAGTATTCTAGTTTTGCAAGTTTGTACAGATAATGTCCTAATTTTTGCAAGCTCGTAAAGATAATGTCCCAATATGAAAGTCTGTAGAGATAGTTTCCTAATTTTGCAAACATACACAAAATAGTGCCAAAAAAATATCCCCTTGTCCTAAATTACAAATGTGTAGCTAGTGGGGAATGATATACAAAAGTAGAAGTAGAGCTTGTTGCAATGGTTCACTACACAATAGAATTCTTATTGAAATTTGCGATGATAGTCTTTATACGTCGTCAACAGAGTACATGTATTGGGCATGTCTCTGACTATTGTGGGCATTATGTTAACAGGCAGATTGTTGATCTGCAGATAATCATACGGACTTGAGACAATATAATAATCAAGAAATATACTTCTATTTAACTTATAAGAACTCAGAAGCAATTATTAAATCATACCAGGTCACTGCAATTTGGACAAAAAATGCAATACAAGAATGTATATTCACATAAAAGCTTGCAAAGATTGAAGAACGATAGCACTTAAAGACTAAATTGGAAACACCTTTAAGAAAAAATTGACACTTGCTTTCTCATACTCGGACTTGATGTGTCCCAAGTTTGATGATCTCCATCCTGTGTTGGTGTTCTTACATTGAGCTCATTTAGTCTTCAATTAACTTGATCCATGATAATTCATCTAATGCAACTACCACTACTACTTTTTCCAATAAAATAATTTAATACTCCTTCCGTCCCCAAAGACTCTTCATACTTTTGGGGACACACTTTTTTAAGAATAATATGTATTAAGTAGAATATTGAAGATGATGTGTAAAATTTTACTATTAAAGTAATGAATTTGGCTGGAGTTAGTGTAAAAAATAATGGCATTTTTATGTAAATATGTGACTATTGTGAAGATAAAGTCAAGTAGGAATTTTTATTTATAGCGTGTGCAAAGTGTTTGGGGACGAACAAAAAAAAGAAAGTGTGCAGAGTGTTTGGGGAGGGAGGGAGTACCTGATTCTTGGATTTGACGGTCTGGGTTGAAGAAAGATATTCAACATCAATCACACTTTTTTTTTTCTTTATATGCCATTAATTGGTTTCCCTAGTAGGAAAACCAACTAATAATCATTGAGTGGAGAATCAAATTGACCACAATTCGAGAATTATTGAACAATAGGAAGATAAAGTTGAAGTCTGTTTACCATAAGGGCTGAAATTAAAAGAAAAATTGCATTACAAGTCACCAGATTTTGTCCTGGATTTTGCAAAAGAAGAAAATGTGTAGTAGAATCCCAGGTTTCACCAAGGCTGAAATCTGATAACAAATTGACTTTCAACCACTAGCTGGTCAGAGAAAAATAATATTAATTAACATAATGTATGCCATATCTACAACTAAAACAACTGGAAATAAATGTAAGGGTGACCTATGATACGCACCGCTATTATGAACAAATTCAAGTAGCAATCAACATGTCTCCACAAGGTCAGAATAACCAACAACATATCTTTGTACAAAGAAGAAAAGTTGGTAATGAAAATTTGAATCCCGTCCAAATCACTGGTTGCGTAAGAGCATGATAAGAAGCAGTGTGAGCTAAAGCTATAGAACGAACTCCAATAAAAGAGTAAGAGGTATTAAGGGTCCTAGCAAACAATACAATGTGAGAAAGAATCAATTAATTTCCAAAGCTTGACGTCAAAGCTTTTGAAAAGAAAAAAAGACAGTTCTCAAAGTTATTTAACACACACTAAATGCTTGAGTCTTAGAATAAGAGAGCCCCATTTCTTCATTCAAACCCACCTTACAAGTTTAAACTTAATCTTGCACATACTTCATGAATAGATTCGTCAACATATTTCAAAATTCTTATATTCCTTCCTATATATGAAGACCAACACAGAACAAAAAAAAAAAAAATACAAAAAAACTAAATGAGCAGAAAGGCGGGAGGGAGAGACCATCTCTAGAAGCTTTTTTTGTGCATGGAGGTTAAGTGCAAGTTTGCACCCATGAACTTCATCATTTGCTATTCTGCAATGCCTCCTTAAATATTTAGTTTCAAAATAATAGATGTGATGACTCCATCTAAGGTTCTTAATCTATGAACTATGTTATACAGAACCATCATAAGATCAACAAAGAGTTATATCTATTCTAAATTTTAGGTCCCCAGCTTTATGTCCTACTTAACACCATGGAGCATCATCCATAATCAAACTATAAACCTGACTCTAATTATGGTACTCTCTATCGTAATACTTCACATTACCCAAAAGATAAATATCATGTATCCAAATGGCAAAGCAAACTGGATTATGACCTTAGGCAACATTCAAGCCACATCATGAAGCAAACAAGATTCACCATACCAGGATCTAATTGTAGCAACAATAAGCCTGAAATATCATGTATTACCATCATAAGGTTCACCATATATAAGGGGTAAACAATCTAATATTAGCAACTTGTGATGTAACTGAATGAGACAAAAGTTAATTCTAGTAACGACCAACATAAATCTAAGAAATACGAAAGAAGAAGGAGAAATATGTTGATAGATAGTTCCATCAAAAAACATCATGGGTTGTGGTGATTTGTTTGCAAGGCAACTAACCATTTGGTTACCAAGCCAGTTTATGCGGAAAACTATCACAAAACTTTACTAAAAATGAAGCATGGAAATTGCTAATATATTATTTAGAGTTCCACAACAAAGAAATTACCCAGATTAATTTTCACAAAATTTAATCTCTATACAAACAGATCAGATTTGGTTCCAAATGAGGTGACTAATTCTCTCCTCATACATTAATTTCAAGGTTTTGCCTAGATATAAATACATCAGATGTCAAATAAAGTATCACATTTACAAGTAATATTCATTAAGCAAAAGCCAAATAATGCTTAAAAATATGCCAACATACAATACATAATAGATATCATCAAAGATTGCATATTTAATAGAAAATCAAAGAACCTAGTGTTGAGTGAAAGGAAAGAGGGAGTTCCACTAATCCTAATTTTGTATCTAAATTTGATGGAGAAATAATAGAGGAAGATTGTTGTTGTCCATGAACCATTAAAAGTGCAATTCTAATCTAGATACAATGAATTCCAAAATCTACGAATATAAACGAAACCCAACCTTCAATTTGTATCTTATTGATACATTTTGTAAGAAATCGATGAACATGGCAGTTAACTCGTTCCGCCTCTGTCGCGCGGCCGTCCTCCGGCAGTCGGAATTTGAATTTGTATGGAAACCTCCAAAATTAAATTAATCCTCAAGTCTAATCAACTGAAATTGTACTCAATCTCATTGTAGCACAAGCACTATCAGATAATTGAGATTCTAATATAAATTTTTTAAATCCCTTAGAAACAAAAATTTCAACTAAACAAATGAACGAACCTGCGAGACGGAGGATGGAGGAGGGAGACGGTAACACAGGCGTAGTGACAGAGGCGGATTGCCATAGAATGAATCACATCATTTTCTCACTACAAAATTTGGCATATAAATTCATCAAGTTTAAACACGCACACCTCATATACCAGTCGAATGGGCCAATCAAGGGTGTCTACGGAATCAGGTGTCTCACCCGCGTGAATAATCCTAGACGTCGTCAATGGGATCCGTAGAGTACATGTACATCTCAAATTACATATTTAAAATGGTTCAGATTTGGTAGGAGATTGAGAAGGATTTATGAGAAAGAAAATTGAGGTGATGAAAGGGAAATGAGGGGACTCATACGGCAAGAAGGGGACTCAAAAGGATGAAAACGTACTAAATAAAAAATGAAAGGGGTAAAATAGTCAAAAAATGATTTACTAAGTCTAGACACTTTTATATATATTATAGATTATAGATTTATAAATTATTTTAAAGAGCTTATAAATTCAGTCAAACACCCTGGGCTATAAAATGAACTAAATCCATACAACTCCATCTAATTTGTTATTATTAATTATTAAGTCTATAGTTATTCTAAATAAATCCTTCGTCAATTTTAAAAATATCAACATCTCAAATCCTTCAGTTTTTTAATTCTGTAGGCAGATAAAAAGAATATGCACGCTGATTTTATAGGCTTTGTCACGAAAAAATAGGATAAAGATTATGGATCAGTCATCAACAGTCCAACTCAATAAAAATAAAAGAAATAAATAGATAATCAGAGTCAATTGATTGTTGACTTTAATTTGAATCTATAGCTGGGGTTAGATCCTGTTATTAATCTTTTAAGTACTGTACATAAATTGACTGGAGTACTAGATGTATAGATCCTATATATTTCGTAGAAAATATACATTGGAAAGTAAATATAAGCAAAAATAATTTATATGATACACGAAGTCGGGTCCTACGCAAATAGCTGGCCCAAATGTTAAAAATACTTTTTTATTAAAAATATTTTTTTGAAACGCATTTTTGTGATAATGACACTAGTTTGAAACCCGGACCGGCCACGAACACATTTTTGTGATAATGTGTCTCCATTTTCTCACCTAATGACCTAATACTCACAGAAACCACAGATCTTCAAATCTTTTATGGAGTTGGAATGAAATATTACTGGTGCAATCCTAAATTTGATCTTCAACCTCAATCATCTATCTTCTTTCCCCATCTATTCCTTATGCGGTCCTTTGATTTTTTTTTTCTTTCTTTTTATGTTTTCCTTTTAATAAGAAAGTCGTCCTTTAATTTTTTTTCTTGTTTTTTTTTAATTAGAACCGTTTTTTTTTTTTGGGTTGTCGGTTATCCAGTTTAACCCGGTTCTTGACCGGTTCACGACGGTGTCATAAGAAACCGTTTTAGGTTGAGAATCGGACCAGTGCCGTGTCCGGTTCCCGGTTAAACCGGTTGAACCGGCCGGTCCAATTTTCAAAACATTGCAAAGCATTGGATGTCTATGTGGCAAATGTCTTTAGCCTATATCTCAAAGTCATTGGCCTCTCCTTTGATCAAATTCAGACTTTTGATCTTGGCCATTGTTTCATAAGCATTTAATCTTATCCATTCATTTTGTATCAAGTTTTCTATAAATTTTTCAATTCCCTAATCACTTTCATTTGTCTTTTTTCGTACACCTTCGATTTTAGGGTTTAATTTCTCTCAATTCTCAATTCCCTCGTCACTTTCATTTCTCTCTTCAATTCCCGATATTTTTTTTTCTTCTTTTTTTTATTCATTTGCAGTGATTAAAGAAGATTCATAGTATTCGTATTATTTTTTTTCCTATTCAATTATTTGTCAATTATCATTTGATTCTAATCTAGCGATTTTTTTTTTTTTTTTTTTGCAGATTTCTTGCGCCACTTTATTTTTTGTGTTTGTATTAAATTTAACTTGATATAAAAATAATCATCCGCTTCTTTGTATTTTTTTTCTAATTCGCTTTTTCTTTTTCCAGGTTATAACATACGTTTAACATCTTCGTTAGAGCTTGAAGATTATATTAATGATTGAAGATTTTTTATGAAGCTTTTTATTTTCATTATTTTTAAATATTTTATTTGAATTTTTTATAAGAATCGTGTATGTCTTTTTCATATTAAATGAAGATCGAAATATTGTATAAGATCATGGAGTGCTTTCCATCATGAATGTTTTTTTTTTTTTTTTGTTTGTTGATGGGCGAACATCAATCACTATTTGGCGAACATAAATTAAAGCCCAAATGAAGATTACAAAACATCAACCCCAAATTAAAGATAACTAACAAAGAAAATCAAAGGGGAATGCATCAATCAACCCGAGAGGTGTATTAAATGACGAACAACTCTTTCAACGAACAACATACTGGCGAACAGGTCCTGAGACCCGAGGCCAGTTATGGACCCTACATCAAATCATTGATGACGAGCAACATTGTCAAAAGGTAGTGCATCTAACAGCCTAAGAGGTGTATGTTGACGAACAAAGGACCAAGATCCCTGAGCCTATCTCTATTGAATACAAGGGCGAACAACTTCCGAGCCATAACCTCAAGAGGCGAACAACTTTTACCAAAAGAACAATTTGGACCAACCAAGCCCATCAAGACGAACAACAATGAGCCCGAGATAAGATAAATGAAGACTTTGTAACTAAGTTTCAGCTTAGATAAGGTCAAACAAGGTCAAAGGACACTTGTCTAGCATGCAAGCTAGGAAGTCTAAAAGTCATGGACACCTCCTACTTGCAGGAAGTCTAAAAGTCATGGACACCTCCTACTTGCTAGTCTCTATAATAGTTGTTCTCCAGCTAAGAAATACAAGTTCAAATTCACAAATACTCTCAAAACACACACAAACACACCTAAACGTGCACACATACGAAATAAATATGGATTCGACTCTCGTATTTACGATTTTACCACCCGAACCTTCGATTTATCATTTACGATGATAACCAATCACACATTCTTGTTTGGTGATCTTAAACCGAATTAAAACAGCCATTAATCCACACGATTAAATTTGATCACCAACATTGTTATTATTAATTAATAAATTAATTTTATTGTTTTACTATTTGTTACGATTTACTTTATTTCTAAATTAATTATTCATTAATGTTTGTTATGATTCAAAATAATTCCAATTGCTTTGACTTTATGATCCGTCATATTTGTTATTAAACTTAATTTCAATTACCTTAAACTCTTTTATTACACTAATATTAGGAAGATAACTACTGCAATAAAGAAAAGCATATTCATTCCAATCCACACCCTTTAAGATCTCTCATTATTTTGATTTCATATCTAAAATGTGTATTTTCATTATAATTATTTTTTGAACTGTACACTTATTGTGTATTTCTCATCATAATTATTTTTTTATTTAACTAATAATTGTTTGTAGACTTATGTTCGGCTGCGTGACTATTCACCCACACATTTTGTTGCAATATGATGACCATCACCCACACATTTTGTTGCAATATGATGACCACTACATTAAGGAATGTTTGATTTTTCATTTTAATTGTATTTTGATTGATAACTAATTTAAGAATGATTGACAAATATTTCTACAGATTTATGTATATGAATTTATATTAATTGGGCATGTGAAAGTTCATAGACATGGTTAATTAAAATGGTCTGTAATTATTTTTAGATTAAAAGAACAATATATTTGAGAATATTCCATATTCTTTACTATCAAGAATGCCACAAAAATCAGTCACTTATTTGACACATACCTAAAAATATTTAAAGAATGTTTGACTAATAATCAATATCCTGAAAACCCGGTATTTATATTGTTTTGATAAATAATTATATCTTATGAAATTATTAATTTGCAATATTAACTATTCTAAACATAGTATGTTTGATAATTGATAGTGATTAAATAATTTTAGCGATCTTAATTGTCAATCACTAATAAATAATAAGTTGTCAATCACAAGTATTAAATAAATTGACAATCACAAAAAAAAAAATCATTTGTTGTATATACTACAAATTTATTCTCAAAAAAATTCATCGATAAATAATTTTAAAAATGTGATATTTTAAAGAAAAACTCCGTTTAATATTATAAAATAAAAAAAGTTTGTTGTTTGTTATGTGCTCATTAAATATTTAATTAATAAAAATTGTTAACATTATGAATAATAATTTTTTTTAAAAATAAAATCATTTTTTTGCTTTAATTACTTCACATGTATTTGAATCAACCATTAAATTTCAATTGCATGATGTAAGCTAAGAACTCTTAATGTATGAAATAACACCCAAACATGAATGTAATTGATTGGATTAAGCTTTGTTGACTATTAACTTATAAAATAATATCAATTGAATTCCGATGCATTCACGCATAATTTATAACTCTTTTATATTACAATTAATCGATTCCTCCTTAATGTCTACTAAGTAATGTATCATTAACCAAACATGATCTCCCATTACACAATAATATGACATCTCCTATTACACCAATAGACTGTTGTCAATGTCATGTATCATACTAGATAAAAATAAACTTAATCAAATTAACTAAAGGTTTAAATTTTTTTTTCTCTATATAAATCTTGTTAATAGCTAATTCAAATTAACTATAGTTTAAAAAAATTATGCTTTCTTTTATATCTGAACACACACTTACTCTGTTTGGTTAAGGATGATGGTGGATGAGATGGGGATGGAAAAAGATGGATGGGGGTAATTCTGTGAATAGTAAATCTGTGTTTGGTTAAGGATGGAGAAGTAGAGTTGGATGGAACTTTATGTCAAATCAATAGTGATGTTGTATTATTTTATTATTGTTAGTTAGTGGTAATGATTGTAATGATGAGTGATAGTATTATTTTATTCTTAATAGTTATTGGAGTTATGAGAGAGAATAAGTGGGTGAAAGAAAAGTAGGAGAGAGAATTAGTGGATGGATAAAAAAGTGATTAAAAAAGTAGGAGAGAGAATGAGTGGATAAATGAAAAAGTGATGATGTGATTGTATGAGATTTTGTGAGATGGGGAATGAGATGTGCCCATCCAAAATTGAATGGGATGGGGGATGACCCATCCCCATCCGGATGGGTCAATCCTTAACCAAACACCACCTTAAGAGTTTAAGAATCAATTATTAAAATTTAAATATATTAACTCCTACGATACATTATAGTTTTTTTTTTTTTAAATACATTAAATTTAAGACAAAGTATTATGTGAATGATATTCATGGTAACTATTACTGTAAATAACAATTTATTAACACTTTATGTTGAAACAACTAATACCTTTAATGAAAATAATCAATACCACTTCAACTAATATCTTTAGTGAAAACAATTAATATTCTTCGGAGCTAATACTTTTAATGCAATTCACTGATACATTTAGTATAATTTACTAATACCCTTCAAACAAGTTTCACCATGAATATCATTAATATAATACCTTTTCTGAAATTAAATTAAAATAATTTTCATAAATTTAAAATAGAACGTAAAAAAATAAATTAACGGGAAAATTTGTATGTATGTATGTATATCACTAGAAGTGAATTATATTAGGTCTTTTATATTAATTTTAAATTATTTCAACAATCTTTTATATCATTTATGTTTTTTCTTTAAATTTAGTTATAGATAAATAAACAATAATTGTATGCAGTGCTCATATGATACCTAATTAAAAACTAAATTAAATACTTTGCAAAGGAAAAGTAATTTTTTCTAAACTATTAATTCTTTTCAAAATGTTACATAAAAGGGTCAAAAAAAAAAATTTTAAAAAATATTTTAAATTTATTTCAAATAATCAAATATTTTCAAGTATATTTAAAGATAAATTATAAGTAGACAAAATTTTGTGTTTGATTTGTATAGGTGGGGATATAATAAAATTTTAAAGAATCCAATTTAGATGAAAATTTATTTTATCATGATAGCAAGAGTTCACATCATATTTATAATATCTTTTGGAAGAAATAATAATTTTTTTATTGTCCTAGCATAAGCAGTAAAATTTATTGAGAATTATTTACATTATTATTTCTAAGATGATTGGAGATAATTGTGCATTTTTATTTTTACCAAATAAATCTGAATAAGACTAGAGAATATCTATATTACTGGTATATATTACTCTATTCATCCTATAAAAATGGGTTTAAAACTAATTTCACACTATTTAAGATAAAGTTATTATAGTTACAATATTAAATATCTACTTGGCTTTACTATTTTGCCCCTCTGGTTACGCATATCCAAGACAATTATTAATAACAAGATATATTAATAGGGGCAAACATGAACCATTGAAGGGTATTAATTATTTTCACTAAAGAGTATTAGTTATTTTTACTGAAGGGTATTCGTTGTTTTCACAAAAGAGTATTAGTTGTTTACTGAAAACAAACTAAGACACTTGAAAACAACTAATACTCTTCAATGAAAATAACTAATACTCTTTAATAAAAATAACTATTACATTTCAATAATTCATGTATGAACCAATTTCACTCTATACATACTCAACAATTAATTAATTGTTCCTTAGCATGTGTTACTTGATGTGTCATTCCTGTTACACAATTCTATAATATCTCTCCTATTACACCATTATATTGATGTCACGTGTTATAATGGATAAAAAAAGAACTTAATCAAATTAACTATGGGTTTAGAAAAAATCTTTATTTTTTCTCTATAATTAAAAAAAGAAAATCATTTATTCTTTTTTTAAGTCTTTATCATACACTTAAGATTTTAAGAGTCAGTATTAAAATATAGAGTATTAATGTAGTGAAATTGATTTATACATGAATCATTAAAGGATATTATTTATTTTCAGTAAAGAGTATTATTTATTTCTACTGAAGCATATTAGTTGTTGTCACTGAAGAATATTAATTTAATTTCACTATACAATTAATACTCTTCAGTGAAAACAACAATACCCTTCAGTGAAAATAACTAATACGCTTTAGTGAAAAAAAACTAACATCCTTCAAAAGTTCATTTATGAACTATTTTCACTCTATACTTTGTCTTAAATATAAATGAGTAGGTATAAAAGGAAATTTGTTCCTACATGAATCATTAAAAAGTATTAGTTGTTTTCATTAAAGAGTATTAGTTGTTTTTCATTGAAGGGTATGTGTTGGTTATATTGAAAGTATTAGTCTTTATTGGAAACAACTAATACCCTTTAATGATTCATGTATGAATCATTTTCATTCTATACTTTGTCAAAATTTAAATATATTAACTCTTACTATACAATTTGTAACCTTTAAACATATTGAAATTAAATTAAAATAATTTAGATAAATTTAAAATAGAATGTGAAAAAGTTAAATATACAATCGGAAAAAAATTGTGAGTAAGGCTTGTGTGCACCCAATTGTATACTATGTGTTGATAGGCGAACAGTCGGGCAACAAGATTAAGCTAATTAAAAGTAAATGAATGACTAAAAGGTCATTAGAAATAAAAAGGTTAAAGGAGGCGAGTAGCAGGGATTTAGCTTTAATAAATTGGATAGGACGAGCAACTGGGTTAGATGTCAGAACATATTGGACGAGCAGCAGGTCACAAAGGAATAAAGATAAGCGAGCAGTACTAACAAGAAGATTCCAGAATAAACTGAAAGGGCGAGCAGGCGAGCAACAGGGCACCTCAGAAGATCATCAAGAATCCCACTAATTAGGCATTGCATTAGGAACAAACAAGTGTTTTAACACTTGTCATTGGGTAACATGTAATAGCTTAGGACTTAAGCAGGTGTCTAAACACTTGTCAATGTATAAATTAAAATGACTAAGGAGGTGACACCTCATGCTTGCTTGTACCCTATAAATACCCCTTCATGAGAAGGAGAAAATAAGTTCATTTATTAAAAAACAAGCCCAAACTCTTGCAATTTCGATTCTCAAACTTTACTTAGCTTAATCCAGTGTTTAATCTCATGTTATACACCTTGTTTGATGATCTTCTAAGCCTAAACAACCACTAATCACCCATATTAAATCAAGATCATCAACAATTGGCGCTAGAAGGAGGGCCGAACCTTCGGTTGGTTGAAGATTTGAAATAATCTTGCAAAAAGTCGCCGGAATCTGCAAATTACAGCCAGAATCCGGCGAGAAGTCATCGGAAACTAGAGTATAAAGGTGTTTGGTAATCATTTGTGACAAATTTGTTCACATTTAAGAACTTGAATGCATGCATGTGTGAATTAGAGTTTGTAAATAGCCAAATTCACACGTACAAGGCTAGTTATTCTTAAATTGACAATCATAAAGCACAAAAACTTCATAAAAAAACACTCAATATTTAATAAATGGCAAGATCACAAGAACGGTAATTCTCGAGTGCGCACCCGTCACACAGATCACGAACTAGGGTTTCATCAACGGGAGATCATGCACGGACGGTGCGGACGACATCCCGAAGAAACGTGCAAGTTACCATCGACACTCTCCCTCCGGAGGTGGAAGCTCTCACTCGAAATCCAGAAGAATGGGTGAAAACGATTGCCGTCTTGCAATCGTTGCAAAGACGTCAAGAAGCTGCTGGGCCATCAAGAGCTCAGGAGGCGAGCAACCAGGCAGCCGAGCAGGTGGCTAAACAGCATGAGGATATACGAGTGGATGAGGCAGATAGTGCCCAAGTCAGAAGGAACAGAGGCAAGGCCCCGATAAGTGAATGATTGGGAAGTCGAGATGAATCCATTCCTGGGGAAGGAGAGGAGTCGAGCAAGGAGACAACCAAGGATACAGGTCGCACACAAACAAGAGCAAGAACAGAGAATCATAGAAGAGATAGGAGAGAAACTCTCTAGAGGAGTGAGGAGCGAGCACACCCTGCTGCTCGCCCCTCAGTCCACGATATACTAAGAAGGTCCGCCTTTGGCCGTTTGGGTCCCAATGGAGCTAGCAACGTTGTTAGGCGAGCCACATAGGAGAAACGTCCCGTTGGAGAGGGACTACATCATGGTGAAGTTAGACTTGGCCATGATGAACAACCTTCCAATGGAAGAAAGTCTCCAGATGAATAGCAAGTCTTGAAGAAAGCAGTGGAAGAAATGCAAAAGCAGTTGGAGACCCAAAAGAGTGTTGGATCAACGGTATTGCCGTCATCACTATTATCTTCTGTAATCCTGAATGCTCCCATACAGAAGAAGATACCGTTTCCAACTATCAACCTGTATGAAGGGACGACAGACCCAAGAGTCCACCTGACAAAGTATTCAGATTTCATGATATCAATGGGGGCTACAGATGCGACTAAATGCCGTAACTTCCCACTTACACTTGGAGACGGACCTCATCGATGGTTCTCGGCATTAACCTCGGGATCCATCAACTTCTTTGTACATTTAAGCAAGGAGTTCCTGTCCCATTTCTCTACCGACGGGTCTTATTTAACACAAAGACACCGATTAGTGGATTTAAAGCAGGGAGACGATGAGTCCGACAGAAAATTTCTTGAGAGATTCGATAAAGTCCTATTGGAAGGGAAAATGGTGAGCGAGGATACGAAAATCGTAGCCGTGATGGCGGGACTTAAGAAAGGAACTGACCTTTGGAAGGAAATGCATCTAGCCTTCCCCAAGACTTGTGCAGAATTTAGACATAAGGCTGGCATATATATTTCAATGCAAGAAACTCTTCAAAAGGAATTGGGAGACAAGGCTGACCCAAAAAAGTCAGGGAAAAAATCAGGAGCAGAATACAAAGCTCCCAAAAACATGAAAGCTTTTAATGAAGGAGCAGATTTGAAAGAAAAGCTGAACCAAGTCCTGGCTACGTCAGTAGAGGTTGTGTACAACAATGTGAAAGACAAAGACATGCTATCAGAGCCTAGAAATATTCGACAAGAGCGAGAAAAGTTAAATCCAAATAAATACTGCGCGTATCATCAAAACATAGGTCACTTCACAAGTGAATGTCGGGACCTTCTGAACCAATTATGAAGGTTTTATGAAGAAGGAAAACTATCAGAATTCGTAAAAAGGTAACTGGGAAAGAGACCAAGAGCAGTGGCATCCTCCAGCTCGGAAGATGAGGAAAGTGACGAGCAGCAGAGCAGGAGAGATAAGAAAGGGAAAAAGACAATGACAGCTCCAGCTGAACCAGTACGAGAGATCTTGATGCTCGAACCAACTGGACCAATATGAGGTTGTTCAGATGGAAGGCCCCATATGTCCAAGAGAAAGAGGAAGGTGGAGCTCAGGGTCGTAACTTAGGTTAAGGAAGTGGGAGTGAACCCGGTGATTAAAAAGACGGGGAACTTAACATTCTCAGAAAAAGACTTGGACGGGATACTCACTCCTCACAATGATTCGCTAATCATCTGCACCAACATCATGGGAACTCGAGTCCATCGCCTGCTAGTGGACACCGGCTCCTACACAAATATCTTGTTCAAAAGCACGCTAGATCAGTTAGGAGATTATGCTGAATATGTAAAAGATTATAATCACAAGATAGTGGGATTTGGAGAGGTTGTAACCATTCCCTTAGGTGTAGTTACGCTATCGGTTGGACTTGTATCGACTGAGAACCTTGATAGGAGGTTGACTAGAATGGTAGAATTTTTTGTTGTAGACCAACAATCTGCCTACAATGGGTTTTTCGGTCGCCCTTTTATGAATGAATTCAAAGCAGCCGTTTCAACGTACTACTATTGTCTTAAATTTCCAACTTTGAAAGGATTAGGCACGGTGAAAGGCGATCAGAAGAGAGCTCGAGAATGCCTCCTGCAAATACAACCAAAAGACAACAAAGTGTCCATTATGGATGAACAACCGAGCAGCAGGGTTGAAGACAAACCTTCCATCTTAGACGAAATCATGGAGTCCATAGACACAGAGATGATGGAAGTAGACGAACAGTAGGGTGTAGGCAAGCAGGAGGTTCAAAACGAGCAGCAGGGAGAAGAGGTTGTGTCCGTTCCAAATGAAGTTGAGGATATCAAGCCAAGGCTAGGAGCAGAGCTGATGATGATTGAAGAGGAGCTTAACCTAGAAGGACCCATAATCGATCCTCGTTGGAAAAGCCAAAAGAGAAAAGCAACACCGGTTGAAGAATTGGAGGCAATAAAAGTTGACCCAAACCGAGAAGATTTGGAACTTTTTATTGGGTCTGAGCTCCCTGAGCCATACAGATCCAGATTGAAAGAATTCCTCAAATCTAATCTCGACGTGTTCGCATGGTCACACGCCGATATGGTAGGCATTAACCATGAGCATGCTTGCTATAAGCTAAATATTGATCCAACTAGGAAACTGGTAAAGCAAAAAAGAAGAAAATTTGGACCTAACAAGAACGAGGCATTGGGTATGGAAGTGAAAAAGCTACTGGACAACGATCTTATCAAACAAGCTTTGTGTCCTAAATGGGTAGCAAACCCGGTGCTAGTTCGAAAGCCGAATGGAACATGGAGGTTGTGCATTGACTTTACCGACTTGAATGTTGCATGCCCGAAGGACAACTTTCCACTTCCACACATTGACCAGCTGGTGGACAACACGGACGGGCATGAACTCCTCACATTTATGGATGCGTTTGCAGGCTACCACCAAATCCCAATGCACCCGGACGACCAGGAGCACACAACATTTTATACCAACAAAAACTTGTTATGTTGGAAGAGGATGGCGTTCGGATTGATTAACGCAGCAGCCACGTACCAAAGGCTTGTCAATAAAATATTCGATGAACACATTGACAAGACAATGGAAGTATACGTAGATGACATAGTCATAACAAGTCCAAAGAAGGAAGATCACCTAGAACACTTATCACAAGCATTCGAAATACTCTGAGCATACAATATGAAGCTAAATCCAAAAAAGAGCAGCTTTGGAGTTCATTCAGGAAAATTCCTTGGGCACATGGTCAGTCAACGAGGCATTGAAGCAAACCCATCGAAGGTGAGGACAATCATGGATATGCAGCCACCGAGATCAGTCAAGGAAGTCCAACGGCTCACTGGATGTTTAGCAGCCTTGAATAGATTCATTTCGAGATCCGGTGATAGATGCCGACCTTTCTTTGATGCTACCAAGAAAGGACAGTTTCAATGGACAACAACTGTCAGCAAGTATTTGAGCAACTAAAAGAATACCTTGGCGACACCAAGATACTGTCAAAACATGTTTCTGGAGAAAAGATGTACCTATACCTGGCTGCCTCAGAAGTGGCGATCAGCTCGGTCTTAGCTCGTGCAGAAGGAAAGTTCCATTTACCAATCTACTATGTGAGTCAGGCCTTGCACGAAACAGAAATCAAATATTCACCAATGGAAAAGTTAGCCTATGCACTGGTAATGAGTGTAAGAAAGCTACGACCATACTTCTTTGACCATCAAGTAGAGGTGTTAACAACATTTCCATTAAGACAAATTTTGCAAAAGCCTGAGACTGCTGGTTGCCTCCTCAAGTGGTCCCTCGAAATAAGCCAGTTTGGAATATCTTATGCACCTCAAACAACGATCAAAGGACAAGCGTTAGCCGACTTCATAGTCGAACTAACCTTTCCTCAAGATCCGACGAGAGGTCATAACAATCCATGGCACATGTACGTTGATGGATCATCAACTAATACAACATCAGGAGCCGGAATAGTGTTGATCAACCCTGATAGGCAAGTATTCACTTCAGCTGTCAGATTTGAGTTCATGGCGACAAACAACGAAGCTGAGTATGAAGCACCGATTGCCGGACTTCGGTTAGCATTGGTTGTGGGGGCACGAAGATTGCAAATATATGGGGACTCACCGTTGATAGTCAACCAAGTCCGAGGGGAATACGAGGCAAAAGATGATAACATGGCTCTGTATCAAAAAATTGTAGCTCATCTAGCATCCTTATTCGAACAAATCTACATTGAACAAGTGCCAAGAGACAATAATGCCCAAGTAGATGCACTTGCTCGTCTGGCTACCAGCACGGGACCAACAGAACTTTCAGAGGTTACGATAACCAAAATACTTCACCCATCAACTAACGATTACAAAATCAATCAAGTTGAAGAAGAATTTGGGGAAGATGACTGGCGGACTTCAGTCAAGTACCTCAAGGATGGTGAAGTACCCAAAGACCCACAAGAGGCAGCCAAGACGACCAGGCGAGCAGCAAGGTTCACTATCATGGATGGACAACTGTTCAAAAGAGGATTCTCACTTCCCTTACTAAAATGTTTAGCAAGGGGGCAAGGCCAAGAAGTCTTAAAAGAAATTCATGAAGGTGTATGCGGAAATCATGCAGGAGGGCGAGCATTAGCATACAAAACTGTGAGACAAGGATACTATTGGCCAACTCTGCTGCAAGACGCGATAAAAGTTGCAAAGACATGTCATAGGTGCCAGCTGTTCGCCCCCAGTATTCATAGGCCACCAACTGAACTAATATCAATAAATAGTCCCTGGCCATTCATAAAGTGGGGGATAGACATCATAGGACCTTTCCCAACCGGAAAGGGGAATGTAAAATTTGCGGTAGTGGTTGTGGACTATTACACAAAATGGGCCGAAGCAGAGGCACTCGTGATGATCACGCAAGAAAAGATGATTAGCTTTATTTGGAAAAACATCGTGTGCCGGTTTAGAGTCCCACAAGAAATCTTAACAGACAACGGAAAGCAGTTCGAAGGCAACAAGATAAGGGACTTTTGTAAAAAATGGGGCATCAAGAAACACTTTTCAACACCCTATCATCCTCAATCCAACGGTCAAGTCGAGGTAGTTAACAAAATAATCAAACACATTTTGAAGATTCGTTTGGTAGACAAGAAAGGCAAATGGTCAGAAGAATTGCCAGAAGTACTCTGGGCCTACAGGGTATCATATAGGACGAGCACTGGGGAAACTCCATTTACTATGGTATTTGGCACCGAAGCAATCATACTGGTAGAGCTCAAAGTACCGACAGAGCGAACAGCAGGATTCGACGAGCAGTTAAACAATGCGGCTTTAGCTGCGGAGATGAATTTGATTGATGAAAAAAGGATTTCAGCAGAAATGAAGAATGCGATATACAAAAAAAGAATCGCAAAATATTACAATTCGCAAGTAAAAATCAGAGAATTCGAAGTTGGAGATCTGGTGCTTTGGAAAGTATTAGCACCACCACCAGGAGTATTTGGACCGACTTGGGAGGGCCCATTCAGGATAACCCACAAGTGGTACAACGACACATATGACCTCGAGGATATGAAAGGCAACTCGGCCCAATACTCCTGGAACGCGGCCTTCCTAAAGAGGTATTATCAATAGTCAAGAGTCGATGTAAATTTTTGCATATTGCTAGTATACGTTATCACTATTGTATGTTGTAAATTTAGGTGTAAATTTTAAATTTTTTGTAAAATTCCCTAGTTTAAGAATGCTAGTAAGATTATCAGAATCTAGAAACATAAATGATCATTTGATGTATTTCTATTATGTTTTGAGATGTAACTTAGAAAGGCATCAAGACCCACCTGTTCGCCAACAAAGCCCACTTGTTCGCTCAAATAAAAAGCTGCTCGCCAGAAGCGGAATGTGTTAAAAAAAACACACAAGCTCAGCATGAGGCGAGCAGAAGGAATCGATTGAGGAAATAAAAAGGCTAAGTCCAGTAAGGACCACAGAAAGCCCAATTAATGAAGGTCAAGTTCCTCGAGAACCCAAAAAGGCCAACATAGTCGTACATACGAATTTGCAAACAAAAAGTACTTTACTCTTGAAAAATAAAAAGAGAAGTGCTTAAGCAAAAATATGATGCATAATGAAGGGGGCAACCAGTGGGGCAAGTACGAAGAAAATATTAACACAAACAAGCTATGGAAAAGAACAAGTTCATTTCATTCATAGATTAAAAGTAGTACAACTGAAGAAAAAAGGGTTACAAAGTAAAAGCCTAATATAAAAACTAGAAAGTAAAAACAAAGATCTTCAGTTTTGAGGAGCCAGAGAAGCAGAGGGGGTCTCGGTTGGAGGAGCAACATCGGTGGTGGCCGGACCAGGGGCCTGCTGTTCGCCAGCCACAGCAGAAGTACCAGCTTCATCCAAAGGGGCTGGGAAGAGGGGGCTCAAGGCATCAAAGACCGAGGCATCCTTGTTCACTTCCTCAGTCCTCAGCTTCGGGGCGATCACCCATAAATCATCCTTAAAGACGTCCATGTTCACACCCATATCCCCTAGGTCAGCAATGGGGATATCGAAGCCGGCAGCAGGAGGGTTCTCTATAACATAATCCGTGAAGTCCTTCGTGACCGAAGTCATGATGTCAAGACCATTATCAAGTGCGTACTTCACGGACCGTACACAATCGGCGTATGCACAAATATAACCGAAGTTTGTGTTATTGGTCACATCTTGCACGTAGTTGGTGTAGGAAACGGCACGCGTCTTCTCCTTCTCCAGCTGAGTAACATGGACCTTCAAGGATTCGACCCTCTCCACCAGGCCGACCCGCTCAGTTTCCAAGGTTTGAAGGCGATCGGTAGCAACCCCCAAATCTAACCTTAGTTTCTCAGAGGCATTCAAAGCAACCTTCTCCTTGTCCTCAGCAGTCTTCAGACTTCTCTCCCAGCTGAGTTTGGCCTTCTCGTACTCATTCTTTAAACGAGCCAACTCTTCATCTTTCTTCTTTAGAATAGCGGCCTTCTCCACCTCGAACTGTTCGATCTTCCGCCCCAAGCTCCTATTGGTCCTCTCCAAATCAATGGACTGGTAGAGGACCTTCTGAGCAGCAATCGCCTGATGACTGGCATTGTAGCTGAGCAGGCGAGCATTGTCGCTTAAGCTTTGATCCTGGATAATATTTTCGCACACTTTTGTCCAGGAGCAAGGGATCAACTCGGCTGCTCGCCTGACATGAGAGTTAGGAATGTCTTGATAGGGAGGGGCAGATTTGACGCAACACAATTGATAAAGTACCTTTGCTCGCCCAGGGTACTCTTCAGGCTTGTACCTACATCAAGAAAAATAAAACTTAATAAAGAGCATGAACAGTAAGGTGGCGAACAGCCAAGTAGTAGAGAATAAAACTTACTCTTTCAGCTTGATAGGGCCATAGCCCAAGTATGAGTTGTCTGGAGAAGACCCTCTCCTCTTGCTCGCCACAATAGCACCAACGACTTGCTGCTCGCTAACTTCTTCTATGGACGAGGAGCGTAGCGCATCCCTCCTGCTCGCCTGGGATTGTCCTTTGGACCTCTTTGAACGCTCATCCTCTTTGCGAGCAGGGGCAACCTCCTTAGTCAATCTCTTCTTGCCCCGAGTATCCTTCTATGCCACGGTCGGCAAAGAGCGAGGTGGAGGGCGAGGAGCAGGACCCTTGGCTTGGGGAGTTTTCTCTTCTTCATTTTCTTCGGCTCTCAGTTTGATGAGAGAAGTGGGAGGATCATATTTCTTCTTCTTGGAAGGGTCTTCGACGGCCATCTGTTTGACGCGGCGAGCAAGGAGGTGGTAACACTCTGAAATTTCGGGAACAACAACAGTCACTCTTTGCTCTGAAAAAAGACAAAAACAAAAGATTATAACACTGGAGAAAGTGACCAGACAACCAAGAAATCAAAGGAATACTAATTCAAGATAGAAAGAATGTAAAATTACCTTCCGGGACGACAGCCTGAGCCTCCAAATGATGAGCACTCGTGGTCAACAAGGTAAGCTTTCGACAGTGAGGCTTGGAGAGATGCTTGATACTACAGTCAATCGTATTCCGAAGAGTGATCACAGTAAGGACGTACAAGAATTCTTTACTCAACTCAGGATGTCCCCACGTCAAGATACGCAGACCTGCAAAACAACAAAAGAGAAAAAATTAAAATTAGTTTCACCCTGGCCATAGCAAGATAAAAGTGAAACCTACGCCATATTTCGCCAAAGCCCTCAGAGGAGTTAATACGGCTGGGTCCGCCAGTAAAGTTAGAAGATGCCCGTCAGTCACCGTCGATAAAGAAGAACAGTATGTGCCAGCTCTTCACCTTGTTAGGCACCCCTTCAATCAATTTTACGCCACTGCGGGCTTTGATGTAGTATCACCCCACTCCTTCTTCATTGGCAGCTGAGGAGATGGTCATTGTGTAGTGTATCTCGACGGTACTTATCTTGTTCTTATAACCCTCAAGCCCGAAGAGGGTTATAAAAGCGAGTAAGTTACTCCACCCGTTCGAGGTAATCTGAGTGATTGCCAGGTTAGTATCCTCGAGAAAGTGACCAATCACGGGGTGTAGAGGCAATGGAAACCCGACGTTCAAGACGTCAAGGTTGATGGTTGTACAACCAGGTGGGGGACGATCAGTCGTTTCTCCTTTTTGTGGGGCATATAAGTAAATATCACAAGGAATCTTATAGGCCGAACGGATACGAGCTAAGTTATTCTCCGTGATCAGACTTGGTATCCTGCTCGCTGTATACTGGATCTCTTGACCAGCCATGATAATCCTTTCAGGAGGTGGGAAGGAATTGTGGTTGCGAGTGGCGTAGTCGATCCATTCCTGTTTACGTACAATCACTTCAGGAATCTGAGACTCAGGAGTCGGCTTGGAGATGGAAAAGTTAATTTCCTTGAGGAACTTCCAAGTCACCCCACGGGAGGATTAACCCAGTTGGTCGCCTCTCAACTCACCCACCTGCTCGCTGCTCGCCCCAATGGCCTTAGGGATACTCATCTCATCAATCTTTGCGGCGACCTCCGTGGAGTCTTCTCCCAAGTCAGAGGAAGTGTTACCTTCCACATCTGGGCGAGTAACTGGTTGGATGACGTCATGCTCGCCCGAACTATGCACAGCGTAAAAAGCATCGATAGAGCGAGCAACGGAGCTCGTCTCTGAGCCAGTGTCCTCGTCAATAAGCAAAGTACGAGGGTTCTGAGCAATGGCCTGACGGAGCGAGCGGCGAGAACAGGGGGTGACTCTCCACTTTCCATCGAATGTTTTTCCAGATTTCGGCCAGCGTGCTCACTGAAGATTATTCTACTTGAAGACGGAGACGCCATAGAATGAAAATTGAGGGTTTTTATCAAATGTAGAGTTTAAATACGAAACTGAGGGGGGAAAACACGGCGGCGGCGGCGATGGTGTTTTAATACGTTGACGATCGGAATTAAGCGTACAAAATCAAGAAAAATTGTAGAAATGCAAGTATAAGGGAAGAATTAAAACCCAAAAATGATAAATCTACCTTAAAACTGAGTAAATTGGCAGGAATTGAAGTGGATTGGAGGCAAGGAAAGCTTTGAAAAGTTCAGCAATGGTGGAATTCGTAAGAAAGCGTGAAAAGAAATGGAAGAGGATGAATAAGAAGTATTTATAAGAGAAAAATCGGGGTTGAAATGAAAAATACAAAAGCTTTTGAGCCCCTATATGCAATTTAAGTGACAAGCGTGGGCGGCGGATGATGTCACAAGCCACCCACGCGGCTTCGAATTTCGCACCTCGGAGAACAAACCGTCACCAGCCCAAACGTCACACCCTACTGGTCGCCCAAGTTTTCCCGCTCAAAATTTTCAAATCCTTGTTGCTCGGCCACAACTTCAGAACATCACCTAATAACTATAGTTTGACCTAAGAGTGATGATTCTCATTCTAATAGGTCAAACTATGGGGCATTGTTCATAGGCGAACAGCCGGGCAACAGGATTAAGCTAATTAAAAGTAAATGAATGACTAAAAGGTCATTAGAAATAAAAAGGTTAAAGGAGGCGAGCAGCAGAGATTTAGCTTTAATAAATTGGATAGGACGAGCAGCTGGGTTAAATGTCAAAACACATTGGACGAGCAGCAGGTCACAAAGGAATAAAGATAAGCGAGCAGCACTAACAAGAAGATTCCAGAATAAACCAAAAGGGCGAGCAGGCGAGCAATAGGGCAACTCGGAAGATCATCAAGAATCCCACTAATTATGCATTGCATTAGGAACAAACAAGTGTCTTAACACCTGTCATTAGGTAACATGTAATAGCTTAGGACTTAAACAAGTGTCTAAACACTTGTCAATGTATAAATTAAGATGACTAAGGAGGTGGCACCTCATGCTTGCTTGTAACCTATAAATACCCCTTCATGAGAAGGAGAAAATAAGTTCATTTATTAAAAAATAAGCCCAAACTCTTTCAATTTCGATTCTCAAACTTTACTTAGCTTAATCCAGTATTTAATCTCAGGTTATACACCTTGTTTGATGATCTTCTAAGCCTAAACAGCCATTAATCACCCACATTGAATCAAGATCATCAACACTAATTGCAAATCTAATTTTGAGTTAATTTGACCCGTTTGCGGAAAGGATCAGGCGCATAAGAGAATATGGTCCGCATTTATGCCCATTGGTCATTGTCGGTTACTTAGATTAGTGGTTGTGACTCTACAATAGGAGTTGATGATAAGTATCAGTTGTATACTGAAGGGTATTAGTTGTTTCACTAAAGAGCATTAGTTGTTTTCATTTAAGGGTATTAGTTATTTTCACTAAAGAGTATTAGTTGTATACTGAAAATAAATTAAGACTCTTTAGTGAAAACAACTAATAATCTTCAGTGAAAATAACTAACACTCTTGAGTAAAAACAACTAATATCCTTCAATGTTTCATGTATGAACCAATGTCACTCTATACAGACTCTTTTAAGATGTTAAGTAAAAGTTTCAAACAAATTATTTTTAAAAATATTTTATATTTATTTCAAATAATCGAAGTTTTTCAAATATATTTAAAAATAAATTATAAGTACAGCAAACTTTGTGTTTACTTTGTATATGTGAGGATATAATAAAACTTTAAAGAATCTAATCTAGATGAAAATTTATTTTTGCACGATAGCAAGAGTTCACATCATATATATATTTTCGTTTGAAAGAAATACTATTTTTTGTGTTGTCCTAATATAAGTAGTGAATTTTTTCAAAAGGGAATTATTTAAATTAATATTTCTAAGATGATTGGAGAAAATTGTGCATTTTTGTTTTGTACCAAATATTTCTAAATAACATGAGATAATATATGTATTCTATATTATAGGGGTGGTCCTGAGGAGAGGCGGGAGGGGCGACCGCCCCGGGGCCCCTAGGTTAGGGGGGCCTACTAAATATATGTGTGTATATATATATATAATTTTATAAAAAAAATTAAAAAGATTGAAAAATATTTATGAATATTGAATAAGGGTGAATGGAAAACGGTAATATTGTATTGAAATTTGGACATGCCTTAAAATTCTCAACCGTCAACTCTTAATTATTTCTTTTTTCCAAAGAAACTCTTAATTATTCCTTCCTGCGGATTAGACCGTGCATTTCACAAATCACAAGATATTGCACTATATATTCTCTATTTAGTGGAGTAGTGGACTAATTCTTATAAGCTTAGAAGTAATATTTTATTATATACATTTTAAAAAAGAAATCAAGAACAACGCGAGTGCAGAACAGTAGAACATCATCACCGCCGATTCAGGAATTCAGCCGCTCAAAACAAGATTCACTGTTGATTGCCATTTGCGGATCAAATCGAGGCTACTAGCGCCCCCTTTCACTGAATCACGGTTTCATCTTTTCAGTTCTTTTTATTTATTAATTTGTGATTCTTTAATATTTCATTGTTATTTCTTTAAATAAATATGTTTTCTAAGAGGCATGAATCTGGTTGTGAAAAAATGCAGAACAATTAATTTCATCACAAAATGGAGCATTAGATAATTTTTTTGCGAAAAATTTAGGACAATCAAGTCATTTAGAAGACTTGAATGAAAATATTAATAGTGAACAAGAACCAAATAATATAAATGTAAATGATTTGAATGGACTAACTAGTCTTGATACTGTCTCAGTGGATATGAATGAATCAAATACCGTAGATATAAACGATAACGATTTGAATGAGGAAATGAATGAATCAAATATTGCAGAAAATAACATAGATGAAGGAAAGAAGTTTTTGCCTCTGTATAGTGGCATCTGCCGAAAGAAGTTTCTCTAAATTAAAATTATTAAAAACATACTTACGATCAACTATGTCACAGGAAAGGTTAAATGGATTAACAACTTTATGCATAGAAAAGGATATGTTAGAACAAATTAACTATGAATATATTATTGATGATTTTGCTTCTCAAAATGCTATATTTTTCGATATCTCACTATAACTTTCCTTTGTTGGACTTCCATTCATCTCACTATAAGTTTTCTCATTCCATAAAATGTAATAATAATAAATTTAAACGTCGTTTGATGAGATTTATTTATCTTTTAATGTATATTTATTTTTTAAAATTATTTACTAAAACTGTAAATATATTGTATTTTTATTTTTTTTAGCAAATAATAGTGTGGCGTGTAGATTATTTTGGAGAAGAATCGTGTTTTGCTAATTACCATCAAATAGGTAGTTTGTTACCTTTGCCTGAAAAATAACCAAAGTTCTCACAATTATACATCTATGACACTGACAACAAAATTCACAACAGAATAAGGGCTCTCAAGTATAAGAAATTTAAATTATTTTTATATTCAAAATTATTGTTTTAAGACTTAAAATGATAATTTTGTATAAAATTATGTTCCATATAAATATTGATACTATATAATTTTGTAAATATTATACTATTTTTTTAAAATATGTAATACTAAGTTCTAATTTTTTTTTGTTAACCAATAGTTTGCATGAAAAGAAAAGAACAACGATGTGGAACAATGTAATTGTTGGTGAATTAAGAAGAATGATAGATCTATTCAATCCATTTGCAGTGCAATTTCAAAATGCAAGGGAGCAAGTCTGGACGTGATCCGTCTTTGAGATTGATTGGTGCACAGAAGAACACATAATCTTCCAACTGCAACTGAGGTTGCAGCACTGATTTCAGGTGACTTAGACATAGCAATTGAAAGAAGAGATGTTGTTCTTCAGACGTGTGATGGTAAATTGCTTAGATTAAGAGATTTACATCCTTAATATATTTTGTTGCAATATCCTTTATTGTTCCTTTATGGCGAGAATGGATATCGACTTGATGTCGTTCATAATGATGTTGATTTTACTACATGAAAAAGGGTTGGACTTACAATGCACGAGTTCTTTACATTCAGGATTCATGAACACCAGAACGAGCCTAATACTTTATTTTTATGTTGGTAGATTCTTATACATGTTGGGAAAAATAGGGGTGCCCGGGAACTATTCGGGATGAAATTTAAATACGAATTTAAATACAATTATTACTAGCATGAATTAATCCTAATTAATTCAAATAATAATTCCAACAATCAATTTAACATCATGCATGTTGAATTAATTCACATATAATCTATGGCGGAATAAACAAGAAAATATGTGACTTACGTACCTCTTGTAGATCTTGACCTTTGAATAAAATGGGACAAACACGAACGCGCTCTATCAACCCAAAAGCCTTCTCAAGTATTTCCCTTTCGCCTTACTTGATCACCGGTGGGAGATGCTTTCAAGTAATTTAAATAACTAAGGAAAAAGAAAAATATATATGCTCTTGATTTTTCCAACACATGGAATTATGTACTTGGGGATGAAATAATCATCCCCTATTTATAGAGTGATGGCCGAAAATTTGTGGGTTAATGGGCTTGGAGAAAATCTTTTCTTAGACTCTAAGAAATCTTGAATATATCTCATATATTCTTTTCTCCATAATAAAATATTCCACAAAAATCTCACTCTCCTCACAAAGAGGTAAATTTCGAAAATCATAGGGTAGAAATACAAGATTTGGATCTTCTTGAATATATGAGATAATCTTGTATTCCAAGAATACTTATCTTCCATAATATCTTTCCAAGAAAATCAACAAAATCTTTTCTTCCCTAATTCTCTAATTTTCGAAATCATCAAAGAAAAATCAGCATAATATATTCTTTTTATTTTAATCACCTTATCATTATTGGGCTACTTAATGGGCTACTTGAGGGGCCTTTAAGGAGAATTAAGATTGGACCTCCGAATGGACTTCTGAATTTCAATATTGAGACCCCAATATAATTCAATCCATTAATATTAATTATTACCACTAATAAATTAATATTGCACTATCCATCTTAATCCATATTACGATAATATGGGCTCCCGGTTATTATTTCCCGCGTTTAAGTTTATCAAGTCCATTAATTAATTAAGCTTGTGAATAACTCTAAATTAATTAATATATTTTAACTTGGAGTAAAGACAACTCAACATTATTATCCTTACCGAAGAAACTAATTCTTCACTTGCAAGATTTGGTACGATAAAACTTCTGAGCCCACCAAGGGGACTAATTACACGAGTTGTACTCGCACGCGTTTCTCCGTATTAAATCTTAGCAACCGTCGTATGATTAACATTACTGCCCAAAGCACAAGGTTCGAAGTCACAATGATTCTCACCCAACATGAATCAAAGCAGTAACCACCAAGCACACACGGTCCTATTTAAGTGACGGAGATTAAGAAATCAACAACCACTGAGGTCTAATTCTTCACATTTTAGAACAAAAGAATTTATCCTCGTTGTAGGTCCTCTTCAACACATACTAAATGTGCTAGTGCAATCTCTAAGTCAAGACAGACCAATCTGAGACTTACACATCGACCTTTCACGGCGTATTGTTCAATTCCACCTAGGTCGTGAAAATGTACGTTTAGTTACAAGGAAACTGTTAATGTTGTCTTCCGTGATCGGGTATCACCACATTAACTACAATGTAACTAGTACTATTATGAACTGTTTGCAATAAATATTCAACATTCAATCATATTTAAAGCATATGCGATAAAAGAATTATTCTCATAAAACAAGTGTTTGATACACGAGTTATACAAAGTAAAAGCATACTTTCACGTATAACTCCAACAATCTCCCACTTTTACTTAAAGTCTGCTTTTTAGTATACATCATGCATGTCTTAGTGTAGTAGCTCTACGTGACATCCCATGTCAACCTACACTAACCTAATAATTCCTCCCACTTATACTTAAAGCAGATTGGCAATAGTCTTGACTCCCATTCCATCCACATGTCTCTCGAGTGTACTCTGTGGCAGACCCTTTGTGAATGGATCCGCTAGGTTGTCACCCGACGCTATCTTTGCCACTCTATATCTCATCTCTAAACGATTTCTCGTATAAGATGGTATTTTCTTTCTATGTGTTTGCTGGCCTTGTAGGCTCCCGGTTCCTTTGAATTTGCAACTGCTCCGTCATTGTCACAAAAGATAGTTATCTTGTCGGGCAAATTCGGAATAACGTCCAAGTCCACTAAGAAGTTCTTGAGCCAAACTGCCTCTTTCACTGCTTCACAAGCAGCTACATACTCGGCTTCCATGGTCAAATCGGCGATGCAATTCTGCTTAACGCTTCTCCATGAAATGGCTCCTCCTCCCAAGCAAAACACATTACCCGAGGTTGACTTTCTTGAGTCTATGTCTGATGGGAAATCCGAGTCCGTGTATCCCACGGGAACAAGACTATCTGACTGGTAAATCAGCATCCGCTCACGAGTTCTTTTCAGATACCTCAAGATGCACTTTACGGCAGTCCAATGGTCTTTCCGGGGATTACTTTGATATCTTGCCACCATGCCCACGGCAAAGCAGATATCCGGTCTCGTACACAACATTGCATACATAAGGCTTCCTACGGCCGAAGCGTACGGAACACCTTTCATGTCATCTATCTCCGCTTGCGTCTTAGGGCTCATTTCTTTCGATAGATGGATTCCGTGCCTAAAAGGTACAAAACCTTTCTTGGAATCTTGCATGCTGAAACGCTTCAAAACAGTGTCAATGTATGAAGCTTGCGATAAGCCCAACATCATCTTCTTGCGATCGCGAGTGATCTTGATCCCAAGGATGTGACCGGCTTCCCCTAAGTCCTTCATATCAAATTGTTTTGACAGTCATACCTTTACGTCTGACAATACCTTTACATTGTTTCCAATGAGCAGAATATCGTCTACGTATAATACTAAGAATACCACCGCAGTTCCGTCACGCTTCTTATACACACAACTTTCGAACTCGCTTTGATCAAACCCATAAGACTTAATCACTTGATCAAAACACTGGTTCCAAGTACACGATGCTTGCTTAAGTCCATAAATGGATCTCTTAAGCTTGCATACGAGATTCTCTTGGCCTTTTTCAATGAAACATTTGGGCTGTTGCATATAGATATCTATCCCGTCAAGACTTCCGTTAAGGAAAGCTGTCTTGACATCCATTTGCCAGATCTCGTAATCTAGGTGCGCAGTGATCAACAAGAGAATACGGATGGACTTAAGCATAGCTACAGGTGAAAAGGTTTCCTCATAATCGATCTCTTCTTTCTGAGTATACCCTTTGGCCACAAGCCTCGCTTTGAAGGTCTCAACCCTTCCGTCCGGTCTTCTTTTCCTCTTGTACACCCACTTACATCCAATGGGTTCTATCCCATTGGGTGGCTCGACCAACTCCCACACTTGATTATGATCCATCGAACCCATCTCGGTTTCCATTGCCGTTTGCCACGACTCTGCGTCTTTGTCTTGGATTGCCTCGTCGTATGTCCATGGGTCTGATTCATCGCCGGGAACCAAATCCAAAGATTCTCATATCCCCATGAATCTCTCGGGTTGCCTAGCAATCCTCCCACTACGACGGGGTTCTGGTTGTGAAGATGTGATGTGTGGTACATCATCTTGTATACTTGGTATCGAGGTTTGACCTCTCAATTCTTCTAAGGTAATTTCACTTTTAGGTTTCCGATTGTTCATATAGTCTTCCTCCAAGAATTTAAAGTGTGTATTAATCACGGTCTTTTGATCCTTGGGACTATAGAACATACACCCTTTCGTTCCCTCAGGGTATCCTATAAACAGCCTTAATTCCGAACGTGGATCCAACTTACCGACTTCCTTGTCTAGCACGTATGCCGGACAACCCCAAATCCGCAAATGTCTTAGACTGGGCTTGCGCCCGGTCCACAATTCCATTGGGGTTTTAGGAACCGATTTGGATGGCACCAAGTTTAGAATGTAAGCCGCCGTTTCCAAGGCATTACCCCAAAACGACTTGGGTAAATCCGAATAACTCATCATGGATCTGACCATCTCTAAAAGAGTCCGGTTTCTTCGTTCTGCCACACCGTTCTGTTGAGGGGTTCCCGGTGCGGTTAACTGGGATACGATCCCTTCGTCCGATAAGTAGTTCAAGAATTCATCGCTGAGGTATTCGCCTCCACGATCTGATCGTAGAAACTTGATACTCGTTTCCCTATGTTTCTCGACTTCGGCCTTAAACTCCTTGAACTTATCAAAAGTTTCAGACTTATGCCTCATAAGGTAAATGTACCCATATCTCGAGTAATCGTCAATGAAGGTGACGAAATACTCATACTCCATTCTCGCTTTGATCGTCATTGGACCACACACATCGGTATGAACGAGTTCTAACACTTCCGTGGCTCTATTCCCCTTGGCTCCAAATGCCCTCTTGGTCATCTTACCCTCTAAACAGGATTCACAAGTTGGAAACGGTTCGACTTGGAATGATTCCAAGGATCCGTCTTTCACTAATCTCTCTATCCGCTTTAGATTAATATGACCTAGTCTAAGATGCCATAGAAGTGTTTCGTTCATCTCCGAAGAACGCTTTCTTTTATTACTCGAAATGATCGACGTGTTATTAGATTCATTATTTGAGTGGTGTGCACACTTATTCGTATAGAGATTGTTTACTAACGTTCCATGACAGATAGTATCATTCTCAAAAGAAACAGTAACAACTTTATTAAAAGTAACTGAATATCCATAAAAAACAACTTAGAAACCGAAATTAAATTCTTCCTAAAGTTCGGAACGTATAAAACATCTCTTAAAATTAAAACTCTATCTTCAAAAGATAGGTGCACGACTCCCACTGCTTCGACTGCCACTCTCGTAGCATCACCCAAAGTGATGGTGATCTCATTCTTGCTAAGTCGCCGGGTTAGCTGGAACCCCTGAAGAATCAGTTGCCCCGGTATCCACTACCCAAACGTGGGCAGCATACGCCGCAACATAAGTTTCAACGACTAAAGCATGAGACTTACCTTTCTTTACCGCCTTCTTAGGCTTAGAACAAGTAGACCTCCAATGTCCCTTCTCCCCGCAATTGAAGCACTTACTCTTACCGGATATCTTCACGCCGTACGGCTTGAATGCTCTTTCTTTGCCACCAAGAGTGAGTCTACTGGTTTGGTTCCGATCAATCTCCTTTTTCTCAATCTTGCCTTCCATTGGCCTAGATTTCGAGAAAAAGCTCTTGATCACCAAAGCCTCATCCTTACTCCCTAAGTATGACTCTATCGTTATCAGAGCTTTGAGCAGGGTATCTAAAGTGAACTTGTGTTCCGATAACACATATTCCTAAAAGAACCCATCAAAACTACTCGATAGCTTTAGGAGTATGGAATCAATTTGACTTTCTTCACTTTGTCCGGCACCAAAAAACTCGAGTTTTTCAAACTCACGCCTAAATTTGAGAACATGATCCCTTACAGGTGTTCCCTTCACCATTTCCTTCGTGAGCTTCTCACGAATGGTGAACAGATTCACCATGGGGTTCTGATGTTGAAACATCTCTTCAAGGCTATTCATGATATCAACAGCCGCTTCAATGCCTTCATGAATGCGTTTTAAATCTTCAGACATAAATGTCAAGATGATGTGCTTCATGTGCTCATTGGAATGCTTCCAATCATCGAATACCGCCCTTTCCCCATTACTTGACTTATCATTAGGTTTCTTGGGTACGTCAACGCTAAATATCCAATGGTGTTCTTGCACAGGTAGGACCATATTCATGTTACGTTTCCAATCAACATAGTTCTCACCAACAAGTTTGTTATCTTTAAGTATACTAAACAGTGGATTAAAAGGTTGCGACATGATGAACTGAGAATAAAACATACATTCATATCAATATCTAGAAAAATACGAAATTATCACATCATTCGATCACATCAATTATATTGAAACCTTAAAACAATATAATCATGCATCAGCCTACATCTCGAAACAATTTAAATACGCCACGAGGGGTGGTCTATACATTTAAACACATTCAAGCGGATTACAAACTTAAAAGTTACAAATTCTTAATTCAAAAGTAATAGTTGGCTCACACTTTGACCACATAAAAATTGACAGGGACTCCGAGGGGAGTAAGTTAATATCAATTTCTTATGCCTAAGTAATAACCATAATTAAATACAGGATTATTATTTTGCTTTGAGCAAGCCACTCGTGGTGAGGGTCAATACCGCCACTAGTAATAATCCACAATCATCCTTTCGGAATTTATTCATGTGAAATCCGTCCTTTTGGCCGATCCGACGGGGAAATGTATTCCAAAAGAACTTCACAAATAAATAAATTATGGAGGCCAAATTTATCCAATTTTAATATCCGGAATAAAATTGCGATTAAATAAACATACTTAGTAATTTTCAAAAGTAAGGTTTTTCTTGGACAATAAAATTCATGCAAACACATATTAACAAATAATAATAAGTGCACGAAATAAAACATCCATCAAAACAAAATTAAACACATTGGAGCACTCAAATCCAATTGTCACGGTTTAATTTCTTCACGTCTTGATACGAAATATCGTCCTTGTTGCTTTCCATCATTCGTCTCGACACGCTCCCACTCGAACAGCAACACTACATCAAAACCAGCATCGTTTGGGGTTCGGGACGACGTTTAAAATCACATAAAAAAATGCAGAACTGAAATTAATTTAAAAATAATTCCACGGCCCGAGATACGGCGCGCGTCGGCCCACAGAGTGGGTCGCGCGCCTCTCGGCCCACTGCGGCCGAGCACGGGCGCCGGGCAGCAGCCCCATGCGCGCGCGCGCGCCACCCGTCATGCGCCTCGCGCACCCCGTGCACCGGGTTTTGCCGTTTGTTCTCGTTTTTCACCCCATGCATGATTTTACGTCCATGCACGCGCCACGCATGCATGCATCGTCCGGGTACGCCGTCTTTAATTCTTCGTTCTTCGTCTCGATCCGGTTACAATTTATTTTTCAAAAAAAATAAATACTAGATCTAGACTAGTCTATTACAATTATCAAATCAAAATAAAAACAACTAATCTACTCGTGGATTTTCTCACGAGAAAAACGAATTCGAACGAATAGAATTAAAAATAATTAATTCACACGCATGAAAAAAATAACAACATTAAAACCATGACAATTGGATACCTGCAAAAAAGATCTAGCAATTCTACTATCCAATTTTAATTTAATGTTTAACAATTTAAATTCCAATTTAAAGATCAGAGCCCGAAACCGTGGCTCTGATACCAGTTGTTGGGAAAAATAGGGGTGTCCGGGAACTATTCGGGATGAAATTTAAATACGAATTTAAATACAATTATTACTAGCATGAATTAATCCTAATTAATTCAAATAATAATTCCAACAATCAATTTAACATCATGCATGTTGAATTAATTCACATATAATCTATGGCGGAATAAACAAGAAAATATATGACTTACGTACCTCTTGTAGATCTTGGCCTTTGAATAAAACGGGACAAACACGAACACGCTCTATCAACCCAAAAGCCTTCTCAAGTATTTCCCTTTCGCCTTACTTGATCACCGGTGGGAGATGCTTTCAAGTAATTTAAATAACTAAGGAAAAAGAAAAATATATATGCTCTTGATTTTTCCAACACATGGAATTATGTACTTGGGGATGAAATAATCATCCCCTATTTATAGAGTGATGGCCGAAAATTTGTGGGTTAATGAACAAAATGTTGTTATTAATGATGATGAGTTGTATTGATTATGTGCTTCAAAGACTTAATGCACAAAAACCAAAGTTTTTAGCATGGAACGTAACAAAGTTGATAGAGAGGCCAAGAATCTCACATATGTTGGATTTTCTTTAAAGTGCACGTGGGATACAAAAAAATGTACTTGGGAGAGAAGAAGCAATAGTAGGTCTTCTTTAGGAAGATTATACAACGTTTCACCCAATGCTGGAGAACAATTTTACTTATGAATTCTACTACCTCATAATAAGGGTTCGAAAATGCACGAGGAGATATAAACACCATTGGAAAAGTTGTATAACCAACCTTTAAGGATGCTTGCTATTCACTAAGATTATTGGGTGATGATAAATAATGTATTGATGAAATAATGAAATCAATTTTTTTGACATCAACTCATTATGTTAGAAATTTATTCTCAATTCTTATATTATCATCATCCATGAACTCTCCTAAAAATGTAATCGGGAGAACATTGGACTGTTTATTAGATGATATTCAGTCAAGACAAAGAAGATTATTGAATTTTTAAGGTACTTATATATAATTTAATCTTTTTATTTGAAATTCTTAAAATCCCTACCTTTTTTATTTTTTATTTTTTATCTTTTCAACATATTTGATTCTGGCCAATGAGGAGTTGAACAATTATGCCTTGTTTGAAATTGAAAAATTAGTGCAGTTGAATGGTAGCACATTGTCTAGATTTTCTTCAATACCTCTTCTAAATAAATGGATGATGTTGGATGGAATTAACAAGCTAATACGTGAAAAGTTGCAGTATGATGGTGCCTTTTTTAGAGATGAATATACAAACTTGAGTTCAATGCTCACAACTGAACAAAAAGTTGTCTTTGAAGAAATACTCGAAGCTGTTTGTTGGTGATCAAATTTAATCGTGAGGATTAGTGGCTGTTTTAGTTCGGTTTAGGATCACCAAATAAGAACGTGTGATTGATTATCACCGTAAATGATAAATCGAAGGTTCGGGTTGTAAAATAGTAAATACGAGAGTCGAATCTGTATTTATTTCATATGTGTGCACGTTTAGGTGTGTTTGTGTGTGTTTTTGGAAGTATTTGTGAATTTGAACTTGTATTTCTTAGCTGGAGAACAAATATTTATAGAGGCTAGCAAGTAGGAGGTGTCCAAGACTCTTGGGCTTCCTAACTTGCATGCTAGACAAGTGTCCATTGACCTTGTTTGACCTTATCTAAGCTGAATCTTAGTTACAAAGTCTTCTTTGGTCTTATCTCGGACTCATTGTTGTTCGTCATGGTTGGCTTGGTTGGTCCAGAGTGGTCTTTAAATAAAACTTGTTCGCCTTTTGAGGTTATAGCTCGGAAGTTGTTCGCCTGTGTATCTTATTGAGATAGGCTTTGGAATCTTAGTCCTTTGTTCGTCAACATACACCTCTTTGTCTGGTAGATGCACCACCTTTTGATAATGTTGTTCGTCACTAGTGATATGATGGAACATTCATATTTGGTCTCGGGTCTCAGAACCTGTTCGCCAGTATGTTGTTCGTCACTGGAGTTGTTCGTCATTTTATACACCTCCTGGATTGATTTATGCACTCCAACTTGTTTTTTCTTAATTCAACCATTAATCCTTGCTCGCTCAACAATAATTGATGTTCGCCTGTTAACAATTGCCCCCTATCCTGACTAGGAGTTGCTACAGATGAGCAACATATTGTCGAACAACTATAGTTAGGTCCTGTTTGGTAGGCATGAAAAACCCATGAAAAAAACCATTTCAGACCTTTATAGATGTTTGATAGGATGTAAATGTTTTCAACCGTGCCCAAGAAAACGAACGGTCAGGAAAACAATTCATGGAGTTTACTGTAGCTCTTCATGTACCCCATCTGGCATCTCCCCCTCCACTAGCTTTTCTCAACGCATCGCCTCGTTAGATAAGTACCAAAATTCCACATATAACCTCACCCCTTCTTCTTCATTCCTCCCAAGTCTTCCCCAGACTTGGAAATTTCACATACTCTTTCATCACCTTCATCTCCGTTCATCCCAACGACGACAAGATCATCGTGATACCTCTGTTGTTGCCGCGAATCGTCATAGCCCAAGTCTTGCTTTTCATCATCGAATGCCCGCCGCTCTGTTAACGAACATCTCATTGCCTTTTTCTGGTAAGCCATCGTTCTGCCGCTTAGGGCTCCTCCGTCGCCGTCGCCATTTCTATCTTTGTTTTGTTGGTGAAATTTTGAATTGTTTTTATGAAATTAACATCCGCATGGTCAATAATCTGAATTTCATTTTGCAAATTTGGACATGATTTGTGATTTAGGTTCGTCAATTTCGATTTCTTGTAGACGATACAAAAATATTTTTTATGTGATTTCGTGAAATTTTGTTCTTTAATTTCCACAGAGTCTTAATTTGATTCGCGATTCATCGGGGTAATTAATGTTTGTGTTTATCCTGAGTTGCGCACCTCCTTCTCTGTATTTCAATTGAAGTTGTTCCATGGTTCTCCAATTTATCTAAATTGCTCTTCCTTATTTTTGGGTTTGCAGTTCTGGGTATTTACTTAATTTTGTTGATTATATCATAAATTAACTTTCTCTGGCTTGCAAATTGCTTTAGCTCAGGAGCAAATTGCAAAGAAATTAATCCGTGCACGACTTAAGAGGAGGTTACAGTGACAAGGGCAAAATAGGGTTTTCATAAATTTCTATTGTTATCTCATGAATTATCTTCTTCTACCAAACACTTAAATTGTTATAAGATGATATCTATTATGCTCTACCAAACACCAACAAATACATTTCACCCTTAAAACATATCACAATTTCTATCTTGGCCTCTTTTCTCATCAGGCCTACCAAACAGGCCCTTAGGATACTAAATTGATAAGGATTTGGACGAACATTGTTGAAACTGGCGAGCAACTTCAGGTCCGCCGTTTCATCTTCCCACGATCTGGGGGATGTACGAGGATGACGTGGGCGGTATGATTGCGCGCTGCCCACACGCGAGCATTCCTTAGGCCACGCGCCCTCTTGTTTGCACATAGGTCCTTTGTTTTTTTAACTTTGCTCGAATTTACCCCATTTTTGTCTCTTTGGCCCATGAACTACAAGGAAATTACAGGTTTGACCCCATTTTTTCTATGTGTATAAATACGAGTGGGGACTGAAATTTTTCCTACTTCTTCACTCTCTGCTTCAGTACTCCGGCGACCTCCTACCATTTTCGGCGACTCCAAGCTTTCCGGCGTTCATTTCTCCAGCATTTGACTCCAAATTTTAACCCCCAGGTAGTTATTCTCTTATCTCTTCTATTTTTCTCTCTTTCCTTTCTCTATTTACCTCATCGCTGCCGGGAGGAGGGGATTTGTGCCGCCGCTGTCTACCCAGAATCGCCATCGGTGATCCAAAAACCTCATTTCTAACCTTAAAAAAACCCACTAAACTGATGTCCTCCCACTCGAGCAATCAAGACCCCCTCTTCCAGATTGTGTCGTTAGTCGAGCAACCGCCATTTGAGGTTTCCTCATAAACGCATCCCGACGTGGATTCTATGGTCCGATCAACGAAGGACACTGGTGCTCGCCAGTCTGGCGAAGAGGTTGGGGAGGCTGCGAGCAGCACCTCCAATGAACAATCTTTCTCCGGCTCTGAATCTGAGGAAGATTCGGAGTTTGACGAGCTCACCCCTGAATTTCTGGAAGGGATAGGGTTCCCAGGCCCCAAGATGCTCGAAAACGAGATTCCTACGGGTGTTGCTCGTCCATTCAACTGGCGAGCATACTCTGCCGAGCATGTGAAGAATCAAAACTAGCTAACAACACATTGCCTCCCCGGCAACGGTGCCAAAAACTTGATTGTCAAATTCGTTAAAGCACAAATTTGAACTCACTCGCAAGTGTACGAGATCGTTGTTATAGTAAGGCAATTGACCAAGTAATAAAAATTATCGAATCCTAGGGAAGCAAGTGGTTAACTAAGTTGATTCACGTTGGCATGCACGGAAAATAAAGGACAAGCTCGGGTTTGATTACGCTAAGGCAAACAAGGAAATTAAAAATGAGCAAGAAATAAAAATCTATCTAACTTCGAGACGAAGTGCAAGGGGATTTGATATGCCCTAAATGGTTTCCGTTATGTGATCCTTAGGTTCAAACATTGACTAATGCCAAAATCTTAATTGTTCATGGATTATAACAAGTATTACTTCACCTAAACATTCAACGGACTATCAAACGTTTAAGGCTTATTGACGGTATCCTACGTTCTAACTCTCTCTCGACGAGTTAGCACGAGATACACACATCTAAGCACTCTTTGCTCATACACACATCTAAGATGAATTCACACATCAATATGAATAATTCATGCTTAGAGCAAAGCTAAATTCCAATCAATAAGGATATAATTCCACAAACAATCAAAATTAGGCATAAGTCAAAAACCCAAACCTAATTCTCACATAACTTCCACTATTCAAGGCATAAGAAGGTTGTGATGCTTAAGATATCTTAAACCTACTGAAACTCAAGTAGGATTGTCAAGCCAATTCTATGTGTCAATTTGGATTTACTAGGAGACCTCACCAATTACCTAAACAACCATCCAAGCAATTGATATCTAATGATGGGGTTCTTTGTGATTAACTCTCTCTCAATGAATCAAACACAAAATAGACGCATTCAATCATAAATCTCACACTCATTCATGATTAGGCGTGAAATTGTCATGATTCGTCCCTCGAAATGCCCTAGTTTTGATTGATTTTGTGAGTATTTAGAGTCATTTGAGTATCATTTTCATAGACTAATGAATTTGTCTCTTTGATGCTCATAGATGGATAGAGAGCGAAAAGAGGAGTTCGTAGGACTTTGAATCGACTCAAACGGACGCCCGGATGAGAAGATATCGAAGAAATACGAAAAGTACTAGTTCGAGGGAGCAAAAGTATCATTGGAGTGCACAAGCTAGAAGAGCTCGAGCACATTGTGCTTGAGTTACTCGTGCATAGTGCTCGAGCGGAAGTGAGTCATGCATTGAGTGCACGAGTTGGTCGTGCATGGTGCTCGAGTTGAATCGAGTCGTGCACTAGTGCACGAGCTCGACAACTCGAGCACTTTTGAGGTTCTGTTGATTTTGGAGTGCTCGACCATGCACTACTCATGCACTAGTGCATGAGTAAGTGCACGACCAGACGCGGATTTTGGCCCATGCACTCCCGATTCGACCCGTTACTTATATATACCCCTTCCGAATATGTTTTTAAGACACACTGGAGAATATACTACGTTGGGAGACTGAGTTTTGAGAGGGAGGAAGAGGAGAAGAGACGAGCAAGTTTACAATTACGTTTTTTTTAGGTTTTCATTACTAATTCGAATTACGATCTTGTTTTTAGTTTCGTTTCTCAGATTTTTGTTCTTACATACGTTGAGACTTCGTTTTGTTTAATTAATTTAAGTTTGTTCTTTTAGATCTTAAAACCCTAGTTCATGTTCGATCTTTTCTTCGTCTTAAATATCATGTTCATGTCTGTTACTTATTTAATTGCTTTAGTTTACGTTAAACCTATGTCTAGCTAAAACCCTTGCATGCTTAGGGTAGGATGAACTCGTAGAAGTAGGTTGTGGGTACGTAATTAGAGTAACTTGTGACGTTAGGTTTTAATTCTCTTGGTTAATGAATTCTTAAAATTAATCTAGACTTTTGATTAGGCGTGAAATTGTTATGTTTTGGTGCCCTATTTGCCCATGTTTTGAGTGTTTTCGATTAGTGTTTGGAGTCAAATGAGTATCATTTTTTATAAAATCATTAATTTGTCTCTTTGGTTTTCATAGATGGATAGAGGGCGAAAAGAGGAGTTCGTAGGACTTTGAATCGGCCAAAACGGACTCCCGGTTGAGGAGATATGAAGATTTTACGAACAAGTGACGGATGCTGAAAAGTGCTCGACCACATAGGCTCGAGCGGGGCGCTTGAGCACCTGATCCGCTCGAGCGCCTCCAAGGCATTTTTTCCAGATTTCGTTTTTTGGCCCATGAGAGCCCGTTTTGACCCGGTGCCTATATATACCTCTTCCAAACTCATTTTAAACGACCACCGGATCCCGAACTTTAGAAATCACTTTTAGACTTAGTTTTTAGAGAGAGGAAGAGGAGAAGAACGAGCAAGCTTTACTTTTACGTTGTTGAGGTTTTTCGTACGAATTCTTAGTTTAATTTCGTTTTTCAGTTTCTTTTCCTTAGCTTGATTACTCTAAACGTTCTAAACTTTGTTTTTATCAATTCAAATTCAGTTCTTAGTATTTATTTATTTAAACCCTAGTTCATGTTTCATCTTTTCTTGGTTCAATTTACCATGTTTATGTTTGTTGTTTCTTCTATTGCTTTTATGTTTGTTAAAGCCATGTCCGGCTAAAACCCTTGTATGCTTAGGGTAGGATGAACTCGTAGAAGTAGGTTGTGGGTATGTAATTAGAGTAATTTGTGACGTTAGTTTTAATTCTCTTAATTAATGAATTCTTATAATTAATCTTAACTTTACCTTTGAATTTCGTATGAAAGTGTTAGAGAGAGGACGACCGCATCACTCAATAACGATTAGTAGTCTTAACGAGAGGGTTTAGAAAGGGTTAATTCATCTACCGGTTTAGCGAAGGAGGACGACCGCATCACCTTAGTTAAATTAGGGTCTCATTAATTAAGCGCTGTCTATTAACTTGTTAGTGGATTAGTGAAGTCGATTGCTAGGATAAAGTATTAGAGTTAGAAATCTTGAGCTTTCATTCTACGATCTTTTACTTAGGTTAATTCTTGTTTGTCACGATTACTTTGATTATGTACCTGCTCCGTTAGTATACGTAGGGATTCCTATCCTGAGCATCACCATCTCATATTAGAAAACACACCTTTTGTTATTTCGTTTAATTTGCCTTTTGCATTCGTAGGATAATTTTGTTTAGTTTAATTAATCTTTCTAAAAATCCAAAAACAATACACTCATATTAACTACGACGCGTAGATCTTCAGGGATCTATTCGCATATACACCATCCCTTGGGTTCGATACTACTTGGTCCCTATACTCGCCCATACTACAGTGAACCCGTACTCTTGTGGGGAAGCTACTAGTAAAAGCTAGTATATTCGCTTCAAGTCAACTTTACTTTTGAATTTCGTTCGAAAGGTGTTAGAGAGAGGACGACTGTATCACTCTTTAACAACGAGTAGACTTAACTAGAGGGTTTAGGAAAGGTTAATTCATCTACCAGTTTAGCGAAGGAGGACGACCGCATCACCTTAGTTAAATTAGGGTCTCATTAATTAAGCACATTCTATTAACTTGTTAGTGGATTAGTGAAGTCGAGTGTTAGAGTAAAGTATTAGGGTTTAGAATCTTGAGCTTTCACCTTGCATTCTTTTACTTAGGTTATTTCTGGCGCGTCACAGTTATTTTGATTATGTACCTGCTCCGTTAGTATACGTAGGGATTCTTATCCTAAGCATCACCATCTCTTACTTGAACACAAACCGCAGTTAATTCGTCTTCTTTAGTTTGTTAGTATAATTAGTATTTTAGTTGTTTTAATTAATCTTTCAAAAAAAACCCAAAAACATTACACTCATATTAACTACGACGCGTAGATCTTCAGGGATCTGTTCGTATACACTCCATCTCGTGGGTTCGATATACTTGGCCATTATGCTTACTCTTACTACAGTGAACCCGTCCGCTTGCGGGTAAGTGACTAGTAGAAGTTAGTATATTTCGCATCAAGTCAATGGCGCCGTTGCCGGGGATGGCGTTGTATGCTTTTTGAATAGGACTTGTCGATAGCTTAGTAGTTAGTAGTGAGTGATTTTACTTTTCTATTTTTTTTTATTATTTCGTGCATATTAGGCAGTTGCGTTTTGATTCTTCTGTTAGTGTTTCAGGTTTATGAGAACACGCTCACAAGGCAATACGAGCGAAGAGAGGTTACCTGCAGATCCTGAGACAATAGCAAGAAGAAACCGAGCCTTCTTACGAAGGATGAATGCTGCCGGAGGGAAAGAACCGATGGACATCACTAATGAGTTGGACGATGTCGAGAATGAGTTCAATCAGGCATTGAACTGGGTTGACGGCACTGACGGCAATACTAGTAAGAATCAAGATCCGTTAGGAGAGAGCCAGAGCCAAAACCCGGGTACCCAGAACCAAAACAGCCCAGCTCATAACATATTCCAAAATCCTCATAACAACCCTGCCTACCCACATCCTAACCTACCACAAAACAACTTACCCTATCCACCCTACCCATACCCACCGTATCCTTACCCACCATACCCGTATCCTCCACCTCCAGTTTACAATCAACCACTTGTTTACCAACCACCACCACCCCAACAAGTACCCGTACCAGCTGCTAATCCGCAACACGTTTCGCAGAACGTAGATCAAAATCTGGCTATTCGAGGGAGGTTTGCAGTGCAGCCACAAAGGTACTATGATGGAGTGGCATTGTCTCCTGTTGAGGCAAATACTTCTCGATTTCCCCGGGAATTCTTAAGTTACTTACCAAGAATCAGTTCAAGGGGGTGATCGGGAAGGAGAATCCTCATACACACCTGAGGAGTTTCCTCATGATAGCCTCCACTTTCAACTATAATGGCATGTCTGAAGATGCCAAGAGGCTTAGACTGTTCCCATTCTCACTGACAGGAATAGCTAAAGAGTGGTATGACAACACGCTCCCACGGGGAGGTGTAACCACATGGGCTGAGCTCGAGCGTCTGTTCCTCGAGCGATTCTACCCTCCATCGAGAACTATTAAAGCGAGAATTGAGATCTCTTCCTTCCGCCAAAAGCAAGAAGAGGACCTACGTCAAGCGTGGGAGATATACTCAAATATGCTGATAGAGTGCCCGCAGCACGGGTATAATGAGGGAGATGTGATGGCGTTCTTCTACAGTGGAGCCAGCAAGGATGGCCAATCCCATTTAGATGCATGTGCGAGTGGAGCTTTTCTGAACCAAGGGATAGAGAGATGTAGAGAGATCGTGGACAACATTGTCACGAATGCCGGTGCATGGAACGAGGATCCGGAGTTTCAGAGAGTGTGTAAGTTGGAGGAGAAAGAGGGTGAAGGAACGAGAAGACTGTTGATGGCCATGATGGAAAAGATCAACAACCTCGAGTTGGGGAAGAATTTGGTTGGAGAGCATGCATCAGAGAATGATAGAGTAGACCAGCCAAGTGGACAGCAAGAGGTAGCCAATTACATGGGAGGTCCGTATTACAATCAGAATGGCTACTGTTGATAGGCGAGCAGGATCATCATTTGGGCGACCAGGATTAGCGCAAATTACACAAAGTTTAAGTTGGAATTAACACATGATTCACCCAAGACATCCGGCGAGCAAAACCTACTTGCAATCAAGACACACAGGCGAACAAAATCAGATCAAAAGCCACATGATGAGCTCAAACGGCATCCTGCCGATCAGATCCAACCACAACGCCAAAATAACAATTAAACAAGAGAAAAGACCATCAGAATCAGACTAAAGACTCCTCAAGGACAAGTTCAAAATGACGAACAGCTCTAGACAGCGAGCAAGTCCAATAGATAAGGATAGAATTTAGTTAAGATAAGGTCAAATTAGTCAAAGGACAGGTGTCGAGCATGCAGACTTGGTCGGCCAAAGGTCGTGCCACCTCCTGCTGGGCAAAAGTCTATAAATACTTAGATTTTTTTCAGCAAATAGAAGACAAGCACAAATTTTTACACACGTCCAAACTTCGATTACGAATCTAAAGCAGCTCGATTAACTTACAATCGAACTTAAACACGTAAGCTTTCATACGATTCTAATCCACCTAAATCCGAAAATCCGTATTCACTAATTACGTTAGTGATCAATCACACGTAATTGTTTGATGATCAATTAACCATCTAAAACAGCCATTAATCTTCAAGATTAGAACTGATCGTCAACAAATTGGCGCTAGAAGAAGGGTTCGAACCTCCGTTTCATTGAATACAAAGAGATTACCCCAGAATTGAAGAACGAGTTTGAGTTTTTGAAGAAAACAACTCAGGAACATCAAGAATAACACTTGATATTCACTGTGAAAATGCCTCAATCAAGGGAGACACAACGTTCTCAACATATAACCCGGGATTCGCACTCTCGAATGTCCCAAGCTGGTGGGCGAGCAAGGGCGAGCAGAAACAACCAAGAGAATCAAACTAATGTTGCTCACCAGTTAATACCACCAGAGTTGGACGCCATTGCCCGCAACCCCGACGAATTGGCGCGTACAATTGCCATGCTCCAGGCTTTACAGAGACAACAAGTCCAACCTGGCCCATCATATGTGCGAGCAAGGGGTAGCCCCGCGAAGACTCGCGAACATATTAAGGCTAGGGGGGATCATTTGAATGAGGCTGACAGCGCCCAAGCTCGTAAGGCCAAAGGCAAAGAAAAATTGAACATTGAGGTCGCCAGTCAGGGAGGTTCAACTCAGAACCCGGCCATGGCGGCAAGTCAGGGTACGCGCCAAAGTGCTCTGGAAAGATTGGGTCGACGTGGCCCGGGAATCCTGGAGATACATCCCCCTGCTGGAGCAGCTCGCCCAGCCGTAATACCTGCTCGCCAATCGGTCCTTGACCGACTGACTAGGTCAGCTTTTGGTCGCCTTGGTCCGAATGCAGAGCCCAATCCCAGGAGGCCAATCCAGGCGATTCCCATTCCCAATGTGGGAATGGAGCGAACAGAAGGCTGTACGCCTCAGCTCGTCGAACAGCCACAGGGTCAGGGGGGATCTTTAGAGGAGCTCGCCTCCATGAGAAAGGCCATCGAAAGCATGCAGGGCCAGCTGGATCAACAGAGAGGTTATGGGAACACGACTCTACCGGTCTCACCCTTGTCAGTAGTAATTCTGAAGGCTCCAATTCAACAAAAGATCCAGTTTCCAGCAAGTATCCAATATGAGGGCACGGCGGATCCCCGAGTGCATTTGATGAAATATTCCAATTATATGGTATCAATGGGGGCAAGTGATGCAACCCAATGTCGAAACTTTCCTTTAACTCTCGGGGATCGTGTCCATAAGTGGTTTTCGGCCCTGCCACCAGCTTCAATTCATTCGTTTGCCCAGCTGGGTAAAGAGTTCTTATCCCATTTCTCTACAGCCGGGTCTTATCTATCCCAAAGACATCGGTTATCCGACTTGAAACAAACTGACGACGAGTCGGACCGATCGTATTTAGAAAGATTCGATAAGGTCTTGTTGGAGGGAGAGTCCGTTAGTGAAGACACCAAGATTGTGGCTGTCTTGGCGGGACTCAAGAAGGGTACTGAACTCTGGAAAGATGTGCACCTAAGATGCCCAAAGACATACGCCGAGTTTCGGGATCGGGCAGGCGTTTTTGTCTCAATGCATGAAGCCCTACAAAAGGATATGGGAGACAAAGGAGAACAAAAAGAGGGTACAAAGAAACCTGGAACTGGTTATCGAGCCCCCAAAAATATGAAGGCATTTACCGAGGGCACTGAGCTAAAAGACAAACTGAACCACATTCTCACTGTATCAATTGATACAGTTTATAATAGTGTCCGGGACAAAGAGTTGCTAACACCTCCCCGTAAGATACGTCAGGAAACGAGCAAGTTGAACCAGAATAAATATTGTGCCTACCATCAAAGTGTAGGGCACTTTACAAGCGAATGTTGTGACTTGCTAAAGCAGTTGTGGCGCTTTTACGAAGAGGGAAAGCTATCGGAGTTCGTGAAAAGACAGCCCGGCAAAAGAACCAGAGACGAAGATTCTGATGAAGAAGACCAGGACCAGGCACCTCATCGGAATCGAGCTGGACGACCAGCTCAGGCGCCGGCCGGGGGGCCAATACCGGATATCCAGATGATGGAACCCGCAGGACCCATAGGTGGTTATTCTGATGGACGACCACCGATCTCTAACCGGAAAAGAAAGGCAGAATTACGAGCAATCGGACATATACAGGAAATGGGGATCATTCCACCTACCATGCAAACACCGGAATTAATTTTCACCGACAGAGATTTGGAAGGAGTTCTGACCCCCCACAACGATTCGCTTGTGATATGTGCCAAGATTATGGAAGCAAGGGTGCATAGATTACTGGTGGATACTGGAGCCTACACTAATGTCCTTTTTAAGAAGACACTTGATCAAATGGGAGATTATGCAGGCTACATCAGAGACACAAATCACCGTATCCTGGGATTTGGGAATGCCGTGACAATCCCGTTGGGAATAGTAACTTTCGCTATGCAACTTGTGACGATCAAAGAGCCTGAGAAGAATATTGCAAGAATGGTGGATTTCCTAGTCGTCGATCAAGAATCGTCGTACAATGGATTCCTGGGTCGACCCTTCTTAAACGAATTCAGGGCCGCATGTTCAACTTACCATTATTGCATAAAATTCCCAACAGCAAGTGGAGTTGGCACGGTGAAAGGAGACCAAAGAAAAGCTCGAGAATGTCTTCTGCAAATTCAGTCAAGGCAGGGACAAGTATCTATGATGGAAGCGTCAACTAGTCAACTCGAAAATGAACCTTCAATCTTGGAGGACATCCTTGGAGCCCAAAACAATAAGATGGACATTGACGACCAACCGACGCCCACAGGCGATCAAGCACAGCAGGACGACGGGCAGAACCTGCCGAGAGCAGTGTTACCTCCCGTGGCCGACCGTTCGTACCTAAATGATAACCAGGGAAGTCCAACTTCGGTGGCCGAGTCTCACCCAGGGCCCGCAGATGACTTTGACCCTCGATTGGGTGCCGAACCCATGAACATTGAGGATGAGCCAAGTCCGGAGGGGCCAATAGTTGACCCTCGGTGGAAAGGGCAGAAACGACGGGCAACTCCTGTTGAAGAGTTAGAGGCCATCAAGGTTAATCCTGAGCGTGACAGTCTTGAACTTTACATTGGATCTGAACTCCCAGAGCCTTACAGAACACGCATGACGAACTTTCTGAAGGCAAACTTGGACGTCTTTGCGTGGTCTCATGCTGATATGGTGGGAATCAGCCCGGAGAATGCTTGTCACAGGTTGAATATCAACCCAACCCGAAAACCTGTCCACCAGAAACGGCGAAAGTATGGACCAGATAAGTATCAAGCTTTAAACGAAGAAGTCAAAAAGCTGCTGGACAACGATTTAATTAAACAAGCGTTATGTCCACAGTGGGTTGCAAATCCTGTCCTGGTACGGAAGCCGAACGGAACCTGGAGGTTATGCATAGATTTTACAGATCTTAATGCAGCATGCCCGAAGGATAACTTTCCGCTCCCCCACATCGATCAACTGGTGGACAGTACTGCTGGTCACGAAATGTTCACATTCATGGATGCTTTCGCAGGGTACCACCAGATTCCAATGCACCCGGACGACCAAGAGAATACGGCTTTTTATACAAATAAAAATCTGTTGTGCTGGAAGAGGATGCCGTTTGGTCTGATTAATGCTGGAGCAACTTATCAGAGGTTGGTGAACAAAATGTTCGACCAACAAATCGGAGATACAGTAGAAGTCTACGTTGATGACATCGTAGTCAAAAGTCCCCATAAGGAGGATCACCTCCATCATCTTTCCCAAGTATTTGACATACTCCGAAAATACAATATGAAGTTAAATCCAAAGAAAAGTAGTTTTGGAGTACATTCTGGAAAGTTCTTGGGCCATCTGGTCAGCAAACGTGGAATCGAAGCTAATCCAACAAAAGTAAAGGCAATTGTCGATATGAAACCACCACGCTCTGTTAAGGAGGTACAAAGGTTGACCGGTTGCCTAGCAGCCTTAAACAGATTCATATCACGGTCAGGAGACAAGTGCCGTCCATTTTTCGAGGCCATCAAAAAGGCCCACTTTGCTTGGACAGAAAACTGCCAGAGAGCTTTTGATCAGTTGAAAGAATATCTGGGAGATGTAAAAATTTTGTCAAAACCAATTCCCGGTGAGAAGTTATATTTATACTTGGCAGCATCTGACACAGCTATAAGTTCGGTACTAGTTCGGGCGGATGGCAAGTTTCACCTGCCAATCTACTATGTCAGCCAGGCCCTGCATGATGCTGAAGTAAAGTACACACCAACCGAAAAGCTGGCCTATGCTCTTGTCATGAGTGTCAGGAAATTAAGACCATACTTTTTCGATCACCAAGTCGAAGTCTTAACAACTTTCCCCCTCAAACAAATATTACATCGACCCGACACAGCTGGACGTCTATTGAAATGGTCCATAGAGATCGGCCAATTTGGCGTGACTTATGCACCTCGAACCGCGATTAAGGGACAAGCGTTAGCCGACTTTATAGTTGAACTAACCTTCCCTCAAAATCCAACGAGAGGGCTAGATCACCCATGGCATCTTTACATAGATGGTTCGTCAACAAATCTGGCCTCGGGGGCAGGAATAGTACTCATCAGTCCCGACCGGCAAGTATTCACTTCAGCGGTCAGATTTGAATTCATGGCCACTAACAACGAGGCAGAGTACGAGGCCCTCATTGCAGGTCTTCACTTATCACTAGCAGTTGGGGTTAGACAACTCCAAATTTTCGGGGATTCCCAGCTCATTGTAAGCCAGGTACGAGGTGAATATGAAGCCAGAGACGAGCAAATGATCGAATATCAACGAATAGTGGCTCACTTGATATCTCTTTTAGATCAAGTGTTTATTCAACAGATACCACGAACGAGTAACACACAAGCTGACGCCCTAGCAAGATTAGCAACAAGTGATGGGCCAGCAGACCTGACGGACATTGTCATTACCAAAAAAGTTCAACCATCAACAATGGACTACGAAGTAAATCAAGTAGTCGAGTTCAACAATGATGATGATTGGAGACCTCCTATAGCCAAATATTTAAAAGACGGGGAGTTGCCAAATAACTCGTTTGAAGCTGAAAGAATTAAAAAACAGGCGACCAGATATACTCTGGTAGACGAACAGCTTTACAAAAGAGGCTTCTCACTCCCGCTACTCAAATGTTTGTCTAGGGGGCAAGGAAGGACAGTCCTGGAGGATATACATTCTGGAGTTTGTGGAAATCACACTGGGGGGCAAGCTTTGGCCTACAAAACTATAAGGCAAGGTTACTATTGGCCAACCTTACGAAAAGATGCAATCCAATTAGCCAAGGCTTGCCATCAATGTCAGGTTTTTGCTCCAAGCATCCATGCCCCAGCCCAGGAACTTGTATCGGTTTACAGCCCATGGCCATTTGCAAGATGGGGAATTGACATTATTGGTCCTTTCCCGGCAGGAGTGGGAAATGTTCGATTTGCCGTTATAGCAGTCGATTATTATACGAAGTGGGCAGAAGCAAAAGCCATGGTGAAAATTACACAGCAGAACATGATCAACTTCATATGGCAGAACATCATCTGTCGCTTTGGAATTCCACGAACAATTGTGACAGATAATGGCCCACAGTTTGATGGAAAGGAACTACGAGATTTCTGTACAAAATGGGGGATCAGGAAACACTTTTCAACTCCCTATCATCCCCAGTCAAACGGGCAGGTTGAAGCTGTAAATAAGATCATCAAGCATACATTGAAAATACGTCTGGCAGAAAGCAAAAGCAGCTGGTCAGAAAAACTCCCGGAAGTCTTGTGGGCATATAGGGTTTCTCCCAGGTCAAGCACCGGAGAGACACCTTTTGCAATGGCTTTCGGAACAGAGGCGGTAATACCAATTGAATTAAGAACTGACACAGTCAGGACAACCAGCTTTGATGAACAGGCAAATCATTCTGCCTTAGCCACAGAAGCAGATTTGCTCGAAGAACGAAGAATACATGCTGAGCTAAAGAATGCCACGTACAAGCAGAGAGCAGAGCGTTACTATAATTCCCAAGTCAAGATAAGAAAATTCGAAGTTGGTGACCTCGTTCTGAGAAAAAAGCTTGCCCCACCTCCAGGCATTTTTGGCCCGACTTGGGAGGGCCCATACAGGGTAACAGATAGGTTACCCAATGGAGCATATGACATAGAGGACTTAGATGGCAACTCGGCCCAATATTCCTGGAATGCAGCTAATCTAAGGAAATACTTTCAGTAGGCGACCAGTTCTGCTTCATGAGAGAGTGAAGTTAAGATAGGCGAGCTACTAAGTCCACTGGGCGAACTGGAATGGCAGAGATACAAGATGGGTCCAAAAAACTTGCCTAATTTTTTGAAATTGTTCACCAAGTATAAATGGTCGAACAAAAATGAATTGGTTTAAGTCTGGTCGCGTGCTGGGATGTTAGTGTAGTAATTTCATTTCCTCTTAAGAGTCTAAAGGATGTCTTGACAAATTGTATAGTAGTCGAGCAACTTTGACTCTTGGTGTAAATTATGTTCTTTAGTAAGTTGGGAGCTTAACATTGTTTCTGTCGAGCAAGTCCAACATAGCTAGTGCAAGGTTACGTTCTTGGTCGCGTTGATACTTGTAATTTTTAAATGTTTGTTCAATATTAAGTTGTTCGTTTGAAATAGAAATGTGAGCTCAAGGCGCAAGTTGATTGTACAACCAAGCCCATTTAAGGCTGTTCGTTTTTAAATGGACATAGCCTAAGGCCAAAAGCCCATCAAATCCTAAGGCCAAAAAAAAGGTTCTTAAAGAACAAGGCCCAACTACATTAAGATTGTTGAAGCACAGAAAAAGATGCAAAGAACAATTAATGCGAGATAAAAGACGAGCAAGTAAGCGAAATATATCCATTGATGATAAGGCTTAATCGCCCAAAAATTACAAAAGGATGAACAACAAAAAAGAAGTACAAGTTCCTAGCTAATCCTGTCCGCTAAGATCCTTGTCCGGCAGGAGGAGATATGTTGTCATCCTTGGGGTCTTCAAGTGGAGAGCCTTCAATGGCAGGGTCAACTGGGATCACCTCAGTTAGCTCAGCAATCAATCCCTCAGCATCAGCACGTTCCTTCAGAGCTCTTTCACTTTGATCGGCAGGAAGGATTTGCTCGCCCTCCGCAGCATCGCCCTCTTCTTCCTCGTCCTCGGCAGGACTTGTGATAATAATCTCGGGGCCAATGAAGTCGAGCTTGATCCCATATTCAGGCAGGTCGCCAATTTGCAGAGTTGTGCCCGGAGCAGGAGGGTTAGATTCAACAAAATTGCACAACTCCTTGCCGATCTCCTCAACAACTGCGGCAGCCTTGAATTCATGGGCAATACGGATGCTCTCCGCGTAACCCGTTACGTAACCAAGAATCGAGCTCACCTCCATTTTAGGAATAAGTTCCTCTTGGGTAATGGAGTTGGCGAGCTGGATCTCAAGGTCCGCAACTTTGGCCGTCGCTTCAGTTGCATATTTCTCGGCGACCTCCTTCTGCTGCTGGGCACGAGCAAGTTCTGCTCGCATGTGCTCAACCTCGGCCATTTTGACCTTCAGCTCCTCGGAGACTTTGACGTGCAGGTCCAAGGCACGCTGCTCGCTAATCTGATGAGCTTTGGCTTTGTTCTCGAGATCGGCAATAATCTTCTTCGCCTCAGCCTTAGCTTCATCACGCTCCTTGGCAATACGGCTGACCGTGGCCGCATGTTGTCGTGAGTCCTTCTCAAGGTCCTCAACTTGGTCGACCAAACGTTGCACGGCCGCCAAGGTGTTGCCCGCCTCGACAAGACACAAACGGCCATTATCACGAGGCGCTTGTGCCTTGACGGTCTCATTAAGCTCCTTGGTCCAGCTCCGAGCAACGACCTCGGAGGCGCGGCGGACAAAAGAGTCCGGGATTTCGCGCAAGTTGGTCGGCACCCTTGAGCAAGCGAATCGATGCACCAGGTTAGATCGCCCTGGATACTGCTCGGGCGAGTAGCTGAAAAGAAATCTTTCAGTTAAAAAAAAAAAAAATGCTAAGTGTAATGGGCGAGCAAGGTTATACCTGTCAAGACGACCTTTATCCCAACCAAGGTAGGTGGGATCAGATGAAGGACCAGATCCTTCACGAGTGGTGACAACCAGAGCATGCTCGCCGGGACGCTCCACCGAAGGAGTTTGTTCGCTGTCGCCTTCGGATGGTCGGACAGCCACCGTCACCTTCTCTTGAGCCGTCTTTGCTCGTTTGGCTGCCTTCTCGGTATCGGAGACGGGGGTACCGTCTCCACGGAGAAGCCTCTTCGCCCTCGGAACCAGTGTCTTGGGCGGACTCGCCACGGGGGCAGGAGGCTGTGCCGAGCTGGACCCGCCGGCTTGTCGAGGGTCTCCTTTTCCACCCTTAGCCGCAAGGGCGATGATTTTTGAGAGGGGATCTGACTTCTTGCGTCCTTTTTTGGTCGGCATCTCCCAAACCCGGTTATCAAGCTCAAGGAAGGAAGGGTGAAGCGCAACGGAGGCGAGCTGATCTGTAAAAGAAAGAGAAACAAAATTAATATTAAGTATAAAATCGACCAGATCTGCTCGCCCAGCTTAAAGATAATTACCCTCTGGGATACGAACTAGAGCCTCGAGATGGTGAGGGTAGGTCGTGAGGTGAGCAACTCGCAGTGTGTCCTCGGAGAAGAGATGGCCGATACTTCGATCTTCTCGGCGACGAAGGGCGATCAAGCACGCAACAAACAGGAATAGGTCGCTTATGCTATTCTTCACAGTTCGCCACCCCAAGTTCTTGGGACCTGAAACAAAGGGAAAAGAGAATTAAAATTAGTCCAACCACTTCAAAGATATAGAAGAGGTAAGACTCACGCTTTAATTCCCTAAACTCCGCCGGGGTCTCGATTCGTTCAGAACCCCCTGAAGAGCGAGCAGAAGCACGCCAATCGCCTCCAATCCAGAACCAGTCATGCTTCCAATCCCGCACTTTCCCAGGAATATCCTCGACAAGTTTTTGGCCTGGTCGCGCCTTTAGATAGTACCAGCCCGCCTCTTCCCCAGTACAGCCGGTCATCGTCATTATGTAGCCAACCTCCTCGGCGGACAGCCTGTTTGGATACCCCTCCAGGGCGAACATTACCATCAGGGCCATCAGATTTATCCACCCAACAGGAGTAAGTTGGGTGATAGCCAAGTTCACATCATGTAGAAATTGGCCGACCAAAGGGTGCAGCGGCAGAGAGACTCCAGCGTTTAGGGTGGCAAGGTTGATCGCCGTCAGTCCGCGTGGTGGGCGATCAGCTCTGTCGTCCGCCAAGGGAGCATACATGGGGATGTCAAAGGGAATCTTGTAATCCCTCCGAATCTCAATTAACTGTTCCTCGGTAATGGCGGATACGATGCAGCTCGCTGCGAACTCGGTCGCTTTAAGTTTCCGTACTCCGCGAGCAGGAATGACAAAGCGATTGGAGTGCTCCTTTTCGTACTCATTCCAGTTGACACGGCGAGCAACCGCGACTGGAACCTGATGTTCGATCAGTCTGGGCGCCGGAAAGTTAATGTCCTTGAGGAAGGCCCAAGTCAGCTCGTCAAGGTTCACCGGCTGAAGTACCTCGACTTCTTCATCCTCGTCTTCGTGGAGATTCGAGCTCGTCTCTTCTAAGAGATGGCGAGCAGGATTTGCTCGCTTCTCTCTCTCCCCGGAGGGGTGAGCTCCAGAATTAACCGAACGTGCAACCGAGGCCGCCTCGGGATCAGATTCCAAATTGACTATGGGTGGATTCTCTTCAACGGGCCTTTTTTCAGGATTCCGAGGAGGAAAAGAACCGGTCTCGGAGTGCGACGCCATCCAATGAACAAGGGGGAGGAGATTAGGGTTTTTTGCAGATTCCGGCAGAGGGAGAACACGGCGGCTCGGAATTTTCCCCAGCGGAGTAAGGATTCTCGATGAATCAAGAACGCACACTAAGCAAGAAAAGAAGAAAGAGAAGAAAATAAGCAGAAAAAAAAAAAAACTACCTTGACGTTGCTCGAAGATCGCCGGAATCTGGAAACGTCGCCGGAAATTTCAAAGAAGAAAGAAAGAAGGATTCGCGCCTAAGAAACAATGAGAAAATGAAAAAAAACGAAGAAAATTTTCCTTTTATACTTCTGGAAAAACGGGGTACCAGGCGAACAAAGTTGAAAGTGGAAGGACCAAATTGCAAATTCTGGGCGCGTGCAGCACCTGTCCGACAAAACGGGAAGGCGCGTCTCCTCGGGAATGTGTGCGCGTGGGCGGTAGCAATCATTTCGCCCACGTCACACCTCGAGCCGTGCCCAGACCTTGGGATCCCAACCGTCTCCGACCCGAGTCTGCTCGACCAATGTTGCCCGCCCATGAAAAGCTGCTCGCTCCAGGAACATTCTTGCTCGCCTTTGTGGCACTTAAAAGTTGCCAACTCAAAAAGTGCTCATCCACCACCTTCACAATTTATTGATCGGCAAGGGGGCAATTGTTGATAGGCGAGCAGGATCATCATTTGGGCGACCAGGATTAGCGCAAATTACACAAAGTTTAAGTTGGAATTAACACATGATTCACCCAAGACATCCGGCGAGCAAAACCTACTTGCAATCAAGACACACAGGCGAACAAAATCAGATCAAAAGCCACATGATGAGCTCAAACGGCATCCTGCCGATCAGATCCAACCACAACGCCAAAATAACAATTAAACAAGAGAAAAGACCATCAGAATCAGACTAAAGACTCCTCAAGGACAAGTTCAAAATGACGAACAGCTCTAGACAGCGAGCAAGTCCAATAGATAAGGATAGAATTTAGTTAAGATAAGGTCAAATTAGTCAAAGGACAGGTGTCGAGCATGCAGACTTGGTCGGCCAAAGGTCGTGCCACCTCCTGCTGGGCAAAAGTCTATAAATACTTAGATTTTTTTCAGCAAATAGAAGACAAGCACAAATTTTTACACACGTCCAAACTTCGATTACGAATCTAAAGCAGCTCGATTAACTTACAATCGAACTTAAACACGTAAGCTTTCATACGATTCTAATCCACCTAAATCCGAAAATCCGTATTCACTAATTACGTTAGTGATCAATCACACGTAATTGTTTGATGATCAATTAACCATCTAAAACAGCCATTAATCTTCAAGATTAGAACTGATCGTCAACAGCTACCAAGGTGGAAATCAGTTTGGGAGACCTTCTTATGGTCAGCCATTTGTACCTCCAGGGCCACAGCCGCCTCAAAATCAATGGAGGAACACACAAGGATTTCAAGGAGGCCAGCAGCCTCCTCAAAACACATGGAGGAAAAATGAGAATTTTTCATATGCTAACCCAAAAGCTGGTATTACTGTTCCTGCAGGTGTTGATCCAGGGTCTAAACCTCCTGGTGGAGAAGGCGGTGCATCAACCGAGGAGATGTTGAGAGCGATTCAACAGAAGGTGGAGGAAGGAAGTAAACGGTTGTCATCCTTGTAGTACGATGTGAAAGAGTTGCATAAAAAGGGTGATCAACGTGATCAAGAGCTCCAGAAGATGAACGTTGAGTGGACTAGAACTCAACAAGAGAACAATCGAAGGTTCACTTCTATAGAGTTCCAGATGAGCCAGATGGCAAAGTTATTGAATAGAGAGCCGGGTAAGTATCCTTCCATGCCGAAGGGGAACCCGAAAGAGCATTGCAAGGCGATCCATCTTAGAAGTGGAACCAATTATGAAGGTCCTCAGATGCCTGCTGATTCTGAGACGCCCCAAGTTGAGAAGGGGATTGAAAGTGAAGGAATTGAGAAGAAGGTTGAGGGTGAGAGCACTCAAGCAAGCAAAGAGCTTGAAGAGGAAGATATTGAGAAGGGTGAGAGAGTTCCTAAGTGGAAGAAGGCAAAGGAAGCAAGGGAGAAAGTGAAAGAGACCGAGAAAGATGAATGGGGGGTACCCAAATCTGTGATACCCGTCCCATATCCACAACGCTTCATGAAAAAGAAGCTTGATGAGAAATTCGCTAAGTTCCTTGATGTGTTTAAACAATTGCATATTAATATCCCTTTTTATGATGCTTTGGAACAGATGCCCAATTATGCAAAGTTTTTGAAGGACTTGATCGCGAAAAGGCGGCGAGTGGATGAGCCGAAGTTGGTGCAGTTGAACCACGAGGTGAGTGCATTAGTGCACAAGAAGGGAGCGTTGTGCGACCTCGGAGCGAGCATTAATTTGATGTCGTTGTCGCTTTTCAAGAAGTTAGAAGGTGGTGAACTTCAACCCACAATGATGACGCTTCAACTTGCCGACCGGTCTATCACTCGACCTCAAGGAGTGGTTGAAGACGTCCTCGTGAGAGTTGGAGATCACATCTTTCCAGCCGACTTTGTAGTCCTAGAGATGGAAGAAGATGAGCACGTGCCCCTAATCTTGGGAAGACTGTTCTTAGCTACGGCGGGGATGGTGCTAGACGTGGCAAATGGGAAGATTACGTTGAAGGTCGATGATCAAGAAGTGAAGATTTCCCTTTATGAAGCCATGAAGCACCCGAAGGAGGATGAGAGTTTGTATTGCATGGAGGCAATTGATCCTAGTGTTGAAGACACACCTCCTATCCCTAATCCTTCTCATATTCATGAATTTTATAATCCTTCACTTGATAATTTAACCCATGAGCATTATATTCTTGATTATGTTGATAGGGACAAAGTGAAGAAGTTGAAGGATGAAGAGGTGAAAAGTGTGGACGTGATCCAGTTGGAAGGAAAATGAGGAGTTAAGAAGAAAAAGTCCAAATTCAAGAACCTGTTTGGTAAGACGCCTCCAGATAAAGGTGAGAAGGAGTTGAGACCCATAACACTTGGGGATGAGAAGAAAACAAAAGAGTTCATGATGGAAGAGCATCAAGGAAAGGAATGCAACCACCACTCTTATGAGAGTAAGGGAGGTATTTTTGAGTATGATGTCCCATAAGCTCCTTTGAGCTCGGTCCGGCATGAGGACCTTAAAAATAGCGCTGAATGGGAGGAAACCCATTTCTATTTGCTTTCATTTGTTTTTAGTGTCTTATTATGTTATTAGGGTGTTGTTGAATCGTGAGTTTTAACCTCGTACTTGAGAGTTTATTTTGTAGGCTTGTCTCGAGAGAATAGAGGAATCATGGAGTACTCGAAAGGGAGGAACTCAAGCAAGGGAGTGTGCAACGCTGTTGAGAGAAACTGAATTGTTTGGTTGAGGTAACCCACAACCCCAAACTTAGACCTCTTTGCAAGGTCAAAGTTTGGGGGGTGGAGTTTTTTTTATGTTTCTTGTTACATTGCACCGGAGCACCCCTTATCTTTGAGTGTGTTTGGTTATTTGGTGCCTTGAGATGCTCCTTGGGGTGATTTTGATCTGAGTTGCTATTGCATATTTCATGCCTATCAATCATCTTATGCTTGTTGATTGCTATATTTGAGTATGATTTGATGAGTAGGGTGATTTGTGGATTTGAGTTAGGGATTCTTTTGTGTGAGTGTTTGAGTTAGAGTGGATTTGAGATAGAACTTGTATGCTTGTAAATTTTTCTTTTGAGTACTTGTGTGATGAGAGTGAGAATTCACTAGGACTAGCATGGATGTGAAAGCCGTGAGATTTGAGCCTTATGAGATTTTGATGCATTAATTAATCTCTTCGTTTGTGAGTGGATCGTCACCTTAGAGGATGCTAGAACTTGTGTGTGCTCTTGCTTCTTGATTGTGTCTAGTTTGATATGCCGAATAGGATCTTAGACCATCTTTGATTTTATTGAGTCACTTAGCCAAAATTTTCCATACCAATGACATTGAATCCCTTGTTAGCCCCTTTGAGCCTAAAGCCTATTTTATTTGCTAGCACATATGAACTATGAACACTATTCCAATTCCTAAGCCTTTTTGTCCCAATTTGAGTGGAGAATAGGAAAGTGTGAATGTGAAGGGAGTGAATTGAGTTGAAAAAGGAAAAGGTTATTTGTTGAGTGAATATGAGAAGAAGGAGTGATGAAGTTATGAGATGTGGGAAAAAGAGAAAAACAAATTGAGAATGAGCAAAAGAAAAAAAAATGAGCTCATGTGTTTGTGCGAAAAAAGAAAAAAAAATGAAGTGATTGAAAAAAAAATGAAAAGAGTGAGAAAGAAAAATTGAAGTATTGAGAGTATGGAATTGAAAGGGTGTTGATTGAACATGTTTGAAGTATTCTGTTCCTAATCTCGAAGTGCCAAAGTTTGATTTTTTATTCTCCGTTCACTTTAGTCACTTTACCCTATATTGTTATCCCACCTGTCCAAAGAGCCTACATTACAACCTTGAGGAAGTCCTTTTTGATTCGGCATTGATTTCTAGAGTATGGTCGGAGTTAAGAGTGCTTACAAGCCTATGACTGCCAATTTGAGTGATTGATTGTTTGAGTGAGTCCCTTTATCATTGATATACACTTGTGAGGGAGCGAAACACATCGTTGAGTGCACATCCATGCTTGATCTTGGTGTGTCTTGTTATTGTTGCATGAGTATGATGAAAGGAAAGGTTGTGAGTATACTTGTGATTGATCTTTGAAGCTCGAGTTCATTTGCTTGCATGATTTGATTCTTTGACTCATTTCTAACAATTTCACTTGACTTATTATTTCGTTGCTTGAGGACAAGCAACATGGTAAGTTTGGGGGGGTTGATTAGGCGTGAAATTGTCATGATTCGTCCCTCGAAATGCCCTAGTTTTGATTGATTTTGTGAGTATTTAGAGTCATTTGAGTATCATTTTCATAGACTAATGAATTTGTCTCTTTGATGCTCATAGATGGATAGAGGGTGAAAAGAGGAGTTCGTAGGACTTTGAATCGACTCAAACGGACGCCCGGATGAGAAGATATCGAAGAAATACGAAAAGTACTAGTTCGAGGGAGCAAAAGTATCATTGGAGTGCACAAGCTAGAAGAGCTCGAGCACATTGTGCTCGAGTTACTCGTGCATAGTGCTCGAGCGGAAGTGAGTCGTGCATTGAGTGCACGAGTAGGTCGTGCATGGTGCTCGAGTTGAATCGAGTCGTGCACTAGTGCACGAGCTCGACTACTCGAGCACTTTTGAGGTTCTGTTGATTTTGGAGTGCTCGACCACGCACTACTCGTGCACTAGTGCACGACCAGACGTGGATTTTGGCCCATGAACTCCCGATTCGATCCGTTGCTTATATATACCCCTTCTGAACACGTTTTTAAGACACACTGGAGAATATACTACGTTGGGAGACTGAGTTTTGAGAGGGAGGAAGAGGAGAAGAGACGAGCAAGTTTACAATTACATTTTTTTTAGGTTTTCATTACGAATTCGAATTACGATCTTGTTTTTAGTTTCGTTTCTCAGATTTTTGTTCTTACATACGTTGAGACTTTGTTTTGTTTAATTAATTTAAGTTTGTTCTTTTAGATCTTAAAACTCTAGTTCATGTTCGATCTTTTCTTCGTCTTAAATATCATGTTCATGTCTGTTACTTATTTAATTGCTTTAGTTTACGTTAAACCTATGTCTAGCTAAAACCCTTGCATGCTTAGGGTAGGATGAACTCGTAGAAGTAGGTTGTGGGTACGTAATTAGAGTAACTTGTGACGTTAGGTTTTAATTCTCTTGGTTAATGAATTCTTAAAATTAATCTAGACTTTACTTTTGAATTTCGTTCGAAAGGTGTTAGAGAGAGGACGACCGTATCACTCTTTAACAACGAGTAGACTTAACTAGAGGGTTTAGGAAAGGTTAATTCATCTACCAGTTTAGCGAAGGAGGACGACCGCATCACCTTAGTTAAATTAGGGTCTCATTAATTAAGCACATTCTATTAACTTGTTAGTGGATTAGTGAAGTCGGGTGTTAGGGTAAAGTATTAGGGTTTAGAATCTTGAGCTTTCACCTTGTATTCTTTTACTTAGGTTATTTCTGGCGCGTCACAGTTATTTTGATTATGTACCTGCTCCGTTAGTATACGTAGGGATTCTTATCCTAAGCATCACCATCTCTTACTTGAACACAAACCGCAGTTAATTCGTCTTCTTTAGTTTGTTAGTATAATTAGTATTTTAGTTGTTTTAATTAATCTTTCAAAAAAAAAAACCCAAAAACATTACACTCATATTAACTACGACGCGTAGATCTTCAGGGATCTGTTCGCATACACTCCATCTCGTGGGTTCGATATACTTGGCCGTTATACTTACTCTTACTACAGTGAACCCGTCCGCTTGCAGGTAAGCGACTAGTAGAAGTTAGTATATTTCGCTTCAAGTCAATTCATCTAATCATGTTCATGTAACTCTCATCTACACTAAACATGCCTCAACAAACAAGCTACAAGAGATCAACAATCAAAACTCAATACAAATCCATCATTAGAAGCATAATCCAAATATCAACATAGAATAGGCAAAGAGCAATCTCAACTCAAGATTTCACATGGTATCTAACATCCCAAGCATCGAAACAATTAGCTCATGGTTTCACAATGAAAAACCATAGCTAAACAAGAACAAAATATTAAACACATAGCTAAATGAAAATGGAATTGCAATAATAAAGAAAGAAGTCACCTCTTGGGTTTACAAACTTGAAATTGAACTTTAATCTTCAAATCCTATGCTAAATTACTCTAATGATTCAAAGAAAAATAAAAACCTATAAATGGAAGGTGAAATTAAACTAATCTAGTGTGTGGGGTGTGTGTCCCCTAAGGGGGTGTATGGGATTGTGTTCAAAATCTGGGTTTCTCTTTCTAAATTCCGAATTTTATGCTTAAATAATCCTCCTCCCGATCTTTGGCACGTGTCCCAATCTTAGAATGGAAAAATCTGAAATTTCAAGGTGCACGACCGTGCAGATGGGCACGACCAGGTACCCGACCACAAATAAATATTTTCTTACTGAAACTTTAGGGTGCACGACCATGCTGATGTGCACGACCACTCCTGGTCGTGCACCCCCCAATACTCTCGGCTTCGCAAAATTTCTTAAGGTGCACGACCGTGTGCCTTTGCACGAGCACTTCCCCTTGAAACTGCACGACCAGGTGCACGACCACATGTAGGTCTTCATTTTTGCTCGATTCGAATCCCGTTTCTGATCATTGCTCCCTTTTTCTTCCTTTCTTCTTCATCTCTTGTCTTCAATAATCCTCTCCTTGAGCTTGCATTGACCTTTTTAGATTGAATTCCTTCTTTCTCAAGCCCACTTCTTGATCGATCTCAATAATCACGTATTTGTTCTAAATATTCATCAATTTCCTGCAAAATAAGCACACAATACCTTTCTCGACAATTAAGCACAAATAATCAAATTAATGTAAATAATCACACAAAATTCAATTAAATCGGCAAATAAAATACACGAATTTTGAGCAATTCTCACACTAATCAATGCGAACAACTTTCCTTGCCCCCAGCGTCAAGTTTTGGACTTGGTGAGGATTGACTATCAAGCGAGCAGGATTCGAAGTGTTGTTCGCAAGGATGAACTCTCTCTCATCCGCGAGGCGTATCAAATCCCCCACGATATATATATATGTGGGCTCCAAGGAGAAAGGAGAGGGCTGATCGGCCTCCACTTGGGTGTACGGCGATCAATATTGACACTTTAATCACCGGGTTGAGGCTGCCGTTGCCCCCGGTTGTTGGTCGTTTTCTGGAGGCGACCAACTTGGCCATCACCCAGATAACTCCCATAGGGTGGATGAACCTACTCGACATCATGGGTTTGTTCGCCCTGGAGGGGTATGTTGACTGCATTACTGCTGAGGAGGTCAACTACCTAATGACAATCACCAAGTGTCCAAGGGGCGAGGAAGGATATTATTATTTAAAGGCCCGGACTGGACTGAAACTTGTAGAGGGGGTACCGAACAAGATCTGAAATTGGAAGGAGCATTTCTTCTTCATTGGGGACGACTGGCGAGCATCTTCTGACCCACACGGTGGTGCTGGGTGCATATACTCTCCCACTACTTATGGGAAAATTAAACGTAAGGCTATAATTGCTCGTTTTTCCTTCAAGTTCTAATTTAACTTTTTTTATTTGCTCGCAGGTCCCCGATTGCTCAAGTGGAACTCAGAAGAAGAAGAGATTGGCTCTGAGTTCCTCTTCACATCGTGTCTGGTCGCCCTCCGAGATCGAGCTGAGAGGACAATCGAGTACGTGAATCGAGTAAAGTGCAAACAAGTTGCTTGTCTATTCACGTACCCCCACCACCTGGAAGCTCAAGCTGAGGTGCCCCCAGGTACAGAAATTTCTAACTTTCCATCAAAAACTTGTTCGTCACTAGCTCTCCAAACTTGCTCGTCTAGTCTTTATTCTTTTTTTTAGCCGAGCAAGTCACTATCGCTGTCCCCCCTTGCTTTGGACTTCTTGAACAAAGGGTTCATGAAATGCCACCTCCGAAAGGACGGAAAATAAAGGGTGACCCACCATCCAAAGTGTTGGCGATGACGAACAAAGCTGAGGGGGTAAAAGTTGCTCGCTAGGTTGTTCCCCCTTCCAGTCTTCCACCATCTCCCCCTCCTGCCCCATCACCCCGAGGAGCCAAGTGCTTAAAGAAGGGGGATGGGTCTTTTGTGGCACAGACTGCTCCTGCCGGGAACAAAGGCAAGGAGAAAGTGGGGAAGAGCCATGCTCATCCCCATACTAAAGAGGAAGTTGCTCGTCACACTTCCATCGAGTCGGCGGAGAGGACGGGCAAGGCGGGCAAAGACTTCACTCCCGTCCGTGGTCCCGAGGACATAACCCTTCTGGGTTGGGACGAGCAGAAATTTCAGGAGTAAGTGCATCTCACATTGTCTTTGCCGAACAACTCTTATAAACTTTGAAAATATCTCGTGTAACTAATATTTTTGTTCGCAGATACCGGGCCGAAGATCATCCCGGACGAGCAGCCTCGGTTCACCAATATGCCTGCTCCAAGACTTCGGTGAACATCCAGGAGATTTCGGGTGAACAAATCCGTAGGGCCACTGAACTGATCGCCAGATCATGGACCCGACCCCTGGAGACGACTATCTCTGCACAAGGGATAGCGGACAACTTCCACTTCTCAATGATGCAGCATGCTAATAGCCTCATCACTGCCCAAAAAGGGATGGCCCAGCTCGCCGAGCTAGAGGATGCTGTTCGCCGATATGCTCGGCAGCTGACCGAGGAAAATGATGGTCTGGTCAACCAATATGAGGCAAAAGTTGCTCGCCTCAACAACCAGCTTAAGCATGTCGATGACATCGAAAAAAACACGTTGAAGATTATCAATTGTTGTCGACCGAGCTCAAGAGCAAGGATGCTGAGCTTGAGGAGCAAAAGAAGAGGGTGGCTGCTGCCGAGCAGAGGTTGGCCAAGGCTGAGGCGGAAGTTGCTCGGCTCAACGAGGCAATGGAGGGAATGCTCACTCAAGAGCAACTGGAAATTGAGCTGCAAAGCCGATCCGGACCCATCACAAATCTTGGGTACATCTGTGCCTACGCCGACTGTATTCGTCTTGCACATGCATATGAACAACCTGAGTTGGTCGGCGAGATGGGAAAGGACTTGGCCGAGTTTGTTGAGCACTACCCCCCACCGAACAACATTGAGCTCCAGCTGGGGGATATGATAGATTATAGGGTTAAGATTGATCATTTTGACCCCAGTATTGTAGTTACCCGTCCCCCACCCCCGGCTGAGGACGAGCAAGAAGACGCCGCCCAGGGCGAGCAAGATGCCGCTGCCGAGCAAACTGCCCAAGAACAAGAGCAGAAGGCAGCTGAAGACCTGGCACGGGACATGATCGTCAACCCTGCTGTCGATCAAGCTTCTGATCTTTCCCCTGGCGAGCAGCAATAGGTCTAGGACTTAGACTTTTTTGTCTTTCTTTTATACTAGTTGTTCGACTTTTGTAGTACTTTACACTTTTACTATTTTTTAGGCTTAAAGCCTTTTCTAATTCAATGAACGTCTTCTTTTGTTCGCTCAATCTTCTTCTTATACGTTAATTGCCTTTACATCTCTATTTAATGCTTTTGCAATTATAACATATAATGTTGGGCTTTGTTCAATTTGAACTTTGCCTTTAATAGAATATGGGTTTAGCCTTAGGTTCTGTTCATTTTAAAAAACGAACAACCTTTAAGTGGCTTTGGTCCCTAAAGATGGACTTGTACCTCGAGCTTTGGACTTTTCTTTCAACGAACAACTATATTTACATTGTAAAAAATTACAAGTGTTGTAAGACTGTTCATCACTAACATATACAATCTGACGAACAACTTTGAACACTAATCAGAACATGCTCGCTTATTTTTGTCGAGCAACTTTATCTAAAATTAAAAAAGATGAACCAGCATCAGACTATACAATGTACCGAACAACCTTTCATCCTATACTTAGTAAAATTTTCAAAAAATTAGGCAAGTTTTTGGTTTGCCTTACTTGGTTTACTTGCCCCCCAAGACATTTATTCGTCCAACAAATGTGAATTGAACTTGTTCGACTTATTGATAGTACTTCTTTAGATGTACAATATTCCAGGAGTATTGGGCCAGCTTGCCTTCCATATCTTCAATATCGTATACACCATTAAGGAATTTATCCGTTATACGATTCGGGCCCTCCCAAGTTGGTCCCAATACACCTGGAGGTTGGGCGAGCAACTTTCTTAGAACCAAATCTCCAACTCTGAATTTCCTGATTTTAACATGGGAATTATAGTAGAGTTCTGCTCGCTGCTTATAGGTAGCATTTTTTAGCTCGACACTTAATCTTTTTTCTTCGAGCAAATCCATTTCAGTAACTAGAGCAGAGTTGTTCGCCTGCTCATCAAAGTTGGTCGTCCTGATCGTGTTGGTCTTTAATTCAATTGGTATCACAGCTTCTGTTCCGAAAGCCATTACAAATGGTGTTTCTCCGGTGCTTGACCTGGGAGAAACTCTGTATGCCGACAAGACTTCTGGGAGTTCTTCAGACCAACTGCTTTTGCTCTCCGCCAGTCGTACTTTTAGCGTATGCTTGATAATTTTGTTCACGGCTTCGACTTGTCCATTTGATTGGGGATGATAGGGAGTAGAATAGTGTTTTTTGATCCCCCACTTTGTACAGAAGTCTCTCAATTCTTTTCCATCAAACTGCGGACCATTTTCTGTCACAATGGTTTGTGGAACCCCAAAACGACAGAAAATGTTCTTCCATATGAAGTTGATCATCTTTTGTTGCGTAATTTTCATCATGGCCTCTGCTTCTGCCCATTTTGTATAATAATCGACTGCCACGATAGCAAATCGAACATTTCCAACTCTTGTTGGGAAGGGACCAATAATGTTCATCCCCCATCTTGCAAATGGCCATGGGCTGTAAACTGATACGAGCTCCTGAGTGGCAAAAATCTGGCGTTGGTGACAAGTTTTTGCTTTTTTGATTGCGTCCTGACGTAAGGTCGGCCAATAATAACCTTGTCTAATAGTTTTGTATGCCAAGGCCTTCCCCTCAGTGTGATTTCCACATACTCCGGCGTGTATTTCTTCAAGTATTGCTCGTCCTTGCCCCCTAGGCAAACATTTGAGAAGTGGGATTGATATTCCCCTTTTGTAAAGCTGCTCGCCTACCAGAGTATATCTGGCAGCTTGCTTTGTTAGCTTGACAGCTTCAAAAGAGTTGTTTGGTTTTTCTCCACTTTTCAAATATTTGACTATGTTTGTTCTCCAATCTTCTTCTTCACTTGCTTGTTCGTCTAGTTGGTTGACATTATAACTTATTGTTGAAGGATCGTTCATCTTGGTAATTATGGTGTCTACCAACTCTGCAGGTCCTTCACTTGTTGCTAGTCGAGCCAGTGCGTCAGCTTGAGTGTTGCTCGTCCTCGGAATTTGTTCAATGAAAACTTGATCCAGTAGGGACATTAGGTGAGCAACAATCCGCTGATACTCGATCATATGATCGTCTTTTGCTTCATATTCACCTCGGACTTGATTCACAATCAGTTGTAAGTCGCCGAATATTTGCAAACGTCTGACACCTACTGCAAGGGATAAGTGGAGACCAGCAATAAGAGCTTCATATTCAGCTTTGTTGTTGGTAGCCATGAAACCAAATCTATTTGCCGAGGTGAACACCTGCATGTTAGGGCTAATTAGGACCACTCCTGCCCCTGAGGCCATGTTGGTTGAAGATCCATCGACATAGAGATGCCAGGGATGATCTAGTCCTCTCGTTGGATCTGGTGGGAAAGTTAGTTCGACAATAAAGTCGGCTAAAGCTTGCCCTTTGATCGCTGTTCGAGGAGCATAGGTCACCCCAAACTGGCTAATCTCTAGTGACCATTTTAGTAGATGACCAGCTGTGTCTGGGCGATGGAGAATTTGTCTGAGTGGGAAAGTTGTTAGCACCTCAACTTGATGGTCGAAGAAGTATGGTCGTAACTTTCTCACACTCATAACAAGTGTGTACGCCAACTTCTCGGTTGGAGAATATTTGATCTCCGCTTCATGTAAGGCTTGGCTGACGTAGTAGATTGGCTGGTGGAACTTACCGTCTTCTCGTACCAGAACAGGGCTGATTGCCACTTCAGATGCGGCCAAGTATAAATAGAGCTTTTCTCCTGGGATTGGCTTTGATAGAACTTTAACATCTCCCAGGTAATCTTTTAGTTGGTCAAACGCCTTTTGACAGCTGTTAGTCCATGTGAATTTTCCTTTCTTGATGGCCTCAAAAAATGGATGACACTTGTCTCCTGATCAGGATATGAACCGGTTCAATGCTGCTAGGCATCCTGTGAGCCTTTGCACTTCTTTTACTGAACATGGGGGTTGCATATCCACAACAGCTTTGACCTTTGTTGGATTGGCCTCAATCCCTCGTTGGCTAACAAGATGGCCCAGGAACTTCCCCGAATGAACTCCAAAGCTGCTCTTCTTTGGATTTAACTTCATGTTGTAGTGCCGAAGGATTTCAAACACCTGGGTTAAATGCTGGAGATGATCTTCTCTTCGGGGGCTCTTGACTATGATATCGTCTACGTAGACTTCTACAGTATCTCCAATTTGTTCGTCGAACATCTTGTTCACCAACCTCTGATATGTTGCCCCGGCATTGATGAGGCCGAATGCCATTCTTTTCCAACACAACAAGTTTTTGTTCGTATAAAAGGTTGTGCTTTCTTGATCGTCTGGATGCAATGGGATTTTATGGTACCCAAAAAAGGCATCCATGAACATTTGAATTTCATGACCCACAGTGTTGTCTACCAATTGATCAATATGGGGGAGAGGAAAGTTGTCCTTCGGGCATGCTGCATTCAAATCCGTAAAATCTATGCATAGCCTCTAGGTCCCGTTTGGTTTCCGCACAAGGATTGGGTTTGCTACCCATTGTGGACAAAGTGCTTGTCGGATTAGATCATTGTCTAACAACTTCTTCACCTCTTCATTCAAAGCTTGATACTTCTCCGGGCCATACTTTCTTCGTTTTTGATGGACTGGCCTTTTTGCTTGATTGATATTAAGCTTGTGGCAAGCATGCTTTGGATCTATTCCCACCATGTCTGCATGAGACCAAGGAAAAACATCTAGATTCTTGCTGAGGAACTCTTTCATTCGGGATCTGTAAGGCTCAGGGAGCTCAGATCCTATGTACAATTCAAGATCTTCATTTCCAGGATTAACTTTGAACGCCTTCAGTTCTTCGACTGGAGTTGCTCGTCGTTTTTGTCCTTTCCAATGATGATCAAGTATTGGTCCCTCAGGGTTGAAATTATTTTCGATATTCATGGGCTCTGCTCCCAGGAGGGGCTCTAGATCATCTGCTGGTCCTGACCCATTGTTGTTAGCCAGCATCCGGCCCTCCAAGTTATCTGTTAAATGTTGCTCGTCACCACCCCTATGTTGTTCATCAGGTGGAAGTTCCCCATGGGTGGTGATGAGTTGTTCGTCCAACACTTTCTCGTCAGAGTATTGTTCGTCTGTATCCATATGGTCCTCCTCTGTGTCCATTATGTTCTCCAGTATTGATGGTTCATCGACAGGGTAGCTTGTGGTGGCTTCCATCATGGATACTTGTGCATTTCTTGCTTGTAATTGCAGGAGACATTCACAAGCTTTTCTTTGGTCTCCTTTGATTGAGCCTGCTCCACTTGCTGTTGGGAACTTGATACAATAGTGATAAGTTAAACATGCAGCTTTAAATTCATTTAGAAAAGGTCGACCAAAAAACCCATTATAGGTCGATTTCTGATCTACGACCAAGAAATCTACCATTCTTGTTATATTTTTCTCGGGTTCCTCGACCGTTACAAGCTGAACGGACAACCTAATTTCCCCTAACGGGACTGTTACAACATTTCCGAAGTCTAAGATTCTATGATTTGAATATCGTATGTAGCCCGAATAATCTCCAAGTTGATCGAGCATCTTTTTGAAAAGGATGTTGGTGTAGGCTCCGGTGTCCACCAACAATCTATGTACTCTGGTCCCCATGATCTTTGTGCAGATTACGAGCGAATCGTTGTGGGGGGTCAATATTCCTTCCAAGTCTTTTTCAGTGAAGGTTAATTCTGCTGTCTGCATGATGGACGGTTTAACCCCCATTTCTTGTACTTAGTCGATCGCTCGTAATTCGGCTTTTCTTTTTCGGTTTGAGATTGACGGTCGTCCATCAAAACATCCTCCCGCAGGTCCTGCGGGTTCCATCATGTATAGATCCTCTAATGGACGAGCAACAACAACTGGAACTGGTCGTCCGGGCTTATTATTCCTTTGAGGTGGACCATCCTCCTCATCCTCTGAATTGTTCTCCCGGACTCTCTTTCCAGGCTGTCTTTTGACGAAGTCGGAGAGCTTTCCCTCCTCATAGAATCGCCAAAGTTGCTTGAGCAAATCTCTACACTCGCTCGTAAAGTGCCCCACGCTTTGATGGTAGGCACATTACTTGTTAGGGTTGAGTTTGCCAGTTTCTTGGTTAATCCTTCGGGGAGGGGAGAACAACTCTTTCTCCTTTACATTTTCGTACACAGTATCGATGGATACTGTTAGCACCTGGTTCAACTTTTCCTTTAATTCCGTCCCTTCGGTGAATGCCTTCATGTTCTTCGGTACTCTATAGTCTGTTCCGCCGGGTTTTTTGTTGTTCTCCTTGGGATCAGCTTTATTTTCCCCCAAGTTTGCTTGCAGGGTCTCGTGCATGGAAACAAATATGCCGGCTTGATTTATGAACTCGGCATAGCTTTTTAGGCACTTCAGACGTACCTCTTTCCACAACTTCGACCTTTTCTTCAACCCAGCCATAACATCGATAATTTTCATATCTTCGCTTATCGGTTCCCCTTCCAACATCACTTTGTCGAATCTTTCCATAAATGCCCGGTCCGACTCATCGTCGTTTTGCTTTAAGTCCGACAACCGGTGTTTTTGGGATAGATACGACCCAGCAGTTGAGAAATGGGAGAGGAACTCTCGACTCAGTTGAACAGACGAGTGGATTACGCTGGTGGCATCGCTGAAAACCACTTGTGTACCCAATCCCCCAAAGTTAAGGGGAAGTTCCGGCATTGGGTGGCGTCGCTGGCTCCCACAGAGATCATGTAGTCCGAATATTTCGTTAAATGGACTCGGGGATCAACAACACCTTCATATTGTATGCTTGCCGAAAACTGAATCTTTTTTTGGATTGGGGCCTTCAATATGATGGATGATAATGGTGAGGATGACACGCTGGTCGTCCCCATCCCTCTTTGTTGATCCAGTTGCCCCTGCATGCTCTCCACAACCTTTCTCAGGCTTGACAACTCATCCAAAGATGCCCCCTGGCTTGGAGGCTGTTCGGCGAGCAAAGGCACAGGCCTTTCTGCTCGTCGCAGTCCCTCACTCGGAGTGGGCATATCCTGGAGCTGTTTCCTAGGGTTGCTCACCGCGTTTGGCCCTAGGCGCATGAAAGCAGACTGGGACAGTCTTTCATGAACTGATGGGCGAGGCTGCTCAAATGTTGCTCGCCCATCTCCTACTCCCTAGCGAGCAGCTTCTTTCTGATGTTGGGGTTGACCAAGTCTGTCCTGGGCACTGGAACGAGTTGTTCCTTGACTTGACATTGTTGTTCGCCCATGAGCAGACCCATCCTGATCTTCTCTTGGGTCGGCCACCTTGGCTTTGCCCTTATCCTGTCTGACTTGTGCACTGTTTACCTCATGTTGTTCGCCCCTAACAGACCTGGCTCTAACAACCTCCATAGTTTTAGCCCTAGACCTTGCTTGTGAAGGTCTATCTCGTTCCTGCTGTCTTTGAATGGTTTGGAGAGCAGCTATGGTTTTAGCCAGTTCATTAGGGTTGCTCGCCAGAGCCTCCAATTCGGGTGGAAGGTTATGGTCTACGGCTGTAAGTCTTGACCTGTTCGCATGTCTAGGCTCACGATCTTGGTGGCCAGCTGATGAAGCTCGAGTGGGAGATACTCTCCTTGATTGACATGAAACTTGTGTTTCTTTAGATTGAGGCATCCTGATTTGAATTATCTTCTCTATCTTTGAGTCTTCAAATTTAATATTGAAGAACACCAAGAACACTTTTGTTTGAATCTTCAAGAATTTCTTGAGAGTTTCTTCAAATCTTCAAGTTTTTAAACTTGAAGTTCTTGATTAATCACACTTAACCGGAGGTTCGGACCCTCATTCTAGCGCCAAATTGTTGATGATCAAATTTAATCGTGAGGATTAGTGGATGTTTTAGTTCGGTTTAGGATCACCAAATAAGAACGTGTGATTGATTATCACCGTAAATGATAAATCGAAGGTTCGGGTTGTAAAATCATAAATACGAGAGTCGAATCCGTATTTATTTCGTATGCGTGCACGTTTAGATGTGTTTGTGTGTGTTTTGGAAGTATTTGTGAATTTGAACTTGTATTTCTTAGCTGGAGAACAAATATTTATAGAGGCTAGCAAGTAGGAGGTGTCCAAGACTCTTGGGCTTCCTAACTTGCATGCTAGACAAGTGTCCATTGACCTTGTTTGACCTTATCTAAGCTGAATCTTAGTTACAAAGTCTTCTTTGATCTTATCTCGGACTCATTATTGTTCGTCATGGTTGGCTTGGTTGGTCCAGAGTGGTCTTTAAATAAAACTTGGTCGCCTTTTGAGGTTATGGCTCGGAAGTTGTTCGCCTGTGTATCTTATTGAGATAGACTTTGGAATCTTAGTCATTTGTTCGTCAACATACACCTCTTTGTCTGGTAGATGCACCACCTTTTGATAATGTTGTTCGTCACTAGTGATCTGATGGAACATTCATATTTGGTCTCGGGTCTCAGAACCTGTTCGCCAGTATGTTGTTCGTTACTGGAGTTGTTCGTCATTTTATACACCCCCTGGATTGATTTATGCACTCCAACTTATTTTTTCTTAATTCAACCATTAATCCTTGCTCGCTCAATAATAATTGATGTTCGCCTGTCAACACTGTTGTGTGGTACAAAGGAGAAATTTATATCTTTTATGGATACTGTTGAACTGGAAAGACATTTATTTGGAAAACACTTTCAATGGCTATATAATTGGAGTCATATAGTTTTTAATGTTGCATTTAGGAGAATCACAACACTTCTTCTTCCAGGTGGTCGTACCGCTCATTCAAGATTTATTATACCTATTAATATTGATGAGTCGTCCACATGTAATAACTCTTGGATCTGAAGAATTAGAACTGTTATAAGGGCAAAACTAATTATATAGGATGAGGCGCCGATAATTAACAGAATCAATTTTGAAACATTAAATCGTAGTCTAAGAGATATTGCTAGAAATTGTGATGATTCAATGAATGAAACACCTTTCGATGGAAAGACTGTTATTGTTAGTTGAGATTTAAGACAAATACTTCCAGTTATGCTAAGAGAGAGCAGAGAAGATGTTCACTTGACAATTAATTACAAGGTAATGTCATATATGACAATTTTGTATGATTATAGTTTTTTTTTTTCAAATTTATTATTACTAACTAATTATATAACAATTATTATTTTTAACATTGATAGGTACTAAAATTGACAAGAAATATGTTGTGGGAATGGAAATATATGTGTCAATTCAAATAATAATGAAGTTTTTGAATTTTCTAATTAGATTCTAAAAGTTGGTGATGGCAAACTTAGAGATGGCATGGATGATTTTGTTGAAATTGAGATTTTGTTTGAAAATTTGACTTATGATGATGTTGATCCTATTTTGGCTATTATTAGGAGTATTTATCCGTCCGTGGAACTTAATCTACGCATTGATAAGTATTTTTTGAAGATAAAGTCATACTTGCACCTACGCATAAAGATGATGCTTGTATTACTGTGAAGATTCTTGCGATTATTCCATAAGAAATGAAAGTTTATTTGAGTTATGATAGTGTTTCCAAATAAAGTTTTGAGAAGGAGGTTATTGAGAGTTAGTTTCAGTTAATTTTTGAACTCCCTCAAGTATTCTGGAATGCTTAGCCATTGTTTGGTTATGAAGGAAGATGTGTCATTTGTTCTTCTCAGGAATATTGATATGACATAAAGTTTGTGTAATGGTACAAGACTGGTTGTTAATAGATTGGAAAATCATATCTCGAAGAAATATTGGGAATATGATTTTCATTCCACGAATGACGTTGACCAATTCAAATATAATCATGCCTGTAAATCTTACTAGAAGACAATTTCCTGTTTTACAGTGCTTTGAAATGATTATTAATAAAAGTCAAGGAACATCTCTTTCTACTATTGATATGTACCTTCCAAAGCCAGTGTTCACTCACGATCAGCTATATGTTGTAGTATCCATAGCCAAGAGCATGAATGAATTGAAAATTTTGTATCTTGATTCACAAGAAAAATCATGCAAGTATACAACACATATTATTTACAAAGAGACTTTTAGAAATTTATAATATACATATAGTGGTGAGTGTTCTACATCTGAATAATAAAGTTCATTTTCACTTTAATATTTTTGTGATTGTACTTATACATGTTTAGTTTTATTAATTTTTTAAAAAAAATATTAATATATATATATATATATCATTATTTATTAAAAAAGTAAAAAAATTATATTACTTAAAAACTTCATAAAAAATATACACAAACTCGCGAATATCACGGAGCTATAACTAGTGTATATATATCATTCAAATTTCAAATTACGATCCCAAGGTTGAAATTAAAAGGGGTGTGAGGAGCTATTGCCCGCTTAAATCTTAGTTTTCTTTTTCAAAATTCACTACATATTTAATATTTAAGGCTTTTAAGTTATAATTGTGCATTCATCTTGAATTAGTGCGTATCTCCGCGAATTTTGCAGACTGAATTTTTTTTTGTTATTATTATTTCAAATTATAAATGTTAATTTTTTTTACTTAAAAAATGTTAATTTTTATAAAAATATATTGTAATTTCGATATAATATTAAAATTATAATTATAATTCAACGAACAATAAACAAATACTAAACATGAATAAATAGAAAATTTAAAAAATATTAACTAATCCACACATTCAATCTCATATTAGTATAACACAATATTACTTAAAATTATAGTTGTTGTATAGTTGAATGCCCATTTTTCCCCCAAAGTATGAAAATGCAATAACAATCGAGCGCAAAAGTTTAACTCTAAAGATAGGATCACACATTTCAGATCTAAAGGCAACATTTGACAAAAAAATATCAAAATTAAAATGAAATATTGTGTAGATGTTTGTGTGAGAGCAATTGATTAATGTGTTGATATTTAAAATACACAATTCAACAATAGAAATTGACTTTTAAGCGTCAATCTTAGTTTTTTTTAAAATCAAATTTTCTTTTAGACATTTCACATATACAAATACTTTGCAAAAGAAAAAAGTTAAAAAAATCAAAATTGTTATAAAAAAAAATCGAAATCCTACTCTACAAAATAATATTTATATTTTACAGTTTCAAATTCTATTTTGCAGGTACAATTTATCCAAAAAATAAATTATATTACAATGTATTATTGATGGTAATATATTATATTTGGTGACAATATTTTTTGGGAATCATATGTTATCCAAGTGATAATATTTTTTCCGAAATATTTGATTTTCCTCTTAAAAATTCCACATCTATCAATATTTTGTAAAAATAAATTTCAAGAATATCTAAGAAAAGAAATCGTTCAACCGTGAAAAAAGATTTGTTTGCATTAATTTAATATTTAAAATAATATTTCATATTATACGTAAATATTTTGTTTCCATTGATTAAAATATATTCAGATTTATTGTATTTTAGAGTAAAATATTATTTAAAGTTATAATACTTAAATTGTTAGTAAAGAAACTTAATGTCCTTTTTTTTTCTTTTTTCTTTTTGGCCAACACTATATTTTTTAACCATTAAAAATTTATTCCACATATATAAAAAAAAATATATACATATATAATAATTATATAACATATAATAAACTTTTACTTATTTATCATTTACAATAATATTTTAATATTTTTATGTTAAAAAAACATAAAGGAAAAATTGAAATCCTGGACTAGAAAATAATATTTGTACTTTACAGTTTAATAGTCTATTTTGGCGGCATAATTTTATCCAAAAATAATTTTTTTTATTACAATCTATTATTGAAGAAAAAATATTATATATGGTGGCAAGATTTTTTTGGTATCATAAACTATTTTGGTGACAATATTTTTTCTGAAATATTTCAAGTCTCTCCTACAAATTTCACATCTGTCAATATTTTACAAAAATAACTTCCAAAAATATCTAAGAAGAGAAATCATTCAACTGTAAAAAAATATATGCTTTCATTAATATATGTTTAAAATAATATTCCATATTTTACGTAAATATTTTGTTTATTGAAGGTAAGATATTTTATTTGGTGGCAAGATTTTTTTGGTATCATACATTATTTTGGTGACATTATCTTTTCTGAAATATTTCAATTCCATCCTACAAAAGTTTCACATTTATCAATATTTTTCAAAAATAACTTCCAAAATATCTAAGAAGAGAAATTGTTCAACCGTAAAAAAAGATATGCTCGCATTAATATAATGTTGAAAATAATATTTCATATTATACGTAAATATTTTATTTTTATTGATTTAAACATATTCAGAATTATTATATTTTAGAGTAAAAAATATCTTTTAAAGTTATAGTACTTAAATTATTAGTAAAAAGACTTAACATCCTTTTTTCTGCCAACATTATAATTGCTAATCCATAAAAAAAAATTCACACATTTTAAGAAAAAATATATACATTAATCATATAATATATAACAATCTTTTACTTATTTATCAATTACAATACTATTTTATATTTGTATGTTAAAAATATAAAAAAAAAATCAAAATCCTAGTCTAGAAAATAATATATTTGTGTTCTGCAGTTTAATAGTCTATTTTAGACGCATAATTTTATTCAAAATTAAACTTTTGTATTACAATCTATTATTGAAGACAAGATATTTTATTTGGTTGCAATTTTATTTTAGCATACACTATTAAATATCTTTTTAAAAAATATTTCGAATCACCTCCTACAAATTTCACATATATCAATATGTTGCAAAAAAATATATCCTAACAAATAAAAGAAATCATTCAACAATGAAAAAAATTTGCTTGCAATAATTTATTGTTTAAAAGATATTTCATATTATGCGTAAATATTTTATTTTCATTGATTAAATTTTATTCAGATTTATAGTATACTATAGTGAAATAACAACTTAGTAATAACAATTCTATATTTTACTAATAAATAATTCTTAATTTTTTTTAAAAAAAAATCTCCATCTATTGATTTCCAAATTATCCCAATAAACTGGGATCTTGAAACCGTTTCCGATACGGTGGTGCTTCGAGTTGGGATCGTCATATCGAAAATTTATTCATATCTATGTAAGAAAAAAAGATAATTCAATTTGATAAAAAAAAATTATCTCTGACCCTATGTGGAAGTGTGCGGTGTTCCGATGTGGTTCAAGGTTGTTGTGGTCCGATGCGGTTCGAGGGAGGAGATTCGTGAGGAGGCGGCAGTTTGTGAATAACCTGGGAGAAGAGGAACGACTACGTGAGAGTAGAAGAGAGGAGAAAAAAATCAGTATTATACCTATAAAGAAAAATTTAGAAGCGGTGGTCCGATGCAGTTAAAAACGAATGAGAAAATGAAGAGAAGAGAAGATAATTAGGTTTGCAAATCATAATGAAAACTAAAGTGAGATTTGACATTTATAAAAAATATAAAATGAAATGTATGGTTGAGATTAAAAGTATAAAATATATAGTGTAGATTAAGTTTTAATTTGATTTAAAACATGTCTAAAATAATTTCTGCTTACATGATTTTTCTAGGGGGTAATCCCATTTCTTGGAGATCCAGGAAACAAAATGGGGTAGCTCGATCTTCCAACCGAGGCTGAGTATCGGGCCCTAGCATCTGCTGCTTCTGAAGTTTGTTGGGTAATCCAACTATTTCGTGACCTTAGTTTGTCAATTCCACTCATCCTATGCGATAACATAAGTGCGACACATCTTGCTCTACATCCCATCCAACATTCTCGCATGAAACGTATTGTCATTGGTGTTCACGTTGTTTGTGATCTATCTGCCAAAGGTCTCCTCTCGGTGTCCTATGTAAATACCCTTGATCAACTAGCAGACTTGCTCATAAAACCATTACCTCATCAACGGTTTGAGCTCCTAAGATCCTAAATTTCAGTTGTTGATGACGCGTCAATTTTGAGGGGGCCTATTAAAGAAAAATAAGATTTTAGATGATAATTTCTTATTTGATTATATATCATATCATCTTCATATCAATACAAATATTCTAATTGATTATGATTTTTGATATACCATTGTATTTCTCTCAAATCAATATAATTCAATTTTACCAATTTCTATATAAACATGCCAAAATGAATTAGTACGGTGGATCGAGCTATAAAATTAGAAAAAATCTCTTTATTGAATTGTGAATTTTAAAAATATATTAGACCAAATTTATGCATTTATTAATTAAATTTGTATTCAATCCGTCCATGATCTTTTTAAGTAACACCACAAAATATATACATAATGATAAAAATTTATGTGGATTAGTGAAAAATAATTTTAGGGTTTTCAGCGTGTTATTTTGCTGATATATTTTTACTATATATAAAAAAGGATTACAACAAAATTACAAATCAAGGGAACCATATATAAGAAAAATAAAATTATCTACAGTATTTACAAAGATACAATTGATATTATTGATCATATCATATATATTTCCAGATTTTCCGTATCTCCTCTATTAATGAGGTTCATCGAACACCTTCATGTAATTTCTTTTATAGGTAATATTGAAAGTCATAGTCGGATTCGATGATGAACGCTAAATAAATTTCAACAATTAATACATAACAGCATTGGCAGGGATGATGCAATATTTAAACAAAAGTACAAATATATGTAACTAACAGCATTAAGTGAACAAAGAACAAATATATGTAACTAACAGCATTAATGTCATATGAGGAAAAAAAAAATATGAGCATGTGATCATCATCATGCCCTGTTCGAATTATGCAATTAAATAATAGTCCAAGGTTCTCCTTTTTCTTTTCTGTTCATCCTTTTAATCTTTGGCTTGAAGATTTGCACAATGAGGATATATCTACGAACAAATCTGCAAATTAACGGATGACAGTTAGGCTGCATCAGATCAATTTTGGTAGCATCATATGATGTGTATCATTTCTACGTCCTAAATTGTCTGAATAATGTCACAAATCCTAATTCATAAGTAAATATTTTTGTGTTAAATCTCAAATTATTTTTTTCTTGAAGATGGTCATCTATTTTGCCCTGATTTGATAAACTATAAACTGTATTTAAACAGAAAATCTATTGTTTCATTTCTCTCGATATAATATCCAACACAGTTCTATTATTTTGGACAAAAATTTGTGTGAAACTGTCCTGACCAAATTAAAGAAAGAAAGAAAAAGTAACAGGATTATTATAAAATGTGACAATGATTATAAATAAAAGTGATAAGTCACTTTTAACAAAAATATTAATATCACTTTTTTTTTAAACTTTATCATTTTTTAAAAGTGATAATTTTTTAATTAATAAGTGACATATTTTAAATTAAAAGTAAATCAAATAATATTAGTCTCATACTATGAGACGATCTCACATAAGACTTGCACATCATTTTATGCACCTCTCATCCTACCATTACGGTAATAAATTTACTAGATTAGTGATGATTTTTTTACACATTTTCCACTTAACATTTTCCAAAACAAAGTCTTATATAAACTAATTTACCATGTAATTGCATTTTGTGTGTATTTTTTAATAATATTATTTTTTCATTAAAAAGTATTAATAAATAGTATTAGTTGATTTATTAAAAATATAAAGTGTTAATTAGTTTTGTAAAGTGTTTACAGAATCAACTCCTCCAACAAGCGTTCAATAAATATTTGATTTCACAATAAATTTTAAATATACTCCCTCCGTTCCGGTATTATTCGCATACAAAAAACGACACACTTTTTAAGAAAAAAATATTTTTTAAGTAAAGTAGTGGCATATGGATAAATATGTGTATATTATTGTGAGTGTGCACGCAAATCAATGTTTTCTTTTTTAGAGTGTGCAAATAATTTTGGGATGAACGAAAAAAAAAAGTATGCAAATAATAGTGGGACAGAGGGATTAGTAATTACATTTTAGAGTGTGCAAATAATTTTGGGATGAACGAAAAAAAAAAGTATGCAAATAATAGTGGGACAGAGGGATTAGTAATTAAAGTGTCCTATAAATCTCCAGAAAGTGGGCACCTATAGTATTCAAAGGTAATAAAGAACATCTTTTTGCCTTTTACTTTCACTTCCTTTTAGGATAAGAATATATCACATTTATATTATGCACACACATAACGAAGTGCAAAAGGAGGCACCACTAAATTGCATAGTTAACTATATGCTTCCTTTTCCCTCCTTGAAAATGACTTCATATGCTTTTATAAATACACACAATTTTAAAGTCCTCACTTTCCATTGTTCTCAATATTTGTCAAATGTAAACTTATCGTGTGAATAAATTTCGTGGTATAAAACTAATATTATTAAGTATATTTATTGATACTATTAGATGCATTTACTGACACTATTAGATTTGTAAGCTGAAATTACAGTGTAAAATGCTATGATATCAGCGAATGCATCTAATAGTATCAGTTTCATACTATAAACAAATTTCACATGAGTCCTACTCATTACACCTCTATACATCCTTATAGGAGTATTTTTGTTATACTTTTAGAAAATTCCTTCAATTTTAAAATTTTCTTATTTTTTTATTATTTTCAACTCTTGTATTTATATATTTATCTATATAGCCTAACACTATGTTAATTTTAAAATCTGACTATATGCACACACATTCATATAGAAAATTAGTTTATTTGGTTGGATAGGTTGTCCTCGCCAAAGACCATCTAATTCCTCATCATAAAATATTATACTAGATATATATAATTTTGACTACATAATAGAGAAATGAATTAGTTTCACAATGAAATTTATTGTCATATTATGTGCATTTTTAAATAATATTAATTATTTTATTGTATTATATTAGTTCAATAGTAACACTGTAAAATAAAAACAATTAATATTGTTTTGACTTTTGAATTATATAGTGCAATTGACTTAAGAAAGACTTACCCATCAAAATATTGTATTATGTGAAAATTATTTATGATGTCTACATAAGAATTAGTATAAGATAGAGAAGAATTTAGGATAAGAATTTTAATGTTAAGGTGGTTTACCTAACGCTCATGACAGGTGGGTTTAAATTACTTGCCCATCGACGTGGAATGGCTTTAGGATCTCTTTTATTCAAAATCCTAATGAGTGAAATTATTTAAATTTCCTTTTTTTTTTATTGACTTTCTTTTTTAATTGATTTACCTTTAATTGAATTATTTAAATTTCCATGTTTATTTATGTAATTGTGTGATAAAATTAAATCGTTTGATATTTTAAATTAAAAACATCTATGCATCTAAATAATTAAATACAAAATAAAACATAAAAGAGACAAAATATATAGTAAAACTAGTTCATACATGAACCATTTTGAAGGGTATGAGTTGTTTACTAAGGACAATAATTTTAAAGGGTAAGTTGTTTTTGCTACAAAAATATGAGGGGGTACTTGGTTGAGATCTTTAGGAGGTAAGAAATAATAATCAAAATCATAATGTGTATTTAGAAAAATTCTACTATAACTTTAAGTACAAAAAACACAGAAATCCACCGAAGTTAACATATTTGAGATGTATGACTTTAATTTCATACCATTCTCATTTCTATATTATTTTCATTCTTTACAATTTTACCACGCACCTCTGAGTGAGAGGGTGAAGGATATGCGTTGTTTTATTAAAGAATATTAATTGTTTTCACTAAAAGATTTGAATTAATATACTAAAAAGTATTACAAAATAATTTATGTATAAACGAATTTCACACTATACATATATATATATATTTTTAAAATTTAGTCCCATTTAAAACTCACTGACGGAGTGTTATCAAATAGCAAATGAGAAGAAAATTAAAAGTAATAGAAGCAAAATGGGTAATTTATCAATTTCCATATCCACTACTACTAGACTAAATACTAATTATCATTTATCATTCCGTATACACGTCTAAATATGTAACGACTGAATTTACAATATTTGCAATCAAAAGTAAACAAGACCCCCCTTTTTTTTTTAAGTAAAGTAAACAAGACATTAAGAGACAATAAGAACACAATATTCATGGACGACTATATATATAAAAAAAAGAAGAATTATTAGCAACTTTTGCATTTACGGTGATAATTATGTGATGTAAACGAATTTCAGTTTATAATCATATATTTCAATTTAGATGTTTATATATTCGCTCTCCCAAGTGAGTCTATTTATGAAATTGTGTTTTAGATTGAGTCATTTGAAATGCAAATAGTTCGAAAATGAATGTATTTATGAATTCATGGATTTGAAATTCCTCCAACTCAAACTAGGATCAAAACAAAAAAATTGAAATACATTTATTTGTATATCTTATCCAAACAAATTGAGTAAATTTAAATTATGAATTTAAAATCCATAGCTCGAATCCCTCCCTCCAAAGATAACCTTAATTAAGTTCACTTTTCATGCTTATGGTTTGAAGAAATGAGTTTTTTTCTTTTCTTTTTAAGTCCTTGATGAAATGAGTTATATTAATATGCACTCTATATATTTTAAATAAGACAAGCTTGAATATTATCATGTTATATATTGATTAAAACAAAAATTAATGTGAATTTTTTTTTTCCAGAACTCAATTTTTTCAAATATTATTATTTTATGTATGTATTATCGCATTTATGTATATATATTATCATTATTATGCATATCAACTATCACTGATGGTTAAAAAATTAACATAAATTTTAATTATATGCTTAAATAGCGTTCTATTTTATTACAAGGTCATCCCGCTTAGTTATAATTTACCTATCAAATTACTACTCATTCATTATCCTTTACTTGAATGACTCTTCAATCACTTTAATTCTCATTACTCTATAATCATCGCCCCAATCAAGCGGGCCCTTAGTTTTATTTATTTATTTTATTTTAATGAAGCCCATTCAATTAGTTTATAGGTAAGCGCTATAAAAGGAATAGTAATAATTATGCCCGCCTAATAAAATTGGGGAAATCTGATTTGTGTTCATAGACCTGAAATCTCAGGTATAAAGTTGTAGGCGGAGGGCGAGAGAGTAAATTCAAGAAAAGGTGAAAAAGCGTTCGTATTTTGCAGTTTCATGTTGTCGCCCGCAATAATACCATACCATCTCTCTCTCTCTCTCACGAACACAAGATACCCCGGTTTCCCCTCTCTCTTTCTCTCTCTGCCCCTCCCCCCTCTCTCTCTCAATTGAAGGGCCAAATTTGTAAGCCTCTGGATTCCTTCTTTCGATTTCAACATTTGATTTCGTTGTTGCTCAGTTTTTTTTCCCGAAGAGTTATAATTTTGTGATTTCTTTTTCCGTTTCTTCGTTGCGTTTGAGAATTGGGATGATTGTTCTTCAATGGGAAACCGAGTTTGGATATGTTTATCTTTTTTGTTTGAATTTGAGTTAGGTGTTTCCATTTTTTGTTTGTTAAATGATGGTTTGCTTTGCTTCCATGGGTTTAAGATTTAATTATTTTTTTAATCGCAAATTTACTTGAGATTTCAGATTAGTCGGGTTTTTTTTATTAAAATTAGTTTCAAGTTGGCAGGACAATTATTTATTTAGTTTCTAATAATGTCGCTGGTTGCATGCTTCAGGAGTTGTGCGTCGCAGATCAAAGTTTCAAGCAAGTTTTCCTTTTCCCTTTTTTTTTTTTGCTAATTGTTTGGCCGTAGATTGATTTAGGTTTAGTTCATTTGCAATCCATGCACTTGTTAAATATAGTTCGGAATGCCTGGGAAATTTGAAGTAGAATGCTGCTTTAACTGCTTTCTGTATCTTGAAGGATTTAATATCGTAATTTGATATTCGAGCTGATAATTACTCAACTTTTAAGTTTTGGAAAACCCTACGTGCTGTTAAATTGTATGCCCTATGAACCTGTTTACAGGGTTTCCACTTTCTGGAGGTGGGACTCAGAGTTGTGAAGGTGGCAGATGTGGTTTATTTTGCTACGGTTGCTCACGAAACTGGTTTCTGCCTAGTGCATGACCTTTGAGTTGAGCAACTTCTTTTATCATAATGGGAACCTCGCAACGCAGGTTTGTAGAGCTACACATTCAAAATATGAATTAACTAAACTATGCCCATTGGTGTGCTTATCTTTGTTTTTTGTTCTTATGCAGTGGGGTTTTTAAGAAGACAAATGGTAGTTTGCGACTCATCATAACAACCATCATGGGGATGGTGATTGGATATTTTATAGGTGTTTCATTTCCTTCCGTCTCTTTGAGTAAGGTAAGACCACTTTGCCTGCTCGATGAGGATTTCATCTGCCATTCCAATAATTGAATTATAACTGTTTTTTATCCAAACTCAGATTACTCTACCTTCAAGGTTTGTATCATCTCTTGATATGGCCTTTAAAGATGATCACCAATCGTCCGCTGATCGTAGCTTTCCTGAAAATCTTGGTTCAGGCAGCATTCCTACGACACCTAAGGTCGTTTTATCTCTTTTTCATGTTGATTGTGTACTGAATGCTGCTTCTGTAGAGACTTTGAAGTTTTTAGTTGTTTTATTAATAATTGATGCTTGATTCATTAGCTTATTTTAATGGAAGAAAATATAGAACATAATTTATGCAACTCCTACCAAACAAGGAAGTTTCTTAATTTGTTGTTTATTACAATTAATGCAGCTACCTTGCGCAGAGACTCAACGGTTTGCTATTTTGTTTTTTTCCGGTTCCTGGTCGTTATTACTGCCGTCAGCTCAAATATAGTCATATTTCCACATTTTTCTTATTTGTTACCTTCATGTTACTTTTATGTGATCACGATATCCCTCTAATAGATTGACAAAAAAGACAACATAGTTATTTGGTCTACTGATTAAGGTGGATTGGTGTGATACTCTTAACGTTACTTTTATTTAAGTTCCAATGGTTATTTCGTAACATCGAAATAGGGGTAAATTTTATAGGGTTTTTGGGTTTGCTTTTGAATTATGTTAATTTTAAACATGGCATTCTGTGTACTCCATTTGCTCATAAACAATTTTGTTTCCTGGAAAAAATTGGAAGAACATGGTACATCAATTCTTTGTTGAACCGTCACTGTGCTAAGAAATTTGCTTGTGACATTGCATTTCGGAACTGTGCTATTTTCTGATTAGTTTTGGTGTCATCTACATCTGACAGTTGAACATAATTTGTTGTTTTTCAGATACATGTTCCTACAAATCCTCGTGGTGCAGAGTCCTTGCCTCCGGGAATTGTTGTCTCAGAATCAGATTTTTATCAGAGAAGATTATGGGGTGAACCTAGCGAGGTACATTTGTGAAAATATAATAGCTATAGTTCTGGTGTTTGCAACAGCTTTATCTTTATCTTTTTTTTTTTTTGGACTTGCCTTTCTTTGTTAATTCTGATATATCTCAGTAGTAAAATTATTTTGGACAAGATTATTATTTTCTTAATTTTATGTTTTTTCTTCACTCCTATTTTTGTAATTTATTATGTAAGTTTATCTCTTTGTCTTTTCTTTTTTTAATCGTGGTATATTTTCATTTTGATTGTTTATGCTTGTAGAATGCATAAAATATCTGCAGGTTAATAAATGATTGGTTTCATTCATCATCTTTTCCCTTTAATGATTCCTTCAATGTTCAAGCTTGGTGTGTTAGCTTAGGCAGGGCACGAGAGAAATGATATTGAAGTCTTAGCATATATTTTATGACCTCATCTTGCAGACTTCACTTGAATTATGATGAGATTTCATGGGATTAGAGAACACTTAGTATTATATTCTGGAACTTTCAGGATCTAAAAAAGAAGCCAAAGTACCTGGTAACATTTACAGTTGGTTTGAATCAAAAGAACAATATTAATGAAGCTGTGAAAAAGGTAAGTCACGATAGAATTTAATTGTTGCCTAAGTAGATTTCTTTGGTTAAAGTTGCAGTGCGTTGAAGCTAATTTTGCACTGTTGTAGTTTTCTGAGGATTTTCAAATTTTGCTATTCCATTATGATGGCCGGACAAGTGAATGGGATCAATTTGAGTGGTCACGGAATGCCATTCATGTCAGTGTTAGAAAACAAACAAAATGGTAAGCATATGGGTGTTTACCAGCTTTTGTTAATTTTTTCATTGTTCAATGCCCGAGTAGGGTGTGAATTTCAAGGTATTAAAATTATATTACTTTTTTGAGAATGCTTTTTAAAATAATTCTCTCATTTTTTCAATAAAAGAGCATTTAATAGATCATTTTGAAACTCACATTTTACCGAAGTAAATTATTGTTATTCAGATACTTGAAACTCAGACTGAGTAATGAGACTTGACAATGTTAATTTTAAATAGGAAAATTAGACTCTGTACTTGACGACTTCTCCGTTTTTTGTTTCTTAGGTGGTATGCAAAGAGATTTCTACATCCAGATGTCGTAGCTGCATATGACTACATATTCATTTGGGATGAAGATCTTGGAGTTGAGCACTTCAATGCTGAGAAGTAATTATAGTTTTTTTAGCAGTCTCTAATGCTTAATATTTTATGTTTATGATGTTTTTAGCTTCTGAACTGATGCCGGACCTTCTCGACTTGCTTGCTAGGTTCATTGCTTTGGTAAAGAAACACGGTTTAGACATTGCCCAACCTGGTCTTGAACCAAACAATGGACTGACATGGCAAATGACAAAAAGACTAGGCGACCGAGAAGTGCACAAGTACGTTTACCATTTACGATCCAAATCCCCCTTCCCCTTCACCATTTACACTTTTGTAATCTATTGGTGAATGGATATTGATGCAGGGATACAAAGGAGAAACCAGGCTGGTGCAGTGACCCACATTTGCCTCCGTGTGCAGCGTATATGCTTCTCTCTCTTTCTAAAAAGATTTACCTGTGTGTGGTTCTGGTTTTTTAAAATCTAATCTTATATGGTAAAATAATTAAATAAGGAATTAATATAATCAATCAGGAAGTAATATTACTTCCTGATTATATATAATAATCTCTAGTAATTTATTCTCGGGCTTAAGGAATCCACCTTTATTTATTTTTATTTATTTCTTTTCCGAGAAATTCACTGGGTAAACATGCACGTTTTCCTTTTCTAAATAGAATTTGTTGTTGGACTTAAAAGCTTCTTAATTTCATTTTCTATTTTATTTTTTAAGTGATTAGACATTTAACAATATAATGTAGCATCTGGAGAAATTAGAGAACTTTGAGGTTACTTCTTCTGATCGATGCATTAGGATGTAAGATGATGGTGGTCATGAGGTGAACATGAGATGAATATGTCTCCTATGCCAGAGTATCTAGGGAATATAAGAGCCACAAATTACATTTTTTATGCTGACCAATTTCTGGTCTAACCATCCGAGGACCATATTTGGAAAAGATGGCAATGCTTCCTTTTATTTGTAAATATTATAGTGCATTTCTGCATCATCTATCACATGATTCTTCTGAATACGTTCTGAGTGAAATAGTTGAAACTGAATCTGCTACCCTGTGATATAGAACTTAGAAAAACAATAAATAGAACCCGTTAGACATGGTAATGTATTCTATTTGAAAGTAAATAACAATAATTCATTCCCGGAAATAATGTAGTGTTACGATCCCACATCGGTTCCACATGAAAGTGTGGAAAAGTATGTAAGTGGGAGTCAATCCTTGACCTTTGACCATGGTTTAGGGTTAAATCAGGGTTCCCTAGCTTATATTCCTAACATTTGGCTCTGTTACGGGCTGCGGAATGGGGCTACCCGATGGTGGCCCATGGGTTGCCACCTCAGATGTGGGCCCAAGGGGGGTTGCCACCCGTGAAGTGGGCCTTGGCATATGGGTTTCCACCCGGAGTGTGCCGTCCATGGACGTCCGGCTTTAAGGGGGGTTGATTGTTACGATCCCACATTGGTTCCACATGAAAAGTGTGGAAGGATATATAAGTTGGAGTCAATCCTTGACCTTTTACCATGGTTTTGGGTTAAGTCAGGGCTCCCTAGCTTATATTCCTAACATGTAGCCTATAAATCAATATAACTATGACAGGCCCTTTACTAATTCTTAGGAAATTTTAGAAATACTTACAATAATAACGGATGTATTTGAAGGTATCTATATATGCATGTGCTGACTTGCCCTTGACTAATTCTTTAATTTTTTGAAAAAGAATAATAAAAATATATATATGTAACTGTTAAGTCATTCTTACAGATTTACAATATAAAATATTTATATATCTCATTAAATTATTCTTCTATTTTCATTAAGAATACCATGTGGTTCTGGATTTATGTTGCACATGTATGCATCGTCAATTAATTGCTTGTGCGGTCAACTGCATATGGGATATTAACAGATGCCGGGAACACTTGTAGTAAGACACTAAGAGCACTGGTTGGGAATTCTGCCCCCTTTAGAGAGGTTGGTGCGGGTCTTCCTAGATTGGAAACCTGAAATTGGATTCCTATGCATCCATCAATCTGTTAATCCTTGGACTGAAATGTGTACCTTGCTTTTCTAGTGCTCGACTGGGTGAACTTTGACAGGATAATCATTTATAGGCAATGCTAATAAAATTAATCTAGTATGATTCCATAATACACTCAGAATAGTGCAAATTGGAACCATTAAGTAATACTACAGGTATTAATTTGGTAGCTTTAAATAATTTTGGGGTATTATCTCTCAGATATCATGATGGTTTATAAATTCATAATTTGAGATTGTAACATTACATTGAGATAGAATCATTATTAGAGTGTAATAGTCCATAGAAAGCTCAGAATGAAAATTGCTTTAATACACATTAGCCCAAACATATTCTGGTACAGTGATGATTGACTCTTATGTTCAGAAGTTAATATAATTTATACTTATTACCTACAATATTTTGTTTTGGGTCCATTTAGCTCGGTTATTTGTTGATACACTGTGATAGTAAATAATTTCCGTTTTTGCTTGTCTTCAGCTTTGTGGAAATTATGGCTCCGGTGTTTTCTCGTGAAGCTTGGAGATGTGTTTGGCATATGATTCAGGTAGCTAACATGTTTTGGGTGCATACAGTATGCTCCTTTTCTTTGTCAGTCTGCGTCCGCCCATATGGTTTCCTCACTCTAGTGAGTGACCCGGGTTCGATTCCCTTTGGGAACGAATTATGGGAGTTATAAGGTAGGCTTGGAGATTTTTGGGAGTGTATGGAGACTTGGTGAACTAATCTAACTACTAACAACTAACATTTACCGATAAAAAAAAAAAATATATGGTTGAATGATAACTATGTGTTGAACAGCAAATATTTCTTGTGTGTGCAGAATGACCTGGTTCATGGATGGGGATTGGATTTTGCTTTAAGAAGATGTGTTGATGTTAGTCTCTCTCTCTCTCTACCCCCCCACCCCCCCAAAAAAAAAAGAAAAGAAAAAAGAAAAAGAGGGGTAAAATCATTCATCTAAATTAAAATGTTAACACCCAAATCTAGAGAAGATATTATAAAGAATACTAGGCAACTAAAACAATAATATGTTTATGAGTTCAAGAGTTTTCATGGCCAGGGGCGAGGAATGTTTAATTACAAATTTATTGATCAACCCTTGGAGGACATTTAAATCTTATTAGTTGTACTTGCCTCTGCAGCCTGCACATGAAAAAATTGGTGTTGTTGATTCCCAGTGGATTGTGCATCAAGTGATACCATCACTTGGAAGTCAGGTTTGGCATCGATAACCAGTTACTTTTTGCATAGTGGTTGTCCGTGTAATTATGCTTTGTTTATAATTAATAGAAATAATTTTTTCAAGGACATCATCTATAATAGCTTTGCATATTTAAGATAAAGAATAAAACTGATGTTCTCATGGTCTGTTGACGGTTATGGTTCAATTCCTTTATATCTTCCTTTTCTTTATACGGCTATCCTATCTGGCTTGACGTAAGAGTTAACAAGCCTCATTCTAGCTATATTCTTTTTGTATTGTTTCGTATTTCATCATTGACGTTCGTCTACTTTGCTTGCTCCAATCAAACTTATGATAAATGTGCAGGGTGAGACTGATAATGGAAAACCTCCTTGGCAAGGGGTATGTATAAATACAAAGTATTGCTCTTTGTGCTTTATTCCACGTACCGCTTTGCTGATATTTTCTTTTATTATTATAGGTACGAGATAGATGCAAGCATGAGTGGGCACTCTTTCAAGATCGCCTAGCAAACGCTGACAAGGCATATTTTTCACAGCTTGAGCAACCTTAAGTATGACCTGATCTTGTACATTGCTTTGTTTTCTTTTCGCCTTCATGTCCTGATTCTTTATACTTTTCCAGCTGTATCTGAGGTACCAGTAGAGCATTAGATACTAAAAAAAAGAACCCGAGTCGTCTGTGCAGAAGTATATATAGGTTCTCTACCATTATGATGTAGCTAATCATTAATTGATTCCCCTAGTTGCATCATTTTGCATCTTTGCTTATCAATTTTACCTACGATGTAGCAAACCGATGCTCCCTTGATATACTAAGTTATATCCCTTATCCATTTTGCATACAATTGAGTCGGATTGATTTACTTACTTTTAAGAGCTCGTTAAATGAGGTTTTGTAGGGGTTGAGTTTAACCCCCAAGTACTCGACTTTAATATGCCTAACTTTTAAAACCAAGATAAAATTTATAATTTAAGAAATAGAGCTCACAAGAGGGTTATCCACAGGAGTCTTGACCCAATGGTAAGGGTTTATGATAAACCAAGACACCCTAATAAAACGATGGGTAAGGTATTAATATTTCTGCTAATAAGATCAAATATATAATTTTTAAGCAATTTTAATATAATTTGAGTCATTGATGAAAAAGAATAGAGTAACAATTTTAACTAAAATCTTCATCTCCAAAGTTATTGATCTCTCTCTACACAACCGATCCACCTCCCCAATTATTCTTGATGACCAAAATGGTCTTAACTTCAACTCTCCTCCTTGCTATATATCGCAAATTTTGAGATTGAGATACAAATATTGAGGTGCAATATATTTTTTACAGTGTATTGCGGATATATCGTGATACATCGCAAATTATCGATATCGATTAACTTATAGTACAAAAATGAATGAAAATCTGGAAATGTCACAGATATATCGTAAAATATTTCAGATATATAAAAATATTGCGATTTTTCAGGAATATTATTTTTATGTATTTATATGTTTATTGTTAATTTAAGTTGGATTAGCATTAAAGTGAACATGTATAGAGTGAAATTGGTTTATACATAAATCACTTTGCAATACTTTTTAAACTAATCAATTAATACTCTTTAGTTAAATAATTAATGTTTTTCGTACCCTTCAATGGAAACAACTAATACCCTTTAATAAAAAAAATAATAGGTCATCAACTAATACCCTTTATCCAAATTACTTCAATGTCATGAGTTGATATCAATATTGTTTGGACAAAGATGACATTCTATCCACTGTATTTGAACCTCATAAGTCATCATTTTGATACTAATTGCATTGTATCATGTAATATTCGTCATCTTGTGTTTATTATGCATTATATATTGTATTGTATTATGTATTATATCTTGTATTATAATGTATTATGACTTATATTGTCAATTGTTTTACATTAGATAGTGTTTATATAGTCTATTATCTATATGCATGCTTTAAATATGTAATTTTATAGTGATTTTAAATGGAACATATGCATAATATCATATTATAATACTCCCTAAAGTTTCATGTTAAATTTGCAAAATTTTAATAAAGTTTCCGTCTTTTTTTCAAAATAATTGTGATATCGATATTTCCGTAAATTTAAGGTTGTGATATTACTCGCGATAACAATATTTTCATCCGTACATATTAAAAACGTGTTTCATCACCTAATATGAAAAGACAGGCTTACCCAGGCCACACTATTCTCTCCCTGTTTTTTCTTTTCTCCTTTACGAAGGTAATTACTTTTTGGCTTTATATTGAAATGATATGTACATTTAAATTCCTAAGAAAGTCAAATACGGAAGCTGAGCGATGAAGATTTATTTTTGCAGACGGGGAGACTGTAACGTCAAACGAGTTATGAAACACATTCAAATTAAATAAAATTTACTTTCTTTTTAATTAATTGATGAAGTTTGATCGTCTCACGTGAAATCGTGAGGGCAACTCGTGAAAATATGATAGAAAATAAAAAGATGATTTTGGTGATTAAAAGTTGTGGGGTGAGGTTTAAGTTGTTCCGGCACACCAAACGATTAAATAGCGTTGTCAACATTTTGCTTTGGCAGAAAGAAGTGGCCATTCCACCTTCCATTCTTGTGTCCTAAGTCAACAATTATAATAAACAAAACCTTAACAAAATTAATGCTTGCTGCTCAACTTTAAAAAATTGGCACACATTTTTTTATTCAAATCTGTGGGAGCATGGAATCCGGTGAACTTAACATTTTAAATGACTTTTTTTTTTTTTTAACATAGGTTTAAAGTAATTTTTTTTTATGTAAAACTTGTTCACAGTAGACATTTAATTCTTTCAGAGGTATCATTATATTTAGACAAGAATATCACATCATTCATTCAATAATACTTCTATTCTTGAGTAGGTTTGTGAATTTAAGTTTACATGATTCTTTTTAAAAGTATTATCGTTATATATACACAAAACATATAAACTATATGTGTTTAAAAAAAAAAAAAAGCTTTTTATGTGTTTTAAAAAAATAAGCTTTTTAAACAGTGGTATTGTGTATGCATATCAGAGATAGTGAAAATGCATAACAATTATATCTTATATGTATTATTTGGGAATCAACTCCCACACTCTAAAAAACCTCTACTTTAAAAAGTACTTTGATTCTATGTATTTGTGCCTTATATAATATTTTATTTATTATTTATAATCTCAATTATTTATATTCTATAATTTTAATTTTAATCTATTGGTAAATCAACCCTACTTTTCTAGATTCTTTATTTAGAATTTTTGAGTTTGCATGAGTTTGATTTATATATGGTTTTTTTAATTGCAAAGATTTTTTTTAGTATTTTTTTTTTATAATTACAATTGATTAATTGATTGTGTTTTATTTTAGATAAGTTACAATTGAATCAACCTTTAAATGTCTGTGCCTCTATATTATCTAAGAAAATATCGATTTTGGTCATTCACTCTAAATATATTTTTTAATTTTTTCGGTTAAGCTAATTTTTAAAATTATAATCACAAATTTAACTAAGAACATAATCAATTAATTGTCACAAATTTAAATTAAGATAATTTTTTAATTAATTAAGAGGATAATAATTATTTTAAAAAAGTGAATTGAACTAATCGAATTGAATTATCTTATGAAAGATAAATATAACTATAACTGAATTAAATTAATTGAATTAAACAAATGTTTGAAATATTTAATGTAATATTAATAGCATAATCTTTATAAACTCACGTAATATGCAGGGTTGAAGAGCTAGTAGTGTATATATAATAATGATATTTAAAAAATTTGGGTTCACATACATTTTTGTCACTATTCTTATAAACTAATATCATAATATTTTTACACACAGAATTACGTCGAATTATATGGATAAATGTTATGATATTAGTTTATAGGTATAAACATTGTTGAATGAATGATACTTAGGGCTGAAAATCAAACCAAGCTATTCGATACTCGATTCGAGATCGTTTAGTAAAAGCTCGTTTGAGCTCGGTTTGAAATAGAAATCAAACAAGCTTGAACATAAATTTATGTTCGGAATAGTCTAAAGCTTGGCTTGAACTCGAGCTCGATAACTAAAAAAAGATAATATATGTGTTAAAAATATCAAACTACTCGAGTTCGACTCGTATTTGACTTCGATTAAAGCTCGTTCGAGCTCGACTCGATTAATTATCAAACAAACTCAAACATGAATATCAAAACTCAATAACTTTTCAAATAAGCTTGAACACCAGTGTATTCGACTGGGCTCGACTCATTTACTGCCCTAATGATACTGAATGAATAGAGTAAATAAATTTCATTAGACTATTAATTCACTAAACCAAGACGTTCTTGAGTACTTTATTTGGAGAATAGAGTAAATTAATTTAATTAAAGGTAATTATTAATTCGTAAACCAAGACGTTCTAGAGTGCTTTATTTGGAAATATGCACTCAAGATGAATTTTAAAAAAAAGAACAAATCAAAGGCCAAACTAATTGCTAATTTAGTAACTAAATCTAATAATCTACCGAAATGTAGAAAAATAATATGTTTAGATACCATCAATCATTATGAGGAGAAATATGCTCCATTTTATTAAGAAATATAAACTTTTAATTACCAACAAATTAAGGGTGTTGAATTCCATTGCTTGTAATTGCCGTTAGCATGTGTTCTGGAAGGACAAACCCAACAGAAACTAAGTTAGCACCAACCACATGCTATGCTAATACCCAATAAAAGACTCCATTTTTCCCTCTCTCACAATCACTCTCTCTTCCACCACCTCCGCCACCAACCGCTGCCGCCTCTCCACCGGTGAAAGTGAGCACCGCCACTTCAACTTTTTAAGGTTTTTTTTCCTCGTATATCTATCTTTTAGCACAAACTCTCATGTGAAACTTATTCATTGTATAAAATTAACACTATTACATGCATTTACTGATATCATTAGACTTATAAACTAATATCACGGTATAAAATGTTATGGTATCAGTAAACGCATATATTGGTATTGATACTAAATGCATGTAATGATATCATCCATACCATGAGCAAGTTTCATATTTGAGATGTTACATGTTGATTTTCAGAGTCCATACTCATGTTGACAAAATAAAATTTTGTGCACAAATAACAGAAATTTGAAATGAAAACATATAGCAATTTGTTATCAAAATTTTCTTTCCATGATCATCACCAGCACCACATTCTACTTTCATTTTATATAATAATACTGACTTTTTCCAATAACGTATCAGGACATTAGCATTGTGAACATGTTAAATTTAAGCAGAGTTTTGATACATTTTTGCTTAAATTAAAAGTTATTGGATTTTGGCAGAAAATGGGAGAGATGTCTGGGTTCCAATTAGGTGTTATGGGTGCACTGTTCCTTTCAGTTGCATCATCAGTATCCATAGTCATCTGCAACAAGGCTTTGATGAGCAATCTTGGTTTCAAGTTTGGTAAGCTTTCCTATTCATCTTTACTAATTTCCCATCTTCTTATATAAAATAATAATTTCGTTTAAACTTCATAACCAAGGGTCAAACAACTCCATTAAAATATATCAACAAATCATTGCAACCTGATAATGTTTATGATTTTAACACTCAGCTAATGAAGAGTCATGTTTGGGCTTGACCAAAATATTTGAAAATTATTTAACGATGGTTGGTCCACTGAATAATATTAGTTATTGTCAGTGAACAATATTGGTTGTTGTTATTGAACAATATAAGTTGTGAACCAACGTGCAATCGGTGCACATAAGTGTTATACTGACATCTCCTCCTCCTCGGATGTTGTTACAGCGACAACACTTACGAGTTGGCACCTAATGGTGACATACTGCAGTCTTCATGTGGCGTTGCGTTTAAACTTGTTTGAAAACAAGGCAATCGAAATGAAGACTGTTATGATGTTTGGTATTTTGAATGGAATTTCCATTGGACTTCTCAATCTCAGCTTGGGATTTAACTCCATTGGTTTCTACCAGGTGATCCATCAAATAAATACACTGGAATGAATATCTTTTTTCGCATACTAAATTCTGATTCATTTGTGTTCATCTTTTCTCAGATGACAAAGCTTGCAATCATTCCTTTCACTGTTCTGCTAGAAACCATTTTCTTGAAAAAACAATTCAGGTAACCTCTTTTTAACCTCATTTTTTTGGGACAGATACTAACATTATATTTTCATCTCTTTTTTTGACGGTGTTATATACAGCCAAAAGATCAAGCTTTCTCTGTCGGTTCTTTTACTTGGAGTTGGGATTGCATCAGTAACTGATCTTCAGCTCAACTTTGTTGGAACAATTCTCTCTCTCCTTGCCATCATTACAACTTGCATTGGCCAAATTGTAATATCCTCATTTCTTCACCTATTTAATTGATACAAAAATCACCAACTACAATCACTTTAAATACTCATTGGTGTCGATGAGCATTGTCTTAATCCGCTATGAATAGGCCTTGTATAAACCAGTTTTGTTGTGCAACTAATACTCAGTAGAACAACAGTCAATACACTTTAACAAAATAACTAATACTGAATACTGTTCAAAAGTACACACAAAATTCAAATTAATTGCAACACAAGGCTTTGCCATCTGCATTGCTCATTGTGATTCTTTCGGGCTTAGGCCTCACTGATACATTCGTCGTCGTCTTTGTTTTCAGCTCACAAACACGATACAGAAGAGGCTGAGCGTCTCGTCGACTCAGCTTCTTTATCAATCGGCCCCGTTCCAAGCAGCCATTCTGTTCCTAACAGGCCCTTTTGTGGACCAATGCCTCACAAAACAGAACGTCTTCTCCTACAAATACTCCCCCCTCGTGTTGGTAAGTTTGTGAATAAGTGATTGTGTGCCCCGTTTTGGTTTATCTGACGAATATTGTGTGGATGGCAGGGATTCATACTGCTATCATGCTTGATAGCAGTGTTTGTCAACTTCAGCACATTCTTGGTGATTGGAAAAACGTCACCGGTTACATATCAAGTTTTAGGCCACCTTAAAACATGCCTTGTTCTTGCATTCGGTTACACTCTCTTGCACGATCCGTTTTCAACGAGGAACATCATTGGAATACTCGTCGCCATGGTCGGGATGGGGATGTACTCGTATTTCTGCTCCAACGAGATGAAAAGGAAACAGGACAACGCCTCTCCTGCGCCCCAGGTACATCAATTCAAATGTATTAATTGATATAGTTGTCACTCGTGAAGCAATAAAATTGTTTTACTTTACACGACACCAGCTTGTTCCTCTTACGTTGTCTTAACTGAAATATGTGAATTTTTTCCCCCAGATTAAGGACAGAGAAACTAGTCCGCTTCTTGCAAATCCGGACAAAGAATCCAAGGATTCTGTTGTATGATCCATAATTGATTAGTAAACAAGATGTTCATTTTTCTTAAATCCTTCTTCATTCAAGATTTGTTTCAGTTTGATTCTTTCGAGTATTGCATCTCTTGTAAGAAAATTGGTTAGCCCTTCTCATGTAGCATTCTACTTTATATACACCTTTTTGTAAACTTGAAGAAGCATACTTAATTTCATTTTTGAGTCGAATTTACATAATTAAAAAGATTCATATTGTTGTTAGTTGCAGGTTCTTTCTTTTTAAATCAATCATACCACTCTTGTTCAAGTATGTGTTTGTTCTTATTCTCACATAATTCTATGATTGTACGTATAAAATATACGATGAATAAAAATATTATATCTCCGGCTTGCTCTATTTTCAGCTAGAAAAAATTGGTAAGTTTTATCAAGAAACCAAACATATCACATAATGTCTTAAGGTGAAACTCTTATGTTCTTTTTTCGATCTTTTTGTTCGATGTGTGAATACTTAAAAGTCGACGGTGGCGCTGCTGAAATGGTGGTGTCGCGGCACAGCTTCTCCGATGGAATAGCGGAGGGCTATATTTAATTAATTAATAATAAATTATAACGTGAATTTAAGGGCATAATCATCTTGTTAAATTAATTTGCTTGATTTTAAAATATGGGTATTTAATGGGAAATAAAATAACTATATACTTGATTTTAAAAAACGGGAATATTTCCTTAGAGGAAAAAAAAAACTTAAAACTTTGAACTGGTAACTAGATCAGTAGCTTGAGAACTCGGCTCTACTCGACTCGGTTCATTTAATTGATATATGAGTTGAACAAGAACTCGTTAAATATTTGATTTACTGACAAATTGACTCAATTCGTTTGACTCATTATTTAGAGATTTTCTTATAATTTCACTAGGCACACTAGACTCGACTCTTTTGTTAGTCAAGTTAACTCCATTTCCAACTCATTAATATTATTGAATGAGTTCTGACTCAACAAATGCTCAAAATCGAGTACAAACTTCAAGCTTAAGTACTCATCTCAACTCGATTATCAATCACTAATTCAATAGTTGAGTGTGATATTATTGTAACTAGTTTTTTGCCAACTTAATTTTTTTTTTCTTGGAAATATTCACCTGTTGAGGCATCTCACATTCAATAAAATAATTACAAAAGTCTTACACTATGTGTAGTTCTATTTTTTCTAATTTAGCTGATGAGATTCAAATTTTATTAGTCTTTATTCACAACATGGAAAAAATTATATTATATTCGTCCCCCAAAAGTGTGATTTTCCATTTCTTTCAACAATTTTATTTTCTTCACCATTCAACTATCACTTAACTACTTCACATGTCATCGACTTTACACTCACAAGCAACCACTTAACTTATAAATGAACCACACAATACACCTAAATACTTTTACTTTATCTATTTTTTCTTAAAACTGTAACAAAACACACGACTATATTTTTGGGGGACGGATGGAGTACTAAAAATAAGTAAATAATTAGAAAGAAAACTCCACCATCTTACAAATGCTGGAAATAGATTTTTTTTCATAGTAACTTTGTGTAATGTTAAAACTCTTTGGGTATGTTTGCTTCGTGGGATTAGAAGAGATTGATATTTTAATCTCATTCAATCATGTGTTTGGTTTATGTGATACCGGCCCGAAATAAATGTCATAGGCATAATTAACACATTAAAGGAGTTGGACTAATTGTCCCACGAACAAAGGATAATTATTTATCAATCATATCCATCAAAGCAAACATGCCCTTTGAGTATTATTTCACCATCTTCGTCCCATCTACTTATCCTACAATTTTGTCTTGGTTGTAAAGAATATGATCTACCTCTTCTTCCCTCTATCCACTTCTCACATGCGACTTGGTTCCATGTGTACCGCCATTTGTAGAAGTGAAAATGCAACAACTTAATTACAAGAACATTTTTTTGTTAAAGAACATTGATAATACATGGTACTTTTGAGATGGAAATGCATTGCATAACAACAAATATTGACAATTAACATATTGATTGTTTTTCGATGTAAATTGACATATGCCAAGAAGGTCAAAATGTGAAGTTGCCATAACTCTCTTCATGAAGGTTGAATCCAGCAATCATATAGTCACACCATCACCATGAGATTCTCCAATGTTATAACATAAAAGTAAGTATCACATGTGATACTTGTAGCCAGTCAAAATAAGACACACTTACCATAGGTATCTCTAGAAAGCCTTTCAAGGATGATGTTAGAAGAAATTATTGGTAACTGTTTATTAATCTCTTATTCCAAATAATAATAATTGCATTAGTTGTAGACACTGCTAATTAAACCATCATATACTCCATGACAACCCCCTAGATATAGTTATTGCGAGTCTATCACTCTTACATATTGTTGGTGCTTCGGTGCAATCATACATGTGTGTGATTATTTGAGTCTAAAACTCTCACTTGATTTCTCTTAGCTAAAAATGTAGCATCTTCTATGATTAAAAAAATAAATGGATTGACTACTGAATCCTACATATTCATAAAAATCAATAATTATCTTGTTATCGCATTGAAGATTTATTACACATCATCTGATTAAGGTTTAACATGACAAGCCATCCAAAGCTACCTTATTCTACATTTAGGTAAAATTTGTATTCTTTTAGGCTATAGTATCAAAAAATTACCCATTGGATATAAGTGAGCCATCAAGTTTTCTTATAGAACCTGTTGCAACTTTTTTTTTCCTTTATACAAATTTCATTTGAACTGCATATGAAAAATATGATATTTGAAGCCATTTTGAGTGCAAGATTAGGAATCTATTAAATTCATTTTTTCTAAGAGTATTTGTAAACTAAATAATGAGGTGGTTTAAAGAACTACATATGTGAACATTTTTTATTTGTTGGTGTAATCTTAAAAAATATCACATGTAGTATGTATATATTTAACATAAAATTCGGCAATAAATATTTTAATAAAGAAGCTTGAAATGTAGATAATAATAGTTGTTGTTTTTTAACATGTTAAATGCAACTTCGGTAAAATTATCAAAACAAAAGTAATTTGTCCCTTCATATTCACGTCAGTAGTGTTGGGAAAAATAGGGGTGCCCGGAATCTATTCGGGATGAAATTTAAATACGAATTTAAATTCAATTATTACTAGCATGAATTAATCCTAATTAATTCAAATAATAATTCCAACAACTAATTTATCATCATGCATGTTGAATTAATTCACATAAAATCTAGGCGGAATAAACAAGAATTTATGTGATTTACGTACCTCTTGTAGAATTGGCCTTTGATTAAACGGGACAATCACGATCTCGCTTTATCAACTCAAAAACCTTCTCAAGTATTTCTCTTTCGCCTTACTTGATCACCGGTGGGAGATGCTTTCAAGTAATTTAAATAACTAAGGAAAAAGAAAAATATTTATGCTCTTGATTTTTCCAACACATGAAATTATGTACTTGGGGATGAAATAATCATCCCATATTTATAATTAGAGGTGGCCGAAAATTAGGATTATTTGGGCCTTGGAGAAAATCTTTTCTTAGACTCTAAGAAATCTTGAATATATCTCATATATTATTTTCTCCAAAATAAAATATTCCACAAAAATCTCACCCTCCTAATTATAACTACAATTTTCGAAATTTCATGAAGAGATCCCAAGATTTGGATCTTCTTGAATATATGAGATATTCTTGTATTCCAAGAATACATATCTTCCATAATATCTTTCCAAGAGAATCAACAAAATCTTTTTCTCTTCCTTATCATTAATTCTCGAAATTTAAGAGAAAAATCAGCATTATTATTTTCTTTTTATTTTAATCACCTTATCATTATTGGGCTACTTGAGGGGCCTTTAAGGAGAATTAAGATTGGACCTCCTAATGGACTTCTGAATTTCAATATTGAGCCCCAATATAATTCAATCCATTAATATTAATTATTACCACTAATAAATTAATATTGCACTATCCATCTTAATCCATATTACGATAATATGGGCTCCCGGTTATTATTTCCCGCGTTTAAGATTACCAAGTCCATTAATTAATTAAGCTTCTGAATAGCTCTAAATTAATTAATATATTTCACCTTGGAGTAAAGACAGCTCAACATTATTATCCGTACCGAAGAAATTGATTCTTCACTTGCAAGATTTGGTACGATAAAACTTCTGAGCCCACCAAGGGGACTAATCACACGAGTCGTACTCGCACACGTTTCTCCGTATTAAATCTTAGCAACCGTCGTATGATTAATATTACTGCCCAAATCACAAGGTTCGAAGTCACAATGATTCTCACCCAACATGAATCAAAGCAGTAACCATTAAGCACACACGGTCCTATTTAAGTGACGGAGATTAAGAAATCAACAACCACTGAGGTCTAATTCTTCACATTTCAGAACAGAAGAATTTATCCTCGCTGTAGGTCCTCTTCAACACATACTAAATGTGCTAGTGCAATCTCTTAGTCAAGACAGACCAATCTGAGCCTTACACATCGACCTTTCACGGCGGATTGTTCAATTCCACCTAGGTCGTGAACTTGTACGTTTAGTTACAAGTAAACTGTTAATGTTGTCTTCCGTGATCGGGTATCACCACATTAACTACAATGTAACTAGTACCATATATTGAACGGTTTGCAATAGATATTCAACATTCAATCATAACTAAAGCAAATGCGATAAAAGAATTATTCTCATAAACAAGTATTTGATACACGAGTTATACAAAGTAAAAACATACTTTCACGTATAACTCCAACAATCTCCCACTTATACTTAAAGTCTGCTTTTTAGTATACATCATGCATGTCTTAGTGTAGTAGCTCTACGTGACATCTCATGTCAACCTACACTAACCTAATAATTCCTCCCACTTATACTTAAAGCAGATTGGCAATAGTCTTGACTCTCATTCCATCCACATATCTCTCGAATGTACACTGAGGCAGACCCTTTGTGAATGGATGTACTAGGTTGTCCTCCGACATTTATCTTTGCCACCTCTTTATCTCCTCTCTTAACGATTTCTCGTATAAAATGGTGTTTTCTTTCAATGTGTTTGCTGGCCTTGTGGGCTCTCGGTTCCCTTGAATTTGCAACTGCTCCGACATTATCACAATGGACAGTGATTATGATGGGCAAATTCGGAACAACGTCCAAGTCCACTAAGAAGTACTTGAGCCAAACCGCTTCTTTTGCTGCTTCACAAGCAGTTACTTATTCGGCTTTCATGGTCGAATCGGCGATGCATTTCTGCAAATCGCTTCTCCATGTCATGGCTCCTTCTCCCATGCAAAACACACTACCCGATGTAGATATTCTGGATTCTATATCTGATTGGAAATTTGAGTCTGTGTATCCCACGAGAATTAAACTGTCTGACTGTTAAATCAACATTCCATACCAAGTTCTTTTCAGAAACTAAAGAACGCATTTAATTGCAATCTAATGTGCTTTCCCGGAGTTACTTTGATATCTTGCCATCATGCACACGGCAAAGCAGATATCCGGTCTCGTACACAACATTGCATACATAAGACTTCCTATGTCCGAAATGTACGGAACATCTTTCATGTCATCTATCTCCACTTGCGTCTTAGAGCATATTTCTTTAGATAGATGGATTCCGTGCCTAAAAGGTACAAAACCTTTCTTGGAATCTTGCATGCTGAAATGCTTCAAAACAGTGGCTTTGTATGAAACTTGCGATAAGCCCAACATCCTCCTTTTGCGATCTCGAGTGAACTTGATCCCAAGGATGTGACCGGCTTTCCCTAAGTCCTTCATATCAAACTGATTTGACAGCCATACCCTTACATCCGACAATACCTTTACATTGTTTCCAATGAGCCGATTATCGTCTACGTATAATACTAAGAATACCACCGCAGTTCCGTCACACCTTTTATACACACAACTTTCGAACTTGTTTTGATCACAAACCCATAAGACTTAATTACTTGATCAAAACACTGGTTCCAAGTACGCGATGCTTGCTTAAGTCCATAAATGGATCTCTTAAGCTTGCATACGAGATTCTCTTGGCCTTTTTCAATGAAACCTTTGGGCTGTTGCATATAGATAACTATCTCGTCAAGACTTCCGTTAAGAAAAGCTGTCTTGACATCCATTTCCCAGATCTCATAATCTCGGTGCGCAACAATCGACAAGAGAATACGGATGGACTTAAGCATAGCTACAGGCTAAAAGGTCTCCTCATAATCGAACCCTTCTTTCTGAGTATACCCTTTGGCCACAAGCCTTGCTTTGAAGGTCTCTACCCTTCCGTCCGGTCCTCTTTTCCTCTTGTACACCCACTTGCATCCAATGGGTTCTACCCCATTGGGTGGCTTGACCAACTCCCACACTTGATTATGATCCATCGAACCCATGGCTTCCATTGCCGTTTGCCACGACTCCGCGTCTTTGTCTTGGATTGCCTCGTCGTACGTCCATGGGTCCGATTCATCACCGGGAACCAAATCCGAAGATTCTCCTATCCCCATGAATCTCTCAGGTTGCCTAGCAATCCTCCCACTGCAATGGGGTTCCGGTTGTAAAGGTGTGACGTGTGGTACATCATCTTGTATACTTGGTATAGGGGTTTGCCCTCTTAACTCGTCTAAGGTAATCTCACTTCTGGGCTTTCTTTTGTTCATATAGTCTTCCTCCAAGAATTTAAAGTGCGAACTAATAACGGTCTTTTGATCCTTGGGACTATAGAACATACACCCTTTCGTTTCCGCAGGGTATCCTATAAACAACCTTAATTCCGAACGTGGATCCAACTTACCGGCTTCCTTGTCTAGCACGTATGCCGGACAACCCCAAATCCGCAAGTGTCTTAAACTGGGCTCGTGCCCGGTCCACAATTCCATTAGGGTTTTAGGAACCGATTTGGATGGCACCAGGTTTAAAATGTAAGCTGCCGTTTCCAAGGCGTTACCCAAAACGATTTGGGTAAATCTGAATAACTCATCATGGATCTGACTATTTCTAAAAGAGTCTGTTTCCTTCATTCCGCCATACCGTTCTATTTTGAGGGGTTCCCGGTGCGGTCTACAGGGACACAATCCCTTCGTCCGATAGGTAGTTCAAGAATTCATTGCTAAGGTATTCGCCTCCACGATCAAATCGTAGAGACTTGATACTTCTTTCCCTATGCATCATAAGGTAGATGTATCCATATCTCGAGTAATGACAAATTACTCATACCCCTTCTTGTTATGATCATCATTAAACCACACATATCGGTATGAACGAGTTCTAACACTTTGGTGGCTCTATTCTTCTTGGCTCCAAATGCCCTCTAGGTCATTTTACCCTCTAAACAGGATTCACAAGTTGGAAATGACTCAACTTGAAGTGACTCCAAGGATTCATTTTTCACCAATCTTTGTATCCGCATTAGATTAATATGACCTAATCTAAGATGCCATAGAAGTGTTTCGTTCATGTCCGAAGAATGCTTCCTTTTACTCGAAATAATCGATGTGTTATTAGATTCAATTTTATGAGTGGTGTGCCCAAATAATGGTATAAAGATCATCCATTGAAGTTCCGAAACAGATAAACTCATCGTTTCAAGAAATAATAACATCTTTATTAAAAGAAACTGAGTATCTATTCAAAAACAGTTTAGAAACTGAAGGTTGAGTTCTTTCTAAACTAGGAACATGAAGAATGTCTCTCAAGACCATAACTCTATCTTCAAAAGATAGGCGCACTTCTCCCACTGCTTCAGCTGCCACTCTCGTAGCATTGCCCGATGTGATGGGGATCTCACTTCCGTTAAGTCGGCGGGTTAGTTTGAACCCATGAAATAAATGTGATCAGTAGCTCTCGTATCCACTATCCACGAATAGACAGCATACGCCACTTCACAAGTTTCGACGACTAGGGTGTGTGAATTACCTAACTTTCCTAGCCTCTTAGGCTTGGAACAGGCAGACCTCCATTGTCCTCTCTCACCGCAACTAAAACACTTCCCCTTCGATGCTAACCTTTGCATTTGCCTTTCGCAACAATTAGATTTGCTTGATCCGGCCTTTGGTTCTCCTCCTCTTTTTCCCTCCCTTGGGACCAAAAGAGGTAGACGGACCATTAGCCACCATAGCACTAGACTGATGCTCCATTATCACCTCCACTGAAACTAAAGCTTGCAAGAGCTCGGGCAAACGATTTGTCCGTTCATTCATCTGACAGTTCAGATGAAACTGCTCAAAGCTTCTCGGTAGAGAATGGTATATGAAATCAATCAATATCCGCACCAAGTACTTCCAACTTGTTAAGGTATGCCATTATCTCGAGAACGTGCTCCCTCATGGGCGTTCCTTCCACAATTTTCAACTTGACCGAGTCATGTTTGGTGAGCTGATTAGTCATGGGATTCTGATGTGAAAACATCTCTTCAAGGCTTTCCATGATTTCAACAGTGGATACAATGTCTTCATGAACGCGCCTCACATCCTCAGACAGAGATGTCAAGATGATGCACTTCATATGTTCATTGTCACGCTGTCAATCATAAACTGTCTTTTCCCATTGCTTGACTTATCACTAGGCTTGTCGGGTTTATTAACGTGAATAACCCAATTGTGTTTTCGTGCAGCAAGGACAAATTTAAAATTACATTTCCAATCGATATAATTCTCTCCAAAAAGTTTATTAACTTTAAGTATATTAAACAGTGGATTAAAAGGTTGCAACATGATGAAATGAGAATAAAACATACATTCATATTAATATCTAGAAAAATACGAAATTATCACATAATTCGATCACATCAATTATATTGAAACCTTAAAACAATATAATCATGCATCAGCCAACATCTCGAAACAATTTAAATGCGCCACGAGGGGTGGTCTATACATTTAAATACATTCAAGCGGATCACAAACTTAAAAGTTACAAATCCTTAATTCAAAATTAATAGTTGACTCCCACTTTGACCACATAAAAATTGACAGGGACTCCGAGGGGAGTAAATTAATATCAATTTCTTATGCCTAAGTAATAACCATAATTAAATACAGGATTATTATTTCGCTTTGAGCAAGCCACTCGTGGTGAGGGTCAATACCGCCACTAATAATAATCCACAATCATCATTTCGGAATTTATTCATGTGAAATCCGTCCTTTTGGCCGATCCGAGGGGGAAATGTATTCCAAAAGAACTTCACAAATAAATAAATTATGGAGGCCAAATTAATCCAATTTTAATATCCGGAATAAAAATGCGATTAAACAAACATACTTAGTAATTTTCGAAAGTAAGGTTTTTCTTGGACAATAAAATTCATGCAAACACATATTAACAAATAATAATAAGTGCACGAAATAAAACATCCATCAAAACAAAATTAAACACATTGGAGCACTCAAATCCAAATGTCACGGTTTAATTTCTTCACGTCTTGATGCGAAATATCATCCTTGTTGCTATCCGGCGTTCGTCTCGACATGCTCCCACTCGAACAGCAACACTTCATCAAAACAACATCGTTTGGGGTTCAGGACGACGTTTAATATCACACAAAAAAAAAACACAGAACTGGAATTAATTTAAAAAAAATTCCACGGCCCGAGATACGGCACGCGTCGGCCCACGGAGTGGGCCCGCGCCATCCGTCACGGCGCCCGCGCGCCCGCGCCCCGTCGTGTGCCTCGCGCAACCCGTGCACCGGGTTTCGCCGTTTGTTCTCGTTTTTACGACCATGCATGCGCCGTGCATGCATGCATCGTCCAAGTACGCCGTCTTTAATTCTTCGTTCTTCGTCTCGATCCGGTTACAATTTATTTTACAAAAAAAATAAATACTAGATCTAGACTAGTCTATTACGATGATCAAATCAAAATAAAAACAACTAATCTACTCGTGGATTTTCTCACGAGAAAAACGAATTCGAACGAATCGAGTTAAAAACAATTAATTCACACGCATGAAAAATAACAACATTAAAACCATGACAATTGGATACCTACAAAAAAGATCTAGCAATTCTACTATCCAATTTCAATTTAATGTCTAACAATTTAAATTCCAATTTAAAGATCAGAGCCCGAAACCGTGGCTCTGATACCAGTTGTTGGGAAAAATAGGGGTGCCCGGAATCTATTCGGGATGAAATTTAAATACGAATTTAAATTTAATTATTACTGGCATGAATTAATCCTAATTAATTCAAATAATAATTCCAACAACTAATTTATCATCATGCATGTTGAATTAATTCACATAAAATCTAGGCGGAATAAACAAGAATTTATGTGATTTACGTACCTCTTGTAGAATTGGCCTTTGAATAAACGGGACAATCACGATCTCGCTTTATCAACCCAAAAACCTTCTCAAGTATTTCCCTTTCGCCTTACTTGATCACCGGTGGGAGATGCTTTCAAGTAATTTAAATAACTAAGGAAAAAAAATATCTATGCTCTTGATTTTTCCAACACATGAAATTATGTACTTGGGGATGAAATAATCATCCCCTATTTATAATTAGAGGTGGCCGAAAATTAGGATTATTTGGGCCTTGGAGAAAATCTTTTCTTAGTCTCTAAAGAAATCTTAAATATATCTCATATATTCTTTTCTCCAAAATAAAATATTCCACAAAAATCTCACCCTCCTAATTATAACTACAATTTTCGAAAATTTCATGAAGAGATCCCAAGATTTGGATCTTCTTGAATATATGAGATATTCTTGTATTCCAAGAATACATATCTTCCATAATATCTTTCCAAGAGAATCAACAAAATCTTTTTCTCTTCCTTATCATTAATTCTCGAAAATTAAGAGAAAAATCAGCATTATTATTTTCTTTTTATTTTAATCACCTTATCATTATTGAGCTACTTAATGGGCTACTTGAGGGGCCTTTAAGGAGAATTAAGATTGGACCTCCTAATGGACTTCTGAATTTCAATATTGAGCCCCAATATAATTCAATCCATTAATATTAATTATTACCACTAATAAATTAATATTGCACTATCCATCTTAATCCATATTACGATAATATGGGCTCCCGGTTATTATTTCCCGCGTTTAAGATTATCAAGTCCATTAATTAATTAAGCTTCTGAATAGCTCTAAATTAATTAATATATTTCACCTTGGAGTAAAGACAGCTCAACATTATTATTCGTACCGAAGTCACAATGATTCTCACCCAACATGAATCAAAGCAGTAACCATTAAGCACACACGGTCCTATTTAAGTGACGGAGATTAAGAAATCAACAACCACTGAGGTCTAATTCTTCACATTTCAGAACAGAAGAATTTATCCTCGCAGTAGGTCCTCTTCAACACATACTAAATGTGCTAGTGCAATCTCTTAGTCAAGACAGACCAATCTGAGCCTTACACATCGACCTTTCACGGCGGATTGTTCAATTCCACCTAGGTCGTGAACATGTACGTTTAGTTACAAGTAAACTGTTAATGTTGTCTTCCGTGATCGGGTATCACCACAATAACTACAATGTAACTAGTACCATATATTGAACGGTTTGCAATAGATATTCAACATTCAATCATAACTAAAGCAAATGCGATAAAAGAATTATTCTCATAAACAAGTGTTTGATACACGAGTTATACAAAGTAAAAGCATACTTTCACGTATAACTCCAACAAGAAGCTCATTATAAGAAATATATTATTACAATGTTAGAAAACAAAGACATTATTTTATCAATACTAACTAGGGTTTTTCTACGATCAAGAAGAGTTTCGCTCTTCCTGATGTCAGTAAACCATTTGAATACCATTGGATCTATAATCCAACGTATAATATTTTTTTTCAAATGATTGCACTTTGTATTAGGGCATTTGCACTTTGCATATTGTAATCGCAGTGTATCGCTCTATTAATAAATTAAATTAATAAATATAAAATTACAAAAATACCCTTTTTACATTAAAATAATTTAGAATTTTAATTAGTTAACATATAATATTTAAATAAAACTTTTTTTTACAATAATATTAAAAATATAAATAAAATATTAAAAATATCCCAATCAACCATCTCAAATCTCAACTCTAATTGTCTTCAATTTTCATAAATTTCTTCATTAATTCAAAATTTTAACTCCCCAAATCTTCAAGTTGGATTCAAAATTTCAAACTCCAAACTATTCAAGTTGATTCAAGAACTTCAAATCATCACCCGATTCGATGCGCCTCCATCCGATCAGCGCCTCCGCTAGCTAGTTTAAACAAGGGAATTGATCCCCTTATGTTGTAAAATCCTCAATTTCCTCAATTCAAGTAAATATGGACCGTCCATTGGCTTAAAACATGTCACGTCTTTCCTTTTAGTTATAAAAACAATGATCTCTTCATTTTTTTTAACTTTTCCTATCAAATAAATTCAGCAAAATAAAAAGAAACAAATATTTTCTCCACCCCCACTTTGAACAGCGAGAAGAAACGAAGAACAGAGGAAAAATGAACTTACAAATCCTGCAAAATTTAATTTGTGTCTTTCTCACTTAACCCAATAAAAGAACTATACCATCTGGTACATATATGCTATAGAAGGGAACTATTCGAAGTTCTTGAACAAATCAAAAGCACCATAAGTCAAAAGCTTTGCCTATGGATCTCTTCACAACTATAGCTAATATTTGATCCCTTGATGAATTTTTCGGTGCATAGCACATTATTCGCCATAAATTTTATGCATTTTTTGTTTAATTGATATATGTGGGTGGAGTGGGATGGACCGATGGGGAAGCAATAATTTTTTATTTATTTTTTTAAATTTGAGGCATTAAACTATTTAGATAAATAAAAGGAAAGAGGTAGCATGTTTTAAGTCGGGGATGATAATGGATTACCCATAGTTATTCAAACTGAGGATTCTCCAACTGGAGATACTCGTTCCCTTCAAACGGCCGCCATTGTTTCTCATAAACTTCTCTCCAGGTTTCCTTTTATGGTGAAGCTTTACTTTGAATCTCGATTTTCCAGCGTTTTTCGATCTCCGCCGCGCCTCCATCGTGCGATTTCGACATCCGACGTAATTACTTCGGTGCCGCCCCTGATAGTCTCTGTCTCTGCTCTAGATGGTTTATGGATTTCTATTTTGAAATTTGATTTCCATGATTCAAGATTTGGGGTTTGATTTCCATTATTTTATGTTACTGCTGCTTCATAAATTATTTGTCAAAATGTTTTCTTGGAAATTTTCATGGATACCTCTCTTAGCTTTGCTATGGTGTTCTTAGGATCTGATTTACTGTTTCTTGTATTGCCTTTGGACGTGATGAAGGAGAAAGAGAATAATTAAGTTATTTTTAATAACTCTAATTTAATTGTTTAATTATGAAGGTTAAATATTTTAAATAAAACACTATAAGGATATTTTTGTAATTTTATAATTTTTTCTATAAAAAAATATTTTTTCCTTCCGGGCAAAGCTAGATCGCAAATGGCGAAATTAAATGATGTGTCAAATTTTTATTGGATGCCTGACGTCAGAAAGGGCGAAACCCTTCCTGACCGTAGAAAAGCCCTACTAAATATAATTTTGCTCACAAACGTATGTTGCTGCCAAAACTTTAAAAATTGTTCAAAATTTGCTTCAATTTGTGAGACCCAAACTACATTCTCGAAGGTCGTCTTAATTTTTTTTACACTTATATACAAACAATCAAACTACATGGCTGACCTGATAAAAAAAAATTGAATCTTCCAGTGAAAACTCTTTAATAATTTGTCCAAATCTTCCATTTCTTCCTTCTAAAAGGAAGACAAGAAAAAGTTTTAATGAAAAACAAACATACACCAATACATAACTCGATATTTCGAACCAGAAGCACATTCATTAGTTAAAAAATGCATACATTTGAAATGAATAAAGAATTAAAAAGGGTCTCAAGTTTCAACCTAAAACATACACATGTTTTAATTTCAATAACTTTTGAGTTTCACAGCGTGTTCCAATTTTCAAGTAGATTAAAAGAACATACAAAAATCAATCTCTCAACTTCATAAGCAACAAAATTCCAAATAGAATCATACTCTCAAACTTCCAAGTTTCAGGACATGTTTCAATTTCTAATTTGCAAGTAGATTAAAAAATTCATCCTCTCAACTTCATAATTAAGCAACAAAATTCCAAATAGAATCATAGTCTCGAACTTCCAATTTTTAAGATATGTTTCAAACTCTCTTCATATATTCATTCTCCTTATATCTGGGCTTTCTTAAAATATATGTCAATACCATGTTGTAAATATATCAAATAATCGTAATAACCATTTATTACTATATTAAGCCATGTATTAGGTTGCTATCAAAATTAGAATATCAAAATCGATGCAATCTGAAACCCCGTCTAAATTAGTATGATATATTTTTAATTAACTAGTCAATAAATTAGCAAGATTATTATCTAATAATTTTAAAAAATGGGAAGAACAATTAGTGGAGAAAACCAAAAGAGTTTACATACCCTGCTTTTGCACTTGAAGAAATTTGTATGTGACATGCAATCTTTGTAACATCTTTTTTTAATTTGAAGATATTTTCTTTTTATATTTAACTCAATAGAATAAAGTATACTAGGAAGAGAGAAGATTTGAAAAGAATATCTGCAACAATTGATGGAGATAACAGAGTGTCGGGAGGATTTAGATCCAAAGCATAAAATGTGCAATAATTAAAATATAAAATATCAAACTGACAGAGATGTCTACAAAAAACTTACGCTAATTAATTATATTGAACCTAAACATGCAATACGGCTTAAGTTTTCGAAATAAAACAAAACAATAAATTACTTATTAAAAAACACAACTTATTTAGAAGTACAATCACTTATAAACATCTTACTGGTATACTTTAATATCTAAAACACTTTACCTGTGTGAGAATCTAGCTACATATTTTTTTTATGACAATGTGGTGGGTAATATACAAATTAGTGGTGGAACTACAGTTTAAAAAAGAAGACATTATTATATCTCGGTTGAGTCTAATGATCATAATTCAATATTGATGCCTCTATGTAACTGCCCCACGATCATATGCAATTTTTTTTCATCCTTCATAACATTAATCAATGTTATCATATTAATGTTTCACATTCAATAGATAAGCGTTTTATAAGTTACTATATTGAAAAAGGCTAGTGGGGTTGGAAGGTGACTGATGTTTTTTTTTTTTTTTTTATCCCTTTATCTTTTTTTATCAGGAAAATAATTTTCATTTCTCAAAGAAAAGGGGTATAAGTAATATTCACTTACAGAGAACAAAGATTTGTATTACATTTTTTAATCAATTTCACATCCTTTTACAAATTGCACAAAATAAACTAATTTCACATGCAATCAAACATCTAGCACTCCACGGGATTAGTCTCTCAGTCCTTGAAATGAAATAACCAGCACATTTTCTCCTTCGGGTACAGCCACATCCAGGTTCTAATCTTCACTTCTTTAACCATTCTTGAGACCTCCACTGATTGTTGTTTGAAAATTACATTATTTTTTTTCAGATCATCCACACGATGCACTCCCAAAGACAAACAACAAACATCTTACATTTTTTTCCCTTTGAACAAACCACTAAAAAGTAGAAGATTTGTAACGGGATTTTATGAGAGAGACATCGACACACCACACACCATTTGATACATTACATCTAGAAAAAATATGAGACATGACATTAAAAAATTATATGTCTGACCGTTTTCGAATAAGAATGGCAGAAATTGCAATTATTATTAACATTTAACTGTATAATTTGTTTTCTTTGCAAGCTCTTCAATGTAGATATCATTTCCCAAAGTATTCTCCATCCGTGAACACGAATTTTGGATGGCACCAAATTACTCCAAATCATCTTGAACTCCTCTTTTTCCACCTCGCATGCCATGACTTCTCTTTGGATTAAGAATTCGTACACACCTTTCGTGTTATATTCCCCTGTTATATCAGCGTTCTGCCTCCATTTGTCTGTTGCACCTTGAGTAATTGGATACCTGTTAATCACAACAAGAAATTCATGAAACATTTTAATTTCTCTTTCGAATAGATTACGTCTCCAGCGCCAAACCCACATACTATCTCTCAACTCCCCTATCTCACTCACCATGGCCCTCTTTTTTTGGCACAAGTTATACAACCTAGGAAATTGAGATTTCAAAGGCGTATCCCCTGTCCATCTCTCCAACCAGAAATATGTATTACCCCCATCTCCCACCACTTTTCTCATTTCCCGAACAAAAAAACCATCCCTACCTCCCTCGGACGCTTTAAGAAATTTCCCCCACCATCCCGTTGGTGCTACTGTTCTCCCCGACTTCTCTCCACACAGGCCCTCCCCCCAAGACATGCCCATCTAGACAATACCACCCTAGCCCACAAGCCTTCCCGCTCTGTACACATCCTCCATATCCACTTTCCTAACAACGCCTTGTTAAAGTACTCTAACTGTCTAACTCCAAGACCCCCAAATTTTTTTGGTTTACAAATAAATGTTCCATTTAACCCAAGCAATTTTATTCTCATTCTTCTCTCCCTTCCATAAAAAATCTTTTGCATTTTTGCTAATTCTCTCCAAGATTTTTTAGGAGCCGGGTGGGGGGTGACATCGGTTCGGGACCCAAATTTCGGGTACCCAAAATTTCGGGTAGAATATTATTATGCTACCCGAACCCGAATTAGACCGGGTACCCGAATTCGGGTACCCCGAATTCCCAAAAAGCTATCCAATTTTTTTTTATTTTTTAATTAATTAATATAAGAATCCATCACAAACATATTAGATATGTCACGTGTGCATTGAATCAAATGTCTATAATTATTTTAATTTGTTATAAATTATGTCATGTGTACATAGACAACATAACCCAACACTAAAATATAATATTAAAATTTTAAAAAATTAAAAATAAAAATTTTGGGTACCCGATCGGGAGATTCGGGTTATGTTACAATACCCGATCCCGAACCCGAAATTTAAAGTTCGGGTTCAGGTTACCTGAAACCCAAAATTTCAAGAAAATTACCCGAACCAATCGGGTAATTTTTTCAGATCTCGGTTCGGGTACCCGAAACCCAATGCCCACCCCTAGAGCCCGGCAGGTAGATAGAAAGTACACAGGGATTGAGGAAAGGACCGCATTCATAAGAGCCAGTCTTCCTCCGATAGAGATTTTCAAGCCCTTCCATCTTCACAATTTGTTCTTTACTTTTTAAACCGCATACTCCCGATCAGCCACATTCCGGTGTAAGTTTCCAACTTTAAGCCCCAAGTATTTGAATGATAGCGATCCAATCTGGCAATTCAACAAAGTGGATAAGTTGCTCATTTTTCCTTTGTCTACATTTATCCCATATAAACAACACTTTTCCTTATTAACATTCAGCCCCGAAGTCAATTCCAAAATGCTTAGAAAACGTTTAATAAAAATTGTGTTCTCCTCTGTCGCTCTTCCACAAAGATTACGTCGTTTGCAAATTGCAAATGTGACATACTGGCCTTATCTCGTCCTACTTCAACAAGAGCATATAAGCCTCTACCTATTGCTTTATTCAACATTAAACTAAGCCCTTCTACTGCGAGAAGAAAAAGAAAAGGGGACAATGGATCCCCTTGCCTTAGACCACGTTCCAATTGGAATTTCTCTGTTGGACTCCTGTTTACTAGGACTAATGCACGGGCAACAATCACACATTCCAACGTCCATTTAATCCATTTCGGTGCAAAATTAAAATTTTCCATTAAGCTTCTGAGATAATCCCACTCCACGGAGTCATATGCTTTTGCAAAATCAATTTTGAAAAGTATACACTCATATTTCCTCCTCTTTACATCTTCAATTACCTCATTTAGGATCACCACACTGTCAAGAATTTGTTGCCCACTTATAAAAGTGCTTTGCTGCTCCGAGATTATAGACCCCATAACCTTGCATGGACGATTTGCCAGAACTTTTGAGATTATTTTGTAGATTCCACCTATTAAGGAAATGGGTCTAAAATCCGACAGATTTTGAGTCTCATCCTTCTTTGGTATGAGAACAATAAATGATGGATTTAGACCTTTCACAAATCTTCCTTGTTGGTAAAATTCTGACATCATAAAATCTCCTTTGAATTCATCCCAAAACTCCTTTAGGAAACAGAAGTTGAAGTCATCTGGCCCAGGGCTCTTCGAACTATTGCACGACCCTATTGCTTCTCTAACCTCTTCCTCAGAGAACTCTGCTGTCAGCATTTGATTTTTCTCTAATGAGAACTTTCGATTTGTGAAGTTTGCCGAAAGATTTGGTTTTGCTGATCTAGAGGATGTGAAATGTTGTTTAAAATGCTAAAAAAAACACCTTGTTTCACTTCCACTACCTCTTCTTTCCATTCACCATTAATCAAAATTCCAGATATCTCATTGCTCTTCCATCTTTTGTTAATGTCTTTGTGGAAAAAACCTGTATTTGCATCATCTTCCTTAATCCACTTACACCTTGCCTTTTGCCGCACAAGTCTTTCATTATTCCTCAACTCTAATAACAGCTTTGCTCTTGTCTCATTCCTGCTTGCCACTTCCCTTCATCTTCTTTTAATTAAATAAATATGACAAAATTTGTATGAGGCAGTACAAATTAAAATTAATGAATCAACTTCTTAATTATACAAATTTCATTGTTTTATTAAATATTATTTGGTCTCAATTATTTATTTTATAAGGCGACACGTGATGGAATTTCAGCATTGCCACTCGGCAAGATTATAAGATTGTGATGTTTCAAATGAAGTTTTGGTACGACAGTTGTCAACTATATCACGTCATTGTTTGTTGGTGTTGTGTCAGTGAGTAAGTGAAGGATGAGCGGTGAAGGTGAAACAGTGTGTGTTACAGGTGGCAGCGGCTTCATCGGCGCATTCCTTGTTCAGCTCCTCCTCCACCGGGGCTACGCCGTCCGCGCCACCGTCAAAAACCTCGGTCCCCTTCCATCTATCTATCTATCTATCTCCTTCCCCATCCCTTAATTGTCACTAACTACATTTTCTACTTAATTTTCAGATGATGAGAAAGAGACGAAGCACTTGGAAGCCATGGAAGGCGCTCGAACCCGCCTCCGTCTTTTCCAAATGGATTTGCTCAATTATGACTCCATTGTCCCCGCCGTTAAAGGCGCCGCCGGAGTTTTCCACCTGGCTTCCCCCTGCATCGTCGATCGAGTCCACGATCCGCAGGTCATTTACCCTAGCTCAGTAATTGAAATTTATTGAGCAATTAAGGGTGTGTGAGTTCACCTATTTTGTTGGTTCAGGGCCAGCTGCTGGACCCGGCAGTTAAGGGCACCATCAACGTGCTGAGGGCAGCCAAAGAGCATGGGGTTCGGCGCGTGGTTGTCACCTCCTCTGTATCCGCTATCATCCCCAGCCCTAATTGGCCTGCTCATAAAGTTAAGAATGAAGATTGCTGGACTGATGAAGAATACTGCAACACCAAGGGGGTCTGTTTCTCACTCTCAAAATCAAATTTAACAATTTTATACTTCCTGAAATATATGAAAAGCTTTGTAATAGATAATCTTGAATCGCATCCTTTACAGGATTGTGATAAATTAGTATGGTAACTGACTTGAATATTTCAACTAAAAGAAGAAGGGAACCCAACAATAAGTAAATATAGTTGAGATATAAGTGTGTAGAAACAGGGGGAAGGATGAAGGAAGCAAGCTTAAGGATGTTTTATCTTCTTTTTTTTTCTCCTGAACTGTAATTATGAACAACTGATTATAATGTCTTCTGTTCTTCTCTATTATTCTGCATCTCTACACAAAATGATAACAATATGGTGTTATGATCATTTTTTTATTTCCTTCTGTTGTTAGGTTTGGTATCCACTCTCTAAAACTCTAGCTGAAAAGGCTGCATGGAAATTTGCCGAGGAAAATGGTGTGGATATTGTTGTGGTGAATCCTGGAACAGTGATGGGTCCTATTATCCCTCCAGCTCTAAATGCAAGCATGTTGATGATTCTTCGCCTTCTGCAGGGTAATCCAATTCTCAACACAGACACAGTACATTTTTCTGTGATTTTAAGTGTCCTGCTCTCAAGGCTTGGTACGGTAGTGTACAATTAGTTTACAGCTTTCATGAAACTCAATCATTCTATTCAAGTTGGAAGAAATTTAGAAACTAAATGTTGTTATCCAAGTCTCTTTTGTTACATTATATCATTGATGCTCTTGCTTTGTTTTGGATAACCTGTTTGCATACATTTTTATGTTTTCTACTCAGCTTTATATACCGTGAATATATACTCCATTGCCAAAGGAAATATACTGCATCTGGGGTCCTTACTCCTTATTACATGAAAACTGTCCAGGATTGGTGAAGATAAGCAGAGATTAAGGATACAGCCATGTGTTCAATCTATATATTTGGAAGATCTCAACTTAGGATATGCAAATAACTATCTTCGATTTTCATTTTCCTTTGAATGTATATAGGTTGCACTGAACAGTATGAAGATTTTTTTATGGGATCTGTGCATGTTAAAGATGTGGCTCTTGCACACATATTGACATACGAAAACACATCTGCAACTGGAAGGCACCTGTGCGTTGAAGCTATATCTCATTATGGTGACTTTGCTGCTAAGGTGGCAGAACTCTACCCTGAATACAATGTTCCCAAGTAAGGTTCTCTTACTGATGTTCCTAAACTGTGAAAACATAACCCAAAGATTGGTATTACAACAGTTTCCATCTGTGCACATATGTTGTTTTCCATGTTTCTAGTACACCATTCTTGTCTGTGTAATTAATGGCTATTGAAATGCTGTTTGGAGCTTCTGGTTATCAGTTGTTGCTTAATCTGTAGGTTACCCAAGGATACTCAACCTGGGTTACTAAGGGCTAAAGATGCATCAAAGAAGCTGATGGACTTGGGTTTGGAATTCATTCCCATGGAGCAAATTATTAAGGATGCTGTTCAAAGTTTGAGAAGCAAAGGATACATTTCGTGAAAATCTGCACCATTTTTCTCTGATTTGGGAATTGGAATGATGGCTTATGACTTTATAAACTATAGTCTATAGTCTATAGCTATGGCTTGTGAAATTGTTCTCAGTAACAAGAATTCCCAGTCGTCTATGATTATTGGTATGGGAAATGGTTGGCGATGTTCGTGTTTATTAATGTTTCATTTTATTTTTATAAATAGGAAATTAATTTTTGACGCGTGTCAATTATCAATAAGTAAGAAGACAATTAATTTGGAAATGCTCTAAATACGAAAATATCACTTGCAAGTTGTCCCTTTGCTAGCAGACGAATAACTGAATAGGTGAACGTTATGGGAATTGGCCAAAAAACTTGTAGTTTATCCCAATGAATGTCTCCGGGAATCCGTCCATGTACTTCAATCCTTTTTTTTTTTTGGTTTAACTTCCTACTCTTTTCGTCTAATAAAACATTTTAAATTTTGAAATAAACGGTTTTTAAAAAGAAAAAATATAGTAATACTTTAGTATTTCATTAATTTTTATAAAAAAATTATTTTTATTTTAAAGATGTGTGTGGTTGGATTAGCATTCTCATGAAAATATAATAAGGAAAATGTTTTCGGAAGTAAAAAATATTCCTGGATAAATCAAGGGTCAAACGTGGTTACATGGGATGGGAGATTAATTTTGGCGGATTGGTCAAAATCAACTCGAGTCGAAACCACTGTACAAGGAAAATTGAAAATAGATCAGCGAATCCGCCATGGATGCTCTTCGATTACTCTTGCTTTTATCAATCGTCTCTTCTTCTTCTGCTGCCGCTGTTAGCAATGATGAAAAAGTGACGCTCGAGCTCTATTACGAAAGTCTATGCCCCTACTGTTCCAATTTCATTGTCAACTATCTTTACAAGCTCTTCGAATCTGACCTGAAATCGATCACCGATTTAAGGCTTATTCCCTATGGAAACGCTAAAATAATAAATGGCACCATCGTTTGCCAGGTAATTTGTTTCGCTGCTTCATCGATTTCTGGCCTGCTTTTTTCGCCGTTTATTTCTCGCTATTGTTCATTCTGTTTAGCTATTGAATTATATTAATGTTGAATCTGTGTACTTGGAATCGGAGACGAGAAAAATCACAACGAACTGAGTTCTTAGCTATTGGGTAAAAAAATCGAGAATTTATATTTACTTAGGGCTTGTTTGTTTTCAGGATTTAGGTGGGCGTGTGAAGTCAATAAAAGTATGTGTTTGTTTTGGGATTTTAGTAGGGCGAGAGAAAAGTGATATTGTATTGACATGAGTAATAATTTTTTTATATTGTATAAAGTGAATCGTATTGGGATGAGTAAAAATAGGTATTTATAGGTATGGATGAAGAATGAGATGTAAAAACTGGATGTTACATCTCTAACTAGAATGGGGCGGGGGCCGGAAAGTTCTAATCCTGTCTGTGTGAATCCCAAAACAAACAAGCCCTTAGATTATCTTCCCAAGACTCAAAATATAAACTCAATCACCACCCAAAGGTTGGTTTGTTCTGGGATTCACACGAAAAGGATTAGAACTTTCCGGCCCTTGTTCCATTCTAGTTAGAAATGTAACATCCAGTTTTTATATCTCATTCTTCATCCATGCCTATAAATACTTATTATTACTCATTTCAATATAATTTAAAATTATTATTACTCATTCCAATACAATATCACTTACACTCTCTTTCTTACTTTTCTCTTACACATCCTACTTTACTCTTACACATAATTTGACATAAAGTAAAATCTCACCCTACTAAAATCCCAAAACAAACACATACTTTTATTATCATCCAAGACTTTACATCTTGTGGATGTAAAGTTATGACTTCACACGCCCACCTAAATCCCGAAACAAACAAGCCCAAAGAGTCACGAATGAACAACGTGAACTCTGTCCACAATCAGTGAAACTTATCACAATTCCACACAGTTTTGTAATTAACATAAAAGATTAAATTTTATATTTCTCTGTAACTTTGAACTTTTAAATGAGATGAATCTCAATGATATGAGAGGCTTCTGCATATTTCATATTAAATTGTTCATTTATTAGGTGAAAATCCAACCAAAGAGTGTTAAAATTAATATAAATGAATTAATTATATATTCCATACATATTATAAGCATCATTTTTTATTTTTAAATCGTGCACGCACCATATTACTCCCTTCTTCCATAAAAAGATGATCTTGTAGGCTTTTGCACAGATTTAAGAAAAGTAATATTATGTGTAAGAAGTAAGAATATTGTAGTAAAATCAAATACCAAATATATTATTTAAAAAATATTGTTTATGAGGTTTAATAACAAATGGTATAAAAAAATGTATGTTGAAGGGTGTAAATAAATGTAATTATTTTTATTTTAGAAAACAAGACAATTTTTTTATGAATGAGCTAATAAGCCAATGTGAACCATTTTTACGGACGGAGTACTACTACTAAGGGAGAAATAATATACTTTTTTGTTTATAGTTGGGATGAGGCTCCCTTTGGACTATTCAATGTTGTTGGTCCAATTGGATTTGGAGTGGTGGCGTGCAGATTTCAGAGTGGCGATATGAGTGCCAAACCCATATTTTTTTCCCCAAATCATTAAGAGATATGTAGCAAATATTAAAGTACCTATAAATTCCTTTTTCGAATTGCTTAAATCATAAAATTCATCTTGTTTTTAGCTTTGCCAATGGCTTTCTCTTACCCCCACATGAAAAGTCTCTTGCTTTTTCACATGCTATCTGTCATATTATTAACATCGCCCATAGATTGCAACAAAGTATCACTGGGATTATATTATGAAAGCCTTTGTCCTTACAGTGCCAGTTTCATCATTGATTCTTTAGATGTGATATTCAGTAATGGGCTTATTGATATAGTTGATCTCAAGCTTGTGCCTTGGGGCAATACCTTAATTTATGGTTCCCATACCTTCAAATGCCAGGTCAGGAATGCATATTATATAGTCTTCATTACTATGTTCCGTTTTTGGTAATTTGGTGTATGTGAAATAAGCATTTTCAGGAAAATTGTTTATAATCCAATTGTTGAAAGTGAATTTCTTTGATATACATATTTTATAGAACTAATTAATTTATTTATGGTTGTAGCATGGTCCATGGGAGTGCGTGCTGGACACTGTGGAGTCATGTGCAATTGATGCCTGGCCTGATGTGGTTAGTATCACTTGTTTAATTTTGTAATTACTCTTTGTTATGTTTGATTATCCTTTTGATTTGAGCCTGAGAAAAGTGGTGAGACAGTCCTCTTACTTTCTATGGATGCTTATGTGCCTTTTGTCAAATGATTCTTTTGGTGCGTTGTGCATATTTTCTACTAGATTATTTCCTTGGTTCAATTATGAACCATGGCTTTCTTTATTTCTTTAGGTGTAAGTGCTTTTAATATGAACATGTTACCTAGGTGATAGATTCTCCAAAAATGTTGTAGAATTTTGATATCTTGTTTCTGTTTTATGTCAAACTCTTGATGCAGAAGGACCATTTCCCATTTATCTTCTGTGTTGAGAATCTTGTGTACCAGAAAAACTATACCTATTGGGAAACATGCTTTGAGAAGTTGGGTTTGGATGCCACTCCTGTCACTGACTGTTATAACAGTGATCGCGGAACACAGGTTAGCATACCAACTTATTTCTTTTTACTCCAATTGTGCATGCGCTGCTTTTTACTGTGTGATAGATATGGTATTCTGTGAAAATTATATCTTAGATAGTTTGTTTGTATGTATGCACTCTCAGCAAATAGTTAAACTGTACTGAAAATTTATAGGTCTTAGTTCTTGGATGAATCACCTTATAAGTTCTAAAGGCTTTTATTTGAATAGTATTCGTCTTTCAATTCCATTTTAAAGAATTTTGAGGTGGTTGACGATTTTTCTGAGGTCTTGAATTAATATTTGAGGCAGAACTCTCAGTGATCTGAGTTATGAAATAAGAGTAATTGCCAATTGGTCTGAATCCTTTAGGTCTTGAATTAATATTTGAGGCAGAACTCTCAGTGACCTACAGTGAAACTGTTTATTATATGGTCATGCAATTTGCTATGCCCTTATGATCATATCTAACTCTGGTCTTTTCCGTGGGTTCAGATTCTATTAAATTTAATTAAGTCTTAATCAGCAATCATCTGTTTCAATGTGATTATATGTGTTTGTCACCCGCTACTGGGCATATTTACTTAGTTTGAAGACAATATGCTCATAATTTTGAAATCTACCATTCTGTTTCTACAGATAAATGCATGATCAATCATGTCATTTGTCCTAGAATTTGTTACTCTTTTACAACTTTTACATAATATTTGCATAGAAATACACATGGAATCTAGTTAAATTAAAAAAAAAGGCATACTGTTCAATGTTAATCTATCTCAGCTGCAGATGGTTATAAATTCCTTCATGCAATTAGCTTGACAAAAGTTAATGATTCGGAATAAAGGAATTGGTTTTTCAAACTTCTTTATTACTGGAGAAATATAATTTGCAAACACGTCTGTAAAGTTAAAAGAAATTGGATACTTTTAAGTATTTGCCAGTACAGAAAAAGGAAGTGAAAAATAATATTCATAGTAATCCCGTGCAATATAATTTAAATGTGATTTGTGAATATACTTTCCTATGTATTTGGATAATTATCAATATTTGCTAATATGAGTGAGAAACAGTGTTGGGTAGTTCCTGAAATGAATATTTTCCAGATTTGTAATATTTATAAATCTTAATCTGATAAGTTTGTGTTGATTCAGGGAAATGAATTTTTTTTTTTTTTTCACAACTCCAATGTCTTGATACAACCCTAGTAATATCATGTAATTGCTTCTCCTTTTACCATTCTTGATACTGACCTAACCCGAAACAACATATGCAGCTTCAACTACGATATGCAGCTGAAACAAATGCACTTAAACCACCTCATAAGTATGTTCCCTGGGTGGTTGTGGATGGCCAACCACTTTATGATGTGAGTATCCTTTATCTTCCCCTTCCAAACATTGTGAAGGAAAATGCTATAATTCCATAATATGCTCTTACCAATCTGAAGAATATGGTATGCTGTATCTAAGATGCTTTATTTGCATACCAATAAATTATTATGACTGGTAGCAGTATCTTCTAGGCACAAGAAATGTGCTCAGGTTGATGAGAATTTCACGCGTTAGAGATCATATCTTTTATAAAACTATTCTGCGATATCAGAGTTAAGTTATAACAAACGCGTATATATTTCAAATTTTGCACCATCATCTTTATTCTCGCTATGACTGCAGGATTATGAGGACTTTGTTAGCTTCATCTGCAAGGCGTATAAGGGAACCGCGACACCATCTGCTTGCACTGAATCATCAGATGGACTCTTTCGAAAGGTGAAAATGAACTTTCTCAAATCTCTCTTTGGGGAAGAAACAACAAAGTCAGTACAAGCTCTTCTTTCAAGGCTGCTGTAAAACAAAACCGTTGCTTCAAATTATTAAGGGCAAGTATTGTAACTTTGTTGCATTTCAGTCTGGTCTGTTTGTCTTGTAAAATAGAATCATTAGCGTGTTGTTAAACTTCATGTATGAAGGTAATGGTTAAGAGAAATCCATTTATCAGGGCTAATTCAATTTACCTTCGAAGATTTATGATACTAATGTTAATGTCTGTGGGCCATTCTCTTGTGCATCAATTGCAAAGTGAACATGACACCACCTTTGACTGAAATGTGCACATTAACATAGTTGAAGTGTAACAAATCTTAGATTTGTGCACTTGTTGGTGCACGTGAGACGTTGTCGTTGAGCTTGCGTAGTTATGGATCGGAGATTTGATCTATTTACGAATGATTTGACATAGTAATATGAATTGGACTCGAGAAGTTTGGTAATTTAAGGTTACTTATCTAGTTCATATCAAGTTGAGTCGGTATTTCATATCATTAACTTTTTATTAAATTAGAATTTTGAAGGAATTATTTATCAATCTGAAAATGTTTGATTCGAGAAATTAACAGAGGTGCATTTTGACGTTGAGTTATTAATCCAACTCAATTTATCATGAGAAATCCGACCTTATAGGAATGAGGATACTACGGAGAAGAAAAAAGTGGAGAGGATTGCCCACAATTTTTGTCATTGTTGGTTTCAATTTGATTAAACACATGGTAATCATTTGACGCCATATTTTGATCGAATATAGGTTGTAGTATTATTTCTTAAATACTTAATTCAAATCTTGTGGGTAAAAAAAGAAGAAGAATACAACATTATTATCACCAATCAGCACGATAAAGATGCAGGTAACAATTATTCTTTCCACCACTTTTCTTTTAATTAAAAACAAAGAATCATGGCCAAAAACAGGATAAAAGAAAGTAAAAGTAGATGCATCTCTCATTTCCTTTTTTACCTCACAAAAATTGTGCATAACAAACTCAATTCTATCAAAGATAGTATGTGGCCACATGAAACAACTCATCATAGGTAGGGATTGATTGCACAACTGAGTGGTATTTCCAACTTGCGAGAAAATTTTACGTTGTCAATTCTTAATTTTTTTTTCTATATCGATTAATTACGGATCGAAAAAAAATGATATTTTCTATCTCTCCACATTAATTAGTAGGTGTACTGAGACAAATTGAGTGTTGACCTACTCTTTGTACTCCCAATTATATAACTAATCTATTTTCCACCAGTTCAAAATAATTTTTAATTTCTTCAAATTTGTGAACTACTCTAGAATTTTCAGAAGTCTTTAAGAAATATTCTTACTTTTCTATTGTCATTAGGAAGGATCTGTCCTCCAATAAATATATTAGAGATCTTAGCCAACCCATGCAGGGCTCCTAACTCCATGTTTGTTCGAATCAGAATGATAGTACTTTTACACAAAAAAAATAAAATAAAGGATCTCCAAATATAAAGTTTCATCAGAATGGTAACACACGCCTTTTCTATTATAATTTTTGCTCAGATAAATTAAAAGTATAGTGTAGACAAGTTTTGTCATAAACAAGCTTAAAGGGTGTTAATCATTTCACCAAAAAATATTAATTGCAAATCAACACTATATGTACTACTAGATAAGGTCTCGCAAATTTCGCGAATTGGAAAATAATTGTAGCTATAAAAAATGATGATTTAAATATATTTTTGTATTTTTTTAAAATATTTTACGAAAAATATATATAATACATGATAAAATTAGGACAAAGTATAGAGTGAAACTGGTTTATACATGAATCACGGATGAGTATTAGTTGTTTTCATTAAAAAATATTAGTTGTATTCACTGAAGAGTATTACTGGTTTACACTAAAGAGTCTTAGTTGTTAAGTGAAAATAAACTAAGACTCTTCAGTATAAATCAGTAATACTCTTCAGTAAAAATAACTAATATTCTTCAGTGAAAACAACTAATACCCTTCAGTGATTCATATATAAACCAATTTCACTCTATACATACTCTAAAATTAAAATATATTTTTTGATACTCCCTCCGTTACAATTTAGATTATTACAAACTATGGAAAAATAGTTTTATTCTCTTAAACTAATCATTTTCAAACATCTCTTATTCATCCCTCACTGCACTAATTATTTCAATATATCATTTAGCAATTTTTTTAAAAGCTCTCTTCAATAAAGTAAAACTAACTAATATAGGGTGAGTTGTTGAGGGGTACAAAATTTGACAAAATATTGTTGGCAAAAACAAAGTTCAAATTTTTTATTACTCTCGGGTACAAAGTGCAATAATAACATATATAAGTTCAACTTTAATATAACTTAAGTTTAATAATTTTTGTACCTCAGAGTAAGTTGGAAAAATTTGACTACCTTATAGTAAATTTTTCAAAATTGTGCACCTCTAAACAATTTTCCTAATAAATATAGTGTGAATTGGCATAGAATAAGGTAATTTGAATTAAGAAAATGACCCATTTTTTAGGCTTGCAAAACCCTACGTATAACCCATTTTATTAAATTTTAATTTAATATATTGCGATAAACTCATTTTTTAGGCTTGCAAAACCCATTTATTAAATATTTTTTGGAGTCGCCAATGGCCAATAAGAATATGGAAGAAACTCTACGTATAAAATTAAATTAAATCAAAATATGAGTTTATCGCAATATATTACACATATATTAGTACTATTGTGAATAATAAGAAGATTAGTATAAATTCAACCAAATCAAATCTTAAAAATTTCATAACAATCAATCTTGAATCATAATTCAATCTGCAAAAAATAAATTTTATGTAACATATGATGAGAACAAAATGACAAAACCATTAGTTGAATCATTCAAAAATGAAATTAGATGAGGAAATACACCACTGATCATGAATCGAGAAAATAGCAATCCACTTATTGTAATATATCAATTCATCGATTGTGAATCACATTGCAATCTGTAATATATATAAACAAAATTAGATGAGGAAATAAAAGAGGAGAAAAATATTGGGTTTTGAAAGATTGGTATGAAATGTAAGTAGAAGATTGAAATTTATAGTAGAAATAAATGGAGATCAATGGTTGAGATTAAATAACTTTAAAATTAAAGATTGAGATCAAATATTGAAATATGGGTTCATGAGGTGTAATAGATTTGAAATACAAAGTTTTAGACCTTGCCACATAGGATGACGATGTTTTGTCTTTATAAAGGTATTGATTGATTGATGATGATTTGCTCATGTCACGCTTGAATGCAAGAGGCGCTTAAAGTCCGCCTAATTATATTCATATAATGGAAGATTACATAAGCAAATGAGATATTGTTCGTAATTAATCTTGTAGCAAAAGGCGAAACCCTCGCCCCCAGGGCCCCCACCCCCTGGTCCGACAGGATTGGGTGGAGGAAGTAAATCATGGTTGTTGATGGGCGAACAACTTCGCATTTAATCAACGAAAGATTATCATTAAACTTGATAACAGGATAGCAAATCAAATGAGCTAGCAGCCTCGTGGAGCGAACAGCTTCGTAGCGGAGCTAGCAGATTCGTAAGGCGAACAGCTTTGTAGAGAAGCACTAATGCGGCAATCAGAATTGTGGCGAGTAGCCTTGCAAAGAACAGCTATGCCAGCGGTTCAAGCCAACCAATATGGGCGAACAAGGACGTAATCGAGCGAGCAGAATCGTAAAATGATCCCAAGCGAGGAGCGAACAGCTCAGAACGCAAAGGACCATGACATCTAACGGAGACGTACCAGCGAGCAGCCGGTCACCGTCGAGAGCATCTCAGAAGTGCCAAAGATCAAGTACAACATGGGGAATCCCAAGAGTCACTAGTTTAGATATGGTCCAAGTGTCCTAACACTTGGCACCCATCCAATGAGTAATAGTGTAGATGTTGTACAAGTGTCCTAACACTTGGCAAAGATCCAATGGCTAAGCCATCAAGATGGTGACACATGGTCACTTTGTATGTCTATAAATACTCCCTTCTTGTACATGAAAAAGGGGAGAACAATTCAATACAAGTCAAAACTCTTGTCAAATTATTACTTGAGCTTTACTTAGCAAAATTCTATGATCTTGATTCTTGTTTGGTGATCTTCATTAGATGAAAAACAGCCACTAACCTTCTTAGTTAGAAAAGGTCATCAACAATTGGCGCTAGAAGGAGGGTTCGAACCTTCGATTGTAGAAAAAATCGAAGAAAGGTTGAAGACTACCACCGGAATCTGCATAATTTCGCCGGAATCCGGGGTGAGGCTGCCGGAAAACAAAAGTGCATAGTCTTAGGACAAAGATTTACAACACTTTAAGGATTTCAATGCATGTGTGCATGAACTAGGGTTTTCAAACCTTTACAATCATACACAAGGCTAGTAATCCTTGGAAAAGGTGTCTGTAAGTACAAGATTACTTCATCCATTTGCTTATTTACCCACATTTCGATAGCCAAGATGGTTAGATCGCAAGAAGAACGACATTCAAGTATATCTCCAAGTCGTAGACCAAGAACTAGGGTTTCTTCCACCGAAGGACATGCACGGACAGTGAGAGCAACTTCGCAGAGGAATATACAAGTCACTATTGACACGATTCCACCAGAAGTTGAAGCTCTTGCTCAAAATCCCGAAGAGCTAGCAAAAACCATTGCTGTTCTTCAATCCTTGCAAAATCGACATATAGCAGGACCGTCAAGAGCACCTGTGACGACCAGACGAACAGGCGAGCAGGAGCGTACTGGCGAACAAAGGAGTAAAATGAGAGAAGATGCACGTCGGGACGAGGCCGACAGCGAGGAAGTTCGCAGAAATAAAGGAAAAGCTCCACTGAGCGAACGTCTAGGAAGCAGAGGAGAATCATCACCGAGTCGAGCAGATGAATCAAGCAAAAGTACTTCCCGGACAAGTGCTTTGGAGAGATTAGGAACAAGGAATGTGAATAGGAGGGAGCCATCCCGAAGGCATGAGGAGCGATCACACCATCCTGCTCGCCCATCAGTGCATGACCGAATCCGTAGGTCAGCTTTTGGCCGGCTAGGGCCAAATGGAGCTAGCAACGCTGCTAGGAAGACAACTCAGGAAAAACGTCCCGTTGGCAAGGGACTGCATCGTGAAGAGGTCACTGAACCCAATCACGATGAACAGCCTTCCATCGGGAGAACTCCCCCGAATGAGTTGCAGGAAATGAGAAAGGCAATTGAAGAATTGCAGAAACAGTTGGAGTCTCAGAGAGGTGTCGGATCAATCATTCTCCCATCTTCACCATTATCTCCGTCTATCCTCAGTGCACCGATCCAGAAGAAGATACAGTTCCCAGCCATCAATCTGTACGAGGGAACGTCGGACCCCCGTATTCATGTGACGAAGTATTCGGGTTTTATGATCTCAATGGGGGCGACCGACGCCACGCAATGCCGAAATTTTCCACTCACCCTGGGAGATGGCCCGCACAGATGGTTTTCAGCACTGGCTCCTGGCTCCATCAACTCTTTTGCCCAGCTAAGCAAAGAGTTTCTGTCTCACTTCTCAACTGCCGGGTCCTACTTGACCCACAGACACCGTCTGGCAGATATTAGGCAAGGAGACGAGGAGTCTGACAAGCAATTTCTGGAAAGATTTGATAAAGTCTTACTGGAGGGCGAGATGGTGAGTGAGGACACGAAAATTGTGGCAGTGATGGCTGGTTTAAAGAAAGGAACTGATTTGTGGAAGGAAATGCATCTAACTTGCCCGAAAACATACACAGAGTTCAAACACAAAGCGGGAATTCACGTTTCAATGCAGGAGGCCTTACACCGAGAGATGGGAGACAAGACTGATCCAAAAAAGTCTAACAAGAAGTCGGGAGGAAGTGATTACAAAGCTCCGAAGAACATGAAGTCATTCAATGATGGAGCTGAATTGAAAGAAAAATTGAGTCAAGTCCTTACTATGTCCGTGGATGCTGTGTACAACAACGTTAAGGACAGGGAGATGTTGTCAGAGCCGCGGAAGATAAGACAAGAGAAAGGTAAGCTGAACCCGAACAAATACTGTGCTTATCATCAGAACATCGGCCACTTCACGAGCGAGTGCCGAGATCTATTGAAGCAGTTGTGGAGGTTCTATGAGGAAGGGAAGCTGTCCGAATTCGTGAAGAGGGAACCAGGTAAAAGACCAAGGGCGCCAGTGCAATCCAGTTCGGATGACGAAGATAGTGATGACCAACCAAGCAAAGTTGGTAAGAGGGGAAGGAAGGTCCCAGCAGCTCCAGCAAGGCATATCCCAGAAATCCTGATGCTGGAACCCACTGGGCCAGTAGGTGGTTGTTCTGATGGGAGACCACCTATGTCAAAAAGAAAGAGGAAAGCAGAGCTGAGAGCAGTAGATCAGGTAATGGAAGTGGGGGTAAATCCATCGACCAAGCAAACAGGGGACCTGACTTTCTCAGAAAAAGACTTAGACGGGATACTTACCCCCCACAACGACTCATTGGTCATTTGCGCCAATATTATGGGGACAAAAGTACATCGTCTACTTGTCGACACTGGTTCCTACACGAATATCCTGTTCAAGAGCACGGTGGACCAGCTAGGAGATTGTGCTGAGTACATCAAAGATTGTAATCACAAGATTGTGGGTTTTGGAAATGCTGTAACTACCCCGCTAGGAATAGTTACGTTGGCAGTTGAGCTTGTATCAATCGAGGACCCGGAGAGGAAAATGAATAGAATGGTAGACTTCCTGGTTGTAGACCAACAGTCCACCTATAACGGGTTCCTCGGCCGTCCTTTCTTGCATGAATTTAAAGCAGCTGTTTCAACGTACTATTATTGTTTAAAATTTCCAACAAAGAAGGGTGCAGGTACAGTCAAAGGAGACCAAAGGAAAGCTCGTGCGTGTCTGTTGCAAATACAGTTGCAGGATCACCAAGTCAACATGGCAGACAAGTGCTCAGACAAGGACGGAGATGATAGCGAGGCCATGACTTCCGTTGATACTGAAATAATGGAAGTCGACGAGCAGTCACGCAGCGACGAACAACTATGCATAGACGAACAGATGCGCATGGGCGAACAGATGTGCGAAGGCGCACAGTTGGACGAGGACGAGCAGGAACGCGAAGACGAGCAGCTCGCCCAAACAGGAGGTACAGAAGCTGCTACTACTAGCAACGAGGAAGAACAAGCAAAGGCAATGGACGTTGATGCAGAAGACATAGAGCCACGACTGGGGGCAGAACCGATGGGAATCGAAGACGAGCCAAAGATAGAAGGGCCCATTATTGACCCCAGATGGAAAGGCCAAAAACGAAGGGCTACCCCGGTCGAAGAGTTGGAAACTGTAAAAGTCGACCCGAACCAAGAGGGCTTAGAACTCTTCATAGGGTCCGAGCTACCAGAGCCGTACAGGACCAACATGATTGAGTTTCTTAAAGCAAACCTCGATGTGTTCGCATGGTCGCATGCAGACATGGTGGGCATCAGCCCCGAACATGCTTGTCACAGGCTCAACATCGACCCGGGGAAGAGGCCAGTCCATCAGAAGAGGAGAAAATTTGGACCCGACAAATACGAGGCGCTCGACGTGGAAGTCAAAAAGCTGCTGGATAACGACTTAATCAAACAAGCGTTATGCCCGCAATGGGTGGCAAATCCAGTTTTGGTCAGGAAAGCAACTGGAGCATGGAGACTCTGCATCGATTTCACAGATCTTAACGCCGCCTGCCCGAAAGACAACTTCCCATTGCCTCACATTGACCAGCTAGTTGATAGCACCGCCGGACATGAGCTGCTAACGTTCATGGATGCATTCGCAGGATATCATCAAATCGCGATGCATCCCGATGATCAAGAGCACACTGCGTTCTACACCAACAAGAACTTGCTATGCTGGAAGAGAATGCCATTTGGGCTAATCAATGCTGGAGCTACATATCAGAGGCTGGTCAACAAGATGTTTGATGATCACATCGGGAAGACGATGGAAGTGTATGTAGACGACATTGTTGTCAAAAGCTCAAAAAAGGAAGATCACTTACAGCACCTGGCTCAAACATTTGAGATACTTCGGACCTACAATATGAAGCTGAATCCCAAGAAAAGCAGTTTCGGGGTCCATTCTGGGAAATTCTTGGGACACCTGGTTAGTCAGCGTGGAATTGAAGCAAATCCCGTAAAAGTGAAAGCGATCATGGAGATGCAACCACCCAGATCAGTCAAAGAAGTCCAACGGCTCACCGGATGCCTAGCAGCTCTGAACAGGTTCGTCTCAAGATCCGGAGATAAGTGCAGGCCATTCTTCGAGGCCATCAAGAAAGGAAAGTTTCAATGGACAGACGCCTGTCAACAAGCGTTCGAGCAGCTGAAAGAGTACCTCAGTGATACAAAAATTCTTTCCAAGCCAATCCCAGGGGAAAAATTATACTTGTACTTGGCGGCCTCAGAGGTAGCAATCAGTTCAGTGCTCGTTCGAGCAGAAGGAAAGTTCCACCTGCCCATCTACTATGTAAGTCATGCCTTGCACGAAGCAGAGCTCAGATATTCACCAACAGAAAAGCTAGCATATGCGTTGGTAATGAGTGTCAGGAAACTTCGTCCATATTTTTTCGACCACCAGGTGGAAGTGTTGACAACGTTCCCACTCAAGCAAATACTGCATAGACCCGATGCGGCTGGTCGGCTCCTAAAGTGGTCCTTGGAAATCAGTCAGTTCGGGATTTCGTATGTTCCTCGAACAGCGATCAAGGGGCAAGCCTTAGCAGACTTTATAGTCGAACTAACTTTCCCCCGAGATCCAACGAGAGGACATAGCCATCCCTGGCACATGTATGTTGATGGGTCGTCAACCAATACAGCATCGGGAGCAGGTATAGTATTGATAAGCCCAGATAGGCAGGTTTTTACTTCAGCTGTTCGATTCGAGTTCATGGCGACGAACAACGAAGCAGAGTACGAGGCTGTGATCGTTGGGTTACGCCTAGCATTAGCAGTTGGAGTACGGAGGTTGCAAATCTTTGGAGATTCACAATTGATCGTCAACCAGGTCCGAGGAGAATATGAAGCAAGAGATGAAGACATGGCTTTGTATCAAAAGATTGTTGCTCACTTGGCCTCTTTGTTCGAACAAATATACATTGAACAAATACCAAGAGACAATAATGTTCAAGCAGATGCATTAGCCAGGCTAGCAACCAGCACCGGACCAGCAGAATTGTCGGAAGTGACGCTAACAAGAATGTCCAAACCATCAACCGAAGATTACAAGATCTATCAGATCGACGAAAATTTCGAAGAAGACGACTGGAGGATGCCGATCGTTGAATATTTGCAAAACGATAAAAAACCGGACAACCCATTCGAAGCTAACAAGTTGGTTAAAAGAGCGGCAAGGTACACCATGATGGACGGACAGTTGTACAAGAGAGGAATTTCGCTCCCACTTCTGAAATGTTTGGCTAGGGGGCAAGGACAAACAGTGCTGAAAGAGATCCATGAAGGTGTATGCAGAAATCATGCCGGAGGACGGGCTTTGGCACATAAAACAATAAGGCAAGGATATTACTGGCCAACTCTCCTTCAAGATGCAATCAAGATTGCCCGAACTTGTCATAGATGTCAATTGTTTGCCCCAAACATTCACAAACCCCCACATGAATTGATTTCAGTCAATAGTCCATGGCCGTTCGCGAAATGGGGAATTGACCTTATCGGGCCTTTTCCCCCAGAACAAGGAAATGTTCGATTCGCGGTGGTGGCTGTGGACTACTACACGAAGTGGGCGGAAGCAGAAGCACTCGGGCGAATCACACAGGAGAAAATGATCAACTTTATCTGGAAAAACATTGTTTGTCGTTTCGGGGTCCCTCAGGCGATAGTGACGGACAACGGAAAGCAGTTTGAGGGAAAAGAGATCAGAGATTTTTGCGAAAAATGGGGAATAAAGAAACATTTCTCGACACCATACCACCCCCAATCAAACGGTCAAGTGGAAGCAGTGAATAAAATAATCAAGCATATACTGAAGATTCGTTTGGTTGACAAGCAAGGAAAATGGTCAGAAGAGCTACCAGAGGTGTTGTGGGCATACCGAGTATCCCACAGAACAAGTACAGGCGAAACACCGTTCACAATGGCATTCGGGACAGAAGCAGTAATTCCGATTGAGTTAAAAGTCCCGACAAAACGAACAGCTGCGTTTGACGAAGAAACAAACAACTCTGCAATGGCAGCAGAGTTGGACTTGCTTGAAGAAAAAAGAATAACAGCAGAATTGAAAAATGCAATCTACAAAAGAAGAGCAGCAAAGTACTACAATTCTCAAGTAAAGGCAAGAGAATTCGAAATTGGGGACTTGGTACTTTGAAAAGTTTTAATACCACCAGGAGTATTCGGCCCGACTTGGGAGGGCCCATACAAGGTGACGAATAAGTGGCACAACGGCACATACGACCTTGAAGATATGGAAGGCAAGTCGTCCCAATACTCCTGGAATACAACTTTACTCAAGAAGTACTACCAATGAAGTCCTGTAAGTCTTAGAAAGTTTGTAAATAGATCCTTTGTAAATTTTTGAAATTTTTGCGCAAGTTTATAAGCGAGCAGATTTGCATTTATCTTACTAGGCGAGCAGAATTGCTTTAATCTTTTGTCTTGTTGAATTTTAGTTTTTAAGCCTCAAGTCCAAATTACTTAGTTGCTCGCCCAAAAATTAGCAAAATACGAGTCTGTTATAAGACGAACAGAAAAGCTTATTAAAAGCAAAAATAAGGCTAAGTCCATAACGGACCAATAGCCCACATTAATGCAAGGCCAAGTCCACGAGCGACCAAAATGGCCCAAACAACTAAAGGTCAAGTTCTGTAAGAACCAAATGACCAACTTAAAATTTAAGTGTTTACCTTAAGGAAAAAGGAACACTTAAAAACTATTATGAGCAAAAAAAAAAAAAAACAATAGGCGAGCAATTAAGTAAGACAAACAAAGAGGCGAGCAGTTAAGTAAAGACAAATGAAGAGGCATAAGCTTGTAGACGAACAAAAAATCTTCATTTCATTAGATCAAAAAGTTTTACAATAGGAATGAGAAATACAGAAATGTTATACATCCTATTGTAAGAAAAAACTAAAGTCTTCAAGGAAGAGGAGGAGGAGGAGCATCTTCAGTCCTGGTCGCCGGCGCGCCCGGCTGCTCGCCCTGGGCACTTGTACCAGCCCCGTCTATGGGGGTCAAGGGAAGCGAAGACAACCCTTCAAAAACCTCATCAGCGGCTGCCGCGTTGGTCGCCGCTGGAGCAGGGTCAGGCTGACCGCCGTAAGTAGGAGCAGCAATGTCGACGTCCTCGCCGAAGACTTCCAAAGGAAAGCCGAGGTCGGCTAAATCGGAGACGAACAAAGTCGAGCCAGGAGGAGGAGGATAATTTTTCACGTATTCAACGAAGTCCGCCTTCACCGCATCACGAATATCTTGGTTATGATCGTGAGCGAAGTGAACAGACCGTAAACATTCTGCAAAGGCACAAATGTACCCAAAATTGGTCTTGTCCATCACTTCCTGCTCATGGACTTCGTATTCGATCAGATTCTGGCGCTCTTCCTCCAGCCTCTTGACATGCTCCTCGGCAGCGAGCAACCGAGCGGATAAGTCTGCTCGCTCCTTCTCAGCTCTCTCAGCTCTCAAGTCTGAGGACTTCACCTCCAGCAGCATCTTCTCAGCCTTCTCCAAGGCGTTCTTCTCGCCAGTTAACGAGGCCTCCATCTTCCTCTCCATCAAAGCCAGCATCTTAGCATGCTCGGCCTTGCATTCTTTGATGGCAGAGGCTCTTTCCTCGTCCATCCTCTCCACGCGACGGCCCAAATCGCGGTTTGTTCGCTCGAGATCCAGAACTTGATCGAGCAGCACTTGAGCCTGGACCACTTGATGGCTAGCATTGTACGCCATCAGGCGAACATTGTCGCTTACAGTCTGACCCGTGACAAGGGTGTTCGCCGATTTGGTCCAAGCTCTCGGGACCATCTCAGCTGCTCGACGGACAGGAGCATCGGGAATGTCGCGAAAGCTGGGGGGGGCATCCTTCACAACAGCAAAGTGGTGAAGAGCAGTTCCTCGACCGGGATAACGCTCCGGTTTGTACCTAACCAAATGAAGAATTAAGAGTAAGAACAAAAATGATGACTAAGATCAGACGAACAACAAAACCTGAAAAAGCGAACAACTTACTCTTTAATTCTAGAAGGATCCCAACCTAAGTAGGAGAGATCCTTGGGGTACACCACCGTTTTGGTCGCCGCCACGCTAGCGACCACCTGTTGCTCGTCCACCACTTCCAAAGAGGTGGATCTAGAGGCAGGAGATCGAGGAGCAGCACTGCTCGCCTCCGCCATGGTCTTTGATCGCTTAGAGGCGCGATCATCGCCGCGAGCATCATCGCCTCGCGGCGCCTTCTTCTTCTCCTTCTCTTTTTCCCTCTCCTTATCCTTCCTTACATCCCGTGGAGAGAGAGTAGATTTGGCCGCAGGTTTGCTGCGACCAGCTCCGGCGGCTGGGCGACCAGAAGGGTTCTCTCCGGCCCGGAGACGCATGATAGCGAGGGGAGGATCCATCTTTCTCCTTGAAGCATCAGCCATCTGTTTAACTCGATTGGCGAGTAGATAATATGACTCGGGCACAGCTGGGATAGCAACAGTGACTTGTTGATCTGACAAGAAAAAATACAAGTGTTAGGCGAGCAAGAATGATGAACGAGCAAAAATGATTGGCGAGCAAAAATAAAAAGTTACCTTCTGGAACGACGGCTTGGGCTTCAAGATGGTGAGGACTCGTGACCAAGCCAGCAAGTTTGCGACAATGAGCCTTCGAGAGATGGTGTATGTCGCGACTAGCAACGTCGCGAAGAGAGATGATGGCTAAGGTAAAGAGGAACTCGTCACTGATGTCGGGGTGCCCCCACTTCAAGTTCCTTGGACCTGCAAAACAACGAAGAGGATTAAAATTAGTCCTACTTATGAACTAGCAAGATAAAGTTAGCCCTACGTTTGATTTTTCCAAAGCCTTCAGGCGACATGATGCGCGCCTGCCCGCCAGCAAATCCCTCAGTTGCTCGCCAATCTCCACCAATGAAGAAGAATTGGCAATGCCAACCCTTAATCTTATTGGGAACTCCCTCAATGAGTTTCAATCCGGTTTTCGCCTTGGCGTAATACCATCCAGCACCATCCTCGGAAATGGTCAAGGCGTAGAGGATCTCCGCGGTTGTTATCTTATTCTTGTAACCCTCAAGACCAAAGAGAGTCATGAAGGCTAGAAGACTACTCCAACCATTTGGAGTAATTTGGGTGATCGCCAGGTTCATGTCGGATAGGAAGCGGCCGATGAGAGGATGAACGGGGAGCGGGAAACCCGTGTTCAACACATCCAAGTTGATCGCCGTGCAGCCAGGAGGGGGGCGATCAGCAGTCTCTCCTTTCTTCGGCACATACATGAAAATATCGTAAGGAATCTTGTATGTTGCACGAATGCTCGCCAGATCCTCCTCAATGACAACACTGGTAACTTTGCTCTCTGCATAATCCCCGTCCTGAGCTTTCATAATTACCCTCGATGTGGGGGCAAAAGTCTTCGAGTAGCGAGCAGAATAGTCTGCCCACTCGTTGTCGCGAACAACTCCTTCTGGGATCCGGGATTCTGGCGTAGTTTGAGAGATGGGGAAATTGATTTCCCTTAAAAACTCCCATGAAAGCATAGGACCTTCTTGCTCGCCAACTTGCTGCTCGCCAGCAGCATCAGCCTGGTCGCCCTCGAGGTCGATTGAACCCTCTATCTCCGCGGCCACTTCGGTAGAGTCTTCGCCAAGGTCGGAGGACGTCTCAGGTTCGCGAGCAGGGTGGTGAGTCTCTTCTTGATCGCCTGAACGGTCAGCGGCGCACATCTCTACCGAGCGAACAACGGAGCTCGCATCGGAGTCCATATCTTCGTCCACCAACAACGTGCGTGGGTTGTTCGCCAATGCTTGGCGAACAGATCTGCGCGGAGAATCCGGATTTACGGGTCGTTTTTCCGGATTTCGCCCGGGTCCGGATTGGGAGGAACTTGAGGGGGAAAAATCCATTCAAAAAAAAAAAGTGATATAGGGATTTGGCTAAGTGTGAGGTAGTATACAAGGATAACGCCGGCGATGGAGGAGTTACGATGGTAACGGAATCAACAGCACGGCGGCGCGACGGCGGTTCACGGCCGGAATCACACCCACAGTCGCGAGAAATACGGAAAGAGTGCAGAAATTACGAAATTAAGAGTAGAAAAAAGAAATGCAAGATGAATTACCTTCTAAAACTAAGATCTATTTGACACGAGAAGATTCAAGCACAAGAATCACGAAGACGGAAAAGCTTTGAAATGTTTGTTAATGGCGGAAACGTGAGAGACGGAAGAAGAAAGAGAGAAATGAAGGGGAAGTCACCTATTTATAAGGATGAGGCTGGGTCGAAAATGCAATTTTCGCAAAATTCTGTAGGCCCCTATGAGCAAATTGGGGGTCGCGCGTGACTGACGCGACACCTCGCATTCCGTGCCTCGGGAATCCAACCGTCGCGACATGAAAGGGCGTTCGCTGCTGCTCGCCTACGCGGATGCTCGCCCATGTAGCTTACTATACTCTCTTCCTGCTCGCCCATTATTCGAAGATGAAATTATAGCTTGGTCTCAGTTGATCACTCCACATTCAACATGAGACCAAGCTAGGGGGCAATTGTTGATGGGCGAACAACTTCGCATTTAATCAACGAAAGATTATCATTAAACTTGATAACAGGATAGCAAATCAAATGAGCTAGCAGCCTCGTGGAGCGAACAGCTTCGTAGCGGAGCTAGCAGATTCGTAAGGCGAACAGCTTTGTAGAGAAGCACTAATGCGGCAATCAGAATTGTGGCGAGTAGCCTTGCAAAGAACAGCTATGCCAGCGGTTCAAGCCAACCAATATGGGCGAACAAGGACGTAATCGAGCGAGCAGAATCGTAAAATGATCCCAAGCGAGGAGCGAACAGCTCAGAACGCAAAGGACCATGACATCTAACGGAGACGTACCAGCGAGCAGCCGGTCACCGTCGAGAGCATCTCAGAAGTGCCAAAGATCAAGTACAACATGGGGAATCCCAAGAGTCACTAGTTTAGATATGGTCCAAGTGTCCTAACACTTGGCACCCATCCAATGAGTAATAGTGTAGATGTTGTACAAGTGTCCTAACACTTGGCAAAGATCCAATGGCTAAGCCATCAAGATGGTGACACATGGTCACTTTGTATGTCTATAAATACTCCCTTCTTGTACATGAAAAAGGGGAGAACAATTCAATACAAGTCAAAACTCTTGTCAAATTATTACTTGAGCTTTACTTAGCAAAATTCTATGATCTTGATTCTTGTTTGGTGATCTTCATTAGATGAAAAACAGCCACTAACCTTCTTAGTTAGAAAAGGTCATCAACAATGGTGACTCAGCGGCCCATTAGGTGGGAGGACCAGTGCCTGGTGCCCACAAGGAGCTATCCCCCACATTGGAGGGATAAAACTCCCACACTGCGGCTGCCAGGGCTCAATCTTGCGTCCTTGTAGCAATCTGCCACCCAGGAACCAGCTAAGCTACGCCCATGCGGGCTGTTCGTAATTAATCTACTGAAAACAAAAGTTGATTAACACGAGGCCTATTAAAAAAAAAAAAAAAGCAAAAAAGACAACTCTTGATTCTATTAACAATAGTTTAGTGATTATTTTAAGGAGACATTACGAAGAATAATGGGGGAAGACAACTCTTAATTCTATTAACAATATTTTAGTATTATTTTTAGGGAGACTTTGCAATTTTGCAAAGGCTAAAGGGGAAGAGAATCAACCGAAGTAGAAGAGTGTTTCTTTTTTTTGGGATAAGGGTAGAGAAGAAGGGCACGAAACATCACAATTAAGCACATCAATAACCAAATTAGTCCTTATCATACCAAATAATATTCTAAAACCTGGATAGAAAATAGTCGACATACCATTAGGCCCACGGACTTTTGTTGGTTATCTCTTTATTAAAGGTTTAATACAAAGATTTGTATGCAATATTGCACGATATAGATCTGTGCAATATATTATTTTGATTCATATTAATTTCAAATTGATCTTTTTCTTTTTTCTTGCGTTTCTATGGCGGCTTTTTTGCGTAGACTTTTTTCTTCTTTCTTGCCCTCATGGTGTTTTTTCTCCAATCAAGTTTCCTCTTCTTCACGGCGAGCTTCCATTATGAGTTTATCAATGTTTTCATTGTCTTCTTCCATTTACATCTTTGTTGGATTTTTTTTCTGGATTTTTTTCCTCATTTTGTGCTCTCTTTTTTCATACTGCTGAAAAATGTGTTATTGTATGAATAAATGAGTGTTACTGCATGAGCAAAAAATGTGTTACTAGTTCATATCGTAACGTTGTCTTGTTCTTTTAGTAACACTCATTTGTTCATGTAGAAACACATTAATTACTTAATCATATAGGGGTCGTTTGGTTCGCTGGATTGGGTGGGACTAAAGTTTTAGTCTCATTCAATCTCATGTAATATTGTGTTTGGATTGAAGGTTTAAGACCCACGATAAAATAAGGGCCCGGGTCATAAGCCTACTTAATCCATCAAATGAGGGACTAAATAATCCCTTATGATTGGTATGTTTGAATGGAATAACAGTTGAATGGAATGAACCCATGAATGGAATAAAGGTCTTAATGGAATGAAGTAAGAATGGTCATTCCTATGATTGATATGGACTAGGAATGAAATGTAATTATTGTATGTAGCTATTTAAAATTAGTATTGTTGTTGGTTGTTGAAATAATTATTTAATGACAATATTAATAATGATTGTTAGAATTTTTATATATATTCGTAATAACAATATTATCAATAAAAAATATTATTATTATTAAAAAATATTTTTAATAATACTTATAATTATAAAAAAATAACATTATACTACTATTATTTAATAATTTATTTTATTATTGTTGGAATTATTATTTAATATTAATTTATTATTTATTTTTGTAATTATTATATATTTCTTTTAATTGTATTATTATTATTTGAGTAAAATTATTAGTATTATTTATTTTTATGGTTATTTAAGATAACTTTTATAATTAAATATTATTATTTATAATTTTATTAATATATAAGTAGTAATTACTATATATACTGTAGAAATATAATATTATCGTTGAAAATTATTATATTATTATTATTGAAATTATTATATTAATATTATTATTATGGTTGAAATTGGTTATTATTATTTTTAATACTACTTATAAATTTACCAAAATAGAATTATTTTATTGATATTTTTATTAATGAGTATTAATAATATTATTATTATTGTTGACATGTTGGAATTATAAGATAATATTATATAAATGAAAATAAGTGATGAATTTTTGGAAAAATCATTCTTTAACATGTGGAATACATAAACTCATGTGTTATGGAAAGAATCATCATTCCACATTATTGAGAATCATCATTCCTTGTTGAATCGCTATTCCATTTTTAAAAACATACCAATCATGATATCTGGAATAGATTAAGGAATGATCATTTCATTCCATATCTATTCCATCATACCAAGCATACCATTAGGGATGGTGGGACTCCATAGTCCCATACTTTCAAATTACTAATTTGTCCTCACAATATTTGTGAAAGAAAATAAATATTTGGGAGGCTGAATTAGTTGGGGGCAAAAATGGTATACTGCACTTTAAGCCCACTTAATCATTCAATAAAAAAAAAAAACAATCCTATAATCCAAACACACATACTCCTCAAATAATCCTATTTAATTCAATCTCATCTAATCAATCCAGTCCTTCAAACCAAACGACCCCATAGTCTTTTTATTGTTTAGATTCTTTCATTTTCATAATGTAACACGTGAATCAAAAATCATGATGTTATGATTATCGAATAATTTTTTTATATTTTTTGGTATTTTTCAAGTTTTTCTTCTTCATGATTTAAACTTCTATTTTTTCGCGATTCTATAATATTTCTGATATAATAACACATACGTATTCTTACAATAACACATATTTGCACTTGAAGTAACATAGACCTGGGAGCGGGATTTTCTTCTTGCTTCTGTGCGATTTTTTTGGGAAGATCCACTTGACCTGATATGATCCGCAAAGAATTCGCGAATTTCCCCCCTTTTTTAAATATGTTCATATTCCATGTGCAATACTGTAAAAGAGGTCACCTCAAGGTTTAAATAATTCTAATTTAGGTTTAGCTAATTTTAAAATTAAATTGGTAAGAAAAATACATTCTCACAATCACTCGAATCCTGCCTATTATGCGGGTTTGAAAAAAAAAACTATATTATTAGTTTTATTTGATTATTCAATTTAATTATAATCATGTTTGCTCTCTTATAAAATAATTTGATTCCGTTAATTAAATTTATTTTTTAAAATAATTATTGTTCTCTTAATTAATCAAGTTTGTAGCCCTAATTAAAATTTAAGTTTATATTTCTTAATTAATTGTCTTAATTAAATTTGAAATTAGAATTTTAATTAAATTAATTAAAAAGTACATTTTGAGTGGACGACAATATAGAAGAAATTTGTAGTGTTACATAGGTTTAGATAATAATTGAAGCATTATGATGTTAGACAGTAAATTTTGAGGTTCACAATATATGTAGGAGTAGATATTAGGTGGGTTACAATGTTCATACTCGACTTTATTAAAATTCTTGTAACGGAATTAGAAGTGAAACTCTCAATTTATGTTTTCTAAAGCAGTTATTGCATTAATTTCATCTCGATTCTTAGTTCAATTTTAAATAGATTTGTGGTCTATATATATCAAACCCTCACTTTTCTGTATTATTATTACAAAGAGATGGAAATAGATTTGGGGTCTAAAAAGTTGTAATTATTATTTCGAAGAAATGGAGGAAATAGAGGGCAATTTTGACATTTACGCTCTGCCTCACCTACTGACCAAGCCTTGACTATATTCTCCTCGACCAATCCGCGTGCCCCGCGCACTTAATTTTCCCGTTTTACCCTTGCGGAGCTTTGACCTTCAATTCAACCGGATTTCTTCACCTTTCTTTCCCCTTTCTTTCCCTAAACGTTATTTTACTCTAATGGCGGTAAGGGTGACTGAGTTTGTCGATTTTATGATATAAATTTATATTTTTGGGCGATTTGAATTGAAGGATTTGGCCTAGAACTTCACCGATCGGAGGGGCAAGAAACGCAGAAAAAGGGGGCGCGCGGAGGAGTGGGCCCCCCCTTTTGTCTGATCGTGAAGTTTGTCTGGCGGAATCACTACAAGGTTTGTGTGAATTTATGAGCACGAGATATCGGGACTCCATAAATGTAGGCCATGTTTTTCCCTCTTTCCATACGTGTGTGCATACTTTTCGGATTATAATGCGCAGAATGTGTTTGATAGTTTGCCTGTATGAGTGGTTCCCGTATGAAGGTTTCAGCTTTGCATTGAGAAATGGCTGAATTGTTTTCGAAAGCTTGAACTTTGTTTGGGTTCTGTTATGAGGTGTATTTAATTGGTTTTCTCTTGGTAGCAGTTTTTTTGCTGGGGCGGACTTGTAATTAGAGAGGTGGGGATGAGGTGCAAGATGTTGAATATAATATTAAGGCTCTTTCTTGTGCTGCTTCTATCTGGTGAGTTTCCTTGGTCTCTTTTGTTGAAAGGGCTTTCTTTTTATGTTTTTTAGGTTTGGTTTTAGGCGACATAGAATTTATGATTGGATTACTTCATGTTTTGGATTATTCTGTAACGTTTATTGCCATTGCCTGCCCATTTCTTCTCTATGGTGCTTGTTTTGCGTCTATATAAGCTTATTTCCTTTTTGGTGCTATTGTTTTGTTTAGAAGCATTTAAAAAGCGGGCCAAAAACAAGAAAGGAATCTTTTGTTTAGAATTGAAACTGAATTACTATTTTGCTCACTGATATTAATGATAAAAACTGATTGAATGGCTAAAGCCAAACATTAGTGCCTAACTTAGGGTACGTAGTTGATTCCAGCCTCCAATTCCATCAAGTCCCCGTGCGGTCTTTTGTTTGAATTCATGGATTAAGTAAGGTGAAATGTTTGTAAAAAACACTCTTTACTTAAGAGAGAATTGTAGAATTGAGTTTGCTCTGTCATGTACTCCTTAGCAAAATGACGTTTGACGAGTAACATTTTGTTCCTCCTTTCAGTTTCTGTCACAACAAAGGCATCTGTGGCAGATGGTAGATATGAGCAGTGCAAACGTGCTGTCAAGAACTGGGCATCCTCCGATTCAGCTGATTCTGAAGTTAGAGATGACAAGCATGCGTTGCGTGACTTGCTCTTTTTCCTTCATGTTCCTCGAACAGGAGGACGAACATATTTCCACTGGTAATTTCTATTGGTTTTACTGTTTATAGCTCTGGTATGATGCTGCCTTGCTAAGAAAAGAGTGAAAATTGAGTCTTAAGCATGAAATCGTTCTAATAGATACTGTGCTACCTGAATTACTGATTCTTGTGCTCTTTATTGTGTTCCTATCCACAGTTTCTTGAAAAAGCTGTACTCCAACTCAGATGAATGTCCACGGTCTTACGATAAGTTGAGGTTTAATCCAAGGTAATGCTTTTTTGTCCTTGTTCTGTTAGTGACTGAGAAATCATATTCTTCTGTACTCTACACAACCTTGATGAAATCAGCCAGGAGTACATGCTTGCCTGATCCTCTCCTCTTAAACAATTTTGAGCCATTTTAAGAGTTGCATACCTAGTCTCAGTGACAACTTGGGTACTCATAATGAGATGTTCTGCTGTTGCAACATGCCTGAGGTTATGAAAAGTTACAAAACATGGTGAAGATTGTGGTTATTATTACATTACCTTAAGAAAATGCAAAAGTATGAATATGGTTTTCTTTCTTTTGATTTTCCCCTCACTAGAGAAAATAAACATTGGCTGATAGATTTCATGTGTCTTAGTCTTGATGGATAGATAAAGCAGCAGAAGACCCTATTAAATAGTTGGACCAGTTGATATTATAGCTGTTTTTATCTTTTGGAGAAGCAGCATTGTTTTTCTATATATATACACACTGTAGAAATATTAAAATTTTGGAATTTTGGTTTCCACCATGCAGAAAAACAAATTGCCGGTTGTTGAGTACTCATGATGACTATAGTGTGATGTCCAAACTTCCCAAGGAGAAAACTTCAGTTATTACAATACTTAGAGATCCTATTGACCGTGTTTTTAGCACATATGAATTTTCTGTGGAGGTGGCTGCTAGATTTTTGATTCATTCTAACTTAACATCTGTCAAAAGAATGACCCCACTTGCACGTCGTAAGACATCTGGCGTAAGCACACTGGATATTTGGCCATGGAGGTATTTGGTTCCTTGGATGAGAGAAGATCTCTTTGCTCGAGTATGTTCAGCTCATGGTTAAAACCATTTTTTTATTGAATTTTTTCGTTTTATATTTTATGCAGTTTTTTTTTATCAAATGCTTGACTAAGTAGCATACTTGGCTCATATATCATCGTTCATTGCATGAACCTTGTTTACCGTGTCCTGTTCAATATATTTTTAGTCAGGATTTTATTGCATCAATCTTTCTGCTTGTAAGTTTATTACATCCCTTTGAAATGCTATGAATATGTATCTTAATTGATTTATATTTTACTATTGTCTGGCATAAGCGGTATGACTTGCAAAAGAATTCATTTGTCATGCAGTGTCTTATCTATGTCCTTGTTATTCATTGCTTAAAAGGCGCTGGTTTTGGGAAATCATATTGTTTATGCAAAATTATGAAAATCTTACATCTTAGTTCGTATCTGGGTGCTGCTTGATTTTGAAAAGAATGAAATCTGTTCCTTGACAAATGCATATAATAGGTTCGACAGTGGCATGTATATGTTCTGTCAATATTAATTATGTGCTGCATTACTCTTATTGAAACAATACCTTTAATTTGTGTACTAGAGAATAGATAATATTTTTATTAGGCTTGCCGTCTTAGTTGGGATATGATTTTGAATTCCAACCTTCAATTTGCATTATAACATCTTGAGATCTTGAACTCTCCTGCTTTCTTGATTCTGGAAAACATGGTGATCAATTGCTATAGATATTTGCATTGAGTATCCTTTCTAACAGTCCTGCGTCTTATGGCAGAGGGAGGCTAGGAAGCTTAGAGGGCAGATTCATTTAGTTAATAATAACTCGTATGACATGGAAGACATCGTGATGCCGCTGCATAATTACATTAATGACCCAATTTCTCAAGACATTATCCACAATGGGGCCACCTTCCAGGTATTTGATTATGCTCAGAACTTTCTAGTCTTGTATTGTTATTTCAGTAAGAGATATGGTGTTCATTAAAGTATGCTTTAGAAATCATACTATTGGTGCTGGGCTCTCTGCTAGCTATGTGTATTTGTTCCTGGTCTTCACAGAGTGCACTTTGTAAAGTTTAGACAATATTGACTCCAAATTTATATTCAATAAACATTTCTCGGGATTATCTGTGAATTTTCTGCATGCATATGAGTAGATTCATTTAACTTGCACCTAAATCTGAAATCACTTGCCATACTTTGTCATCTCAAACTGTTGCTGTTATTATAATGCTTTTTTGTTCATACAGGACATAGTTGCCTGGAATGTGAATAATAATTAGTGTTGAAGTGGGAGACAGTAATCTGCTGAAATTTATTTATTACATACTACTTTACATCCATGGAAAAAATAGGCACTTTATCCCCCAAATAATTTACTCACTATTTTTTCCATGTTTTACTCAAACTCATTTCTGGTACAGACCTTGACTGCGCCCTTTTTCTTATTTTATTCTATGTGGAATTTCAGATTGTAGGTCTCACAAACAATTCGTATTATAAGGAAGCACATGAAGTGCGTCGCTGCGTACTCAAGCATCGTTCCCTTGGTAAATATGTGCTTGAAATTGCAAAGGTGCGGGGAAGGTCTCCTTAAGCATGATAGACATTATTTTTATGCTGTTTTGGGATGAATTATTCATTTTATTGGTATTTATCACTGTAAATTTGCAGAGGAAGTTGGATAATATGCTTTATGTTGGGCTGACTCAGAACCATAAAGAATCAGCCAATATGTTTGCAAACATTGTGGGTGCACAGGTTATATCTCAGCACAAATCATTGAGCTCCAGTTCAGATGGTGCAGGTAATAATGAAATAGATTCCGACTGTTTCATTGCTGATGCTCAATAATGTTGGGAATAATTTACCTGCTCAAGCTTGGGATTACCATGTTTCTATTCAATTGTCACTTAGTTCGGTTTTCTTTTATTTATAATCTTGTATTTCTCATTAAGATGGCTTTACTTCCAAACAGAAGTATTAAGTTTTCCTTAAATGTTCTACTGATCTGCTGCAGAACAGAGCCCTGCGCTCCCTAAAACGAAGTCTGGTGCTAATGATATAGTAAGAAACTGATTATGTTAGTCCGAATGTGTTTGGAAAATCAGATGTCCTTGCATAATCTTATTTTGTTTTTTCTTAAGTTACAGGGCAACAGCACCTACCAATCACTGAAGAATGTTTCTTCAACTGCAAAGAACGAAACAGCCCACGAAAATGTGATCTTCTACCATGTACCGTATTTGACATTTGGATCTTTGCCTGTTTGTTTTGTTCAACTATTTCTCTGCCATTTGTCCAGATGACTGTTGAGAAACTAATGGAATCATACGAGTCTTGCATTTCATCATTACGAGACTCTCAATCTGGGAGGCGTGTAACTTCTCTGAAGGGAATTTCTCCAGCAAACTTCACGAAGGAGGTATGACACCTAATCAATTTACTAGGATCATATAATGACACCATTCTCATCCCCTCTACCAATATCATCACCAGGCTCGGCTAAAGGTCCCCGAGGCACTTATCCAGGAGATTGCATCCCTTAACAGCTTAGATGTGGAGCTCTATAAGTATGCTCAAGAAATTTTCAAAAAACAGCAGGCTATGATGCAGAACATCGTTGAAACTGTATATTAACATCTCTTGCTCACATTTTAATGCGTCGAATATATGATCATGATAAACTTGGTTTGCATTGATGATGAAACGACACGTGCTTTTTGATTGCAGGAAAGGATAGTGAGCACCCACATCTCCACAGGCACCAACCCCCCCACTTCCTACTTGGTATCCATCACTGCTCTCATGCTGCTTGTTATCATTTTTTTCTATGTAAATTCAAGAAGAAGAACATCAAAAGTTAAATTGTAAATGATACAAGTAATCGAGACATTCGAATACATAGCCAGAGGTAATGACCATGCTAACAAGGTGTTGTATTTAAGTAGGAGCCAGACAGAAATTCATCAACACTTTACACAAAATAATCAAGATTATCTGAATCTTTTTTTTTTTTTTTTAGTTGGTTTCTATGAGATTATATTTTTATTGGAAAAAAATTATAACCTATTTTGTTTAAGCCTGCGTCTCCATTCTTGATTCTTTTTATCGTGTTGTATTATTGTCACCTCATTCATGTTATCATTACTATATGTGTAGATTTATCATAGTACTAAAACCTTTTTTTTTTTTTTACAAATGGATTCTTTAACTAGACTCGATCAATAGTCAGAAACATGCTTTGTAAATGTATGCGGAATAGAAAATAATAAAATATAATAATACTCGATAAAAATAATCATATCTTTAAGAATATAATTTCTTTCTTTTAGTCAGTTAACTAAACCTATAATGTTTCACAAGTCACTTTACCATTTATGTAGCATTTATTTTGTAGTTTAAATTATTTTGTACTCTTTTCATCCAATAAAAATAGGTTTACCTTTTCTTTTGTTTTTATTATTTCGTCCATCCAAGTTTAATAGATTCATTTCTTGAAAAAAATTATATTATCAATTTACAGTCTCTTTTACTTTTATATTAAAAATTTGTGCTAAAAGTTTAGCACCTACTAAAATTGACCGAGGAAACTGTAAGGGCTTGTTTGTTTTGGAATTTAGGTGGGCGTGTGAAGTCATGACTTTACATACAAGATGTAAAGTCTTGGATGATAATAAAAGTATGTGTTTGTTTTGTGATTTTAGTAGGGTGGGATTTTACTTTATGTTAAATCATGAGTAAGAGTAAAGTATGATAATTGTATTGGGATGAGTAATAATAGGTATTTATAGGTGTGGATGAAAAATGAGATGTAAAAAATTGGATGTTACATTTCTAACTAGAATGGGACGGGAGCCGAAAAGTTCAAGTCATGTCCGTGTGAATCCCAAAACAAACAAGCCCTAATTGTTAACCACAATGCTTGTGAGTTTTATTTTGGGGAGGAAGAGTATACTTCGAAAAAGAATAAAGTATTATTAATAGCATATACTCCTTAAAATGGAAGGGGCCAGTCCAGACTTACCCCAAGTCCATTCCCTGTGCTTACTCGCATGACATGTCACGTGAGAGGTTGGGATTCTTTTGGCCTCCCAATCAATGGTGAAAGTATCCGGAAATTTCCACGTTATATCCCCGATATATCCATTTTTCGTGGTCACCGATATCGATATGGGGGTAATGATATTTTCATAGTATCCGTAAAAAAATCGATAAATATCAGTATATTAAAATCAATTTTGACAATATTTTTGTGCATATTGAACATAAAATCGGTCAAATATCGAAAAATATCGATAAATTTCGAAAAAGTATCGAGAAATATAGAAAAAATATCAAGAAATATCTATAAAATATCCATAATTTTGTTAAATATCACAAATGTAAAACATGGTCAAATTCTATTGTAAATTTTATGTATTAAAAGTTTATTATTAAATTTTTAAAATTTTTTAAATTTACTGATATCGATATTCTATATCGATATATCCATCGATATTTCCATAAATTTAAGGTCTCGATATATCCATCGATACCAATATTTTTAACATTGCTCCCAATAAATTTTGATTTTTGAATTCCATCTCTATTTCTTGATTGCATTCAATATGAGTTCCTAAAGTATAGTACAATGAATTTCCAGGCTCTCGCCTTACATCATTTAGAATAGCTCGATTACAACAAAAAGGAACCTCTTCCATCCAAATTTCTTCAATATTCTCGTCCTTCAACCGAGTTTGCCTCCGTTTTGGCAAACACAAAGTCCGCACGGTCAATTTCACTAGCTATACCTTGATGTCTTCAACAATGAGTGAGGCATAATCCTTAGAACAGAGCTCAGTTTGGAGAGATTTAGGCATTTAGCTAGGATTTCTGAATCAGTTTCAATGATCAAACAATTGAAGCCATAATCAATTACCTTTACCTGTCTCAAGGCATAACGCATAGCGAGTGCTTCCACAAGAGTACTGTCACCACCTATCGTGCATCGTTTTGCTCCCTGCCATCATAACTTCTCCCCTGCTGTTTCGAACCGCAAAACCGTATCCCACTTGCCCATCCCCGTATATCGCAACATCTGTATTCAATTTAAATGTTCCTTCCGGTTCACACTTCCACTATCAGAATATGTGAAATGATGAAAAATCAAAGTAAGTTTAAGCCAAGGTTTCGTATACACTTGTGTACGGTGCATTCACTCAAAAGTTAATGTTATTTATATTTAAAAGTGTAAGTTAATTACACTAAAAAATGTGAATGCACTATGCATCAAGCGAAAAAAGAAAGGAATTAGAAATTAGAATACCACTATATATTCAATAAAATTTAAAAATTCGAGTCATCATTTTAACTTTAAAAACTTATGCTTCATCATAATTCATAAATATGAGATTGAAACTCTCCCGTCCAAAACTCCCACTTAATCCAAATTAAAAAAATATTCAAATCACATTTTTAAAGACAAAAATATTAAGGGGCGCTTGGTTAGCAATTCTTCAATGGTAATGGGAATGAAAATTTATTTTCATCTATGCCCTCATAAGAAAAATGATATGTTAGGGGAAGAAGTGTTCCAATGGTGACACCATTGCTAGTGTCATGCCCCAATTTTGGAATAGAAGTTGACAACAAATGGTTGTTGGTGGAGGAATAGGGGAGTGATTGAGGAGGATGATTGTAGGAAGAAAATAGGGTAATCAAAATGGAGTAGTGATTACCTTATTTAGGGGAAGAGGTAGTGATTTTGTTGTCATGAACCATGCTAATTACACTAATTTTCAATCTCATTCCCATTACCATTGAAGAGTTGTTAACCAAGCGCCTCCTAAATAGTCAACTTCAAGTTGATGCAAACACCCGTAACATTTAATAAGGGTTTGAGTAAATATTGTTCAATAAAAATAATTAATATTATTCCGTAAAAATAACTATGACTCAACAAAAAAAAAATATAATAATGTTTATTGAAAATAACTAATATCATTTAAAAATACATATGATTGTACAATATAACCGTGTATACAAGAATTTGCAAACAACTACTCAATCTGTCTCGAAGTAAATTTCTCACTTTTCTTCTCGGATCGTTTCATAATATGTTTCTCATTGCATATATGACAAAAACGACATTCCACTACACATAATTTTTAACCTCCAAAGTCACACAATATTACCAAAAGACATAGTCTTATATGCACCAGGTTTACCATGTAATTCAAGTCTATTTTGAAAAGCTACTCCTACTATAAATCTATAATGAAAAAGTTTATTTAATAAGAAGTAATTTCTTAACAATATTAAGGATAACATATCAAAAATACATTTAAATTGCACGAAATATTTGATGCACAAGCAGTCTTACCCTTACAAAAAGATGTCATTCATTTAATTCACTTTTCAATATTATTTATACCCGAAAGTCTAACATGTGATTAAACAATACAATTTCTTTTGGACAAAACAATAAAAAAAATGTGAAAAAACTTAGGGATGTAGGGTGAAGATGACGCAGATCACCTGATTAGCATGTACCAGCACAACACCAAATAAGTCCCCCTCTCTCTCTCCAACTTTCAAATTCCAAAAAATTTAAAACAGAGCAAACACATAAAACTGTACTTCAACAATTTTCGCCCAAAATCCAAAAGTACGTTACCGACAACAACCACAAGATAAAATGAAGAACCCTTCCTTCAATTTCCCTATCTCTTAACCCTATCTTTCTTCTTTCTAATTTTACCCATTTTAGCATCCCCTCGCCTCATCATTTCTTGCTTGTTACACTCTCCCTCCTCTTTACCAGAATGACGTCAAAGGGTTTTTATTAGGGTTTATCTACTGGTAACTGGTAAGTATGAATAATTTCATGCATTTCTCTTCCTTTTCCCAGCCCCCATTTTACCTTCTTTTTTTTTTTTTACTGCAACACAAAAAAATAGTAATAATAAATTATTTCCTCTACATTTTTCTCTGTTTCTCTTCTAAGATGGTGGAGTTTCATGGGGGGTTTGTGAGCTTGGTAATTTTTCTTGATTTTGTCTTCTTTTTGTGTATTTTTCAAATGGGTTTTCTTGATATTTCGAAGAAAGCTCCAAAGATAATGGTTTTTTTCAACTTGTTGCATTTTTACCGACCCTCATACAAGTTTTTGTCTTTCTTGTTTACCTAGGTTCTTTTAGGGAAGATGTTGTGTTCGAAAAAATTGCAGAGATTACGTTGTAATGTGATTAATGGGAAGGTGACGTTTGGTGAACATAAAATTGGAAAAACGTGTCTTGTTTTCTTATTTCTTCAATTTAGAGATTTTTATGAGCTGGAAACATTGATTTTCTTACTGTATATTTTCTTTTCTGTCTCTCCTCTCTCTTGTATAGAATCATCCTTTGTTATAATAATTTCCTTTTATCCCTTTTAGATAAATATTATACTCTTTAGATAAAATTTCCACTCATTTTCTTGTCATCATACCATAACCTAATAAAACTCATCATTTATATGTGGCATAATCACTATTTGCATGTAACAACTTTGTGAGAGTATTCTGTTGGATTCTTGACCATAGCATCTGTATCAAAGCATCTCCTTTTTTAACACTCAATGTCTTTTAAGTCATAATATTTGTTCTTTGATTTTGTTTGTTTTGTTCCCAGTGATGAGTTGATTGTTTCTATATTTTCAGAAAAATAAACGAAGATGGTTGAGTTGGGTAGTAGCTGGGAGTTTGATGATGATTTGCTTGGTTTTTTGGATTTTCCGATGGAGAGTTTGGAAGGGGATGAACTTGCTGGTGATTGGGATATAAGCAACTTACAATGTCTCGGCCCTATTCCGTCAATCGATATGTGGCCTGTAAGTTTCTATCATCCATCCTTTAGTTGATCACTTCTTTTTTGTGTAAACTTGTTTTCATGAGTAGTATATCCATTATTATTATGTTCCAATACTAGTCTTTACTTATTTTTATCTCTCTGATGGAAATGTTGATGCACAAAAATTCGGAGGATATTTTTTTTACGTTCGTGTGGGAGGGAAAGATAAGTGTTTCTGTTTAACACTAACTAGATATGCATCAGTCTCGTGTCCAAAAGCTTAATTTTGCGTGGATTTGATGCAATAATGTACATGATTTTTTTACCATCTTGAGTACTCAGGGAACTGTTAATGCTGCATTATGGGGCTAGGTTTTTGGGTTAGGGTTTCAATATTGTTGGGTCAAAATCACCACCAAATTAGTATAGTCATTTTAATATTGTTGTCAAAATGGGAAAAGGTTAGTTCTGTATTTTACGGTTGTTGATTATGTTAGAGTAAGGTTATTGGACGTGTGACGATTATAAGAGGCATGTGCCGCCACGGCTAAACAAATCCCCGGATTTATTATGCGTGCCCCAATTTTTAATTTACAAAAGTATCCATGTATAAAATATCTATATTACCCTTGTATTAATACTACATACACACACGTCCTCTCATTTTATTTTTTCGTTATCTTCTTCCTCTCCAATTATTCACTATGACACTGTGAAATCCTTATTAACAATTAGAAATTTTGGTCATACAAAACCAAACTGACATATGAAGACTGATAACCACAAAATTTAAAACCCATTCATATGGAAAACACAAAAACACATAATCAACACCCCATCTCCAATCCATTACTTTCCAACTTTGTATTTCCCGGCAGCCTGCAACGGTGGATGAACTTGGCGCTCTCTCCCCACAGAACTATCTGCAACCTCCACCTTCCTCTTTTCTTTTTTCTGTCTCCACCTTGTACAGGTGACACTCCGGCGTCACTCTCCAGTCAATGCAAGCATTAGCCCCGGCTGGGGAAATGATGACGGTGGATAAAAAGGAGCCGAAATATCTAGTGAAAGTGGATCGAAAACACGATCGAAGAAGCTGGAATTAATGACGTTTTAGCTTAATTTCAGCAAGAAAAATTGATGGCTTAGTATGTTGGTTTAGAAATTTTTGGACCAACCCAAGTAAATAAATAAAGATTCGCTAATTGTCTAAACTTGGAGTGTGTAGTAATTCTAATAATTTGAATGGGGTATGTATAGTAAAATTGGGGGTTTGTTTAGCCGTGCATCAAATGTGTATCTGTTATTAAGAGTGTGATGTGGTTACATGTATTTCTGATTGAACTTTCTTGATTTTATCTGACCCCAAAATTAGGAAGAGTTCATTGATTCTACTTGCACGTTCAACATTTGATATCACTATTCCCTTTATTTATCTGTGAATTGGTCCATGTTTTTGCTTTAAATCTTTTTTATTGGTGACTCTACAGATTGATGAAGCTGCAGGACAGCAGCATCAGCATCAGGTGTCCAACCATGTTGATACATCCAGTTCACATTTCCAACACCAGAACAAATTAGGCAGTTTCCGAGATTCTGCTGCCTTCAAGATTCAAAGCCCTGTTTCGGTTCTTGAAAGCCCTATTCCAGTCCGAAGTAGATCAAAACGAGTTAGGTCTGTGGGTGTAAACCCATGGCTTTTGGCATCACCTGAGTTTCCCACCTCCCAAAAAGGTAATGAGAATCAGAAGAAGTCATTTCAGCTCACGAAAGATTCCCCCGAGAAAGTTGAAAATTTGAAAAGTGCGTCTTCACATCGTTCTATGGTTACTAAAAAATGTCATCATTGTGAATCAACAAAGACGCCACAGTGGAGAGAGGGGCCATTGGGGCCAAAGACTCTGTGCAACGCGTGTGGGGTTAGATACAGATCTGGACGCCTATTTCCAGAATATCGACCTGTAAAAAGCCCTACATTTGCCCCAACGGAGCACTCAAACTCCCACAAGAAGGTCATCGAGATGAGAAACAAACAGCCAGCAGGTATAATTAAGGTAGCTCCAATATCCCCACAGCTGGAGTTAGTTTCCATGAGTGGCTATTTCTTTGATTATATCTACTGAAATTCATGTTGTCTATTCGCAGTTAGGGAATCGCTTTAATGCTAATTTTGTTTCAGACTTTTTTCTCTAGTTATAAGTTTGTAAAAGATTTGGAACCGAGTCTAGAGTAGGATAAAGTTCGTAATATGGATAAAGGATATGAAGTGTGTCAACTAGATTTGTGCAATGCATAGATAGCTAATACTAGGTTGAAAACTTTCTGTTGTGTCATGTTGGCTCGTCAGAAATCTTGTTTTTGTTGTTCAGTGGAATACTTGTAGTAATTGATTTGAGGTGAGATGTTAAAAGGTTTTTGTGACTCTTAGCTGTTGCTCGATGTCTTACTTCTTCCCAGACCAGTTGCTTATGAGATACCCCCAGCTGATGCTTATCTTATTTGAAGCTTCTAAGATTATGAATTTATAACATGTGGAGTTTACTTTTTCTGTTCATGTGTTTCACACTCACTAGAGATTTGTAATATGATCGCTACATCGGTGTTGTGATTGTGGCTTCTTATCATGCTTGATCTGCACCATTACATTTCCATTGATGTACCTGTGAATTGGTCTTTGTTCTTGCTCTAATCTTTTCTCATGAACAGGCCGTTATACAAATCACCGAAGCTCCAGAGCAAAAGCAGCTGTCCAACCATATCTGTCAACAGAACAAATTTTCCAGCATTCAAGAATCTGTTTCCATTCTTGAAAGCAAATCTCAAGGTGTAAACCCATTGCTTTTGGCATCGAAGAATGCCAGAAGTAAAGAGACCCTCCAGATGCCCAGAGGCTCCATCTTGGCAGTCCCAGTGCAAAGCAGAAAACGAGTTAGGCCCAAAAGGTTGAACGACTCATTTGTGGCCACCTCCCTAAATGCCAGGACAAGTAAACCATTTCAGCATCCTTCCCCTCCCATAACCATAAAGGTTGAAAGTTTGGCAGCCGACGAGAAAAATGCTTTTGCAAATCGTCCTTGTATTGATAGAAAGTGTGCTCATTGTGAAACAACCAAGACCCCACAGTGGAGAGAGGGACCAAAGGGGCTTCTATGCAATGCATGTGGGGTCCGATACCGAAAAGGACGTCTATTTCCGGAATATCGACCAGCAGATAGTCCTACATTTGTCCCTTCAAAGCATTCCAACTCCCACAAGAGGGTCGTTGAGATGAGAAAAAAAGCTAAACAGGTGGAAGGTAAAATATCCACACAGCAAGAAGCGCCGTTTTCTCCACAGCCCGAATTCGTTCCCATGAGTAGCTATTTCTTTGATTACTGATTCTGTTTCTTGCACTTAGTTTTAGTTTTGTTTCAGGCTTATCTGTACAAATGGAACTGTAGGGTAGCGTTCGTTATATGAAGCCAAAATCGGGTACTAGCTTCAACGCTTTAATTTGTGTCAGTCATGTTGCCTCCTTAGATTATTCATAATCTTGTGCTTCTTTTGGTTCATTTGAGCAGTTGAGATTAATTGAAACCCCAAGTATTTAGGTTCAAAATATGAAATACAAGATTCTTGAACCTAACTCACTCATGCAACATTAACATTTCTGTGACATAAAAATCAAGCAATCAAACAAAATGAAAATAGTATTAATAACTTTTGATGGTTAAATTTTTGGAATAAGTTGGTTTCTTTAATATTGAACTGTATATAAAATTTTCTGTAAGGTGTACGATTGGTCTATAAGTAACTCTGTTTGTGCGATTATAAATAGTACTCCATTAATAACTTTTGATGGTTAAATTGTTGGAATTTTGACGTGAATTGAAAAGTCATCTGAGTATGTACTTCCTTCGGTTTTTCAAGAAATGTCATTTTGGACTCTTAACTTTAAATTATTTGCTCATTTAGTTATTTTTATCTCTTTTCTTTCCAATTTATTAATAACGAAGGGAGTATTAGATTAAGAGGTATATGTGAATAGAATAAATTTTTTATGCACCTGATGGATGCACCATGCAATTCAAGTTGCAGTTGTTAACTATAACTATTTAATGAAAACAACTGTGACTTTTCAGTGAAAATAGAAGTGTTGTTTAAAATTACAGTTGCACAGTTCACCAAATGCATGCATGAGCATGAGTAAGATATTAAAATTTCAAATTCATATATATTTTTTTTCATAAATTAATAAAATCATTAGATCATGTTTTTTTTTTTTTTTTTTTTTTTGTAAATTGTTTCATTTCAAACTATTCACTTAATCAAGATTTGACACCATAAAATCTATAAATACACCCTCCTTATTCCAAAATTAATCATTGGTTAATTAATCAGTTTTGTCCAAGAGTCAGCAACTCTCGTTTCGAACTTCAGTATTTTATTCTTCCTTTGTATGTTGCATCCATAATGATGATACATGATGGGCTTAAATGGGCTTGGGCTCTTTGACAAAAAAATAAGACCACGGTTATAAGCACTAGCCTCTTTGTTAAATACCCTACCCGGATGAATACACTGTCAATTTTTTCGAAAAATTGAAACATTTTCGGCAAAAAAATTCGAAAATAAACATAAAATTCGAATTTTTTTTCCGAAATATTGTGAATTTAGTTATTTTCGGAAAAAAATGTTCGAAAAAATGAAAGAATTTCGAAAAAAAAAAAAATTCAAAAAAAAAAGTATATTCATCCGGTAGTGTTTTTAACAAAGAGGCTAGTGCAAATAACCAGCGCCAAAAAATAATTTATTTTAATAAAGAAAATGACCTTAAGCAAAAGATTCGGACTCTACGTTATATTAATATACACACGTTTTTTGATCAATGGGAGAAAATCAATTTATTTATTTATATGAAAATAGTTCATGCTAATCTTATTATGAAATAGTTTTAAAGTATTAAATATTGAATCAGGAGTATCAATAATCTCATCATGAATATTATTAATTTGGGTCAGTGGTATAATATTGTAATTGTTGTAAATTTTCTTAAATCCAAATTAATGATACATTGATACTCCTGATAAACTTTTTGATATTCTTGATCAAATATTTGATATTTTAAAATAATTTTATGATAAACTCATCATGAATCATTTTTCATATAAAACCTAATCATTATTTATACTGCATGGTAAAATAAAAAATTAAAGTCAAAAGGAGAAAGTAGTACTCCCTCCGTCCCAGTATTTTTTGCACACAAAAATGGGCACACATATTAAGAAAAAGTTACTTTTTGTGTAAAGTAGTGACATATGGGTAAATATATGTATATTATTGTGAGTGTGCACGCAAATCAATATTTTCTTTTTTAGAGTGTGCAAATAATCTTGGGACGGATGAAAAGGGAAAGTGTGCAAATAATGGTGGGACGGAGGGAGCATGTACCATCACTAATAATAATATTAGTTCTCATAAATTTTTCATAATATATTATTTGCCAAAGTCAAATGAAACAAATTAGAGAGAATGTGGTTTACTCCTCCAAAACCAAGAATAAATCTGCACGTGTCCTCACATGGCATTTTCCTCCAAGAATTAACAAAAGAAACATAACAAGTACACTTAGGTGAGTTATGCAATAACAACACTACTTTTTTGAAAAGTTGCGGTGCCAACATGCATGCCTACCCCTAATTAATTCGATTAATACATTTCCACAATCTATCTTAATTGCCAATCCTACACATTTCTTTAACCTTTATACATAAATGAGATAGTCTTATAATGCAACATTGTACATGCAAAATATATATATATTAATTTAAAAAGGAGACAAAATTCACGGATTATTATCGGATCAAGGGGTTGTCCTTTAAACAAATCATCACCTAAATCTGTATATATTTATAAGATGATATTTTTACTAATTTTAAAAGATATTATGAAATTAATATTCTGTTTTATGTAAAATATGGCGCAAAGTGATGGGAGATAACTTCACTATTCAGATATTAAAGTTAACTAGATTTTCACGAAGACTTATATTCATTAGACATAGTATAGAGTGAAACTAATTTATACATAAATCTGTGAAGGGTATTAGTTATTTTCACTGAAAAGTATTAATTGTTTTTACTGAAAAGTATTACTGATTTACACTAAAGAGTCTTAGTTGTTCGGTGAAAATGAACTAAGACTATTCCGTGTAAACCAGTAATACTCTTCAGTGAAAACAACTAATACTTTTCAGTGAAAACAACTAATACCCTTCAATGATTCATATATAAACCAATTTCATTCTATACATACTCATCTCATTCTCTCTTCTCTACTTCACATGTTTTACTTTCAAGTTTTGTGTATTTTCTCGTTTATCTCAAGATAATCATTTATTGTTTTGAGTAACAGACTTTTGATGATTCTCGTTTTTCAATTCTTATATACTCCCTCCGTCCCAATATTTTCTTCATATTTGCCTTAAATGAACGCCCAAATATTTCTTTCACACCCCAAAAAAGGAAATAACTATTTTTCATAAAAGTCAATAAAGCATAAAGTTATCATTATTTTATCAACTTGACACTCACATACTCACTTTTTTTTTAAATAAATGTGTCAAACACAAGTATGAACAAATTCTTGGGATAGAGGTAGGATCTATTATCATTTTTATCTCAGGCAGATTCAGACCCGCGTGTCCCATGATAAGGGCACGTGCCTCCATACTTTTTTTTACTATTTCTTATACTATGTCACACAAATTTTTTATTCATTTTCTTCAACATGGTGATGTATTTGGAAGTGGTGAATTGGTGAAAGTGACCGCTTGTTTTTGGATTTGTACGGTGTGGTCGATTTGGAAGTCTAGAAACGAGTTGTTGTTTAACGGGGTGGTTCCTAATCCTTTTAGATTGGTAGATGAGATTAGGGGGAGAATTTGGTCTTGATTAGCGATAAGAAAGAAATGTAAGGACAATAGTCTTGTTAGTTCATGGTTTGCTTGTCCTAGATCTTGTATTAGTTGAAGGTTTAGAGACCGTTTAGCATTCTGGATGTAGTTTGTGTGTTGTATTCTACAAGGGAGGAGGACTCCATGGAGTTTTAATAAAAATTTCTTTTTACTAATAAAAAAATATATAATATAATTATATTGGAATTATCAATCGGTCTATTTGCTTATACACTTGCATTCATTCTTCCAATTGCCACAGCGACGTACAGTTGAAAGAATATTTTCTATAATGAATATCATAAAGTATCGGCTACATAATTGTATAAGAGATCAATAATAGTTTGATTGTATATATTGAGAAATAAATTTTTGATAGTGTTGATAGTGAGTCAATCTTTCAAATATTTTTATCTATGAAAACCTCTGAATTTCAATTAAACTAGACTTAAATTGTAATGTAGTGAAAAACTTATTAATGTTATATTTGTTGTTTTGTGCCCCCTCTATGATAAATCTTTTGATCCGTTCTTGACCTAAAGCTAGATCAACGCCTAATTGTATGTCTTATGCTCCCCATGACTAATACTTGACCGCTATTTGCCAAAATTGTCCCTCTCCTTGCTTAAACGATGTTTCTCTCTATATTATTATGTTTACATCTCATGTTACTTTACACATATTAATTCACATTTATTAATTAAACCCTACTTAGTTTAGAAGAATAAATTGTAAAGTATAGCAAATAAGTTCGTGACGAAAAGTGTAATGTATTAATATATGGCAATGCACTATTACTTTGAACCTAAAAAAATAATATGATTAGTGCGATTTTAATGATTAGATAATTGTTATTATTTTAAAAGATGAGAGAGTGTAACTTTAGGCAAATTGGTATTGGGGGTTGTGAAAATAGAATAATTAAGGTGATATTAATTGATAAATTTTATAAGTTATTTATAGGGGTGTAATATTAAGTTATTAAAAATCAGATTTTAAAACACAAATTATAAGTAATTTTAAATTTCAAAACTCAAGGATTTAAAAAAAAAAAAAATCACCTAAGGGCGGATATATTAATGGAAAGACTCTATTGACCTCGCAAATTTTTTCCTCCTTCCGTACTAGACCAAAACAATGTCTCATACAAGAATAATATTTGGACACACTTTCAAAAAAATAATATTTGGACACACCAGCTGCACTTTGATCCACAAATTTTCAACCAGCAATTTTTTTGTTTTATCGTAAAAACAGTTTGTATAATGAAAAGAACCAGTAATGTTCAACAAACAAACTACTCCCTCTATTCCAAAATCATTTATACACTTAAAATAATGTTTTTTTAAGTGATATATATATATATATAAATATGTGTATATTATTACGAGTGTGCACACAAATCAATTTTTTATTTTTTTTGGAATGAGCAAATAATTTTGGGACGGAAAAATAAGAAAAGTGAGCAAATAATTACGTTGCGGAGGGAGTAATATTTTAATTTATATGAACTACTACATTTCATTCCATTGTTCAGCAAACAAACAAGTATTTTTATTTATATGACTTAATAATTTACATTCCCTTTTTTATTCTACCATACATTTAAATAAATTAAAATTGTAACAGTCCTACATGTGTACAATTTTTTGCCAACTCACATTAAATATTCTATTCGACACAGTAATTAATTAACCAAAAATTCGAAAAATTAATTACTAACTACCAGATTAGAAAAAATGTTAGAGAGAGAGAGCGGAGAGTGGAGAGTGGTGAGGAGGGGAAGGGTAGATCGTCTCAACCTTCATGCCGAGAGAAAACCGGTTAGGCAATCATATTATCCATGCCATAGGATCAACCAAACCCAACCTTCAAACCTTAGGAATACTGGTATAGCGGCAACACATGGCTTAAACGGCAGATTCGGAGGGGCCGCGCTACCTCAAAGAAATACAAAGGTCTTTCCGTCGGAGGAGAATTCTTGGTCGTTTTTATTTAAAAAATTTCCGGAGGATTGTGATCCCTTGATTCTTCATAAGTTGTTTAAGAAGATTGGTGAAGTTATGTTGGAGTTATACGTGAAAGTATGCTTTTACTTTGTATAACTCGTGTATCAAACACTCGTTTTATGAGAATAATTCTTTTATCGCATTTGCTTTAGTTATGATTGAATGTTGAATTTCTATTGCAAACCGTTCAATATATAGTACGTGTTACATAGTAGTTAATGTGGTGATACCCGATCACGGAAGACAACATTAACAGTTTACTTGTAACTAAATGTACATTTTCACGACCTAGGTGGAATTGAACAATCCGCCGTGAAAGGTCGATGTGTAAGGCTCAGATTGGTCTGTCTTGACTAAGAGATTGCACTAGCACATTTAGTATGTGTTGAAGAGGTCCTACATCGAGGATAAATTCTTCTGTTCTGAAAGGTGAAGAATTAGACCTCAGTGGTTGTTGATTTCTTAATCTCCGTCACTTAAATAGGACCGTGTGTGCTTAATGGTTACTGCTTTGATTCATGTTGGGTGAGAATCATTGCGACTTCGAACTTTGTGTCTTGGGCAGTAATATTAATCATACAACGGTTGCTAAGATTTAATACGGAGAAACGCGTGCGAGTACGGCTCGTGTGATTAGTCCCCTTGGTGGGCTCAGAAGTTTTATTGTACCAAATCTTGCAAGTGAAGAATTAGTTTCTTCGGTACGAATAATAATGTTGAGCTGTCTTTACTCCAAGGTGAAAGATGTTAATTAATTTAGAGCTATTCAGAAGCTTAATTAATTAATGGACTTGATAATCTTAAACGCGGGAAATAATAACCGGGAGCCCATATTATCGTAATATGGATTAAGATGGATAGTGCAATATTAATTTATTAGTGGTAATAATTAATATTAATGGATTGAATTATATTGGGGCTCAATATTGAAATTCAGAAGTCCATTAGGAGGTCCAATCTTAATTCTCCTTAAGGCCCCTCAAGTAGCCCATTAAGTAGCCCAATAATGATAAGGTGATTAAAATAAAAAGAAAATAATTATGCTGATTTTTCTCTATTATTTTCGAAAATTGCATGATAAGGAGGAAAAAGATTTTGTTGATTTTCTTGGAAATATATTATGCAAGATATGTATTCTAGGAATACAAGAATATCTCATATATTCAAGAAGATCCAAATCTTGGATTTCTTCTATGTAATTTTCGAAAACTTCATATTTATTTAGGGGTGTGAGATTTTTGTGGAATATTTTATTTTGGAGAAAAGAATATATGAGATATATTCAAGATTTCTTAGAGATTAAGAAAAGATTTTCTCCAAGCCCATTAATCCTATAATTTTCGATCACCACCTCTTATAAATAGGAGATGATTTTTTCATCTCCAAGTACATAATTCCATGTGTTGGAAAAATCAAGAAGCATAGATATTTTTCTTTTTCCTTAGTTTATTAAATTGCTTGAAAGCGTCTCCCACCGGCGATCAAGTGAGGTGAAAAGGGAAATACTTGAGAAGGCTTTGGGTTGATAGAGCGAGATTACAAGTGTCCCGTATATCCAAAGGCCAATACTACGAGAGGTACGTTAATCGCATATTTACTTGTTTAATTCCGCCTAGTTAAATATGTGAAATTAATTTAACATGCATGATGATAATTAGTTGTTGGAATTATTATTTGAATTAATTAGGATTAATTCATGCTAGTAATAATTGTATTTAAATTCGTATTTAAAATTTCATCCCGAATAGATTCCGGGCACCCCTATTTTCCCAACAACTGGTATCAGAGCCACGGTTTCGGGCTCTGAATTTTAAATTGGAATTTAAATTGTTGAACATTAAATTGAAATTGGATAGTAGAATTGTTAGATCTTTTTTGCAGGTATCCAATTGTCATGGTTTTTTTAATGTTGTTAATTTCATGCGTGTGAATTAATTTGGTTTTTAATTCGATTCGTTCGAATTCGTTTTTCTCGTGAGAAAATCCACGAGTAGATTAGTTATTTTTATTTTGATTCGATCATTGTAATAGACTAGTCTAGATCTAGTATTTATTTTTGTTTGTAAAAATAAATTGTAACCGGATCGTGACGAAGAACGAAGAATTAAAAGCGGCGTACCCGGACGACGCATACAAGCGTGGCGCGTGTATGGAGGTAAAATCATGCAAGGGGTGAAGAAAACGAGGACGAACGGCGAAAAAACGGCGCACGGGGGTGCACGGCGCACGCCGTGCGCACCGCGCGCGCGCGCCTCGAGGCGCCCCGGGCGGCGCCTCGGCGCGCCTCCGTGCAGCGTCTCGGGTGCGCCTCGGGGCTGCGCTTCGCCGCGCCTCGGGCTGTTTTCCAGCGCTTCTCGGGCCGGGAAGCGCGCGGGCCCACTTCGTGGGCTGACGCGCGCTGTATCTCAGGCCGTGGAATTTTTTCGGTTCGTGTTTTTTTTCCGTGTGATTTTAAACGTCGTCCCGAACCCCAAACGATGCTGTTTTTGATGAAGTGTTGCTGTTCGAGTGGGAGCACGTCGAGACGAACGTCGGAAAGCAACAAGGACGATTTTTCGCATCAAGACGTGAAGAAATTAAACCGTGACAATTGGATTCGAGTGCTCCAATGTGGTTAATTTTGTTTTGATGGATGTTTTATTTCGTGCACTTATTATTATTTGTTAATATGTGTTTGCATGAATTTAATTGTCCAAGAAAAACCTTACTTTCGAAAATTACTAAGTATGTTTTTATAATCGCAATTTTATTCCGGATATTAAAATTGGATTATTTTGACCTCCATAATTTATTTATTTGTGAAGTTCTTTTGGAATACATTTCCCCCTCGGATCGGCCAAAAGAACGGATTTCACATGAATAAATTCCGAAAGGATGATTGTGGATTATTACTAGTGGCGGTATTGACCCTCACCACGAGTGGCTTGCTCAAAGCGAAATAATAATCCTGTATTTAATTATGGTTATTACTTAGGCATAGGGAATTGATATTAACTTACTCCCCTCGGAGTCCCTGTCAGTTTCTATGTGGTCAAAGTGGGAGCCAACTATTAATTTTGAATTAAGGATTTGTAACTTTAAGTTTGTAATCCGCTTGAATGTGTTTAAATGTATAGACCACCCCTCGTGGCGCATTTAAATTGTTTCGAGATGTTGGCTGATGCATGATTATATTGTTTTAAGGTTTCAATATAATTAATGTGATCAAATTTATGTGATAATTTCGTATTTTTCTAGATATTGATATGAATGTATGTTTTATTCTCAGTTCATCATGTCGCAACCTTTTAATCCACTGTATAGTATACTTAAAGATAATAAACTTGTTGGTGAGAACTATGTTGATTGGAAAATGTAATATAAACATGGTCCTTCCTGCGCAAGAACACTATTGGATATTTAGCGTTGACGTACCCAAGAAACCTAATGATAAGTCAAGTAATGGGGAAAAGGCGATATTCGATGATTGGAAGCATTCCAATGAGCACATGAAGCACATCATCTTGACATTTATGTCTGAGGATTTGAAGCGCATTCATGAAGGCATTGAAGCGGCTGTTGATATCATGAATAGCCTTGAAGAGATGTTTCAACATCAGAACCCCATGGCGAATCTGTTCACCATTCGTGAGAAGCTCACGAAGGAAATGGTGAAGGGAACACCCGTAAGGGATCATGTTCTCAATTTTAGGCGTGAGTTTGAGAAACTCGAGTTTCTTGGTGCCGGACAAAGTGAAGAAAGTCAAATCGATTCCATACTCCTAAAGCTATCGAGTAGTTTTGATGGGTTCTTTTGGGAATACGTGTTATCTGAACACAAGTTCACTTTGGATACCCTGCTCAAAGCCCTGATAACGGTAGAGTCATACTTGGGGAGTAGGGACGATGCTTTGGTGATCAAGAGCTTTTTCTCGAAATCTAGGCCAATGGAAGGTGAGATTGAGAAGGAGGTGGTTGATCGGAACCAAACCAGTAGACTCACTTTGGGAGGCAAGAAAAGAGCTTTCAAGCCGTACGGCGTGAAGATACCCGGTAAGAGTAAGTGCTTCAATTGCGGGGAATGAGGACATTGGAGGTCTACCTGTTCTAAGCCTAATGTTGATAGGCGACCAACAGGGACATAATATTAGTGTTGATAGGCGACCAACAGGGATATAATATTAGCATAGAATCTCAGTCTAATAAGATTAAGGAATCATCAAAAGTGATAATGTAGAAGTGGACGAGCAGCAGGGACTATATACCCTAGGAGGCGAGCAGCAGGGATTGTAGACCAAATGGAAGGGGACGAGCAACAGGGACTATATGTCCTATGGAAGCGAGCAACTGGTCATAAAGGCCATTACGAGGTAGTGAACAAGAAGAACAAGAAAACCAAAAGTCGTAATAAGAGGCGAGCAGGCGAGCAACTGGGATTATAAGGGTTTCCAATACCCAACGAAGACATACAAACGAGTAGCTGGGCACCAAGGAGAATAGTTGAGTGGTTTCAAAGACCAAGTACAACATTGGGAATGTCAAGAGTCACCAACTTTAGAAATAGTCAATGTGTCTTTACACTTGGCACCCACTTATTGGACAATAGATTAGTTGTTGTACAAAAGTCATAACACTTGGCAAAATCCCAATGGTTAAGCCATCAAGATGGTGACACCTAGCCTCTTTGTATGCCTATATATACCTCTTCATTTGCATGAAGAAGGGAGGTTTTTTCCCATAATAAAAAAAGTTGCTAAACTCTTGCAAAATTATTTCTTGTATTATACTTAATCAAATCTCATAATCTTTGATCTTGTTTGATGATCTTAACTTGAGAAAACAGCCACTAATCATCATAGATTAGAAAAGGTCATCAACACCTAAGAAGGCGGTAAAGAAAGGTAAGTCTTATGCTTTAGTCGTTGAAACATATGTTGCGGCGTATGCTGCCCACGTTTGGGTAGTGGATACCGGGGCAACTGATCATATTTGTTTCACTCTTCAGGGGTTCCAGCTAACCCGGCGACTTAGCAAGAATGAGATCACCATCACTTTGGGCGATGCTACGAGAGTGGCAGCCGAAGCAGTGGGAGTCGTGCACCTATCTTTTGAAGATAGAGTTTTAATTTTAAGAGATGTTTTATACGTTCCAAACTTTAGGAAGAATTTAATTTCGGTTTCTAAGCTGTTTTTTTTTTATGGATATTCAGTTACTTTTAATAAAGTTGTTACTGTTTCTTTTAAGAATGATGTTATCTGTCATGGAACGTTGGTAAACAATTTCTATACGATTAAGTGTGCACACCACTCAAATAATGAATCTAATAACACGTCGATCATTTCGAGCAATAAAAGAAAGCGTTCTTCGGAGATAAACGAAACACTTCTATGGCATCTTAGACTAGGTCATATTAATCTAAAGCGGATAGAGAGATTGGTGAAAGACGGATCTTTGGAATCACTCCAAGTCGAGCCGTTTCCAACTTGTGAATCCTGTTTAGAGGGTAAGATGACCAAGAGGGCATTTGGAGCCAAGGGGAATAGAGCCACGGAAGTGTTAGAACTCGTTCATACCGATATGTGTGGTCCAATGACGATCAAAGCGAGAATGGGGTATGAGTATTTCGTTACCTTCATTGACGATTACTCAAGATATGGGTACATTTACCTCATGCGGCATAAGTCTGAAACTTTTGAAAAGTTTAAAGAGTTTAAGGCCGAAGCCGAGAAACATAGGGAAAAGAGTATCAAGTTTCTACGATCAGATCGTGGAGGCGAATACCTCAGCGATGAATTCTTGAACTACGTATCGGACAAAGGGATTGTATCCCAGTTGACCGCACCGGGAACCCCTCAACAGAACGGTGTGGTGGAACGAAGGAACCAGACTCTTTTAGAGATGGTCAGATCCATGATGAGTTATTCGGATTTACCCAAGTCATTTTGGGTAATGCCTTGGAAACTGCGGCTTATATTCTAAACTTGGTGCCATCCAATTCGGTTCCTAAAACCCCAATGGAATTGTGGACCGGGTGCAAGCCCAGTCTAAGACATTTGCGGATTTGGGGTTGTCCGACATACGTGCTAGACAAGGAAGCCGGTAAGTTGGATCCACGTTCGGAATTAAGGCTGTTTATAGGATACCCTGCGGGAACGAAAGGGTGTATGTTCTATAGTCCCAAGGATCAAAAGACCGTGATTAGTACACACTTTAAATTCTTGGAGGAAGACTATATGAACAATCGGAAACCTAAAAGTGAAATTACCTTAGAAGAATTGAGAGGTCAAACCTCGATACCAAGTATACAAGATGATGTACCACACGTCACATCTTCACAACCGGAACCCCGTCGTAGTGGGAGGGTTCCTAGGCAACCCGAGAGATTCATGGGGATAGGAGAATCTTCGGATTTGGTTCCCGGTGTTGAATCAGACCCATGGACGTACGACAAGGCAATCCAAGACAAAGACGAGGAGTCATGTCAAACGGCAATGGAAGCCGAGATGGGTTCAATGGATCATAATCAAGTGTGGGAGTTGGTCGAGCCACCCAGTGGGGTAGAACCCATTGGATGCAAGTGGGTGTACAAGAGGAAAAGAGGACCGGACGGAAGGGTTGAAACCTTCAAAGCAAGGCTTGTGGCCAAAGGGTATACTCAGAAAGAAGGGATCGATTATGAGGAAACCTTTTCGCCTGTAGCTATGCTTAAGTCCATCTGTATTCTCTTGTCGATCGCTGCGCACCTAGATTACGAGATCTGGCAAATGGATGTCAAGACGGCTTTCCTTAACGGAAGTCTTGACGGGATAGATATCTATATGCAACAGCCCAAAGGTTTCATTGAAAAAGGCCAAGAGAATCTCGTATGCAAGCTCAAGAGATCCATTTACGGACTTAAGCAAGCATCGCGTACTTGAAACCAGTGTTTTGATCAAGTGATTAAGTCTTATGGGTTTGATCAAAACGAGTTCGGAAGTTGTGTGTATAAGAAGCGTGACGGAACTGCGGTGGTATTCTTAGTATTATACGTAGACGATATTCTGCTCATTGGAAACAATGTAAAGGTATTGTCAGACGTAAAGGTATGGCTGTCAAAGCAATTTGATATGAAGGACTTAGGGGAAGCCGGTCACATCCTTGGGATCAAAATCACTCGCGATCGCAAGAAGAGGATGTTGGGCTTATCGCAAGCTTCATACATTGACACTGTTTTGAAGCGTTTCAGCATGCAAGATTCCAAGAAAGGTTTTGTATCTTTTAGGCACGGAATCCATCTATCGAAAGAAATGAGCCCTAAGACGCTAGCGGAGATAGATGACATGAAAGGTGTTCCGTACGCTTCGGCCGTAGGAAGCCTTATGTATGCAATGCTGTGTACGAGACCGGATATCTGCTTTGCCGTGGGCATGGTGGCAAGATATCAAAGTAATCCCGGGAAAGACCATTGGACTGCCGTAAAGTGCATCTTGAGGTATCTGAAAAGAACTCGGGAGCGGATGCTGATTTACCAGTCAGATAGTCTAGTTCCCGTAGGATACACGGACTCGGATTTCCAATCAGACATAGACTCAAGAAAGTCAACCTCGGGTAGTGTGTTTTGCATGGGAGGAGGAGCCATTTCATGGAGAAGCGTTAAGCAGAAATGCATCGCCGATTCGACCATGGAAGCCGAATATATAGGTGCTTGTGAAGCAGCGAAAGAGGCAGTTTGGCTCAAGAACTTCTTAGTGGACTTGGACGTCGTTCCGAATTTGCCCAACAAGATAACTGTCTTTTGTGACAATGCCGGAGCAGTTGCAAATTCAAAGGAACCGAGAGCCCACAAGGCCAGCAAACACATAGAAAGAAAATACCATCTGATACGAGAAATCGTTAAGAGAGGAGATATAGAGGTGGCAAAGATAGCGTCGGGTGACAACCTAGCGGATCCATTCACAAAGGGTCTGCCTCAGAGTACATTCGAGAGACATGTGGATGGAATGGGAGTCAAGACTATTGCCAATCTGCTGTATAAGTGGGAGGAATTATTAGGTTAGTGTAGGTTGACATGAGATGTCACGTAGAGCTACTACACTAAGACATGCGTGATGTATACTAAAAACAGACTTTAAGTATAAGTGGGAGATTGTTGGAGTTATACGTGAAAGTATGCTTTTACTTTGTATAACTCGTGTATCAAACACTCATTTTATGAGAATAATTCTTTTATCACATTTGCTTTAGTTATGATTGAATGTTGAATTTCTATTGCAAACCGTTCAATATATAGTACGTGTTACATAGTAGTTAATGTGGTGATACCCGATCACGGAAGACAACATTAACAGTTTACTTGTAACTAAATGTACATTTTCACGACCTAGGTGGAATTGAACAATCCGCCGTGAAAGATCGATGTGTAAGGCTCAGATTGGTCTGTCTTGACTAAGAGATTGCACTAGCACATTTAGTATGTGTTGAAGAGGTCCTACAACGAGGATAAATTCTTCTGTTCTGAAAGGTGAAGAATTAGACCTCAGTGGTTGTTGATTTCTTAATCTCCGTCACTTAAATAGGACCGTGTGTGCTTAATGGCTACTGCTTTGATTCATGTTGGGTGAGAATCATTGCGACTTCGAACTTTGTGTCTTGGGCAGTAATATTAATCATACGACGGTTGCTAAGATTTAATACGGAGAAACGCGTGCGAGTACGGCTCGTGTGATTAGTCCCCTTGGTGGGCTCAGAAGTTTTATTGTACCAAATCTTGCAAGTGAAGAATTAGTTTCTTCGGTACGAATAATAATGTTGAGCTGTCTTTACTCCAAGGTGAAAGATGTTAATTAATTTAGAGCTATTCAGAAGCTTAATTAATTAATGGACTTGATAATCTTAAACGCGGGAAATAATAACCGGGAGCCCATATTATCGTAATATGGATTAAGATGGATAGTGCAATATTAATTTATTAGTGGTAATAATTAATATTAATGGATTGAATTATATTGGGGCTCAATATTGAAATTCAGAAGTCCATTAGGAGGTCCAATCTTAATTCTCCTTAAGGCCCCTCAAGTAGCCCATTAAGTAGCCCAATAATGATAAGGTGATTAAAATAAAAAGAAAATAATTATGCTGATTTTTCTCTATTATTTTCGAAAATTGCATGATAAGGAGGAAAAAGATTTTGTTGATTTTCTTGGAAATATATTATGCAAGATATGTATTCTAGGAATACAAGAATATCTCATATATTCAAGAAGATCCAAATCTTGGATTTCTTCTATGTAATTTTCGAAAACTTCATATTTATTTAGGGGTGTGAGATTTTTGTGGAATATTTTATTTTGGAGAAAAGAATATATGAGATATATTCAAGATTTCTTAGAGATTAAGAAAAGATTTTCTCCAAGCCCATTAATCCTATAATTTTCGATCACCACCTCTTATAAATAGGAGATGATTTTTTCATCTCCAAGTACATAATTCCATGTGTTGGAAAAATCAAGAAGCATAGATATTTTTCTTTTTCCTTAGTTTATTAAATTGCTTGAAAGCGTCTCCCACCGGCGATCAAGTGAGGTGAAAAGGGAAATACTTGAGAAGGCTTTGGGTTGATAGAGCGAGATTACAAGTGTCCCGTATATCCAAAGGCCAATACTACGAGAGGTACGTTAATCGCATATTTACTTGTTTAATTCCGCCTAGTTAAATATGTGAAATTAATTTAACATGCATGATGATAATTAGTTGTTGGAATTATTATTTGAATTAATTAGGATTAATTCATGCTAGTAATAATTGTATTTAAATTCGTATTTAAAATTTCATCCCGAATAGATTCCGGGCACCCCTATTTTCCCAACAGGTTATGGATGTATACTGGCCAAGAAAAAGGGATAAAACAGGTAAGCTCTTCGGTTTTGTGAGATTTTCTAAGAAGTATGATGAATGGGAATTGCTAGAGAATCTTAATAACATTTGGGTGGGGAGTTATAAGCTGAGAGCCTTCATTCCTAGATATAGAAGGGAACCTCTTCCTTCTATGAAATTGGCTTCAAATGAAAAACTGAATATGCAGCAGGAGGTGTCCAGGATAGAGGATATTGCTCCTATTTCTAATGTAGATGGCGATAAGGGTTTTCTTACCTTTGCGGAAGCAATCCAGGGAGTGGGGAAAGAAAAGACCCCTTTCAACATGATGAATGAACCTATATTTTACCACTCGACGGACGCAGAGAAAAGATGGTTGGCTGACTGCTATACGGGGTGCCTCAAACGCGAGTTTTCTTGGACAGATCATAAGGAGGAACTGGTTAATGAATGTGGTGGGAATATAACTTTGACTTCGATGGGTGGAAATCTTGTGTTACTGTAGAGTACTTTGGAGAACCCTATCGAAAAGGTTGTTAGTGATTTTAATGAATGGTCGTCTTTCTGGTTTGAGTGGGTCAGGCCGTGGAGAGATTTAGATGTAAGCCCAGGGCGTGTAGTTTGGACGAGATGGTATGGCGTGCCACTTCATGCATGGTTAGGGATGGCAATGGGCCGGGTTTAAACCCGTACCCGCCACGAACCCGCCCCGTACGGGCCGGGTAAAAACCCGGTCAAACGGGTCCCGGGGCGGGTTTGGACCCGTTTGACCAAGAACCCGGCGGGTCTGGGACGGGTCCTGGTATTGGCCGGACCCGCCCCGCCTATATATGTATATAATAATATAATATATTAATATTATATATTTATTATATATAGCATAATTAATTTAGGGCTTCATTTAGGAGTAGCAGCACTGCTTTCCTTTTCTTCCTCCACACAACAGAAACCCGCGGCCAAAACAAAACCCACCCCCTTAGTACCAGTTTCTCCCCCGTGGCTTCCAATCGGCCGGTCGCCGGCCCCAGGCCCCCTGGCCCCAAGTCCCTATCCCTCCGTCGTCAACCCGTCGCACGGCGACCCCAGTCCGCCTCAGCCCACGCGGCCACGCCACACGGCCGCCAACACCAGCAGCCAGCGCCGCCGCCGTCGCACCAGCCCCTAATTCCTTCCCGCCGTCGCACCAGCTATTGGTGTGCCTTTTTTTACTGCTTTTGTAAACAATTTTTCGGCTCCACAGCTTGTTTGAACTATTATGGCGGTGTTATTGTTCGTTTTCTAGTTTTATTTTTCCACTATGAGTATTGGAGATTGTACGGATGTGTTCGGTACATTATGACTGGAGTCTTCACTTGGTGTGTTAGTACTGGAAACAAAAATAGGCGGGTTGGGGCGGGTTTAACCCGCCGGGTCCGCGGGACGGGGTGGGGCGGGTCCACCCAGAAAAGAGGCGGGGCGGGGAGGATCCCGGGTTCCCAAAATCTCAGGCGGGGCGGGTCCTGGGACAGGCCAAACCCGTCCCAGACCCGCCCCGTTGCCATCCCTATGCATGGTCCCCAAAATTCTTTTCGCTTGCTTGTGGAAAATGGGGACTCTTTTGGAAGATTGATGAGACAACTAAGAATAGAGCCCGGTTGGATTTCGCCAGAATACAAGTATCTATCGGATTTGGGACTCAACTGGATAGAATTATCAATGTCAATGTCGATGGGGTCGCGTTCAAAATTCGCATCGTAGAAGAGTCAGAGTGTATATGCGCATCACAGAGAGATGACGAAACGGATTTAGAAAATAATGAGTCGGATTGGTCGGAAGACAATATAGACGCTGGTGATTCAGTAGAGGCGGATATCGCCGATTCGGAGGAGGATGGTGAAATTTCCGACGTGAACAAACCGGAATCACAAACTTCCGATCAAGGAGTAGGGTTCAGGCCACAACAACTCGATAAAGCGGCGGAAAATCTTGGAATTACGGAAGATCATAGAATGGCGCAGCACGCGGGGGTGGTTCCGAGAGAAATTAATGAGGTTACATTGGAAGCGGCGAACTCATTGATTATGCCCCCTAATTGTATTGGAAATGTATCAATTTCTACTCCTGATAATGAGGGAGTTAAGAAGGTGTCGATTGGAATAACAGACAAGGGGACCCACATAGCGGAAGTTTTCGCTGAAAAAGATCATGGAGCGCGGGATTCTAACTTACACGCGGAGCAATCTGTAGTTTCGTTGGGAGAACGTTGTTTTGCTATCATTGATACCACAGGTGAAGCCCAATTAATTCCATCTAATATTTTGAATGGGCCTGAGTGTGAAAATTGGCTGTTAAGTGAAACCCAGGGCGAAAAGGAATTGGGCCGAATTGAAAGTGGGCCGGTGTTTAAGATTTCAGAAAAAATCTGCCCTGGTCAACTTGCCCATCTCGGTGTGGACCAGACAAAGGAATCAGGGCCCTCAGGTGACTCTATCATTCCTTCTTCCAAAGAAAACCCGGGTTCTAACGACAATTCAACCCAGATCCTCAAACCTCTTTCTACCCCAGTCAAAACTCCACCTTTCCAGCCGACATTAACCCCTCCTAGCCATAACCCCAATCCACCATCTTTAATCCAACCCACCATCCCAGAATTTCTTCCTAACTCTGCAGATAAATTAATTAACCCATCCCTATCCTTAAACCTTGAACCATCCCAACAGACTGATCCACTAATTACCGATCCCAGCCCTTCACATATTTCCATCACAGCTTTACCAAAAGCCTTGAAATTGAAAGGGACATCGTGAATTCATACCCTAAATTTAGCCAAATCCCGTTTTCTTTCAAAAGACTCTGCCCCAAGAAAAACTTCAACCATTAACCCAGCCCTGATGAAAAGGAAAAGTGCAAGTGTGACGGTTAGAGGAAAACCAAAAGAAGCCCAGAAGAAGACCCCTCGAAAGAAACGCCCGAATTCGACTCAGGATCTGAATTTGACAATAGTGACGCAGCGTCAAAATAAGGCAAACGGTTGCAACCATCCAAATGAAGCAGATGACCCTATTTCTAAGAAGATTCGAGATGAAGCTATTCGAACGTGGAATTTTGGAAAACAACTTGGCCTCTCCAGTAATGACCAAGAGGAGAATTTGATATCAAAATTGGCAGAAGCAGATTTGGACGTAGCCAGTAGTAATGCAGGGGCTCAGAAGAATAACAAGGTATGTTTTTAATGAAGATACTCTCTTACAACATTAGGGGAGTGGGGAGTACTGTTAAGAGAAAGGAGATTAATTCTTTGGTTAGGATAAATAAGTTTGATTTCGTCTGTGTGCAAGAAACAAAAGATGAGAATCTGAGCATAGAGACCTGTAGAGAAATGTGGGGTCCTGGGAATTTTGGTTGGGCGAAAAAAAATTCGATTGGAAGATCTGGGGGCATTCTTAGTTTATGGAACACAGATAAATTCTCAGTAGCTAGTACATGGGATATGATTGGGGCTGTTGTAGTCAATGGGTTCTGGGGTGTGGATAGGAAGAGATGCTGCATTGTCAACGTGTATGCACCTACTTCTAATTCTGAAAAAATAGAGTTGTGGGACATGATTCAAATAGTGGTTCAGCAGTATGAGAATGATTGTGTGTGCATTGTCGGGGATTTTAACTCGATAAGAGAACCGGGGGAAAGAGTAGGCAGGGGAAATTCTGTCCATTTAAGTGATATTGCTGCTTTTGATGGGTTCATACGAGACTCAAATTTGCTGGACTTACCTCTGATTGGCAGAAAATTCACAAGATACCAACCTGATGGGAAATGTAAAAGCAGGATAGATCGCATTCTTGTTAATAATAATTGGATGGTATGGCCCTCTTCCACTCTTAGCGGACTACCAAGAACAATTTCTGACCATTGTCCTCTTGCTTTGGAGACAAAAGAAATTAATTGGGGGCCTAAACCGTTTAGGTTTGTCAATGCTTGGTGCTCTCACCCGGAATTCTTAAAGTTCGTGGAAAAGGCTTGGGGAAGCTATGAAGTTGCAGGGTGGGGAGGATACATAGTTAAAGAAAAGCTCAAGAGGCTGAAGGAAGATTTGAAAAGATGGAACATAGAAGTTTTTGGCTCGATTGACCATAAAATTGATAACCTGAAAAAGGATCTACAAGAACTCGACATAGTAGATGATGTCTTTGGCCTTGAGGAGGAGGAGGTGATTAAGAGGAAGGAGGTGACTGCAAATCTTTTCAGAAGTTTAAATCAACGAAATAGTCTCTTGGCACAAAAGGTTAAAATTAGATGGCTAAAAGAAGGGGATGTCAACTCAAAATTCTTCCATAGGGCGATTAACTTCCGAAGGAAAGGAAATGGGATTGCTGGGATGTTTATCAATGGGGTATGGACAGAGGATGTCAAAGCTGTTAAAGACGGTATTCATCTCTTTTTCAAGAATCACTTTAGTCAAACTCACTTGAATCGTCCCAAGTTAGTGGCTGAAATTTTCCCTACAAAGCTGTCCTCTGCGGACAATGAGATCCTTTCCGGCCTGTTTACTGAGGAAGAGGTGAAGATTGCAATTAACAACTGTGATAACTCGAAGAGCCCGGGTCCTGACGGCTTTAATTTTAAATTCATCAAGGTGTGTTGGGAAGTGATTAAAGGAGACTTCATGCAAATGGTAAATGAATTTCACGAGCATGGAAAGTTAGTTCGAGGCATCAATCCATCATTCATCGCCCTCATCCCCAAGAAAGAGGATGCTTCTTGCTTATCAGAGTATAGACCAATCTCCCTTATAGGTTGTGCGTACAAAATCATTGCCAAAATGCTCGCATCTCGCCTATCCAAGGTCTTGGACAAGCTGATTTCCATTAATCAGAGTGCTTTTGTGGGTAGGAGGAACATCATGGATGGGATCTTGATACTTAATGAAGCAGTTGCTGAAGCTAAGAGGAGGAAATTGGAGAGAGCATTTTTCAAGATTGACTTTGCTAAGGCTTACGATTCAGTTGATTGGAACTTCTTAGATACGATGCTTGAAGGTTTCAACTTTTGTACAAAATGGCGATTGTGGATAAAGGAGTGTGTGTCTAGTGCTTATGCCTCGGTCCTCGTAAATGGCAGCCCTTCTGGGGAGTTTAAGCTAGAGAGGGGTTTGAGGCAAGGGGACCCTCTTTCCCCCTTCTTGTACCTAATTGTTGCTGAAGGCCTAAGCCTCATGGTCTCCAAGGCAACGACTATTGGGAGTTTCAAAGCTGCTGAAATTGGGGATGAAAAGATCCTGGTATCACATCTACAGTATGCAGACGACACAATTTTTATTGGGTCGGTGTGTCCTCAGAATGCGTGGGCGATGAAAAGAATCCTAAAAAACTTTGAATTACTTTCTGGCCTCAAGATCAATTACAACAAGTGTTGTTTGATGGGTATGAATGTGGGTGTCAATAGAGTTCAGGAAATGGCGGAGATATTGGGGTGTGCCATTGGAGAGATTCCATTTTCATACTTAGGTATTCGGGTGGGTGCAAGCTATAGAAAACCAAGTGAATAGACCAACCTCGTGCAGAAATTCCAGAAAAAGATGAAGTCGTGGGAGGACCGGAAGATTTCTTTTGGGGGGCACATTACTCTCCTAAATGCAGTCTTGTCATCATTGCCTATATACCAGTTCTCCTTTTACAAGATACCAAAAAATACCTTGAGTGCTCTATCCTCTTTACAACGAAAATTCCTTTGGGGTGGTTGTGAGAACAATACTAAAACATGTTGGGTGAGTTGGAAAAATATTTGTAAACCAAAATCTTTGGGGGGGCTTGGGGTCAGGGATTTGGGGACTTTTAATAGGGTTCTCTTGGGGAAATGGGTGTGGAGGTTCTTAGTTGAAAAGAAAGGATTATGGGCTAGAGTGTTAAGATCACTGTATGGGGATATTGATGTGGGAGGGTCGGGTGTAATTGTCAAAGGTAGGTGGAGTAGGTTGTCGAGTTGGTGGAAGGATATCTTAAATAATGTGTCGGGGGAGGGGGGAAAATGGCTGTGGGAAAATTTAGAGAGACGAGTCGGAAATGGTAAGAGTACAAGCTTTTGGGAGAGCATGTGGGTGGGAGTCGAGTCTCTTAAAATTAAGTTTTCTAGGCTTTTTTACTTGAGTTCTGTGAGGGAGGCGATGGTGAGTGATTTGGGAAGGTGGGTCAACGGAGAGTGGTGTTGGGAGTTAAAATGGAATAAGACTCTTTTTGATCGCGATACTCTTAGTGTTAATGAATTGTTATGTATGATAAACAGGATTCAATTATTGGAATATGAAGACGATACTTGGAAATGGAAGACATCCTCGGATAATCAATTCAAGGTGAAAAAGGCGTACGAAATTTTGAGTGCTCCAAGGATCACGGTGGTTGGGGTCCCGACGGCTAGCTCAATCCTTGGCCAAATTTGGAGCAAGATCGCACCTCTCAAGACTTCGGCTATGGCTTGGAGACTAGTGCAAAACAGATTACCAACGCGAGTTAACCTCTTGAAACGTAAAATTCTACCCCATAATAGCAACATAAGCTGCCCGTTTTGTAGTCTTAGGCCAGAAACAGCCCCCCAACTCTTCCTTGAGTGCAATGTTTCGTCCAAAATATGGTATGCTTGTTACAATTGGTTGGATGTTTCAGGGGTTGGACATATAGAAATCTCAAGTCACTTTCTATACTACACTGGAATTCTACAAGGAAAAAAAGGTAACACTTTTGCTAAATGTTTGTGGATTTGCATTGTTTGGATGATTTGGAGAGGGAGAAATGATTTGATATTTGGAGGAAAAAAATTTGATTGGGAGAAAGTTTTTAGAGAAATTAAAGGTAGATTTTGGAGCTGGGGTTCAGTGAAATATCCTCAGTTCTGTAATTATTCTTTTTCTGAATGATTAGTTAATCCTAGGAAAGCTCTTGGGAGCTAAGGCTCATGTACAAGTTTCATTTGTTGTACAGTGCCTTTCTGTTTTCTCATTCTTTTGAATAAGAGAAATTTTACTTACAAAAAAAAACCAAAAATTCGAAAAACTATTTGCTAAATAACAGATTTTTAAAAACAAAAAATCACTACAAGTTTTTCGCCACCGACGTCGACATGCACTTACTTATGCCCAAATGATTTTAAAAAAAAAAAAAAGATATTCAATTGATCATTATTAGTAAAAACACTAAATATATCTCAGGGGTGGGCTGCAATTTTTCATCTAATATATATCAGCAAATTAATTTAATTGTAACAAGTAACATTTGTTCTTGTCTCGTCCATAGAGCAGAAAAATGGTCCAACATAACCGATAAGATGGATGGAGATCAGCCAAATTTATGTTCTTATTTATTTTAATTAAATTCACATTTCTTTTTCTTTGTCACAGTAGTTGAGAAACGTTGGCTGTCGCATAAATGTCGGATGGACAATCCATTCTGCATGTCCCGTGGTACAATTTAAGCCTCTTTTTCTTTTGTAACTATATCCCAATATTGCCCTCCAAAAAATCTTGGACCAAACCCTTCCCAAAATATTAAAAATAAATAAGAGTAGTTCAAGTACATTTTTTTAATAATTAACGACGGTTGTTTTCATTTAAAAAATGCACTTGTTTTTCATTTGTATTTTTCAATAGACTATTTAAAAATGCATTTAAATTTTACAATACACATGTGTCATGCAAACACTGTCAATAAATAAATTGTCTTTCAGTAGCAGATCATTAAAATTAAAGTATCTTTTATGTATGCCCTATTTATGAAATTTTCATTTAAAGTTTGTGAAGTACATATACCACCACCTAATGCCACCGATATTTCAATTACAGACACATTTAATTGATAATAAACGTAAAATTTAAATACCATGCATAAATTCTGAATTGACAGATTAATATAAGGTTAAGTTTTCCAACACATATCATTATAAGTGTAAACAATTTTTTTTTTTAATCTGATACAGTATTATAATATTATGATTATAATAGTAATATATATGTATACACACAATATTATGGTATATGCACATAAAGTCCAATATTAAACGACATATGGAATTAAATTATCTTACACAATAAAAGTTGTTATTGAATCGGATGATTTTCAGAGCAGTAGCAGTGAACTAGCAGATTAGTGAAAAAAGAAGATTTCGTTTTTTTTGGTGGGACCCACCCCCTTTTCCGAACCAACTCGGATAGTACACTAATGATGTTTTTCTAGGTACAATTTTCATTGATGAATAGCAATGATTCGTCAGTTTTATTTTAGAGGAAATTTTGCAGTCAATAAATTGAATTAATATTCTACTCGTACGCCGAAATAAATTTATTAATTAATATATGTGAAACTTAAATTACAAATTCAGACTGAAAAATGAAGGTAGCGCACCAATTCCGACAGAAGAAATTGAACAAGAATAATTGAGTGTGTGAACAAATGTAGTTGGTGAACTGGACATTCTTCCACTTTGTGTTGAAATAATTTAACAAAATGGATGCTTTTTTGACATAGTTGAAGATTTATTGACACAGTGCCCATCACTAAAAAGGCTCTATCTTTGGAGGACCACTTTTAAATAAAGACAATTACTGGTGCTGCCTTTTGGGCCCATTCAATTTCCATCTGCCTGCCTAGCATGGGACTAATTAATTAATGTTTGCTTTAAATTTATTTATTTTCAAATATTATTATCACATACTATAACATATAGTATTGAATAGTATCACTATATAGCATTCTGCACTAATTAGATAAAGTAGTGAAATATGCATTCTAATATAATTAAAAAATACACATTAATAAAAAATAAAAGTCTAAAAAGTGTAGGTGATTGACATTTGTAGGTTAATATAACTAAAATATATAGGTTAGATTGGACTAAAAATGTGAAATGAAACATGTGGACAACATTTGATTCAAAATGTGAAATTAAACTTACAAAGTTATATAATTAAAATATAATGAGTGCATGAATCTAAGATGCATATGAGACCTTGTGACATGCATATAATTTCTTTTTACTTTTTTTACAAGTATGCATATAATATTATATACACGTAAATTTTAGATACTTGAAATGAACATTAGTTTGTAATACAAGAATTTGACTGAATTTATTGTATCCATATTAGGGGTGGTTCGACACAGTATATAAAAAATGTTGCTTTATATGGTATATCTTATAAAAAAATTTGGTATGTAAAATTTCATACTACTATCATACCAAAAGTTTCATATATACTAAATTTGTGAATAGGTATATACCGGTTCATATTGGAATTTTGGTATGTTGATTCATACAAAAATTATATAGGAAATTGATATGCATTTTGAAATGCTAAACATATTTTTTTACCGAAACTTCTAAAAAAATTGATTTTTTTTTTACATACCGGATCTAAAATATTCGGTAAGGTATTATATAATTGTATCAACAAATTTAGTATATAAATATACTTTCAATATTTTTTAGTTTGATAAGTGCATTATACCTAAATTTCTATATTAATTGCCCCAACATAATGTTACGTATATCATTATGCATGATAAGTGTTAATCATCCAACTAATGATGTAATAATATGAAAAGTGAAATAAAAGAATCGAAGTGCATAGACAAACCCACACATCAAGAATAAAATTAAGCCTTTTACTTGAAAATGTAGTATCATGTGTGTGAAAATTGACCTAAATTGTATAAGGAAAAAATTTGGACACCAGTTGAAATTAGTGAATTTTAATGGATCATATGACCCTGAAAAACCGGAATAAATATTATTAGGTCATATAAAAAAAATTGCATATTGAACAATGTTAGCAATTTATGGTTTATAAGTTGTTTATGAGAAAGAAAAGAAAAAAAAGAAAAAAGCAAAATAACAGTTTGATGGAACATTTATAAATCAAAATAAAATAAATTGCATGTGGAAGTTTTAGTGATTGAGTAATTGAGACAACGGCAAGGGGTCGCGTTACTGCTCTGGGGGTCTATCTTGTGGTTGGGCTGTGTCAATGTGGGATGTCTCTATCAATGTTTTTTTCTTTCAACTACCACTTCCAATATATATGTCTTTTCACTCCAAACCATTAATTATTGATATTAATATATCAATTAATTAATCCAAAATACAATACAGATGCTAGTAGAGGGTGTTTGGCTGAACTTATAAGCTCCTTAAAACATCTTATAAGTGGTTTAAAAGCTTATAAGTACTACTAATGTGTTTGGTAAAATAAGATATTTAACAGCTTATAATATCATAAAATAAGCTCATAACATTTTATAAGCTGTAAAAAAATAAGTTGGGATTTCCCAACTTATTTTTCTAACCACCTCCACCCCGACCACCCACCTCACCCTGGAACTACCCCACCCCTCCCCAACTCAAGATAAAAAAATAGAATTTTTTTTTTTTTTATAAATTTAAAAAATATTTGTTATAAATTATCAAAGATCTTATAAGTTGTATTAGCCAAACACTTTAGCAACTTATAAGCTATTCAAAAATTTCATCTTATAAGCTCTTAAAACAACTTATAAGATGTTAGAGCTTATAAAATGTTTCAAATAAGCTTAACCAAACACCCTCTAATTAACTCAAAGGTTTTAATAATTATTCAAAGACGTAGTAAAATGTGAATAAGTTTCGATGTGAAACGTAAAATACAAAAGTGATACTAGTAATTAATTAACTCAAAGGCTTTAATAATTAATTCAAAGACGGAGTAGAATGTGAATAAGTTTCGGGTTTGAAATGTATTCGCATCTTGTGTTTTTTTTAATATTATTAATTATTTTATTAAAGTGTAGAGTATTTCATTAGTCTAATTTTATTAGATTTAATTGCTTTTGCACGAGTTTTTAAAAAAATAGTATATAATATGTAAAAATAAAGTGATTTGTAAGTGAAGTAGTAATCTTGTATAATAAAAATAACTAATAATATTTTGAATTGCATAGTAAAATTGGTTCACAAAAGACTCACTTCAATTCAAAATACAAAGAAAGAAATAATTGGTAAAAAAAATATTAAAAATGTCATTTTAAATTAATATTGATATGTTGATCTTAGGGGATAATATATACTCCATCTGTTTTAAAATAAGTGTCAGTTTTAGAGAAATTGTATCAAATTGAGAAACATAAATTTTGACATATATACCCTATATATGTGTGTGTATATATATATAATATCTAGTATTATATTTTTATAATCCCTTGAAAATTATTATATTTTAATAAAAAAAACTATATGTGAATAATATTTACGGTGAAATTTGTTTGAAGGACATTAATTGTTTTCACTAAAGGTACTAGTGAATTACACTAAAGGAATCAATTGTGAATGATATTATTTATTTTCACTTAACGGTAATATTTGCCGTGCATATCATTCACATAATATTTTACCTTTTATTAATTCTTAAAAGATCTCATATAATTTTAAATAAGATTGGGGGCAAATTAGGAAAAGATATTAAAAAAGAGCTAAAACGACACTTGATTTAAAACAATAATTAACCCATAAAATGATACTTATTTTGAAAGGCGTGGGGTATATATATTTCGTGACATATAATTATATGATAAAATATTATTATGTACACATTGTGTATTGTACCCCGTAGACTTTAATATGACGGTTTATACCCTTCTATTAATAATACAAGTGATACTCTTTAGTATCAACATTTATGATTTACCCTTGAATTTAGGTGATCACACGGAAGTCGGGATTGAGTTGCATCATGTCATCGTCTCCTCGTACTTCGAGGGGGGCTGAGAGAAATATTTTATTAAAAAAAAAAAAAAATCATGGTCTACAGTACAATGAGGAAGATTTATACAATTGTACAAAGAAATAAAATAAAGGTAAAATCTCGAGTCAGGCGGTGTTAAAAATATTAATGTGTCATGTCCAATTTATATTTTGTCTCACCATGAAATGAACCTACTAATAAAAATAACATACAATTTAATCTTTAGTATAAGGAGAGTGTATAATAGAATTCCAAGAATTAAATGCAAGAGAATATCTTGTTTTATCTCTTGCTTTCCATTGTTACTCTATGAAATTATAGAAATTAATTTGTATGTATTTTAATCTCTTCATTTAATAATTGACCTCACATTTGTTAAAAGGATCAGTCATCTGTTCTGGTCGCAGGGTCTAGAAAGAAGTTCAAATTTTCCAAAATCAATAATTAATTATTGCTTAGAAAATAAAAATACATTTATACAATATTAAAATAACACGCGCTCCATCCACATATAAACGTCACGCCTCATCTCATACAACATGTAGGTAAAGCATATAATAAGGAAAATATTAAAAAAATAATATTAAACGTGTACATGATAATGATGTAAATGGCATCGGGAAATAATTTAATTGGTACAAAAATTCCATCGGATGAGATATCACACAAATAATAAATTTTACTTGTCGTGCGGATTATGCATTGATGTATCATTTTGGAAGTTTATGATTAAATTAAGGCATTTTATTGTTGGGTTTGAAAAAGGGTAATTACAAATCAAAGTTGCAACAACTTTAAGCAATGACAACAAACATTGAACATCATGATTAATTCCAAGATATATATGTAAGGGTCGTTTTTAGGTTGGGAGATTATATTTAAATTGTTGCTAAAATTAGCATGAGAATGAATGTTGATGGAGATGCAAAGCCTTCCAACTCCAAGGAAGTTGAATGAAATGGTTTTTCTTTTTAGTTAATTGCAAGTACATTATGGGTTTTACATATTTTTTTAATTACAATATATCTTTTTAAAAATTTACAATTGAATGTGCGACTTTTCAAATTGCTATTATAATTCTATCACATGGCTATTTTAAATGCGATAGAGAATGGAAATTGCATTTTTAATTAAAAAAATTATTGTCACGTCAACATAAATTGTTGAAAAATAGTCATATAATATGCTCCATCTAATTCACAATAGCCGATGTTTACACTTTGTTGTTGAAATTAAGAATTGATATTTTCTTTTACTATATACTTTAATACTCTTTTCGTTCAATATTAGTAGTCCTGTTTTTTGGGTTGTTATTTTTTGTCATAAATTAAAAGGTATTATAATATATTGTGGGGTCCAATTATCAATAAAGTTATTGTTTATGGAAAATATAAGTATCATATTTTTTTATAAATAATCACTTTATTTATAAATGAACCTCATAATACCTTACAATATCATCCAACTTATGACGAACAATAATAGCTAAAAAAACAGGACTATTAAGTATTGATTAGCTCACAATATCTTTTAACAAAGGTAAGCTGATAAAATTATGAGTGATTTTTGGGGGCTGGGAATAGGGGTAAAAAGGAGAAGAAATTGTAAAAATTATATAAAACATCATATTATTTAAATAAAAATTTCTACCTTAAAACATTAGTTTGCAAATTTTAGAAATTTCGAATTTTTTTGTGCATAACAAATCTCATTTATTATACTTTTCTACAAATTTAAAATAGGGTGGCGAAATAAGTCGAAGGAAATTGTTATATATACATCTTTGTAACAAAAATAATTAAATGAATTAATTTCACATCTCTCAATAAGTTCAAATTTTTAGATGTGATATAATTCTTTTATGGTATCAGAACCATAAGGCTCACACCCGAACAAAGATTCCGAATTCGATTCACATTGAAAAGAACTCCACTCATATTAAATTGTCCACTCATTGGGCTTTCCCAAAGAGGGAACATTTGAGTTCGACCCATGAGTTCATATTAATTTTACATTTTCTCTATAAGTTCGGTCTTTTAGATTTTGCATAATTCTTTTATGGTATCAGAACCATAAGACTCATGCCCGGACAAAGATTCTGAGTTCGATTCTCGATAAGAGCAATTCTATCCATATTAAATTGTCCACTCATTAGGCCTCCCTAAAAAAAGAAAAATTGCGGCTCATGAGTTAGGGGGAGTGTAGGGGAAATAATTCAATGAATTAATTTCACACCTCTTCACAAGTTCGAACTTTTAGATAAGGTGAAATTCTTTTAATCTTCATTTTGATTTTTTTTACGAAATTAAAAAAATTAGATTTGATAATTTTATATTTTTTAAGTTTTGAATAGATAGATATTTTTATTCAGGTGTTATATTGATCATTGACTTTTTTTTTTTGGTATTGTATAAATAATTTCCCTTTAAATAAATTAATGAGCAAAGAGGGAATGTCTCTTTATGATATTAAAAAAAAAAACAAATTGATTGAAATTTACTATTATTAATTAGTGCAACTTAGTGAGGTAGGTATTTTGGTAGAAATTGATCAGATTTAGCTAAGGAATAAGGATGGCCCAACCTACAAATACAATAGCGTGTTGTTTCCCAATCCATGCATTATTCATTGATTAAGCACTTGATCAGCCACATTCCTTGTAAGTCATTAGATGCTCACATTGACTTTCATTTTCACTTTGATTGCCTCATAATTAAGGATGACAGCAACTCGATACATATATAAATCTTTATTTAATGAATCCAACCAAAATTTTGATAAATGAAATTAAATTTTGGTATGCAGAATCACATATCTTGAGGGTAAAAAACATAAATCACTCTTGTCTTCGCTGAAGATCTCTCCATATTTTATTGTTTACATAAAATCTCATAATATTTGATAAAAGTATGAATCTAAAAATGTTTTTTATTCAGAGAAACTAGAATGATTTAAAATTGAAGCGTACTTATATAAGTGTCCTCTATATAAACAAAATACACGCACACAATAACATTGGACAAAAACACATAGATGTAAAATATACAAAAAATATCAAAAAGTTGACGATAAAGATTTCCTGCATACTCTATCAAACATAGAGGATTTTATGCATTTAATAAATATAGGTGTAATTTTTGTGCATATTTTTATCAAACATGGAAATTAAGTGAAACATAACTGAGTTTTATGCACACTTTATCAAACACAAAGAAATTCTATGTATTAAATGAAATGTTTCATACATATTTTATCAAATATATTGGTTACTTGATCGTATTATGTGGGATACAATAAAATCTATAATGTATGTGCAATAATATAAATTAATGCTAATATATATATATATATATATACACACATGCGGCTAGATTATAAAATCTTCTAACTCTCTTGTGCACTTGGTGTATGGTGCACTCACTCAACAGTTGGCATTGTTTATACTGAAAAGTTTGTTCCAATTACACTGAAAAGTGTGGTTGAATCACACTGAAAACTGAAATCAATGTAAACTTTTTAGTGTAATCCAACCACACTTTTCAGGATAATGTGAACAAACTTTTCAATATAAATTGTATCAACTGTTGAGTGAGTGCACTGTGTATTTGGTGCATATGAGAGTTGGTCAATCTAGAAATCAAAATTCAGGGTTGAGATTAAAAAAAGCATAAGATATAGAATTGAGATGAAATCTTAAATTGAAGGTTAATGACGTTAGATGATTTTTTTAAGAGTATGTATAGAGTGAAATTTGTTCATATATGAACCATCGAAGGATATTAATTGTTATCACTAAAGAATATTAGTTGTTTTCACTGAAGGTTCCTAATTTGTTTTTACTGAACAATTAAGACTCTTCAGTGTAAACTAGTAATATTTTTCAGTAAAAACAATTAATATTTTTTAATGAAAACAACTAATATCCTTCAATAATTTATGAACCAATTTCACTCTATATATTTTTTTTTTAATTGGAAGAATGTGGTCTGGATACGTAATTTTCTAAAATTTTATCTCTATATGATAATTAAGATTAAGATAGGTCTTTTACCCATATTTTATCATGATAAACAGATATAGTTTAGTAAATTATTTTTTCTGCAACTTTTTCTAACTTTCCAACATTAATTTCTAATGTATATTGTAAAATCAACACATGTTAAGTGAGCACCGGGAGTGGATGTCACGAGTTCAAATTACACATACGTAAACCTATTCAGTGGAGCTCGTAGCATCGAGCTTGATTATTGTATGATAATAAGGTTAATTCAATGCACATCATCATAAAAATACAATAATTTTTTCTATTAAAACAAAAAATTAACACATAGAAAAGCCAAATAAAATAAATTTAACTATTCATATATATATATATATATATATATATATATATATATATATATATATATATATATATATATATAAATTAACATTAACACTTAAGAAATTGAAGGAGACATTTATTTCCACACTGAACACCCAAGTTTAGGTTTTTTTTTTTAATCAGAAAAATTTCATTGATAAATGGGGCATGAGAAGTACCCAATTTTACAATGAATTATGTTTAGAAGCCTCAAGAGAGAGAAAATCCCCTTCTATAATTCTATGAAGCAAAAACAACTTACTCAAGAATCGCTCTAGGTTCATAGTACCATACATTAAAAGGAATCTTATGTCTCCAAACTCCTCTTGCATTCACCCAACTCCACATCCTCCTCTTGATATCTTCTACCATCTCCTTGACTTCTACTCTTTCTTTACGAAAAATTAAGGCATTCCGGAATTTCCAAATAGACCAAATAATGCATTCCCACAACCCAACCATGAGCGTCTTCCCATCCTTCCCTCCAATAAGTTTACTAAAATGGAGTAGACTTATCTTCGGGTTAGATGTTAAGACTGTGCTCACTCCAATCCACCCAACACATTCCATCCAAACACAGAAAGTAACCTGACATTTGAAGAGTACATGTCTTACAGTTTCTGGTTCGCTGTTGCAAAATGGGCAGTGGATATTTGAATCTTGTGGGAGTGCATTTCGTCTCCTCAGATTTGTAGTCGTTGGTAATCATTCCCAAATAGTGAGCCAAGCATGAAGGCTAACTTTAGTCGACACCCACTTGTTCCAGATAGCTGAAAAGACCTTCTGCTCCTCCTCTTGGATCACATCATCATCCTTATTGAGAAACTTATATGCATCCTTCGTCTTGTAGACGCCTTCTCTTGAGAAACTCCATTTCCATTGGTCTTCCTTGTCTTGTGATAGAATGTACATGTTCACTAAATCAAGTAAATTATTTAGTGTACCTAACTCCCTCTCAAGCAACTCCCTCCTCCCATTCCACTTCCACCTCCATTCTCCCTCAACCCACTCCCCCATCTCCCAAACACTCAACGCATTATCCTCACATAGCTTGTACAATCTAGGAAAAATCAGCTTTAGAGGTCTATCCCCCACCCATTTCTCCTCCCAAAAAAGAGTATTTTTCCCATTGCCAACAATCTTCTCCAACCCCGACGAAAACCAGCCCTCGTCCCCCTCTCCCACTGCCTTTAGGACCTCTCCCCACCATCCCGACACTCTCCTCCTTCTCCCTCCAAGACTTCCTAACCCCCCACTATTAGCCCATCTCGCCTTAATCACTCTATCCCATAAACTCCCAGAATTTACCAAGAATCTCCATACCTATTTCCCCAAAAGAACTTTGTTAAAACACTCAAGTTCCCTTACCCCAAGACCACCCTGCGATTTTGATTTGCAAATATTTCCCCACATAACCCAAGAGATTTTATTCTTACTCTTATCTCCCCCCCCCCCCCCCCCCACAAGAAGGTTCTTAATAAATGCTCGATTTCACTCAATACCTTAACAGGAGCACGGTAGGTAGATACGTAGTAGACCGGAAGTGAAGATAGTACATAATTAATCAAAGTAAGTCTACCTCCAATGGAAAGGTTTAAACCTTCCCATCTTCTCACCCGATTCCTTATTTTCTAAATGACCGGATTCCATTCGGATGCCCTTCGGTGTGCACATCCAACTTTTACTCGCAGGTATATAAAAGACTCCTCCCCTACTTGACATCCAAGTAAGTTAGCATTTTTTTTCCAAATCCTCACTGCTCACGTTCAACCCCGATACGCTGCATTTACCACGATTGACTTTCAGCCCCGATACCATCTCCAGATTAATGATGAAGCGCTTCAAAAAAATAGTATTTTCTCTTGAAGCCTTGCCAATGAAGATAATGTCATCAGCATACTGTAAATGAGAAATTTGAACTCTGTCTTTGCCCACATGAATTGGTGAAAAAAGGTTCCTTTTGACAACTTTATCCATCATTAGGCTCAACCCTTCAGCTACAATAAGGAAGAGGAAAGGGGATAGTGGGTTGCCTTGTCTTAGGCCTCTCCCCAATTTGAATTCTTCTGTAGGACTCCCGTTAATAAGAACGGATGCGTGCGCTGACGAGACACATTCCATAATCCATTTTATCCATTTGCTCGAGAAATCAAATCTCTCCATAATTATCTTCAACCCCCCCCCCCCCAATCAATTGAATCGTAGGCTTTGGCGAAGTCTATCTTATAAAGAATGCATTTATATTTTCTTGCCTTTGCCTCCTCCATAACCTCATTCAGAATCACAACGCTGTCCAAAATCTGTCTACCTCCAATAAAAGCACTTTGTTGCTCCGAAATAATGGACTCCAGTACTTTACTCAACCTCAACGACAACACCTTCGCCACCACCTTGTAAATGCACCCAATTAGGTAGATTAGACGATAATCTGATAAGCATAAGGCCTCATCCTTCTTCGGGATGAGGACTAAAAAAGAAGGGTTGAGACCCTTTACAAATTTCGCATGCTCGTGAAACTCTGCAAAAATCTGTAAGAAATCCCCTTTTAGCAGCTCCCAAAATTCTTTCCGAAAGCCAAAATTAAAGCCATCAGGTCCTAGGCTTTTTGAACTATCACATAAGTCCACTGCCGCCTTAATTACCTTCTCCAAAAAAGTATCTGTCAACATTTGATTGTCGACCGGGCTTATCTTACGAGTACAGAAATCCTGGGCCAAAACTGGTCTTTCCACCAGCTCCGCCAAAAAGTGCTTCCTGAAGAATTCTTGTGTACCTCTTTTGACTTCTACAACCTCTTCGCACCACTGATCATCGAAATATACACCCACAATTTCATTCCTTTTCCTTATTTTATTGATGGTTTTGTGAAAGAAGCTCGTGTTGGCATCCCCTTCGCGAATCCATTTCGCCCTTGCTTTCTGCTTCAACAAGTTGTTCTTGAGGTTAAGGTCGCATATAATGAGAGCCTGAAGTTCATTCATCCTGATTATTTCCGTGTCATCTAGCCCAAGCACATCATCAATTGTGTCCAAACTTAGAATTTCTTTTCTTTTTTCCTCAATCCTCTTATCCATGGAGCCAAACACCTCACTGTTCCATTTCTTGAGATCCGCATTGAGCATCTTGAGTTTTTCTTTAAGGATAAAACAACCCCTACCTCTCACCTCGTAACTTTTCCATTTTGTCGTCACAAAATCTCTTAAAATCAGCATGATACCTCTACGCATTGATGAACCTAAAAGGCTTCGGACCCCAGTCTTTTACCTTAATTTCCAGGAACATCGGACAGTGATCTGACAAGGATCTTCCAATAGCCTTATGGTGAGAATTTGGCCATTTGTTGAGCCACTTATCATTTAGTAAAACCCTGTCTATTCTGCTCTTACACGATCCATCCGGGCTGTACCAAGTGTAGAGTCTCCCATGAAGAGGCATATCAATGAGACCGGCATCCCGAATAAAATTGTCAAAGAGCCTTAAATCTCTTCTGTTACCAGTAGCCCCAGTCCCCAATCTCTCTGAATCTCTTCTGATGGAATTAAAATCGCCCAAGACACATATACAACATTCTGAGTTCTGCTCGGTCATAATTAGGATCCTGTCCCACAGCTCTGTCTTGAAGAGGACATGGTGCATACACATTAATAATGCAACAATCCGCATTGTCCGCTCCCCACACGCCAACTACTACCACAACACCTTGCACATGCCAACAACTTCTAGCATTAAAAATTTCAGAATTCCAAATAGATAAAATACCCCCGGACCTTCCTAAAGCATCTCTATGAACCCATCCACATTTCCCAGCCCCCCATATTGATTTAATGCAAAACTCATCTATATTTTCTTTTTTTGTTTCCTGTAAACAAACAAAGTCCACGCCAAATTTACAAATGAGTTCATTTACCTCTTTACATTTTGCCACACTCCCCAAGCATCTGATATTGTAGCTTAACATCTTCATTGAATAGACCCTGCATTTGCTTCCTTGGCCCCTTCGATTCTGTCATCACTCGTCCCCTCAATATTATACTGAATCTACTAAATTCCCCTTCTGGAGCGTCAGATAATCCCATTAGTTGACCAATTTCCCAGACTTTAAATGCTTCCTCCACTGCTTCCTGTTCACAACGCGTTCCTGATGCTTCCCCTGACTGTGATAGTTTTCCTTTTCCGTCCATCACTCTATCTGCCGAGGAAACAAGATCAGAAAGAAACACGATGAATTGCTTCTTCTCTGCCTTTTTCCTGGCTATTTTCGAGAGCCCATCTTTCCTCTTCCTCCATTGTTTCTTCCCAGCATTCCCGAGATTACGGATTGACGGATCGTTCTCTTCCTTGCCGCTTTCGCTGCTGATCTCGGAGAAATCAGGGATTTTGACTTCTCCTGAATTTGATCCACTCTGCCATTTAAGCCCCTATCTCGATTAGGCGACGCAAGATACCTTGTTTCTACTTGGGATCTTTCTGGGCTGTACAAAGGAACCTGAACTGGGTTTTTATTAATGGGAATATTTTTGCGTGTCTCATCAGATTTCTTGCCTGTGTGAATTGGGTTTTGAAGCCCAAGAATTTTTTCTCCCACTGTTACCTTCGTGAAGTGGCCCGGCTTTCCTGCTATATGATTATTATTATAATTAAAATCTTGAATCAGATTTTCAGGCTCGCTCTCCTCTAAGGCAGAAATTTGTTTTGGCCCATTCATATAATTGCGGCCCACTTTCGAAACTGGCCCTTCAACCGCCATCTCAACATTAATTTCCTCCATAACCATTTGATCGATTCCTTTGGGATCTCCAAGAATATGGAAACTGTTACTCGTCATTAATTGTTGGCCTCTTTTTTGGGAAGCACTTTGTGGTCGCCGCCCCTTTGGCACATCTCTCGATCGCCGCTTTTTTTGCACGTTACCCAATCTCCGTCTGAAGATTCCAATTCCTCCTCCTCTAGAATTGTCGCCGCCGCCGAGCCCAGGCTAATCTGGTCATCTTCATCGCTAGTCCAGTCAGATTCATCTAATATTGAACTTTTCGGCCGATCTTGAGAATTATTATGCCAGCCCGAATATTCCTCCATCACTCTTATGTTGAAAATTTTATTTTTAATTTTCACCGGAAAAGAACAGTTTATTTCTTGAAAAGGAGATGCTACAATCAAAATCCTTGCTACATCCAGAGAGCTTTTGTTCGCCGTGTCCTGATCCATCTTGATAAAGACTCCCATCTTTCCGCTAACAATTTTAAAGAAGCGTTGGCTCCAGGCATGTAATGGAACCCCAATCCAACGAGTCCAAATCTTTCTCCTCGAGCATACGTCTTCCTCTCGCCATGGTCGAAACCATTTGAACCAATACACGAACCATTCATTCATGCCTTTTACTACCTCCTCCATGGATTGATCTTTCATGTTTTGGATAAGGAGCGTTTCATCTCCCATATAACGTATTTTCAAGCTTGTACCGCATTCACTTCTAATTTCATTTCCATTCTCCTCCCATGAGAACTTGTCCTTGAGGGCCCATATCCAACAGAATTTTAGCCATTCACTTTCCTCTTTTACGGTTGAGAAAGCAAATGACGTCTCTGCATTTCTTGCCAAGGTTAGGATAATGTCCATCTCATCCTTCATAAGCTGATTCTTCTCCACAACCACTTCCTTGAAAGATTTGTCAGGCGATCTCATTCCCAAGTTTGCCTTAAAGGTTTTCGGAGATTCGGCCTTGGTAATCTTTTGGTTCCTATCATATTTAGGCCAAAAAGCTCTTATCTTGTAACTTCCAATCCATAATCCATTAAGTTTCGCCAAGGTCCTGTTAATATCTTTCACTTGCTCCTCTCTGAACCTGACGAATCCAAAAGCCTTTCATGCCTTATCTATTTTCTTAGGACAAAAGATATCTGTAACTTCACCCATCATACTAAAAGTTGACCGGAGAGTTTCTAAGCTACATTTTTCCTGGAAATTTCGAAACATGAAAGATTTTATCTCTCTGTTACCAGAGTAGAACTTACTTGGATTGCCTCTTTTCCTACCATCTACCGATCTGGCACTGCCTATCAGCCTACCGTAATTTTTTTGCCTCACCGGGTTGCACTCGGAATGGTTTAACCTAGGATCTACCCAAAACCTCACCCTCCCCCCTCTCTCTCTAAATTTCTCTCTCTAGCCATTACACCTACCCAAGTTTAGCTATTCGAATCTCCCTCTCAATAGTAAATGAAAATTAATAACTAAAATTTTCTTTTGGAAACTGAATCTAAATGAACAACATCGATAGAAAATAATACTCCCTCCATTTTTTTTACATATCACTTTAGCTTTATTTTACAAATTAAAATTATAATATTTTATTAATAATATTTTTAATTAATGACAATTAATTTAATAAGTTGCTGAGATATTTTTTTAAATATTTTCATAATATAAAGATTGTATATATGATTTATGCTGATAAAATGAAAGATCTTTAAAATGATGAACCCCTAAATTTGTGGAATGGAAAGTTCTGATTAATATTTTTATCTAGATATTAGCAGGGTAAAATTAAAATATTTGAGGTAAAATACATCAAAATGACATGTATTAAAAAAAAAAAAAAACCAAAGTGACATGTAAAAAGAAATGGAGGGAATAATTAAGTTGAAAATTGAATAGATAATGTATTATTAAGACGACATATACGTGTATACAACAGTTGTATCGTGCAAATGATATGTGTTTTTAAATGGTACTCTATTAGTATTCTGAATAATATTAATTATTTTTACTATATTATATTAATTGTTACAAAATCTACTGTGGCATCAAGCATATCTTTTTCAGGCGTGTTTTAAAACACGGGACAAAATAATTTGGCAATTAAATAGTTAATTATCTAACAACCAAGTAACTAACTAGGAAAACCTAATGCGATAATGTCGCATCATGACTCATGAGACATTATGTCTAAATTTATTTAAGAATCTTTACCCATTGTTTTTTATTTTTATTTTTTGATAGACTTGAATTTGTAAAAGAGTGCAAAACAAAAAACAAACAAAAAAAAAAAAAAAATTGAGAAAAATTGTTCACCAACGAACATCACATTTAAAGATGTTTAATTACTTCTGTCAAAAAAAAAAAAAAAGTTTAATTACTAATTAACACCTGCGATATACAAGAAATACGAAGAGGAACACGGAAATAAACACGACCAGAATGAATTTATTATGATTATTATTTTAAACCATATAGTTATGTAGATATAATTTGAGCATAATACGAAATGGACGTGATACCAAAGTATGAACCAAACATAATCATTCGAATATTTGGCCCTACCGCAGCTCATGTGTGTGCCAGTGTGTGCTTATTACTCCCTAATTAATATGTATGTATATACTAATATGAGTAGATTTTATATAAAAATGGTTTATGATGATAAGCTTATCATGAAACTATTTTAAATTATTATTAATTTTATTAGGAATACCATTAATCAGAATTAATGAGAATTTGCAATATTTACAATATAATATCACTAATTCAAATCAATAATACTTCTAATAAAGTTAATAATATTTTAAAATTATTTTATGATAAATTTATTATGAAATATTTTTATATAATATTTTGCCTATTAATACATGCGCAATTAATTTTGATATAAAACAGACAGAAAGGCCAGGTGATCGGACATATATGACCATAAATAGTAAGACATTGATGTCAGTGCTGTACAATTTTTTTTAGGAATATCAAATCTACCCATTGTTCAAAAACTTCTATATTTACTTATACCTTTTAGGGTTAAATTATATTAATTCCCGACATTTGAACTTAATATAATTTCTAATACGGCTTATGAGATTATTAAAAAATATTCAGATGTTGTTGCAACCTGGTTAGTTTTTGCATCATTATTAATTTAATTATATTTTAATACCAAAGGTTGCATTTTTTTTTTATCAGGGTGCAAAATCAAATGTTAATTTTGTTTAATTATAATCCCGAAAGTCATAATTAAATTGGTTGTGGGCGTAAAAATCGTAAAGTAATATATAATTAACCCTACTTTTTACTTTCTCTGTGACAATTTAAATTGTTCATATGAAATAGTGCAGATTTTAATGAAAAATGTATCCATCATTATTATAAGGTGTAAAATTGAAGACATGGATATGTTCTACTTTATTGAAGGGAGTTTAGAGTTTATCGCTAAAGTGTATATTAAAAAACATAACGCAATAAGGTGTAAATAGGGATGTTTGGAAATAATTAGTTTTAGAGGTAAAATTGTTTTTCCATTGTAATGAGTAGTCCAAATTGTCATAGAGAGTGTAATATATTAAATCAAAAATATCCATAAAAGTATTTTGTGTGCCCCACACTCACCATCTCTCAATTTTACCTTCGAATACTCCATTCCCAATTTTAATGTCGGTCTCAAATGAGCTAGGCACACATGTATGAGGAGAGAATACACGGGTACACAATTTCCTACGAAATTCTCGTGCAATCAACTGGTCAGTTTTGCAGATAAGGTGAGCTGACACTAGGTCAACTCTAAATAGTTCGGTGATATCAATGCGTGTTTTAGAGCTTAATATAGATAACCAACCTATTGTCAACTGAGAAGTTTAACAGATCAACATATATTCTGTTAATAGTTTTAGATTCACAAGAAAACTTATAATCAGGGAATCAAAATATGACAACAGAATAAGAACGAAATTGAAATAAAAAAGACCACCAGATTTACGTGGTTCGGAGATAAATACTCTAACGTCCACGGGATCGGAGAGGATGGATTTTCACTAAGAAAGAATGGAAGAGTTACAATTCACTCAATCTCGCATTCACTCTGTGTATGCACTCAATGAGTGTTTCTTACTCACAATTTTCTCTCTAGGTTGTTCTCTCAGCTGAGAAAGCCCTTTTTATAGATACAGAGATTGAGATGAACCCTAGAATCAATTCAGTTGTAACAAACTCAATTGTGAGGTAGTTATCCAGCTGGCTAACGACTTCAATAACTGCTTCAGTTGATTCAGTTAGAACCGCCATCGCGTTAGCTTCAATTTGGTGTAATTCGCGTATAACTAACTTTGAATCAGATGACTTGACCTCCTCTGGTTCTGGTTACTTACACCAGACTCCTCTGGTCAAACTCCTCTGGTAGACCTCCTCTGATAGACCTCACCTGGTAGACCTCATCTGCCAGACTCCTATGATCCAGACTCCTCTGATCAGCCTCATCTGGTCCAACTCCTCTAGTACCCCAAATTGACTATCTCTCACGGCTAACACTTTCTCAACATAGCTTCTTATTGGAACTCAAGCTCAGCAGATTACATACTTCACATATGACACTTCACAATTCTCCACCTCAGATGAGAAGTATCAATCATCTCTTCCTCTCCTCCACACTCCAACTTGGGTTAAGGAACATCCCATACACTCATCTTTACCAATTCAATACAGAACTTGAATCTTGAACCTGGTAAAGACTTTGTACACATATCTGCAGCATTGTCCTCTGTAGATATCTTCTGGATCAGAACCACTCCTTTGTCAATGATTTCGCTTACAAAATGTAATCTTACATCAATGTGCTTTGATCTCTCATGGAACACTTGATGTTTAACCATATGAACAACACTCTGATTATCACAATGAATGACCACAACCCTTTGATTTATGCCAAAATCCTTGATAATGCCTTTCAACCACAATGCCTCCTTAACAGCCTCAGGCACTGCAACAAACTTTGCTTATGTAGTAGATAATGCAACCCCACTATGCAGAACAGATCTCCAGCTAACCGCAGTATTATAAAGAGTAAAGATATACCCAGTTAAGGACCTTCTGGTATCCAGATTAGCAGCAAAATCAGAATCTACAAATCCTTCTAGTGGACTCTTCTAGTCAGTCATCCTTTCAAACATCAAACCCAAATCAGATGGCCCTTTAAGATATCTGAATATCCATTTCAAAGCTTCCCAATGTAATCTTTCAGGATTAGACATGTATTTGCTTACCATACTCAATGAATAAGCTAAGTTTGGTCTGTTGCAGAGAGGATAGATTTTCACTAAGAAAGAATGTAATCTTCCAGGATTAGACATGTATCTGCTTACCATACTCAATGAATAAGCTAAGTCTGGTCTGTTGCAGACCAGAGCATACATTAAGCTTCCAACCCCATTTGCATAACGTACTTTCATCATAGTCTTCTTTTCTTCTTCAGACTTTGGTTCCATCTCCTTAGATAGTTTAAACTGTTGTCCCAGAGGAGTTGATACAGACCTACTCTCATGCATGTTAAACCTCTTCAGGACCTTCTCAATGTAACTCTTCTGGGATAAGAATAGTCTTCCAGCTGCTCTGTACCTAAGAATATCCATTCCAAGAATCCTCTTAGCATTTCCCAAGTCCTTCATATCAAATCTGGCACTTAGCTTCCTTTTGATACTCTGAATCTTCAACAAACTCTTACTAGCAATGAACATGTCATCTACATAGATCAGAAGATAGACTATCACATCACTTCCTTGTCTTTCCAAATATACACAAGTGTCATACTTGCTTCTTACAAACCCAATGGATAGCATAACTTCATTGAACTTCTTGTGCCATTGTCTTGGACTTTGCTTGAGGCCATACAATGATTTCTTGAGTAGACACACCTTTCCTTCTCCTTCTGGTTCAACAAACCCTTATGGTTGGTGCATGTATAAACTCTCAATAAGATCCCTATGCAGAAAAGTTGTCTTCACATCCAGTTGTTGTAGCTCCAAATCATCTTGGACTACTCTGTTCAGAAGTAATCTGATTGAACAATGCTTAAGCACAAGTGAAAATACCTCATTGTAATCAATTCCTTCTCTTTGAGGAAATGCCCTGGCCACTAACCTGGCTTTAAAACTCACTAGATCCTTCACACCAGACTCAAGCTTCCTTTTAAAAAACCATTTACAACTGATTAGCTTCTGCCTAACTGGCTTATCAACAAGAATCCAAGTATGATTCTTCTTAAAAGACTCCATCTCTTTTGTCATGGCTGTAATCCATGACTCCCTATCATCACACTCAAGGGCTTCTTTGTAGCTTTTAGTGTCACGCCCCAAATTTTATACAACTTCTATTTTAAATAAAAACACTTATTTAAATTATAAATAAAAGACGTGAACTAATTAATTTTGAATATGTAAAATCATTTAATAAGCAGGAAAGACTTGAAATTAAATCAAACTCTCAAAGACAATTTAATCCTCTAAATCAATGTACCATTTTAACATTTTTCAGATTGAGGAGCTGGTGGCGAGGAGGAACGGTGGATGCATTTCTACTATTTTATTTAGTATCATGCAAAGCAATCTATTTCTTTAGCATATTTTTACTTCGTGGAGTTTTTCCACCATTTAGACAACCTTTTGGTACATTGATTTAGAGGATTAAATTGTTTTTGAGAGTTTGATTTGAATTTTCAAGTCTTTGGTTGCTTATTAAATGATTTTACATATTCATAATTAATTAGTTCACGTCTTTGATTTATAACTAAAGTAAGTATTTTTTTATAAAAGTTTTTTTATGAAAATTGGGGCGTGACTTTCCATACCTTCGGCCCAAATACCATGTATTAGAGCATTTAATTTTTAAATCCTTAGTTATAGCCATCACTGATTAGCTTCTGCCTAACTGGCTTATCAACAAGAATCCAAGTATGATTCTTCTTAAAAGACTCAATCTCTTCTGTCATGGCTGTAATCCATGACTCCCTACATCACACTCAAGGGCTTCTTTGTAGCTTTTAGGTTCTTGGTACTCTATGGCTTCTGCTGTAACAAGTGCATAGGAGACCAGATCAACACGACCAAACCTTGTTGGAGGATGTATTTGTCTTCTGGATCTGTCTCTTGTCAGACTATAATTTATCAAGTCTGCTTCAGGCACTCCTTCCTCCTCTTCTGCTGGTGCACTATCCTCATCAGATGACTCATTCTCTCTTGTTTCCTGCTCTGGTTCAGAACCAGATGAGCTATCATGTTTATCATAACCAGGCTCCACCTCAACTTGAGTAATTGGCTCAGAAATAACACCATCAATCTCTTCAGCTAATGGTTCTCCATCACCTCCACCAGACTTGTATTCCATTTGTGATTCATTAAACACAACATCTCTGCTGGTAATACACTTCTGGTTCCCAGGCTCTAGACACCACAACTTATACCCTTTAACACCCATTGGATACCCAATGAAAACATATTTTAAAGCTCTAGGTTCAAGTTTGTCTTGCTTCACATGAACATAAGCTAGGTATCCAAACACTTTCAACTTTGAGTAATCTGATATCTTTCCATACCAGATCTCATCTGGGGTTTTAAACTAAATAGCAGATGATGACACTTTATTAATGAGATACACAGCTGTGTTAACAGCTTCACCCCAAAAACTCTTAGGTAAATGAGCATCAGATAACATATACCTAACCCTTTCCAGAATAGTTCTATTCATTCTCTCAGCTAGACCATTCTGCTGGGGGTTTTGAAGGAATTTTTTTATGCCTAGTAATACCCTTCTCCCTACAAAATTGCTGAAACTCTTCTGATAGAAATTCAAGCCCATTATCAGTCCTTAAGTGTTTAATAGTTCTGCCCCTCTTATTCTCAAGTTCAATCAACCATTCTTTGAACTTATAGAAGACATCACTCTTCTGTTTAAGAATGTAAACCCAAACCTTTCTGGAATAATCATCAATGAGGGTAAGGAAATACCTGCCTCTACCATGAGTGGATACCCTTGCTGGTCCCCATACATCAGAATGTATGTAATCCATAACCTCCTTGGTGGTATGCTTCCCCTTCTGGTATGCTTGCTTCTTTGATTTCCCCAGAACACACCTCTCACAGAATTCCAGCTTACATATCCTCTTCCCTGGGATTGCTCCCTTCTTGGATAACTCCACCAGACCCTTCTCACCAACATGTTCTAATCTCTTGTGCCACAAGTTGACATCATAAGACTCCATAGCAACATCAGCTGATCCTGTTACTGTTCTTCCTATCAAAGTATACAAACCATTCTTGATCATACCCTTCATAACAATCCTTCTAGACTTGGTTATTGACAGAACTCCTTTGTCTGTCTTGAATTCAAAACCTTTGGAATTCAAAGTACCAAGAGAAACAAGATTTCTCTTCAGGTCAGGTACAAACCTTACCTCTGATAAGATCCTATCAACTCCATCAAACATCTTGATCTTGATAGAACCAGATCCTTGCACTCTACAACTCTCATCATTACCCAGAAGAATAAGACCTCCATCAATCTTCTCAAGATTCAGGAACCAGTCTTCATGTGGACACATATGAAAAGTACATCCGGAGTCCAGGACCCACTCTTGACTTAATCTCTCATGACTAACCATCAAGACTTCTGCACTATCATACCCTTCAACCTCCACCACAGCTGCATTTCCATCTTGATCATTTTTATTGTCTTTCTTCCTTCTTTTAGGGCAATTCTTTCTCAGATGATCTTCCTTATGACAAGTGAAGCACTTTCTTTTCTCAACAAAATCAGATTTCTTTCCACCCTTATTCCCTTTTCCACCATCTTTCTTCTTGGATTGAAACCCCTTCTTCTTTTTGGATTGAACATTCAATCCTTCAGCAGGCTTCTTCCCTTCAGTCTGGATCTGTAGAAACTTGGTTTTCAGGGCAGTTTGAATATCATCAAACATCACCTGATCTTGTCTTCCAAATAGCAAGGCATCTTTGAAATTCTCCAGAGACTTAGGTAGAGAATTCAACAGCATTAATGACTTGTCCTCATCATCAATAGTAACATCCAAACTCTCCATATCATCCACCAATCTGTTGAACTCGTCCAACTGATCACCAAGATTCTTGTCTTCACTCATCTTGAAGACTTGAAGCTTCTGTTTCATGTATAACTTGTTCGTAACAAATTTGGTCTGGTATAACTGCTCCAGCTTATTCCATACTTCAAGAGCGGTTTTCTCCTTCGAAACTTCCCTCAATGGCTTATCCCCAAGACACAAGATAAGCGCATTGTGTGTTTTCCTCTTGTTCTCCTCCACCTTCGCCGAATTAGTTCCAGAAGCCACCTGATCCGGTGGCAACAAGGCTTCGTACAAACTATTGTGTACCAGGAGAGCCTTCATCTTAATCTTCCATAAGCTGAAATCGTTCTTCACCGTGAACTTCTCAATGTCGAACTTAGTTGTAGCCATGATTGCTTCCCACAGACGGCGCCACTTGTTAATCATTTTAGATTCACAAGAAAACTTGTAATCAGTGAATCAGAATATGACAATAGAATAAGAACGAAATTAAAATCAATAAGAATACCAGATTTACGTGGTTCGGAGATGAATACTCCTACGTCCACGGGATCGGAGAGGATAGATTTTCACTAAGAAAGAATGGAAGAGTTACAATTCACTTAATCTCGCATTCACTCTGTGTATGCACTCAATGCGTGTTTCTCACTCACAGTTTTCTCTCTAGGTTGTTTCTCTCAGCTGAGAGAGCCCCTTTTTATAGATACAGAGATTGAGATGAACCCTAGAATCAATTCAGTTGTAACAAACTCAAATGTGAGGTAGTTATCCAGCTGACTAACGACTTCAATAACTGCTTCAGTTGATTCAGTTAGAACCGCCATCGCGTTAGCTTCAATTTGGTGTAATTCGCGTATAACTAACTTTGGATCAGATGACTTGACCTCCTCTGGTTCTGGTCACTTACACCAGACTTCTCTGGTAGACCTCCTCTGATAGACCTCACCTGGTAGACCTCATCCGCCAGACTCCTCTAATCCAGACTCCTCTGACCAGCCTCATCTGGTCCAACTCCTTTGGTACCCCAAATTGACTATCTCTCACGGCTAACACTTTCTCAACATTGCTTCTTATTGAAACTCAAGCTCAACAGATTACATACTTCACATATTCAAACTAGCTATTGTGAAAGTTGTGAACCCTAAGCTATACTTGTATTCACTGGGATCTTTTTATCATTTAGTTAAAAAAATATGTTCTTTAAGTGTGAGTTTGTTTAATACATCCATTTGAGTTGGTCTCACCTAATCAAATTAGTTAGTATGCTTTTTAGTGGGTATATGAATGACAATAAATAATATGAAAGCAATAGAAACACAAAATTATAGTGGTTCAGAGTCTCGATTCTCATACGCCCAATCTTCCCTAAGCATTTTTTAAACTTTGAATTTCTTAGTTTATAGTGGCAAGGTAAATTAATCTTATTTCTCTCTTAGAAAGTTGATCTAGCCCTCTCTTGTTGTTTTTTTTTACTTAGAACTTTTCAGTTTATTAACACTTTATAACAACTTCACCAACAAGCCTATCATATCAAGCTTCAAGGTTTAAAGTTTAAAGTTTTAGTTTCTCTCCAACTGTGTGATTATCTCTTACAATGTAAGCACAATGCTAAAGGTGGAATAATCTTCTAAGCTTGAAAATTTATCAGGTTTCGAGTGTTTTTTATGCTTTGAAGACTTGTATACTTATGTTCTTGAAGACCTATAATACTTTGAAATCTCCTATAATCTAGAACGGATACGAGGTATCTGTACTTTAAGGCATTTTCAATTATTCCATTCAAGAGGTAGATCTATTTTTGCGATGTGTAGCAAACACATGTTTTACCAAAGCTTTATTGCAGTCTGTTAGTGTCATGTTCCATACTTCGTTGTCGACTTCTCGTTGTAGTGAGCAATAGTTAACAACTCTATCCTCAATCGACTTCACTTCTCCGCTAACAACGTTTTGACTTTATGCATTTTAAATTTCCAGTGTCTAACTCGACTGATATTCTTACTGTCTGCAATACATGGTTACCATTTGCCTCAATTGATTGACACTCATCGTCAGTGGCTTCGACTTAGTTTAGTCATCAATGATATACCCCTTCATCTAAGTATTCAACTCACCAACATACCATACTTAATGATTCTCCTTTCGCTGAGTGTTGATTAGGTTCCTAAATATATTCTATCAAATGCTCTATACACTCAATGGTTTCTATAAACACTTAGCATAATTTGGCATTAAATCAAAACATCAGATTTATACCCTAACATTTAGAAATTAAGATATTGTTGAATTTAACTTAGAATTTGGTTTGTTGAAGTGATATAAGATGCTTTGGTTGAAGTTTAGTGGTGGTTAAAATTGATATAAATCAGACATACCATTACTATTACATTTGTTTCACAATAAGTGTTTTTTTAAAGTCAAAATTTTGTTACTAATTGTTATTTTAATTATTTTCTCTTATTTCTTTGCAATTTAATTTGCCTCGCGTAAAATTCTCTTAATATTTTCTATTCTCCAGCTCATACTTCGATTATCAATCTTTCATATATACCATAAATTACTCTTTATTTCAACCGATTAATGGTAAAAATGTCTAATTTTATATTCTTTAAATTTTAGCATAAATCTCTAAAAGTCGCTTATTGTGAAACATATATAGTATTTGATATGTTACATGTATGATGAAGTAATTTTCAACCCAAATACATGAATTTTACCTGTTGTAAATAAGTGCGTAAAATAAAAAACAAGATTTGCTCACCCAGTTCGTCGGGAACGACTACGTCTGGGGGCGAGTCAAGCCAGGAGTTTCACTAATATTCTTGTGTATGAGTATTTATAATTCTGAGTACAATGATATATTTATAAGAGTAAAACCCTAGTCTAAGATATGAAGCCCATTGGTTTATTGGTCCATTAGTAATGTCCACAACAAATCTTCTAGATTTGGAATAATAAATCTTCTAGATTTACAACACTCCCCCTTGGACATTACGACATAACATAAATGTCTTGTCATAAAAACTTCACGTGCTAGGTATCGGCTAAATAATAAGTTAGGGAGGAATGTAATAGATCTTCTAGATCAAATCTTCTAGACTTGCTTCGGGATTACCGCTCCCCCTGAAGACAACAACATTTTGAGTCTTTGCATCCCAATACCACGAACGTACTTTTCAAAAGTAGACGTAGGTAAGTGATGGTTCCATTTTCGAAAATTTAAAATGGGAATTCAGGAGCAATTTTTTTTAAACAGCTTACTCAGGGAGTTCAGTGAGAAAGATGAAAACTCAAGTCACTGCCCTGCTTAGTGGGTGAGTTACCAAGTCAGTGCGAAGACTTGGAGACTCATGCTCTAAGCAATGCAATGACTCGAGATACTGAAACCTCGAGTCTGTTGCCATTAGTTGGTCAGTGAGAGAGATTCTCCCTGACCTGAATTTAACCAAAGTTTTCTTTTAACAATGCTCTTCAGTGAGCAGGCTTTCTCAGCACTTTAGTTAATACTTAGAAGATAAGAACGCTCAGTTTAACGTGGTTCTGAGACTCAAGCTCTTACATCCATGGCCTGATTTAACAGGAAATCCACTAACTGAGATTCTTATTTTTAACGTGCCAAGGTGCACCCAGATCTACAACTCCAGACCTTTCTTCATTTCTTCCTAACTCACAAAACAACTTACTACCAACAAACCTAACAATAGGGTTTTGGTTTCAGTTGGGTTTTCTCCAACTAGGTGAGGTTTTCCCTTACAATGTGTTAGCCTAAAGCTAAGATTGGGAAAATCTCTCTAAGCTAAGAGTTACAAGCTGAACACTCATTTGTGTATATATGTGAACCCTAATGGTCAGTGTACAAAGTGTGAATCGTGCCTCCTTATGACTCCCATACAATGCACTAAACACTCACACTTTCACAGCTCGTAGGTGTTGATTTTTCTTACTTCACACAAACTTGTATACGCAGCTATGAGCCTGTCTTTATAATTTGGATTCAAATGTAACCGTTGGAGGGAGTTACATTTGAATCTAACATTTAATGGTTTCAACCACTTTTTTTGGAATGTGGCCTTGTCAGTGTCAGATTTGCTGCCTTGTGCTGATTGGTCCACGTGGACTGAATCCAACGGATCTTTGACTCAGTGGGTTGACCAAGACCCACTGACTTTAGGTAGCTTCATCCTTCATTGACTTGATGATCTTCAGTGGACTGAACGTCTTCAGTGTAGTTGTCCTTAAGGGACTATTTGAAGATCTCTCCAAGAAGTTTGTCATAAGGCTGAATGACAAACTTCCTTGACCACGGTAGCCTGACTTCTTCAGGGCCTACTTAGTGCAGCACTGATCCTCCTGATCATGCTCTTCACTGAGTGGTCCACCTGACTTAGCTTATATCAGCCAGGTTTACACTCAGTGGGACATCCTTTAGGCTTCTCTTCAGGTTCAGGTCTCTGCCGTGGCTTCAGTCAGTTCTTCTTGTGATGTCATCTTGATTTCCTCAGGCTGTGTTGCTGAGTTTCCCCTCGCTGAGTTCCCCCTCAACTGAGTGTTCCCTCAACTGAGTTCTTCTCAACTGACAGCATATTCTACTGATAAATAACCTAGCCTGACCTGAAACTAAAGATACAATCCTGACTGCTTTCAAACCTATTACAAGTTATTTTGGAAAATCATCAAAACTAAACATATCCCAACAATTTCCCCCTTTTTGATGATTCCAAAACTTCTAACCAAATAATTTTCTATTACAAGTTGAATGTCAGAACACATGTAATAGTTTGAAATATGCAGTAATTCCCATAGTTTAAAATATTTAAGATCTGTTCGGTTGACCATTTTTCTTAACAAAACTGGATCCGTGGTCATGTGAACACCCCGCTCTGATACCAATTGATGGTCCCATTTTCGAAAATTTAAAATGGAAATTCAGGAGCAATTTTTTTTAAACAGCTTACTCAGGGAGTTCAGTGAGAGAGATGAAAACTCAAGTTGTTGGGAAAATGTATAAGACTTATGTTTTGATTAGATGCCAACATGTTCCTCCTAAGTTGTTTTGTAAGTAAATTATTCAGTAGAGTTAGTACTTAGTCAAACAGTTCAAAGTGTTAAGAACTGAGTACAGTTAGTAATTACATGAGTGTATTTAAGAATGAAGTCTGCTGAAGATGAAGTCCGCTGAAGATGAAGACCGCTGAAGACTAAGTGATCTGAGAATAAGTCTAAGTCTTGAATGTTTCTAAGTACATTCTCACTAAGACTAAAACTGTCAGGAGAGGACCAAGCTCCACTGATGGTAACTAACAATGCTAAAACATATTAAAAGCTGTTAGTTAATCTGGTTGGAATAAGACAAAATGAATTTCAGTGAAGCTTACAATAAATGAAGGAAAAAGAAGGTTCTCTCAGAGGAGTTCCACCTTAAAGCAAGACAAGAATCTGGGCATGCAGACTTAAGGTCCAATGAGAAGATGACACGTCAGTGTACTTACTGACAGCCGACCTGCCCCAGCCTGACAAGTACCAAAAGTCTTTCTCTAGCAATCTACAGAAAGTTGGTGAACAGGCATGTTCTTTCAGCCATTTCTTGATAAGACTTAAAGCTTCAAATAGAGCCGTTTGAGCCAATCAGATACAAGAAGACTTACTTGAGAAGATTCAAATCCAACGGGAAGATTTTCAAGGAAGCCTATAAATACAGAAGGACGTGCACATTTCCAAGCACGGGAAACTCACAAGATCAAAGCTATCTCTACATTCATAACAACTAAGAAGCACTCGAAATTATCTTTGTTTCCCAAGTGTTTCACATTTGTAGAGAGCCTAACAAACCTTCTGTAACCAAGCTTAAAAGCTATATCCAAATCTTAGAAAGAGATAATCCAATCTTAAGCCTTGAGCTAAACTTGTAAGGATTATCTCAAAATAGTTGGAACCAAAACCCTACTCAAAACCCTACTCAGTGTTTAGGTTGAGAGCTAGTGTTAAGTGGTGTTAGTAAGCTGATTGTTGTATCAGTCTGAAAGCTGGTTTGTTTTGGGAACTAGGACCTGGAATTTCCTAGTGATCAATCATCCTAAGAGAGGATTAGTTGATCAGTGCACCTTGGCACTATAACACAAGGAATTCCAAGTGAAAGGAATTCTCCTGTTTGATCAGGACAGTGGACGTAGGAGATTCATCTCTGAACCACTTTATATCTTGTGTTCTTATTATCTGCTTTCCTAAGTGTGTGTTAATCTCAAAGTTTATCAAAGTAAAACAAGTTTTCTAAGGGCTCACTAATCCGCATCTGAAAGCTAATTAGACAGTAGTTCAACTGAAAGTCTTGAGCTTTCAGTGGAGGTATTATCTCAGTAGGCTTTCTCTAAGTAACTCTCATCAGACCTTCAAGTCCACTGACGAGTTATTGTCTTAAGTAATCTGATAAGTTTTACAAGAAGTTTTAATTTGTAATCACAGGTGTATTCCCCCCCTCCCCATACACCTGTTTGCTCGTTTCGGGACCAACAATTGGTATCAGAGCAGTGGTTCAAAAGACCATTGTTCTAAGTATACCTTGTGCTTAAAGGTATTTTTCAAGGTCACCTGAATTGATCTTTTGATAAACTTGTTTTTATACTATGGCTGACAATGCAGCTAGGGTAGCACCACCAGCAGAGAACAACATGGGAGTTAATCCCTTGAATCATATGTCTCATCACAAGCTTCCACAATTCTCAGTGGAAAACTATGACTTCTGGAAGATCAGAATGAGAGCTCATCTTGCCTGTGTGCATGATGAAATGTTGAGGGTTATTACTAAAGGTCCATTTGTTTTTATGACACATAACCCTAGAACTACAGCTGAAACTATTGCAGATCCTAGAGAAGAATGGCCCAAAGATGAAGATAACTTCACTGCAGATGAGAGGAGGAGAAACAACCTCAACTTCATAGTCATGAATATTCTCTACACCACTATTCCAGATTCTGTAATGGGAAGAGTGATCCACTGCAAGACTGCAAAGGAACTATGGGACACTCTTGCTCTCATGTGTGAAGGAACTGACAAGATAAAGGAGAACAAGCTTTCAGTAGCTGTTCAAAAGTATGAGCAGTTCACCATGGAGTCCACTGAGACCATTGACCAGCTTGATGGGAGGTTCACAGACATCATGAATGAGATAAATTCTCTGGGAAAAGTCTATACCAAGAGAGAGGTTGCCTTAAAGATCCTGAGAGGTCTAACCTCAAGATGGGATGTGTACTCTGTGATGATGCAGAATACCAAGGATCTATCCAGCATGTCTATGCAACAGGTATTCTCTGAACTCAAGGCTTATGAGTTTGATCTGAACAGGAAAAGGGCTCCTGATGAGACCTCAGCTGAGAAGGGAGTAGCCTTCAAAGCCAAGGAGTCTGAGCCAAAATCCCCAAAGCCTCATAAGAGTACAAAGGTAAGCAAGTCACAAAGCAAGACTGAGATGCAGGAGGAACTCAGCCTGATGGCTAGAAGGTTTGAACAACTTAACAGCCGCTTTGGCAAGTATAAAAGATTTTACAGGGATAACAGGGAAGGTAGAAGTTATCCACAAAAGACCACCAGAGAAGGAGAGAAAAGCTCATCTGAGCTGGAAAAGAAGAAGGAATACAAGAATTACACCAAGGCTGAAGGATCATCATCAAAGACCAGAGAGTCCACTGAGGAAAAGAATGATGATGCCAACAGGTGTTTTCAGTGCAAGAAGATTGGGCACTTTCAATATGACTGTCCTCAACTGAGCACTAAAGAAAGAAAGGAAAGGCAAGCCAAAAGAGACAGAAGATATGGAGAAAGGAAAGCCATGATGGCTGAGGATGTTGATGAAAATCTGGAGTCACCTGATGAACTGTTCTCTGACAGCAGTGAATATGACATGTGCCTCATGGCAAGAGAAGAACCAGAGGTACAATCTAAACCATCCATTTCTCTAGAACACACACCTGAGCTAAGCTCAGAGTCAACTGAGGAACTCAATCTTCAGTCCGCTTTAGAACAATTGATGATTGATTTCTCAAGGTTGCAAGAAGCAAGTTTCTGTCTTCAAGATGAGAACAAACAACTCTTGAGTGAAAACTCCAAGTTAATTGAGTTTGGGAATCAAGCAGATCTAAACTCAGCCAAATCTACCATTGAACTGACAAAAGAGGTGGAAACCCTCAGGAGTCAAGGAAATGGTAGAGATCAACTGATAAAAGATCTCAATGAATCTAAGACAAAGTTAACTGAAGAGAACTTAAAATTGGTAAGCCAAATAAAGGATTCTCTCCTGAAAATTGATGTCTTACAAAAATCTGAAGAGACCTTGTTAAAAAGGATTGATGCTCTAAACAAACCCTCTCTTGCCATAGAGAAGATTCAAAATTTTCAAATCAATCCTAATAACAAGTGTAGGATAGGCTTTATTCCAAAACCTTCAGAAGGTCCTCTGAGTGTTGCTTCTTCAAGTGGCACAAAGAGAGTTTTTGTCAAGTCTGTGACATTTCAATCACAGACTATGGATAAAGGAAAAAGACCAGCTGAGATCACTCAAAAGAAAAGTCAATCTAAGCCAAAACCAAATGGAAAGGCTCGGGTGACTTATCAAACTAGATCTCAGCAGAGGTACTATCAGTCGAGGTCTTCACAGATGAAGCAACCTCAGCTGAGAGCACCCAGGCATGAGCAATCCTCAAGGAATGACTCATATGGAAGACCTATTCCTTTTGTGCCTAAAGGAAAAGGCCCTTCACACCTTTATCAACAGAAACCAAGACCAGGTGCACCCAAGCCAAAGAGAAAGAATGTGAAGAAGGTTCTTGTTCCTTCAAAGGCTGACACCCATAGAAAGTTTACTCCCAAGGCACCTAGGGAGATAATAATCTATGTAGATGTTTATGGAAGACGAATTAGCCAATCTAAAGTGATTAGAACTGTGAGGCAAATTTGGATTCCGAAAGGTACAACTAACCTGGTAGGACCCAACACCAAATGGGTACCTAAAGCTTGATCTCTGATTGCAGGGCTCAGTGGACCTCAACAAAGGAGAAGCTCTTAAATCATCAGTCTGGTACTTGGACAGTGGATGTTCTAGGCACATGACTGGCAACAAAGATCTCCTGACAGAATTTGTTGAGAAAGAAGGTCCACAAGTCACCTTTGGTGACAACTCACAAGGAGCCACTAAAGGTTATGGTACTTTAATCATTGGCTCAGTAAGGGTAAGCAATGTATCCTTTGTCAGTGGACTTAAGCATAATCTTCTGTCCATAAGTTAATTCTGTGATAAGGGATACAGTGTTGAATTTTCATGTAACCTGTGTTTTGTTAAGAATGTATCTTCACAACAGGTACTACTAACTGGGTCAAGAAAGGGAAATGTCTATCTTGCAGATTGGAAGTCTTGCACACCAAATGCATCTCTTATTGCTAAGAGCTCAACTGACACTAATTGGTTATGGCACAAAAGGCTAAGTCATCTGAACTTCAAGATGATGAACATGATAGCAAGACATGGACTGGTAGAAGGAATGTCAAATAAAGTATACAACAAAGAACATATCTGTAAAGCCTGTCAGGAGGGAAAGCAAGTAAAGGCATCTTTCAAAAGCAAAGTAGCAACCTCTACTGACAGAGTACTTCAACTGTTACATATGGATCTTTTTGGTCCAGTAACCCCTGTAAGTATCAATGGGAGAAAGTATACACTTGTTGTTGTTGATGACTTCTCCAGGTACACATGGGTGATATTTCTTGCAAGCAAAAAGGAGACTCAACTGAGACTGCCAGAGCTCCTGAAGAAAGTTAGCAATGAAAAGAGCCTGAACATTGTAAAGATAAGATCAGATAAAGGCACTGAATTCATAAATTTTATTATATCTGATTACTGCAAAGAATTAGGTATTTCACATGAGACATCAGCTGCAAGAACTCCATAACAAAATGGAGTAGCTGAAAGAAGAAATATGACTCTCAAGGAGGCAGCAAGGACAATGTTAGCTGAAGCTCAAGTTCCTACAAGATTCTGGGCTGAAGCTATTAATACTGCCTGCCACACTCAAAACAAATCCATGGTAACCAAACATCAAGGAAAAACTCCATATGAGTTATGGAATAACAGAAAGCCACAGGTATCTTACTTTCATATTTTTGGTTGCAAGTGTTTCATTCACAACAATGGGAAAACACAACTGAAAGCTTTTGATAGCAAAGCTGATGAAGGAATTTTCTTAGGATATTCCCAAATCAGTAGAGCTTTCAGAGTTTACAACTGTAGAACTCTTGTTGTGGAAGAAACACCTCATGTGGTGTTTGATGAATCTACTTTTGAGTCCAGAAGTAAGGAGAATGAGGATGTGACTAGCAAAAGACTAACCAGATTGAGTATCAAGTCTAAAGGCTATCCTGAGAATTGTGTTGATACATTCATCCCAACCTGGGACAACCTCAATGATCAACAATTCAAAGAGGACACTCAAAATCAGACCACTCCTCAAAGCTCACCTGAGAGCTCTCCTGAAGATGTAACTGAACTGATGAACACTATCCCAGTTCAAGAGATAACAAATGTCAATGAAGATGTGGTCACAGCTGAGACATTCACTGAACCCATCATTCAAGGGGGAACCAATGAAATTACCATTGAGAATGAAAATACCTTGAATGATGACTCAGGACTTCAACCCTCTGTTTTATTTCCTGAATTCGATTTCATTCCTATATCTAGTGACTCAACTTCAGAAGAGTTAAACTCTACTGAAGGGCATCAGCCTAGGAGGACTTGGCTCTCAGATCACCCTGTTGAGCAAATCCTAGGTGATCCTTCCTCAGGAGTCAAAACTAGAAGTTTTCATGGAGAAAGTGCTTTGTTTTGTTGTTTCTTATCAAACCAGGAACCAAGTTCCATAGCAGAAGCACTTCAAGATTCCAACTGGATTATTGCCATGCAAGAAGAGCTCAACCAGTTTACAAGGAATCAAGTTTGGGAGTTGGTGGACAGACCATATCACTGCAATGTGATAGGAACCAAGTGGGTATTCAAGAACAAGAAGGATGAGAATGATATCATAGTCAGAAACAAAGCCAGGCTAGTTGCAAAGGGCTATTCTCAAGTTGAAGGATTTGACTATGATGAAACATTTGCTCCAGTAGCCAGATTGGAGGCAATAAGGTTATTTCTTGCATATGCTGCTCACAAGAAATTCAAGGTGTACCAGATGGATGTTAAAAGTGCCTTCTTGAATGGAGTACTCAATGAAGAAGTCTATGTGGAGCAACCCCCAGGTTTTGAAGAAAGTCACAAAGTATATAGACTGAGAAAAGCTCTATATGGACTGAAACAGGCTCCAAGAGCTTGGTATGATACTTTGTCACAATTCCTTTTGGATCATGGTTTTATCAAAGGGGGAGTTGATAGAACACTTTTCAGAATCACAAAAGGAGAGGACACATTACTGGTTCAAATTTATGTGGATGATATCATTTTTGGTTGTCCTAACCAGGTCCTCTGTGAGAAGTTTTCTCAACTGATGAAGGGAAAATTTGAGATGTCTATGATGGGAGAAATGAATTTCTTCCTAGGACTTCAAGTTAAGCAGTCCCCTGAAGGAATCTTCATCAATCAAGCCAAATATACAAGGGAGCTGATCAACAAGTTTGGATGCCAGACCAGCAAAGTAGCAAGAGTTCCACTCAACACCAACACCAAGATGGAACCAGATGAGGATGGTGAATCAGTAGACCAGACTCATTACAGAGCCATCATTGGATCTCTACTGTATCTCACAGCAAGCAGGCCTGATATCACTTTTGCAGTTGGGATTTGTGCAAGATATCAAGCCAACCCCAAGAAAAGTCATCTGGAAGCTGCTAAGAGGATTCTCAAATATCTTAAAGGTACTGTGAATATGGGATTGTGGTATCACTCAGATGACAATCTGGAACTCACAGGATACTCAGATGCTGATTATGGAGGATGTAGAATTGACAGGAAATCAACCTCAGGCACTTGTCAATTCTTGGGAAGTAAGCTGATTTCTTGGTTCTCCAAGAAACAAAACTCAGTAGCCACAAGCACTACTGAAGCTGAGTATATGGCAGCTGGAAGTTGTTGTGCTCAAATTCTTTGGCTAAGACAACAACTGAGAGATTACAACATCTTTGCCAATGAAGTCCCTATTTTCTGTGACAACAATAGTGCAATTGCTATTTCAGAAAATCCAGTTCTCCACACAAGATGCAAACATGTGGATATAAGGCATCATTTCATCAGAGATCATGTGGAGAAGAAGGACATCAAAATGCTCAAAATCCACACAGACAAACAGAAGGCAGATATCTTCACAAAACCTTTGGCTGAAGCAAGGTTCCAAGAGTTGTCAGTGGAGCTTGGACTCCTAGATCCAGGAGAGTAAAGAAAGGATTTAATCTCAGAAGAGTTACCTTCAACTCAGTGGAGGTTCATATTCAGAAGAGGATCTTTCTCAGAAGAAGCTCCTCATCTCTGAAGAGGTCTGAATATCAGACGAGGTCGAACCTCAGTGGAGGTCAAAGTTTATACTTAGTGTTTTTCAAAGTTAAAGCCTCTTAGTTTTATATATATTTATTTGGGTTCAAAACTTACTAATGAGTGCTTTCTGGGAAATTAAATCTTTTTCCACTATTCCGAAGAGATTTTGGTATGGCAAACATTTAATGCGCGTGGTACAAGTCAGACATACTTTTTCAATTACCTATCTCACGAGCCCTAAAAGCCGGATGATGTGACCTTCCGGCTACCAACTTTTCCAATCCATGCCATCCATTTTTAGGCGGTTCTTTTCTAACCGTCAAGATTTCTTAAAAACTCCCCACTAAACCTTGCAACTATCCACGATCTCAAACGCGATCAATCTCAGACGTTGATTTCTTTGTTCAATCTCACCGTTCTTCACTCATATAAAAACCCCAAACGTTCGCTTGTAAACCTTTTCGAATACACTTCCAAGCAAACACTTACTATCTCTTCAAACATTTTTCTGCAAATTCACTTTTTCTCAAATCCCACCTACAATCATGACCAAAATTAACCTAGGGTTTCTGAACAACAAAGAAAATTTCTGGTATGAACCTATAATTCTTTTCAACAACCCAGAGATTGAATCAAGACCAGAGTTCTCTCATATTAAGGAGGCTTTGGAAATGGTCAAAGCTGCTGGTTTAGAGAAATTGCTATCAGTACATCCAGAGTACTGTTATGATAGGCAGGTTCTTGAATTTTTCTACAACATATCCAACTCAGACTCAAGAATCAAATCGTGTCTATTTGTACAAAGAAATAAGAAGGTGATGAGAGACGATATGGAGGTTGTGGAGCACCAGAAAATAAGAAAGGAGATTCGGATAAGCGGAGATGATTTGAAGGAGTTATTTGAACTCCCATCTGAAGGGCCAAATCCAGATACTTGTATCTTGGATAAGGAGGAGGAATGGGTCTACTCCATCATGGAGAAGAAGGTGAAATATAGTCCCACGATGAACAGAAGCCTACTATTACCAGCATACAATGTCCTCTGCGAGATTGTTGGTAAATGTATCTTGGGAAACCAAGGAAGCACTGAACAAGTGAGCAAGCCAAAGCTCAGGTTGATGAAGGCAATAGTGGAGAGCAAGGAGAAGCCATACAATTGGCAGCAGTTCTTTTTTAGAGCTTTGAACAGGGAACACTCAAAATTCCAGGCTGACAAAACTCCCCAGTTTGCAAGTAAGCTAAATTGCCACTAAAATTTCTTACTTAATTGAGAATGTGGATGTGGGAGTAGACTGGTTAAAGGATAGGAAGTGGAGTAACCTGAAGACCCTATTCAAGTCTGGAAAAACTCTGGAAACAAGGATGCTCAAGCCTGCTGAGGAGAGCCCAGAGGCAGTCGAGGAAGAAGAGGCTAACCCTACTGAAGGGAAGAAAACCAAGCTCAAGAGGAGACTGGTTAAACTGAGTGACAATGGCCCAGCACAAAGAGGCCGAGGCAGTGAAAGCCTCTAGGAAGGAAAGCAGGAGGTCCTCTGAGGCAGAGAAGGAGAGTGTCTCAAAGAAAGTCAGAGTCACAGACTCTACTGATGAGTCTTCATCAGGTAACCCTGACTCATCTCCAAACATCATCTCAACTGAGTCTGACTCAGATGTCCCTGCACCTACCCCCATCAAACCCAAAACAACAAAACCTCGCACCCCTGCCAAAACCAAACGTATCTCCAAAATAACCAAAACCCCCACTGATGGCTCTCAACAGCCAGTAAGTGGATCCCAAACAACCCCCACTGAACCCATCTCCACCCCTACTGAAACCACCCCATCAAACCCTACTGAACCCATTCCCTCAACCCCTTCTGAACCCACATCATCAACCCCTACTGACCAAAACCCAACCTCACCTGAAACCCAACCTCAAACCTCATCTGAACCAAATCCTCCTGAAATTCATTCAACTCAATTGGAGTCTATCCCAGAAGAGCCAACAGAGAGCAGATCCCCTACCCCTTCCCTTCCTTCAGACGATGAAGAAAAGTACTCATTCCTAGATACTCTCAAGGATGAGGTAGCTTACTCTTTAGAGTCTAAATACCCTGAACTTGATCAATTCCCCACAATCAAAGCCATGTTCTTGAGACTGAGACTCATTGTCCAGCTCAAGGATAGAAGACTTGGTGAAATTCTTCTAGCTGTAAGAGGCAGCAATGCAGAGGAGTGGAAGAAGGAGAAAGTTGAAGTGCTGCAATTTGCTGGGATGCACAAGACCAGACTTCTATGTGATGAGAAGACTTTTGAAAGTTTGGTCTTGGAGAAGATTGCAGAGGCAAAGAAGGAGGTAGAAAAGGCTGTTGATGAAGAAAAGCCAGCTGAACCCTTATCTGAGAAGGAGGAGGAGAAGAAGAAGAGTGCAGAGGAGAAGGTAGTGGAGTCTGAACTTGAAGGAGGTGCTTCACCTAAGCAAGGTGGTAGTGAAGCAGCCAAGGATGTATCCATGGCAAGGGATACTGAGGCACAAAACTTGCCAAAGGAGGGCTCAGTAGAGGTGTCTACTGAAGCTCTCCGACAACAGCCCTCAGTGGTGGCGTTAGAGTCAACTGAGGTGTCTGGAACTGAAGAAGTTGAAAAAGAGAGTGAAAAAGAAAAAAAAAAGGTGGAAATCACTGCTGTGAAGAGTGGAGAGATAAGAGCAATCATCCCTGTAAAGGGTGAATTGGCTGAAAAAATAGCAGTTGAAAAAGAAAGTGAGGAAGAGAAAAGTAAGAAGAGTGAGGAGGAGGGAGTCCCCATGGAGATAGAGGCATCAGGAGATCTAGGTGGTGAGGTTGAGGGAGTTAGAACTAACACCTTTTGCAATGCAGGTACTCAAACCATTGATGTTCCCTCAGCTGTGGTCAACCTAACTCCACTGAGTGATGCTGTTCACTCTATCAAAGAAGAAAGCCTTCCATCTCTTCAAACTCAGCTCAGGGAGGTCCAGGAGATTGTACAAGAGGAGGTAGATGAGATGGTTATTCTCTCAGACCACATTGATGAACTCATGGAGTCCACAACTACATCACTTCAGAATCTCACACTTAAAGTTGAAGACTCTCAGCAGATGGTGATTGATGTAGTTGAGGGACAAAATGTGTTAATCATTGAAGCCCTGAAGAAGCTGAAGAAGACTGAAGAAGAGGCCAGAACCAAATTTCTCAAAGACTCAGTAGAGAACGTCTCCATCAACCTAAAGTCGTCAGTAGAGGCCTTCTCAACTGACCTACTTGGGAAGGTTGAAGGGTTATGGAACTCTAAGATGTCTGAATTCGAGGCCAAGCATGCTGAGCTAGGAGCCAAACTGGGAGAGGTACTGAAGAAGGCAGCTGAAGACTTCCCAACACAAGAGAAAACTGATGTGCTGATCAATGAAAAGCTAGCGCAGTTTGTTTAATTTGGGCAGACAGCTGGAGCTACTTTAGAAAGGCTTGAAGATGAGGTAGGCCATTGCTCAACTGAGCTGAAGGCATTAGCCCATGATCAACTGAAGCTCAACATCACTGTAGCTGAATGTATGATTAATGCCGGAAAGGGGGAAAAGAGGATAAGTGCTAAGGACATGAAGGCTGATCCTAAGAATAAAATGAACATTATCCTTGAAACCCCTGATTTCGAGAAAGGCCAACAGGTGAAGAGCACCTTGAAGAGAGTTGAAGCTGAAGCTCAGAAGATAGCAGAATCCAAGAAAGGCAAGGAGACCTCCTCAGCTGACCTTTCAAAGTTCAAAGAGGAGCATCTAAAGGAGAAAGAGGAGAGAGCTGCGAAGAAGGGGGAAACTGCAAAGAGAAAGGCATCTGATGCTCTCTCAGCAGAGGTTGCCAAAAAGACAAGAACCTCAGGGAGGTTGGCAGCTAAGTCCACAACCTCTACTGATGAAGTTCAGGTACTTCCTATTCTCAATCCTGAACCCTTATCTTTTGAACCTCCCAAGTCTGCACCCACAAAAGTCACAGAGCTCGCTGAGCTAATTAAAGAGGCTGGAGGTATGAATGAAAGAGCAAGAAAGCTGACAGCTCAACAACAAGAAATAAGAGATAAGGTGGTTGGTAAGATGGAGACCATTGCAGAGCTAGCAGAGAGAAAAAGAAAGGAGAGGCTAGCCACTTTTGACAAAACTACTTCTAAGAAATTCAGGAGTGGTTATCTAAAGTGGGCTGCTAAGCTGAAGAAAGACAAGATCACACCATCTCTGAACAGATTTCCTCATCATGATGCATGGGTTCCTAAGAAGCTCAATGATGCTTGGGAGACTGCAAAAAGGGAATTTGTGTATTCCTTCTATGTCAGTGGAGAGTTAGGAAGGGACAATGCACAATAAGTCTTCAACTCATGGTTGTTTGATGCCTATCCCAAACTCTATCCCGAGATCAGTGATGCTTGGAATGATGCCTTCCCTGATCAAGCTCTGAAGGCCCCTGAGCCAATCACCTACTGGCCTCCTCAAGATGCAACAGGTACTGTTGATAGAGAAAGGATCACTGAAGAGTGGACATCCTTGTGTGAGCATCTTGGACTCAGAGGACATTCGAAGGAGATAATGGAGAGGAAGAACGAGCTGAAGATTAGAGTTTTCAAGCAATATGGACTTGAACCTATTTTCGAGTCCATCTGAGAAGGTGGTATCTTTTGCTGGGCATTTGTTTATAAGTCCCAGGTGTGTTTAAGTTTGAGACTTTTAAGAGTTGACTTCATGTAATATGTACTTCATCATTTTTCAATGAAATGAACTCTACTGATGTTTTGCCCAAGATAATATCTCATTATCATTTAGGCTTATGCACTTGAATGTTTTACTTACAAAATCTGTGAACTTTGAATGTCATCTGAAGAACCTCATCTGAAAGAAGATATGTATTAAGATAGGTTCCGGCATAATCAAAAAGGGGAAAATTGTTGGGAAAATGTATAAGACTTATGTTTTGATTAGATGCCAACATGTTCCTTCTAAGTTGTTTTGTAAGTAAATTATTCAGTAGAGTTAGTACTTAGTCAAACAGTTCAAAGTGTTAAGAACTGAGTACAGTTAGTAATTACATGAGTGTATTTAAGAATGAAGTCTGCTGAAGATGAAGTCCGCTGAAGATGAAGACCGCTGAAGACTAAGTGATCTGAGAATAAGTCTAAGTCTTGAATGTTTTCTAAGTACATTCTCACTAAGACTAAAACTGTCAGGAGAGGACCAAGGTCCACTGATGGTAACTAACAATGCTAAAACATATTAAAAGCTGTTAGTTAATCTGGTTGGAATAAGGCAAAATGAATTTCAGTGAAGCTTACAATAAATGAAGGAATAAGAAGGTTCTCTCAGAGGAGTTCCACCTTAAAGCAAGACAAGAATCTGGGCATGCAGACTTAAGGTCCAATGAGAAGATGACACGTCAGTGTACTTACTGACAGCCGACCTGCCCCAGCCTGACAAGTACCAAAAGTCTTTCTCTAGCAATCTACAGAAAGTTGGGGAACAGGCATGGTCTTTCAACCATTTCTTGACAAGACTTAAAGCTTCAAATAGAGCCGTTTGAGCCAATCAGATACAAGAAGACTTACTTGAGAAGATTCAAATCCAACAGGAAGATTTTCAAGGAAGCCTATAAATACAGAAGGACGTGCACATTTCCAAGCACGGGAAACTCACAAGATCAAAGCTATCTCTACATTCATAACAACTAAGAAGCACTCGAAATTATCTTTGTTTCCCAAGTGTTTCACATTTGTAGAGAGCCTAACAAACCTTCTGTAACCAAGCTTAAAAGCTATATCCAAATCTTAGAAAGAGATAATCCAATCCTAAGCCTTGAGCTAAACTTGTAAGGATTATCTCAAAATAGTTGGAACCAAAACCCTACTCAAAACCCTACTCAGTGTTTAGGTTGAGAGCTAGTGTTAAGTGGTGTTAGTAAGCTGATTGTTGTATCAGTCTGAAAGCTGGTTTGTTTTGGGAACTAGGACCTGGAATTTCCTAGTGATCAATCATCCTAAGAGAGGATTAGTTGATCAGTGCACCTTGGCACTATAACACAAGGAATTCCAAGTGAAAGGAATTCTCCTGTTTGATCAGGACAGTGGACGTAGGAGATTCATCTCTGAACCACTTTATATCTTGTGTTCTTATTATCTGCTTTCCTAAGTGTGTGTTAATCTCAAAGTTTATCAAAGTAAAACAAGTTTTCTAAGTGCTCACTAATCCGCATCTGAAAACTAATTAGATAGTAGTTCAACTGAAAGTCTTGAGCTTTCAGTGGAGGTATTATCTCAGTAGACTTTCTCTCAGTAACTCTCAGCAGACCTTCAAGTCCACTGGCGAGTTATTGTCTTAAGTAATCTGATAAGTTTTACAAGAAGTTTTAATTTGTAATCACAGGTATATTCCCCCCCAACATACACCTGTTTGCTCGTTTCGGAACCAACACAAGTCACTGCCCTGCTTAGAGGCTGAGTTACCAAGTCAGTGCGAAGACTTGGAGACTCATGCTCTAAGCAACACAGTGACTCGAGATACTGAACTCTCGAGTCCGTTGCTTGAGCTGGTCAGTGAGAGAGATTCTCCCTGACCTGAATTTAACCAAAGTTTTCTTTTAACAATGCTCTTCAGTGAGCAGACTTTCTCTGCACTTTAGTAAATACTTAGAAGATAAGATCGCTCAGTTTAACAGGGTTCAGAGAATCAAGCTCTTACATCCACGGCCTGATTTCCACTAACTGAGATTCTTATTTTTAACGTGCCAAGGTGCACCCAGATCTACAACTCCAGATCTTTCTTCCTTTCTTCCTAACTCACAAAACAACTTACTACCAACAAACCTAACAATAGGGTTTTGGTTTCAGTTGGGTTTTCTCCAACTAGGTGAAGTTTTCCTTTACAATGTGTTAGCCTAAAGCTAAGATTGGGAAAAATCTCTCTAAGCTAAGAGTTACAAGCTGAACACTCATTTGTGTATATATGTGAACCCTAATGGCCAGTGTACAAAGTGTGAATCGTGCCTCATTATGACTCCCATACAATGCACTAAACACTCACACTTTCACAACTCGTAGGTGTTGATTTTTCTTACTTCACACAAAATTGTATACGCAGCTATGAGCTTGTATTTATAATGTGGATTCAAATGTAACCGTTGGAGGGAGTTACATTTGAATCCAACATTTAATGGTTTCAACCACTTTTCTTGGAATGCGGCCTTGTCAGTGTCAGATTTGCTGCCTTGTGCTGATTGGTCCACGTGGACTGAATCCAACGGATCTTTGACTCAGTGGGTTGACCAAGGCCCACTGATTTTAGGTAGCTTCATCCTTCACTGACGTGATGATCTTCAGTGGACTGAACGTCTTCAGTGTAGTTGTCCTTCGGGGACTATTTGAAGATCTCTCCAAGAAGTTTGTCATAAGGCTGAATGACAAACTTCCCTGACCACAGTAGCCTGACTCCTTCAGGGCCTACTTAATGCAGCACTGATCCTCCTGATCATGCTCTTCACTGAGTGGTCCACCTGACTTAGCTTATATCAGCCAGGTTTACACTCAGTGGGACATCCTTCAGGCTTCTCTTCAGGTTCAGGTGTTTACCGTGGCTTCAGTCAGATCTTCTTGTGATGTCATCTTGATTTCCTCAGGCTGTGTTGCTGAGTTCCCCCTCGCTGAGTTCCCCCTCAACTGAGTGTTCCCTCAACTGAGTTCTTCTCAACTGACAGCCTATTCTACTGATAAATAACCTAGCCTGACCTGAAACTAAAGATACAATCCTGACTGCTTTCAAACCTATTACAAGTTATTTTGGAAAATCATCAAAACTAAACATATCCCAACAGTTTCCCCCTTTTTGATGATTCCAAAACTTCTAACCAAATGATTTTTTTATTACAAGTTGAATGTCAGAACACATGTAATAGTTTGAAATATGCAGTAATTCCCATAGTTTAAAACATTTAAGATCTGTTCGGTTGACCATTTTTCTTAACAAAACTGGATCAGTGGTCATGTGAACAACCCGCTCTGATACCAATTGATGGTCCCGTTTTCGAAAATTTAAAATGGGAATTCAGGAGCATTTTTTTTTAAACAGCTTACTCAGGGAGTTCAGTGAAAGAGATGAAAACTTAAGTCACTGCCCTGTTTAGAGGCTGAGTTACCAAGTCAGTGCGAAGACTTGGAGACTCATGCTCTAAGCAACACAGTGACTCGAGATACTGAACTCTCGAGTCTGTTGCCTGAGCTGGTCAGTGAGAGAGATTCTCCCTGACTTGAATTTAACCAAAGTTTTCTTTTAACAATGCTCTTCAGTGAGCAGACTTTCTCTGCACTTTAGTAAATACTTAGAAGATAAGAACGCTCAGTTTAACGTGGTTCAGAGAATCAAGCTCTTACATCCACGGCCTGATTTAACAGGAAATCCACAAACTGGGATTCTTATTTTTAACGTGCCAAGGTGCACCCAGATCTACAACTCCAGATCTTTCTTCCTTTCTTCCTAACTCACAAAACAACTTACTACCAACAAACCTAACAATAGGGTTTTGGTTTCAGTTGGGTTTTCTCCAACTAGGTGAGGTTTTCTCTTACAATGTGTTAGCCTAAAGCTAAGATTGGGAAAAACCTCTCTAAGCTAAGAGTTATAAGCTTAACACTCATTTGTGTATATATGTGAACCCTAATGGTCAGTGTACAAAGTGTGAATCGTACCTCATTATAACTCCCATACAATGCACTAAACACTCACACTTTCACAGCTCATAGGTGTTAATTTTTCTTACTTCACACACACTTGTATACGCAGCTATGAGCTTGTATTTATAATGTGGATTCAAATGTAACTGTTGGAGGGAGTTACATTTGAATCCAGCATTTAATGTTTTCAACCACTTTTCTTGGAATGCGGCCTTGTCAGTGTCAGATTTGCTGCCTTGTGCTGATCGGTCCACGTGGACTGAATCCAACAGATCTTTGACTCAGTGGGTTGACCAAGACCCACTGACTTTAGGTAGCTTCATCCTTCACTGACTTGATAAGGAACTTCTGGCCCCAGAATTTCTTCTGGATCTTCTTTTGGTCTAAATGGGTCCTTATCCACTTCGAGGGATCAGACAACCATAGGGGTGCTAAGTAGATGAGATTTATCCATTTGAAATCTCTTCAATACCTTCTTTACGTAGGTCGACTGATGTATAAGAATTCTTTCTGGGAGATGCTCGATCTGCAGGCCGAGGCAGTACTTGGTATTACCCAAGGCTTTCATTTCGAATTCGGTTTTCAAGATTGAACTGGCTTCTTCAATCTCTTTGCATGTTCTGATTATGTTTAGGTCATCAACATAGACGGATATGATGTAAAAACCATTTTGCGATTTCTTCGTGAATACGCATGGGAAAGCTTTATCGAATGTGTATTCCTTCTTCTGAAGAAATTCACTAAGTCGGTTGTACCACATGAGGCCCGATTATTTCAGGCCATACAACGACTTCTGCAGTTTTATGCTATACATACTGGGGTTTTCACCATCCCTTATCTGAGGAATGTCAAATCTATTGGGGGTTTTCATATAAATGTCGGCATCAAGTGATTCGTATAAGTATGCGGTTACTACGTCCATTAATCTCATTTGGAGATTCATTTTAACTGCCAAAGATATCAAGTAGCGGAACGTTATTGGGTCCATGACGGGAGAATAGGTTTGATCGAAATCGATCCCGGGTCTCTACGAAAAACCTTGAGCTACAAGCCTCGCTTTATACCTCTCCATAGTATTGTTCTCATTTCGTTTTGGTACAAAAACCCATTTATATCCTACAGGGATAGCGCGCGGGGTTGTACGAACGAAAGAGTCAAATACTTGTCTTTTGTTAAGCGATACGAGCTCTGCTTCAATTGCCTATTTCCATTTTACCCAATCGGAGCGCTTCCGGCACTCAGCGATTGTTGGGTTCTGGATCTAGATCATTTATAATGGAAAGAGCAATTGACGCTGCAAATGTGTCATCAACGACAGTAATATTTCTATTATATGTTTCTCCCATATCTGTGAAGTTCACAGAGACTTCGATGTTTACGTCAACCAGACCTTTCTCATTTCTCATTGTATTTGGGTCTGGTCGTTCCATGGTCCTAGTGCATTAAATATTTTATGCACGTGCTTCATCACTAGGATGCTCGTCTCTTTGAGACTTTGAGGTATCTAGATGAATCTCTTCTAGTGATTTTACATTCGGCTGACCAGATTTGCTAGCTTTTCGTTTAGGTGTATTACTATCTCTTGAGGGTCCTTTATACTTTTGGTGTGTGGGGGCATGAGTACTAGTTTTGCTTGGGACCTCAACCCTTTGGGGAGCATTTACTGCAGATATATGCGATTTAGTTACACCTCTATGGTCAGTGAACACGTCTGGCAGATTGTTTGCTAAATTTTACAAGTTAATGATCTTCTGAAATTCTAGTTCAGATTGATTAGTGTGTGGATATAGATACTGAAGATTACTTACGTTCCACGTAAGCTCCCGACATTCATTCAATTTTGAATTCGGATCTCCCCCTAATGCTGGGAAGTAATCTTCATCGAATGTGCAATCAGGGAATCGGGCCGTTAATTGATCCCCAGACAAAGGCTCAAGGTATTTCGTGATGGATGGAGAGTCAAATCCGACATAAATACCGAGTTTCCTTTGTGGGCCCATAGAGGTCCGCTTTGGTAATGTTATCGGGACATATACCGCACATCCGAAAATACACAGATGGGAAATGCTAGGTTCTTTCCCACGCACTAACTGTAGGGGGGAATGATCATTATATGCAGTTGGACGGATTTGTATTAAGTAAGATGCATGTAGGACTGCATTCCCCCAGCATGAAGTAGGTAGTTTAGAGTTCATAAGCAATGGTCTCGCGATAAGTTTGATACGTTTTATTAGCGCCTCAGCAAGACCATTTTGGGTATGGACGTAGGGGACCGAATGCTCCACTTTAATTCCCAGGGCCATACAGTATTCTGTAAAGGCCTTTGAGATGAACTCAACATCATTATCCATGCGAATCGACTTGATTGGATAATTTGGGAATTGAGCTCTAAGCTCAATAGTTTTCGCAATGAGCTTCGCAAAAGTTTGATTGCTGGTGGACAGCAAACATGCATATGTCCACCTAGTGGAGGCATCAATAAGGACCATGAAATAGCGAAATGGTCCTGATGCTGGGTGAATCAGTCCGCATATGTCTCCTTGAATTCGCTCAAGGAAAATCGGAGACTCTAGTCCAACCTTAGTGCGCGACGGGCGCACTATTAATTTACCCTTAGAACATGCATCACAAATAAATTCATTAACAGGAAGGATTCTATTATTCGAATTATTATGACCAATTGAATTAGGTAGAATCCTACGTATCATATATTGTCCTGGATGACTTAACCGCTGATGCCATAATTTAAAGAAGTTCGGGTCATGAAATTTCATACTCATGGCTAGATGGAGATTTAACGGCCGGAGAGGAATAGTACAATCCAGGGGAGAAGAAAAGAAGTTTTTCTATAACTTGTTTACGACTACCTCGAGTAATAGTCATCAAAAGGTATTCGTTATTGTTCTCAGTTTCAGTTTCAATATGGTAGCCATTAGTTCTAATATCTCTAAAGTTAAGCAGGGTACACTTAGATTGTGGGAACAATAAGACATTATTCATTAAGAGTTCGGTACCCACGGGGAGGACAATGAGAGCTCTTCTGGACCCCACTATCAACCTACTATCATTGCTATTGTAGTTATACTCCCCTTACGTTTTAACAAGTTATGAAAATACTTCCTATCTCTTAAGATTGCATGAGTGGTGACGCTATCTACCAAACACAATCTCAATCCATCATGCCAGAGGAAATAACCCAAACCTAATAGCTGATATGTTTACTAGCCATGTATAGCAATATCCAAGTAAATTTAATAGACAGCGCTAAGGTAAACACATCGAAGCTAAAACATAATATTATCCATAAAATAAAATATCCAAAAGAAAGGATCCAAAAGCATAATTTTTTTTATCCAAACATAAAGTACTAAAACAATCAAATACGAAAATCACTCATCATTTCCAAAGTCCTTTGAGCTCGATGCCCAGAGGATCGACGTTGTCTTGGTCAAAGTCTGCTTCAGGCAGGCTAACATGGTGAGATTCGACTCTAGGGGCATTCCCTTTGTCGTCCTTCTGCTGCCTCAACCAATTGCTTGGGACTACGACACGTGCGAGACCAATGGCCTCCGCATCCGCATCTGTAGCAGGACTGCTTAACCTTGCCAGATTTTGGAGAGCGAAATTTGAGGTTCTGTGACCACCGGATGTACTACGACCTCAGCCTTTAACCCAGATCATCTTACTCTCTCTCCCCCTTTCACGCTTGCGACCAATCATGTAATTGTCCCTATACTGCTGCTGGAGTATAAGGTTGCTAGCGTGGAATGTTGATAGATTGTTCTGCATCAACTGGGTTACAATACGTTCCAAAGCAGGGTTGTACTCCGTTTGTAGACTTAAGGTCTTGGAAACGGAGTCTCAACCAATCGTATTATACCGGAGGGAGGAGTATATCGTATTGTTGTTGGAAACGGTCCTTCAGGGACTTCCACAACATTCTGGGGTCCCTGAATGAGGATCTGAAAAATAAATTCCACACTCAGGTGATTCATGAGAAAAATCAACGCTTTCGCCTTCAGGGCGTTAGTGGATTTCGAACCTTCAAGAATTTTTTCGCTCAACGCATTTAAGGCTAGATGGATCTCGACATCTAGCGCCCATGTTAGGTAGTTATTACCATCGAGAGCAAGTTCATCGAATTCTTTCATGGTAATATCATATATTTTTCACTACGATTTTAAAGTGACATGGTAAGAGTTGTGACCAATTTATTGACAACGGAAAAATAAGTATTTATTTGACTATTCTAGGGCACATAGGAGCAAGAATTGGGCGCCGTCTATCCAAAACATAAATTACGGTCCGATAAATACCGGGCGCCGCCTACCCGGGCATAATATGCGGACTATAAAAAATAAACTATGTGCGGAAGGAATAATGCATGTAAGATAAGTAAATCATAGATACATGCAAATTAAATAATATATTATGAACGATAATCACATGAAAATAATTTTAAGGAAAATTTACGACTTAATAAACATGCATATTCATGAGGCTAAATATTTCATTTATATTAATTAAATTTAACAAAATATTTTCAGGATTTTTAAAATAAATTAATTAGAATTTTGTGATACCTTAAAACGAAACTGAAGTTAGATTAGGGTTTCACAAAATTCCGGGGGGGAAAGCGCTACGTGCGACTAAGAGTGCACGAAAGTCGTGCACGATACACGTAGCGGAAGGGGAGAACCAAAAAATGAAGAAAATGAAAATCGGGGCCAGTCGTGCCTGCATGTGATCGCGTCCCCAGGGAGCAACTCCCACCCCCAATCGCGTCCTGCAGGCGCGATTGGGGCCGAATTTCTGGTAACCTCCTCCGATCGCGAAACGGGAGGGCTCGAAGGGGTGCGCCGCCTCGACACTGCGCACGGAGGCAGCGAGCGGCGCATGGAGGCTTCGCGCGGAGGTGATGGGCAGCGCACAGGGGCATTCCGCGGAGGCGACGGGCGGTGCACGGGGGCGACCTGTGGGCGTCGCGCTGGCGGCGACGGGCAGCGCCGCGCGGGCGTCGCACTGGCGGCGGACCTGGAGGCGACGGACAGCGCCGTGCGGGCGTGGCGCTGGCGTCGACGTGTGGCCTCTCGGCGAGTGACGGGCGGCGGTCGTTGCTCGTTGTTTCGGGTCTCAATCCAAAATTAATTTAATTTAATATACAAACATGATTCAATTAATTGCAAGAATAATAATAAATTGAATCCATAGCACTGGTACACATAAAAACATGTAATTCATGGATTACTTAATTCTATATGAGAATTAATTCACACAATTCATAGAAAATTAAATTTAGGGCGTACCGTTTAGTCTCGGGTAGAGTCTCGTGCTGATAACGTGTTGTAAATAAGTGCGTACAATAAAAGACGAGATTTGTTCACCCAATTCGTTGGGAACGACTACGTCTGGGGGCGAGTCAAGCCAGGAGTTTCACTAATATTCTTGTGTATGAGTATTTACAATTTTGAGTACAATGGTATATTTATAAGAGTAAAACCCTAGTTTAAGATATGAAGCCCATTGGTTTATTGGTCCATTAATAATGTCCATATCTAATCTTCTAAATTTGGAATAATAAATCTTCTAGATTTACAACATTACCAATCTTATTCCCAAGAGAGACATTCCACAAAGCTGTCATTTAAGTCCTTAATTGAACATTAATTATTCTTAGGTGATTTCAGGAATTTTCTAGAATCTTTATTCATGTGGACGCATTCACAACAATATAAGATCTACTATATATGCCTCTTGCATCACCCACCTTTAGATCATGTCGTGGGAATGCAGCCGATTTCCTCACATTGGTAAATTTAGAATTGTCTTAATTCTATTCTCCAACGCCGAAAAATATATACATTTGCTTCAACGATTCAAACGGGTAATGAGATATTAATCAATTAAATTAATTGATTCTTCAAGTTATCCTTTCATGTTTTAAGTTGTTGACTTGGTCGTAAAATACTAGCTTATACTAGCAATTACTCCGCAAGAGTATGAGATCACTGCAATATAGGTAAATATATAGACCAAGTAGTATTGAACCCGTGAAAGGATTTGTATACGAGTGAATCCCTGAAAATCTACGCGTCGTAGCTAATATGAATCCGATTTTGTTTTTAAAACTAATATCTAAAATTATCTTCTACGAATTACTATCTAGAAAACAGAAATAGAACTATACTAACTTCGGTTTGAAGTGCAAATGAGATGGATGATGTCTTGGATAGGAATCCCTACGTATACTAATGGAGTTGGTACGTTAACTAAAATAATCGTGGTGTTCCAAGTTAAAATACTAAGTGTATTATAAACTAGACAATCAATTTCCCTAATTTAGCACTAGAATTGTAAGAATTAAAGCTCAGAAATAATCTCAATACTCCACTCTAACAATTTACTTCACTAACCCACTAATCAAATTATATGTGTGGTGCTTAATTATTGAGGCCCTAATTTAACTAAGGTGATTCGGCCATCCTCCCTAGATAAACCGGTTGATTATACACCCCTTAAAAAACCCTCTCCTTAAGCCTATTCGTTGATAAAGAGTGATGCGGTCATCCTCTCCTTAACAATTTTCGTACTTAATTCTATGATTGATCTAGGGTTTATTATAATTATTCAATAATTAAGAGAATTAAAACTATACATCACGAATTATCCTAATTACGTACCAATATCATAATTCAACGAGTTCATCCTATCCTAAGCATACAAGGGTTTAGCCTAGCATGGTAATTATGTAAACACAAGCAATAATGATGGAAATAATCAAAGACATAATTAAGAAATTCAAGAACATAAATCAACTATGAATTTAATTGAATCAAAATCAGGAAATTAATCTCTAAAAGTATCAATAAAATATGGAAAAAACAATCTCAATCTCTAAAATTATAAAAATTAAAAGATAAAAAATAAACCGTTCAATAGATTAATCGTTTTGTGATGTTCGTATGTTGTAAATATCTAAACTCATCTAAAAAAACCTTTCCAAATTCCCAAAATCACCTTCTTGCCTTCTTCCTATTCGAAAAATGAGTTTAGATATGTAAAATAAGGGTATGGGGATGTATTTATACGATTTGAGCCAAAAATTCCCCGCAGGGGTCGAGCACCTGATGCTCGCTCAAGTGGCGGTTGAGTGCCGCTCGAGCGCCGATTCTTTCCAGCACGCCAGGGTTGCTCGAGCTCCAGTGGTCGAGCACCTCACGCTCGAGTGACTGGCGGTCGAGCGCCATCTTCCTCCAGAGATTCCTACGCGCTCGAGCCGGGTGCGGTCGAGCACCTCGCGCTCGACCCCTTGCTCGAGTGGTCTATTCTTCCAGGGTCGCACACCCGCTCGAGTGGTACTCGAGCCTTGCTTGAGTAGTTCTCCCTTTTCATGCCAAATGATACTTTTCTTTATCCGAACTAACATTTTTCGTATTTCCTTTATATCTTCTCATCCGGGAGTCCGTTTGAGTCGATTCAAAGTCCTACGAACTCCTTTTTTCGCCCTCTTTCCTAAAATGCACACCAAAGAGGCAAATTGATGAGTTTATGCAAATAGTACTCAAATAACTCAAAATACTCACCAAAACACTCAATATGTGGATTAGTCGGGTAACAAAACATCACAATTTCACGTCTAATCAACCCCCCCCCCCAAATGACCATATTGCTTGTCCTCAAGCAATGAAATAATAAGTCAAGTGAAATTATTAGAAATGAATTCAAGTACCAAATCATGCAAATATTATTTTCAAACTTTAAAGATCAGTCACCCATACACAAACTAATCTTCCTTTCTCTTACTCATGGGTAATTGACAATAAACCACCAAATTAAAATATGGACGTGCTCTCGGCGGTGTGTTTCACTCCCTCATAAGTGTTTATCAATAAATCGGGACACTCTCAATCAATCATTCACACAAATTAGTAACCATAGGCTTGCAAGCACTCTCAACTTCGACCACAACTAGAATTCACGTCGAATAAAAAAGGACTTGTTCAAAGGTGTAATGTAAGGCTCTTTGAACAGGTGGGGTAAATGTATAGGATAAACTGACTCAAGTGAAAGGAGAATAGAAAATCATAGCTTTGGTATTTCAATTCAAGGAACATAACTCTTCTAATATCTTCATACAATGCACTTCCAATACCATCTAATCAACACCTCAACTCCTTTTCTTCTAACTCTTTTCACTTTTTTTTCTTCTTTCAATGCTCTTCCTATTTTTTTTTTCAAACTATATATGAGCTCTTATTTTCTTTTGCTCATTCTCAATTTTTTTCATTCTTCCCCACTACTCACAAATTCATTACCACCTTTTCTCATGCTCACTCAACCATACACAATTCTACATCAATCAACTCTACCCTCTTTCATTCACAACTTTTCCTATTCTCCACTCAAATTGGGACAAAAAGAGTTTTAAGAAATTGGATAAGCTCAAATGTGCTAGCAAATAATAGGCCCAAACTCAAACGGGCTAACAAGAGATTAATGTCATTGGTTAGGACATTTTTGGCTAAGTGACTTATCAATTAAAAAATATCCTTAGATCACTTCCGGCATTTCATACTAGACACATTCAAGAAGCGAGAGTACCCACAAATTCTAGCACCTCTAAGGTGAAGATCCACTCACAAAGAATGAGATTAACTTGATGAATTCTAATCTCTTTAAAGGCTTAAACCTCACAACTTTTCACATCCATGCTAGACCTAGTGACTTCATCATCATTACCAAACAAGTATTCAAAAGAAAAAATTTGTAAGTGCACGACTTCCCTTTCAAATCCACTCTACTCACAACACACACTTTCTAGTCCCTAACTCAATTCCTCAATCACCAACTCACCAATTCATACTTAATGATAAAAAATCAATAAGCAATCAAGGAAGAGTTAATAAACATGAAATTATCCAAGAACCACATAGTTCAACAAATACTCAAATTCACCACAATACATGCATGCCCCAACATACGAAATATATGAAAAAGGAAACTCAGAAGGGAAGAACGTACCTTTGGTGGAAGGTAACTATGGTAAAATATGTAAAACACTCCACCCCCAAACGTAGACTTTGCAAAGCAGTCTAAGTTTAGGGTTCGGGATTACCTCATGTGCATATTTCTCGATTCTCACTTAGCACTCTAACACCCTTCTTTTGTTCCTTTGAAGTACTCCACGCTATCATTCTCTTGGAAACTCTTGCACTCTCAATACAAACCTACAATCAAAACACTAAACAACGAGATTAAACATCACACAATCACATAAATAATTAGCAGAAAACAAAATACACAAAAGCAAGTAAAAATTAGTTGTCTCCCATTCAACGCTATTTTTAAGGTCCTAATGCCGGACCGAGCTCAAAAGAGCTCAAGACTCATTAAGCTCGATGTTACTTCTCGTATCCTCGTAAGAGCGGTGATAGAATTTCTTCACCAGGAGGCCATTTACCTTGTATGCTCTTCCATCTTTCGGTAGTTGTTTTAATTTCTTTTTCTCTTCCAATGGAGGTGCCTTGTCGAACATCTTCTCAAAAATCATCTCCTCCAAGTCCATTCCTCCATTTTCCTCCACTTGCTTCACTTTCACACACTTCAATTCCACACTGTCTTTCTCCATCGGATACTTCATTGCCTCATAGATGAAAATCTTCGCTTCTTGATCATCCACTTTCACCGTGATTTTTCCATTTGCTACATCTAACACCATCCTAGCTATAGCCAAGAAAGGTCTTCCCAAAATCAAAGGCACGTGCTCGTCCTCCTCCATATCAAGAACTACGAAATCAGCTGTGAAAATGTGATCACCCACCTTCACAAGGACATCATCAACCACACCTTGAGGTCTCGTGATAGACCTATCAGTGAGTTGAAGAGTCATCACCGTCGATTGAAGATCAACCCCGTCCAACTTCTTAAACAGCGACAATGGCATCATATTTATGTTGGCCCCTAGATTGCACAATGCCCCTTCTTAATTCCATTCCCGATATCACATAAGATCGTGAAACTCCGGGATCCTTCAACTTTGGGGGAAGAGATTTGTGCACCATAACACTCACTTCATGGTTCAGCTGAACTAACTCTAGCTCGTCACTCTCCTCTTCTTGGAGATCAAATCTTTCAAGAATTTTGCATAATTAGGCATCTGCTCCAAAGCATCATAGAACAGAATATTGATGTGCAGCTTCTTAAAGACTTCAAGAAACTTCGCGAACTTCTCATCTAATTTCTTCTTCATGAATCTCTGAGGATAAGGAACTGGAATCACGGACTTGGGTACACCCCACTCATCTCGTTTTGATTCCTTGATATTTTTCTTAGCCTCTTTTGCCTTCTTCCACTTGGAAACTCGCTCTTCTTCCACAATCCCTTCTTCCACCTTTTCTTTCTCACCATCCATCTTTTTCCTCTCGCTTTCTTCCCCAACCTCTCTATGAATTTCCTCCACACCATACTTCATGCCCCTCGAGGAAGTGTGTTATCATACCAATCATTGGATATCCTCGTTAGAGAAAACGGAAATAGCCGGAGCTTCTTCGCGTCCTCCGACATATCATTTGTAGTCAAAAGTAGATGCTATCATCAGGAAGTTCCTGAGATGAGTGTGTGGATTGTCCTTCCCTACTGCTCCCTTAAACTGATTTTCCAAAAGTATCTTTAGGATACCGGGAGAAATTGATAAGTTATTCGCCTCCACTGGTGGCAGGGCTACTCCATCATAGTACCGTTGAGGCTGAGCCTCAAACATCCCTCTAATGGCCATTTTCAGAGGACCTGTGTTCTGAGGAACTTGTTGTTGGTATACTGGTAGTAGAGGTACTTGTGGAATATCAGGTTAGTTTTGGATAGGTTGTGGTGGATAGTAGGGTGAATATGGTTGATTGTGGTGTTGGTAGACTGTGATGAAAGGGATGTTATTGTTCTGGATTTGGTTTAGTACGGGGTTATTTTGGTTAGGTGGGTTTTAGTTTTGGAAAGTGAGGTTCTGGTTGTTGTTTCTCCCTTGGGGTACTTGCTTCTTACCGTTCACACCGTTCACTCCTTCCATCTGTTCCTTATTCTGATTGAGCCCTTCCCCATCTAAGTCCAAATCTCAGCCTATATCCAGATTCACATCATCACTGACTATCGTAGTCATCCTTCTCTGAAAGGTTATATTCCTTCTGGCTATAGTCTCAGGATCTAGCTTTGTTCTATCAATGCTCGTTTCTCCCTTAAAGCGTGTTTTCATTAACCTGAAACTTCACAAAGAAATATCAAAACTCAATTGGCTAATAAACAAGAAAACATAAAAGAATGAACTCACTACTAACTACTAAACTATTTCCAAGTTTCACTCAATGAGCATACATCGCCTCCCCGGCAACGGTGCCATTGACTTGGTCGTAAAATACTAGCTTTTACTACCCCACAAGAGTATGGGATCACTGTAATATAGTTAAGTATATAGACTAAGTAGTATCAAACCCGTGAGAGAATTTGTATGCGAGTGAATCCCTGGAAATCTACGTGTCGTAGCTAATATGAATGTGATTTTATTTTTAAGACTAATATCTAAAATTATCTTCTACGAATTACTATCTAGAAAACAGAAATAGAACTATACTAACTTCGGTTTGGAGTGCAAATGAGATGGATGATGCCTTGGATAGGAATTCCTACGTATACTAACGGAGTTGATACATTAACTAAATAATCGTGGTGTTCCAAGTTAAAATCCTAAGTGTACTATAAGCTAGGCAATCAACTTCCCTAATCTAGCACTAGAATTGTAAGAATTAAAGCTCATAAATAATCCCCATACTCCACTCTAACAATTTACTTCACTAACCCACTAATCAAATTATATGCGTTGTGCTTAATTATTGAGGCCCTAGTTTAACTAAGGTGATTCGGTGGTCCTTCCTAGATAAACCGGTTGATTATAAACCCCTTCAAAAACCCTCTCCTTAAGCCTATTCATTGATAAAGAGTGATGCGGTCGTCCTCTCCTTAACAATTTGCGTACTTAATTATATGATTATTCTAGGGATTATTATAATTATTCAATAATTAATAGAATTAAAACTATACACCATGAATTATCCTAATTATGTACCAACATCCTAATTTTACAAGTTCATCCTATCTTAAGCATACAAGGATTTAGCCTAGCATGGTAATTATGTAAACACAAGAAATAACGATGGAAATAATCAAAGACATACTTAAGAAATTCAAGAACATAAATCAACTACGAATTTAATTGAATCAAGATCAGGAAATCAATCTCTAAAAGTATCAATAAAATCTGGAAAAAAACAATCTCAATATCTAAAAATATCAAAAATAAAAGATAAAAACTAAACCGTTTAATAGATTAATCTTTTGTGATGCTCGTATGTTGTAAATCTCTAAACTCTTCTAAAAAAACCTTTCCAAACGCCCAAAATCACCTTCTTGCTATGTTCCCCCTGGAAAAATGAGTCTAGATATGTAAAATAAGGGTGTGGGGATGTATTTATACGATTTGAGCCAAAAAAATCCCCCGCAGGGGTCGAGCACCTGATGCTCGCCCGAGTGGCGGTCGAGTGCCGCTCGAGCGCCAATTCTTTCCAGCACGCCAAGGTCTCCCGAGCTCCTGTGGTCAAGCGCCTCGCGCTCGTGCGACTGGCGGTCGAGCGCCATCTTTCTCCAGAGATTCCTACGCGCTCGCGCTCGACCCCTGGCTCGAATGTTCTATTCTTCCAGGGTCTCACACCCGCTCGAGTGGTGTTCGAGCCTTGCTCGAGCACTTCTCCCTTTTCATGTCAAATGATATTTGTCTTCACCCGAACTAATATTTTTTGTATTTCCTTCATATCTTCTCATCCGGGAGTCCGTTTGAGTCGATTCAAAGTCTTACGTACTCCATTTTTTTTTGCCCTCTTTCATAAAATACACATCAAAGAGGCAAATTGATGAGTTTATGCAAATAGTACTCAAATAACTCTAAATACTCACAAAAAGCACTCAATATATATGTGGACTAATCAGGCAACAAAACATCACAATTTTAAGTCTAATCAGCTGTGAGGTATGAGGCTGTGTCTATAATTGTCAGATTTTGGTGGGATAGAAAGACAAAATGAGTTATATTATGAGTTTCATGTAGTCATCTAAATTTGGCGGGGCTTGAGACTATTTAAATTTGGATCTCTTAAGCAAATTAACAAGGATATAAATTCATTGTTGGCTTTATTGAACGCAAAGTGTTTCCTAAGTTGCTTATTTTGCAAAAATTCTATTATATATATTGGTCACCATTCGTCTTGTTATTTTAGTAGGAAGTTGAAAAACTATATTTTTTGGTGCGGATACTTCTGTTTTTAGAATATAAATGACTCTCTCGCTGCTCTAATATAAATTATTATCTTTTTTTTTTACTAAGAAGTCATATATATTCTATACATTTTCTTAATTAGTTTTCTTCATTTTTTTAAGAACACATTTTCTTGATTAACTGTCTTATTTTTTAACAATGTTCTAAATAAAAAAATTAAGGCACTTATAGTAATTTCAATTGTTGATCGTCTATTGTGTATTGTATGTGTACTGTGAATATTATGTGATTTTTATTTTAGTGCAAAACTCAGAAAATAAAATGGGATTTGATGCAGAATATATAAAAGGGATATTGTGAACTAGTTTTATCGTGAAACTTATTTGCAATTTATGTGTATTTTAAAAAAATATTAATTGTTTTATTAACAAATATTAGTCTGATAGTAATATTGTTTAATGAAACAATTAATACCGTTTTTAATTGAATAATAAAATTGATTTGTATGAGACTTGCTCGATTGGAAACACAGCGAAATTTGGCGCATTCTCTGATACACCGAAACTTTTGTACAAATTCAAAACACAAAGAGGATTTCAAATTTTACCCTTAACTAGAATAGAACCCTCGTGATACGCGGGGTCGAAAATAAATTGTGTATTAATTTTAATTTAAACATTTTAATCAATAGAATATTATTGTGTATTTAAAAAAAATTGAGTTTATAACAATTTTTATTCATCATATAATTCTCGAAAATGTAATAGATAAATTCATATTAAATTTGGAATAAATATTTTTCGTGATTCATATTCACAAATTTAATGAATAATAACTTTTAAATTTTCACACTGGGGAGTCGATCAGTCAATTGAGAAAAATCAATTGTATTTGAGTATATGTATAGAGTGAAAGTAGTTCATACATGAGTAATTGAAGAGTATTAGTTATTTTCACTTAAGAGTGTTAGTTTATTCAATAAACAACTAATATTATTCAGTGAAAACAACTAATATCATTCAAAAAAAAAAATTAATAGTTTTCTTTAGTGGAAATAACTAATATTTTTTCAATGGTTTATGTATAAATCATTTTCATTCTATAGGCAAAATATTATATGAAAATAGTTCATAATAGACTTATCATGAAACAATTTTAAAGTATCAAATATTTGATCATTAGTATAAAAAATATCATCAGGATTATTATTAATATAGTCACTGGTATTATATTGTAATTGTTGTAAATTTTCTTGAACTCGGATTAATAATACTAATAATAAAAAAAATTATACTCCTGATTAAATATGTGTTGGGACATTGTCAGTTTTGATTAAGATCCCAAAGCCCCTGAAAAGATGATTGCCTTAATCTGTCTTTGTCAGGCTAGTCTTGGTTAGGATTAGTACTTAGTCATTTTACACTTCACAGGTACTCAGTGAGAGGAGAACTCACTGGAGACAATCAAAACTCAGAGCCTGAAGACAAAGAGCACCATCCTGAACTTATGGCAGTCCTCTAAGCTGGCTGAGTAAGTGTCAGTGATGAAGAGTATGACCCTGAGGTCATTACTAACTCAGTCCTGAAGGGAACAGGATGTCACTGAGTTAATGGGAAGACTTGGAGTAGAGCCAAGCAATGCAAAAGGAATTTCAGCGTCAGGACAAGACTGGTGAGCTCAAGACAAAATGAACTTAATAAGACAAGCCTGAAGCTCAGGAATAAGTTCTGACATTCTCACCAACCTGATGACGTGGACCAATCCGAGAAGGACACGCACGTACGGAACCTGACATGAAGACTGAATTCAGACTGCATATTCAACGGGCAAGCATTCAATGTGCATTTAATGCAAATACCAAATCCATGCAAGGACGGCTGCTGCATGAAGATATGTCCGTTTGAAGCCACTCTACATAGATGACTCGAAGGCTATCACTCCAACGGATAGTTTTTCAAATCACCTATAAATACAGAAGACCTTGAACCCATTCAAGGTTACGGGAAATTTCCAAGCCAGAAATTACTCAAACTCTCAAGCATTCAAAAGCATTCAACCATTAAGAGAAGCACTCGAAACCTTCTAAATTTCCCAAGTGTTTCTCAGCAATTGAGAGTTATTCTGTATTCCAAGAGCTAATTAGAATTATCTTAAGCTTAGAGAGATTATCCAATCCTTAGCATAGCTTTGCCTTGTAAGGATAATCTCAACCTAGTTGGAATCCAAACTGAAACCAAAACCCTAAGTTAGGCTTGTTGGGAGTAAGTCAGTTAGAGTGTTTGTAAGTGGAGTTGTAAAGATCAGTGAGGATAGCTGATCTTGGTGCACCTTGGCACGTTAAAAAACAAGAATCCCTTGAGTGGATTTCCTGTTAAGTCAGGCCGTGGACGTAGGAGCTTGAGACTCTGAACCACGTTAAACTCCTTGTGTTCTTACTGCTTTGATATTGTGCATACTTGCTATATTACTTGTTCATTCATCGCATTCAAGTTTATCAGGTCTGAATCAATCAGGCTGATCTTCAAAAGAGCACTGCCCTACTAAACACCTTTCAGATTTGAGTAAAATAAGTTTTTCAGAAAGCAAACTAAACAAGACTTTAAACTTTCAGGGCTCAAACATTTCCGCACTGAACTTGAACTGATAGTTAGCCAACTGACCCGCACCAAGTGTAGTCAGTAGGTATATTATCAGCTCCTAGTTCTTTACCACTCTGAGTAAAGGGGACTCAGTCAGTTTTAAGTTAGAAAAATTGGTATACGTGTATTCCCCCCCCATACACGTATTCCTCAGTCTTGTACCGGGACCAACAAGTGGTATCAGAGCAGTGGTTCGAAAGACCACTGACTTTGAATACTAATAGTTTCAGAGGAGAAACTGTTGGTGGTCACTGAACAGATCTGAGTTTGCTTTTCATAAAACTTGCATCATCATGACTTCGAGGAGACTTGAAGCTTCGTTACCTGAATTCTATGTGTCTAACTTTGTCTATTGGAAGTTCAGATTAGAAGCACATCTAGATGCCATCCATGACCAAATGCCGCGTGTACTCAGGGAGGGACAGATCAAGATCACTATTCCTAACGTCAGAGGACTGGGATATGAGTATCTTGCGATTGGCGTGCAGGTTCCTAAAGAAAGGAAAGATATGACCAACGATGAAATCAAGATGGTGGGACTTGACAACGTCGCCATAAACATCATCTTGCACACGGTGCCCTTCGAGGAGTCAGCCAGGCTGATAAACTTAAAGACGACAAAGGAGGTCTGGGATAAGCTGACAAGGATGTGTGAGGGATCTGAAAAGATCAAGGAGAACAAGAGAAACATTGCCATTCAGAAATTCGAGGCGTTCGAGATGCTGCCTGACGAGAGCATAGATCAAATGGAGTCTATATTCATCAAGTTGATGAATGAGTTAGTGATGCTGGACAAGGATGTCCCAAGGAGAGATGTTGCTTCAAAGATCCTGAATGCCCTTCCTGAGAGATGGGACAACAGTGTAATTATGCTTAAGAACACTCAGGATATGAGTAACATAACTTCTGCTTTACTTTTTTCAGAGCTCAAAGCGCTTGAATTCGACCTTAACAAAAGAAAGAAGAAAGTACAGTCAGAAGAGGAAGTGAAGGAGAAAACTCCTGAGAAAAGTGTGGCGTTCAAGGCCAGGTCTGAACCTGTTGAGCCCTCATCAAATTCTTCATCAAAGTCACTGATGGAGATGAGCAGGGAAGAACTCGCTGAGGAGTACAGCCTGATGGCCAGACGATTCGACAAGCTCAATTCCAGGTTTGGTCGTTATAAAAAGTTTTATCAGGACTCATGTGACAGGAAACCTGAAGGAACCCACCAATGCTCGAGGAGATATGAGGAGCGAAGGAACACTGACCAGAGGAGAGAACGTGGTGATGAAAGGAGATATTCTGAACCAAAACCTGAAAGAAGAGACGAACAGAGACGTACTCGCGATGATAGATATCCAACCAAGACTGAAAGCTCACCAAGAACCAGGGAACCTTACTCAAGGAGGAACCCTGAACCAAGAAGAGAAAGAGTAAGTGAGCAGGTAGCATGTTACAACTGTAACAAGATTGGTCACTATCAGTACGACTGCCCGGAGCTGAGTGCAAGGGAGAGAGAGGAAAGGAGAGCCACTAGGGATCTAAGATCTGCTGATCGGAGAGCGATGGTCGCTGAAGATGCAACAGATTCTGACGGTCCTGCTGAAAGGTCACCTAAACTCTTCTCAGATGACGAGTACGATGATGTCTCTCTGATGGCTAGGGATGAGCCTGAGGTAACATCAAATTCTGTTTGTGCTTCTTACACTGGTCAAAATCCTGAGCTTAGCTCAGAGTCAGTTAGAGAAATGAACCTTCAGATCTGTCTTGATCAATTGATGGTTGATTTCTCCAGACTGCAGGAAACTAATGTCTTCTTGGTAGAGGAGAACAAGAAATTGAGTACTGAAGTTCAAAACCTGAATGAACAACTTACTCAGTCTGATCTTAAAGAATCAGCTCAAATTGTGAGACTAACTCAGGAGATTGATTTAATCAATGCTGAGCGTCTTCCAAGAGAGAAGATTCTGAAGGAACTGGCTGAGGAAGAGCTGGTCAGGAAGGAAGAACTGAAAGTACTTAAGAGTAAGTTTGATGACCTCTTTACCAGACATGAAATCCTGAAAAAGAGTGAGGACTCTCTCAAGAAAAAGGTTGCAGCAATGAATAAATCCTCAGTGGCTAGAGAGAAAATAAATAGCAACCAGATACTTGGGAACAAGAAAAAAAGACTTGGATATGTTCCTGAGAAATCCTCACAAGGTCAGTCTCATGTTGCTTCAGGGAGCAACACTGAGAGGGTATTTGTTCAGACAGGCCAGAGTGCACCTAAGGTTGTGCTCCAGGCCCGTCAAACTGATAAGGGCAAGGAAACCGTTGACACAGTCAGGGTTGCTCCTAAGGTAGCTAAGTCAAAACCCAAAGGAAAGGCAAAGCACCCTACGGAAGCCCCTGAGAGCTCAGGTCAGGGAAAACCTCAGCGAAAGCAGAGGAAGACTCAGGCCAAGAGCCCTCAGACTGGTCAGCGAGGGTACCATCATGCTTGGCAATACCAACAGGGAAAGCCAAACATGATGACACCCCCGTGGTTTTGGCATCCTGAGGCCTTTAACTGTTTTCCATTTCCTCACTTGCCTAGGGGGAATAGAAATCAGGGTCCTTATCAAGAACAAGGCCCAAGACCTGCTGCACCCAGACCTAGGAAGAACAGGAAGCCAGCCCGAAAGGCACCCACTCAGGCTCCTGTGAAGCCTAAGTCTAACACTTATACACCATCTTCCTCTAAGGCAAAGAAGAAGAAAGTTGTGTATGTCGATGTTTCAGGGAGACAGATTTACCACTCTGAGGCAATCAGGGTTGTGAAGCAAGTCTGGATCCCGAAAGGTACAGCTGACACGATAGGACCCAACACCCAATGGGTACCTAAAGCCTGATTCGCTTGCAGGCGGCTGTGGATCACAACAAGAGGAGAGGAGACTCAATCAAAGCTGTTTGGTACCTAGACAGTGGTTGCTCAAGGCACATGACTGGAATGAAGAGTCTTCTCCAAGAGTATCAAGCTAAAGATGGTCCACAGGTAACCTTTGGTGATAACTCAAAAGGTGTTACTAAAGGTTTTGGTGTTCTAATCATAGGTACAGTCAGAGTGGAAAATGTGTCCTTTGTGGAAGGACTGAAGCATAACCTGCTGTCAGTAAGTCAATTCTGTGACAAAGGGTTCAGTGTTGAGTTTTCATCGAATACATGTTCAGTCAAGGACAAATCAACACAGGTGCTTCTATCAGGTATAAGGAAAGGTAATGTTTATCTCGCTGATTGGAGCAGCACTATTCCTAATACTTGTCTTGTTGCTAAAAGCTCTCTAGAGCTCAGTTGGTTATGGCATAAAAGATTAAGCCACCTGAACTTCAAGATTCTTAACAAAATTTCTAGACAGTCACTTGTTGATGGTCTACCTAATGAAGTTTTTAGCAAAGATCACGTGTGCAAAGCTTGTCAGGAAGGGAAGCAGGTCAGAGCGTCATTCAAAGAGAAAGCCTCTTATTCCACTGACAGGATACTTCAGCTCTTGCACATGGATTTATTTGGTCCCATAACACCTGTGAGTATGAATGGTAGAAAGTATACCCTTGTGGTTATTGATGATTATTCTAGATATACTTGGGTTATTTTCTTGTTAAATAAGAAGGAAACACAGGTGAAGCTTCCAGAGTTGCTCAGGAGACTCAGCAATGAGAAGAATCAGTCCATTACTAAGATCAGATTTGACAAGGGCACTGAATTTATAAATTCATATATTTCTGACTTCTGTAATGAACTTGGTATAGCTCATGAGACTTCTGCAGCTAGAACCCCACAACAGAATGGTGTCGCTGAAAGAAGGAACAGGACACTGAAGGAGGCTGCAAGGACCATGCTGGCTGAGTCAGGATTGCCCAAGAAATTCTGGGCTGAGGCAATCAACACTGCATGCTACACTCAGAACAGATCCATGCTGAACAAACAACATGCTCAGACCCCATATGAGACATGGAACAAAAGGAAACCTCGTATTTCTTATTTTCATGTATTTGGTTGTAAGTGCTTCATCCTCAACAATGGGAAGACCCAGCTGAAAGCCTTTGATAGTAAATCTGATGAAGGAATATTCTTAGGATATTCTGAAGTTAGTAAAGCCTTCAGGGTTTACAATTGTAGGACCCTTATTGTGGAAGAATCACCACATGTTGTCTTTGATGAATCTGCTAATGAGTCTAGGGCAAAGGTGTTGAATCCTGACACTGAGGAGGTCACAAGGAGTGTGACAAGGCTGAGCTTGAAGAATCAACCTGATCCCAAGATCAAGACTGTGCCAATTCCGAGATGGGATGATGATGACGATCAGGATGATGAATCAGGTGCCACTCCTAAGCCCAGCACATCAGGGATTGTTGAGCCTCAGACCGAGGAACAGGCTCAACCTGAGGTAAGCACCGTCTATGAAGATGATGTTGCAGCTGAGACGGTTCCTGAGTCATCTCATCAAGGGGGAATCAATGTTCCTGACATTGAACTTATTAATCCCTTTGGCATAGACTCAGGATCATCCCCTTTTGTTCAATTTCCTGAATTTTATGAACCTGTAGACACTAACATTGCAGGTACTTCAGGAACAACTCCTGGCAAGAGAACATGGCTAGAAGATCATCCCATTGATCAAATCATTGGTGATCCAACTGAGGGAGTCAGGACCAGGCGGTTCCATGGTGAGAGTGCATTGTTCTGTTGCTTTCTCTCTGAGCAAGAGCCTCAGAACATTGAAGAAGCTCTCACTGAGTCGAACTGGATCATTGCCATACAAGAGGAGTTGAATCAGTTCACAAGGAATCAGGTTTGGGAACTGGTAGATAGACCTAGGCATCAAGGTGTGATTGGTACCAAGTGGGTCTTCAAAAACAAGAAGGATGAGAATGGTGTTGTGGTAAGGAACAAGGCTAGACTGGTTGCAAAAGGGTATTGTCAGTCTGAAGGAATAGACTATGATGAGACTTTTGCTCCAGTGGCTAGGTTGGAAGCAATCAGGTTGTTCCTTGCATATGCAACATACAAGAAGTTCAAGGTGTATCAAATGGATGTCAAGAGTGCCTTCCTGAATGGTGTACTCAATGAAGAGGTATATGTTGAACAACCTCCCGGGTTTGAGGTTAGAGATAGAGTATACCATTTGAAGAAAGCACTCTATGGACTTAAGCAAGCACCAAGATCTTGGTATGATACCCTCTCTCAATTCCTGACAGACCATGGGTTCAAGAAGGGAACTGTGGATAGGACATTGTTCAGGATCACTGAAGGTGATGACATTCTCTTGGTCCAGATTTATGTGGATGACATAATATTTGGATCACCAAATCATCAGCTCTGTGAGAAATTCTCTAAGTTGATGACTGGTAAATTTGAGATGTCCATGATGGGAGAGATGAACTTCTTCTTAGGATTGCAGGTCAAGCAGACTGATCAAGGTATATTCATTAATCAGGCCAAGTATACAAGAGACTTGATTCATAAGTTTGGTGTTCAGAACAGCAATCCAGCCAGGATCCCTATGAACACAAATTGGAAGATGGATCCTGACACTGAAGGGACTTCAGTAAATCAGACTGAGTATCGTGGGCTGATAGGTTCTTTATTGTACCTGACTGCAAGTAGGCCTGACATTACGTTTGCAGTTGGTGTGTGTGCTATGTATCAGTCTGATCCCAAGAGAAGTCATTTGGAGGCTGCTAAGAGGATACTTAAGTATTTGAAAAGAACGGTTAATATGGGACTATGGTATCCTTCAGATGACAACTTCGAACTGACAGGTTATTCAGATGCAGATTATGGAAGTTGTAGGATTGATAGGAAATCAACCTCAGGGACATGTCAGTTTTTGGGAAGTAAGTTGATCTCGTGGTTTAGTAAGAAGCAGAATTCAGTGGCGACATCCACAACTGAGGCTGAGTATATGGCTGCAGGTAGTTGTTGCGCTCAGATTTTATGGTTAAGGCAACAGTTGAGGGACTACCAAGTGTTTGCTAATCAGGTTCCAATCTATTGTGATAACAATAGTGCTATAGCAATTACTCAGAACCCAGTGCTTCACACAAGGTACAAGCATGTGGATATTAGACACCACTTCATTCGAGATCATGTGGAGAAGAAATATATTAGGATGGAGAAGATTCACACTGACAGGCAAAGAGCTGACATCTTGACTAAGCCTCTGGCTGAAGCAAGGTTTATGGAACTGTCAGTGGAGTTAGGACTCTTAGATCCGGGAGAGCAGTCAGCGTAGGGTTCTAGGGGGAACTCAGGCCAGACTCGACTCAGCGAGGTATCAGGGTGCTACAATGTCTTCCTGACAGGTATGAGTTCTAACCTGACTCTTGTGAATTTCAAGCGTCTCCCTGAGTCCTTCGTCCTGAAAATCTTTATTAAATGCATTCCGTTCTCATTAAAAGCGCGCCTTTTCATATTTAAACCCACGCGCACGGAGCATTTAATGCTACAGTTACTTTTTCATATACGTGTCCGTTTTATACGGAATATGACTGACATGGGGTTTAATTGAAGCTGAGATTAATCCTGGCCCCTCATTTCAAAACCTTTCGAATTCAGGGATCAATCTCAACCCCACGTTTGAGTAACTGACTTAGTCTTATCAATCAAGAGTGCCATTTGAGGTTTTTACGCAAACACAACGCACAATCTGCACACTGAGTTTTCTCTTGCTCAAACACAGATAACTCTTTCGAAAAATCTCTTCTTTTCAAAACAATGGCATTCCTCGATTCCAACTGGACAACCGACAAGATCGTAGACGTTGTCGAAAAGAAACTGGTACACATGGAGCAAGTCATCTCCATGGAAGGTATCTGTCTTACGGTTGAGGAAATCAAACCCGTATTTAAATGGATTTCCGATGCCGGGTTGGAAACATACTTCACCACCCGCCCTATTTTCTTGCTCCCAAGAACAGTTGTGGAAGCATATTTGAATATGTTCTTGCGGAAGGGGGAAGTTTTCAAAAAAGTGACTGCGCTGAAGCCGACGGGAGAGAAGGACGGCGACGGAGAGCCTCTTTACAACACAGAGGTGGTCACTATTAACATCAGGCAGGCGGTGAGGGAAGTCTTCAAGTTGCCATCCTCAGGCATTAACCCAAAAACATACAAGGAAAACTCGGAGGGAGAATTCCTTGGGAAATGGACCAAGTCAGGGTCATCGGAGTTCAAGGCTCGTCAAAACAAGAATACTCTGAAGCCTGAGTACAGAGCGCTGGTGGACTTGGTGTCCAAGTTAGTGATGGGAGCAACTGGCTCTCACGAGCAGTTGAGTCTGCCCAAGCTGAGGCTCATGGGGGCAATTGCTGATGGAGTGGAAGCGAACTGGGAGCAGTTCTTTCTCGATCAACTCCATCAGGCAGGATTGGACAAGCTTACGCGGGACGAGGAGAAGAAGCACATTTCCGTCAGTGCCATCTTGCCATTCGGCACGAGGATGTCCATCCTGATTGCTCATGCTTGCCATGGGTATACCTTCGACTTTGAGGACAGACTCTCCTCAAAGAAGGTAATGTTTTCCTCACTGAGTGATACCTATTCAGTGCTAGGGCTGACTGATCCCAATGCGAAAGCAACGGGTCAGGCCAAAAGGCCAGCTGGTAAGGCCAAGAGAGTGGCAACCAGTCTCATTGAACGGGTAGATGAGCTCCTTGAGAGGAGTAAGGAGGGTGAGGAGGTTGCAGCTGAGGAGGTGGAGCAGCCGGAGGTGACCGCGGCTGAGAAGAAGAAGAGGGTGAAGATAGTGCTGTCAGGGAAGAGCACGAAATCTGGGACTGAGTCTGATCCCAAGAGGGCCGGGTCTGAGGCTGAGGGAACTGACGATGACGTCAGAAAGGAGGGTGCTCAGGGAGAGAGGCCCCTGAAGAGGCTTAGGAAGGGAATAAGAAAACCCCCTGCTAAGAAGCTACCTGAGGTGAGTGAGAGGGAGAAGTCAAGCTCTCATGGAGCCTCTGACTTGGAGGAAGTGAGAAAGACTGTCGAGACGGCTGAGTCGTTGCAGCCTGAGACAGCACCCACTCAAACACCCCCACACTCTGAAACCCAAACACCTTCCATCCATGACCCCACACCTCAAACTCCCCAACCCCCCCAAACCTCAGAGCCAAACCATTCTACTAAGTCAGCGCCTTCAACTTCACACATAAATGAGCCTGACCAGTCAGCCGAGCCGAACCTTCCAAACCCCTCAGATTTTCCCTCATACCCCAATCCCAAAGACTGTCCCAAATCCATTTCAGCTGTGGAGGATGAGTTCCTTGAATTGGAGGAGGAGGAGTTAGATGAGCACATGGCAGGAGGGATTCTGGAGAACACGCTCAGGGGGAACGCCACAGAATGGGCAGGAAAGTGCTGGCCTGGGCTATACAAGTACACTGAGCTGCTGGCGTATGTGATTGAGCTCAAGGTTTGGTTGGACTTCAAACAATCAAACATGCAGGAGCAACATATGCTGGTGGATGCACGTGGCTGGGAGCACTGGGAGGTGGAAGAGGCCAAGATTTGCTCGTTCTTTGGACTTACTAGCTGGCTTCAACTCTTGAACTTTGACAACCTGAAGCAGCTAGTGGCTGAAATGATGTCCAAGAGCAAGGCTGACCTCCTATCTGATGACGAAAAGGAGGATGAGGATGATGAAGGAGCTCAAGGTGGAGACCTGGAGAAGGTAGTAGAGGAGACTGCACAGGAAATTGGTGAGATGAACTCTGAGCCTCAGGCTCAGGGGGAATGTGATAAGAACACTGGTGCCAAGGGTGGACCAGTGGCTGAGGATGTTGTGAACATCTCAGCTGCCAATGAGACATCTGTCAATGAAGGGATTCCCTGCCCTGAGACAAGAGAGGAAGATGTTGAGGCATTCAAGGAGACTCTCAGTTCCGAGGGACTTGTTCCTAAGGTTCAAGTTAGCTTAGCTGAGCCTGAGGAGGCGGCTATGACTACTTCACAACTGCCTTCAGTGCACCTTGAAGAAGGGACTGATGCTGCAGGGGCTGACAAGGGAAAGCAGTCAATCACTGATGCGGCCGCTGATGATGAGGATGTGATCATAACCGGGGTCGGACGTGCTGAATTCACAAGCATAGTGGAGGTCAAGCAGGAGAAAACCTCAGAAAATCTAGCTGAACTTCAGGAGGAGGTAATGAGGCTACGAGCTGAGAAGGAAGAAGACTCCAAGGCCCTGGCGAAGCATATCAGGTGGACAAAGTCAGCTTACAACACCCTTGCTAACAGGGAGCTGATTTTGTTAAAGAAAACGATGACTGACACGGCCAAGTCAGTGAGGACTGAGAGGAAGCGCACCAAGAAGATGCTTAGGAACACTCTCAAGAAACTCGATGAGAGGGATGCGATCAGGGACGAAAAGATGAATCAGGCAGTGGACAGGCTTGCAGTTCAGACTGGAGCTATTGTCACTCAGGCCTTGAAGGACTCAGCGTCCAAACTGGAGCTGGAGTCAGGGAGGATGGATCGCACCTCTCAATCAGTGGCAGACATTTTGGCAAAGGCCACTGACGAGTCTGCAAAGATACTAACTGAGGCCAGCAGAGTCAGCAGTGAGTCCTTGAAGGTGGAGGAAAGGATCACCAAGGCTGAACAAAGTCTCCAACTCTCTATGGAGGTCTTTGAGAAGAAAGTTAATGCTGCTATCAGTTCGGTTTCGTACGCAGGCACTGGAATTTCGATGGGAGTTGAATTATTGAAGGAGGGAATTAACGATGTCCATTCTCTAGTCTCCTTCATAATCAACAGCGGATCTGACACATTCCCATCCGAGGCCAATGATGATGCCAAAAAGGGGGAAAAGAAGAAGAAAAGATCCCGCCCTGAGGCATCGGAGGAAGTCAATCAAGGTGAAACCGTTCTAGCTGACCCTGAAGCCAATCCTGAAGGAAACATTTTAAGGGTGAGGAAGTCAGCTAGGTTAGCGGCGGTGGAAAAGGAAGGAGGAGAAATTGTTGCCAAGCTGAGGGAGGAGGCAACAAAGGCAAAGGCTAATGAACCTTCCAAGCAACAACCTGAGCCAGTTCAGAGGTCGTCTCCCATGAGCTCAAGGAAGAATCCCATCACTTACTCAGGTGAGTTGGTTGCGGAGCTATGTGCTGAAGCATGGGGAGATCAATCTGAGAAATCTGAGGCTATGCGCAGAGCTGAAATTGCTCAGAAGGAGAAGATGCGCATCTTGGAGAAGAAGGTTGAGAAGCTGACGGATATCACTGAGCTTCAACAACGAGAACTGGATGATGCAGTGATCAGCTTGCTAAGGAGGAAGAAGGCGAAGCCTGAGCCCAGGAAGTACAGGAAGAAGCCAACAGTTATGAAATCAACAATTCTTCAAATCAGAAGGCCAGAATCAGGAGCAAGGGAAGTTTTTGTTGATGAGTTCGTCTCAGAGACATTGAAGGAGTTTTGGACTGATGCAAGGGATGAATTTGTTAGATTGTGGTTTGTTGTGAAGAGGTGGGGCGACACTGACGATATCAATGCCCACTTCACTGACTACATGATGGACAATCATCCTGAGCTATTCCAGAAGATCTTGGAGGAGGCTGAGGCAGCTCAAGTTCAAGTAAAGGCTCCTGAGTTCACCATTCGAGCTCCTCCCTTGGTTCCTGGAACTCAAAAGCATGATACAAAGGCCATTATGATGGAAGTATTGAAGATAGCCAAAGCTGAAGGGTACGTGAATCAACCTGGAAGACTTGACGAGCTGAAGGCAAGAGTTTATGCAGGATATGGACTCAAGCCTGAAATGAGATTAGTCTAGGTGTTCACAGGCTTCTTTTTAATAGATTAGATTCATTGTAATCATTTCCACATCAATCAATGAAATCTATTACTTTTGCCCACAGACAAAAACTCATTGTCTTTTTGGCTGTTGTTTAAAATATTGTACTTTATCAAGAATTGCTCTAACACTGTCTTATCTTATAGATAGGTTTATCTTGTTTCCTCTGAGTGTTTTGAGGATCTTTTCAGTGTTTTGGCATCATCAAAAAGGGGGAAATTGTTGGGACATTGTCAGTTTTGATTAAGATCCCAAAGCCCCTGAAAAGATGATTGCCTTAATCTGTCTTTGTCAGGCTAGTCTTAGTTAGGATTAGTACTTAGTCATTTTACACTTCACAGGTACTCAGTGAGAGGAGAACTCACTGGAGACAACCAAAACTCAGAGCCTGAAGACGAAGAGCACCATCCTGAACTTATGGCAGTCCTCTAAGCTGGCTGAGTAAGTGTCAGTGATGAAGAGTATGACCCTGAGGTCATTACTAACTCAGTCCTGAAGGGAACATGATGTCACTGAGTTAATGGGAAGACTTGGAGTAGAGCCAAGCAATGCAAAAGGAATTTCAGCGTCAGGACAAGACTGGTGAGCTCAAGACAAAATGAACTTAATAAGACAAGCCTGAAGCTCAGGAATAAGTTCTGACATTCTCACCAACCTGATGACGTGGACCAATCCGAGAAGGACACGCACGTACGGAACCTGACATGAAGACTGAATTCAGACTGCATATTCAACGGGCAAGCATTCAATGTGCATTTAATGCAAATACCAAATCCATGCAAGGACGGCTGCTGCATGAAGATATGTCCGTTTGAAGCCACTCTACATAGATGACTCGAAGGCTATCACTCCAACGGATAGTTTTTCAAATCACCTATAAATATAGAAGACCTTGAACCCATTCAAGGTTACGGGAAATTTCCAAGCCAGAAATTACTCAAACTCTCAAGCATTCAAAAACATTCAACCATTAAGAGAAGCACTCGAAACCTTCTAAATTTTCCAAGTGTTTCTCAGCAATTGAGAGTTATTCTGTATTCCAAGAGCTAATTAGAATTATCTTAAGCTTAGAGAGATTATCCAATCCTTAGCATAGCTTTGCCTTGTAAGGATAATCTCAACCTAGTTGGAATCCAAACTGAAACCAAAACCCTAAGTTAGGCTTGTTGGGAGTAAGTCAGTTAGAGTGTTAGTAAGTGGAGTTGTATAGATCAGTGAGGATAGCTGATCTTGGTGCACCTTGGCACGTTAAAAAACAAGAATCCCTTGAGTGGATTTCCTGTTAAGTCAGGTCGTGGACGTAGGAGCTTGAGACTCTGAACCACGTTAAACTCCTTGTGTTCTTACTGCTTTGATATTGTGCATACTTGCTATATTACTTGTTCATTCATCGCATTCAAGTTTATCAGGTCTGAATCAATCAGGCTGATCTTCAAAAGAGCACTGCCCTACTAAACACCTTTCAGATTTGAGTAAAACAAGTTTTTCAGAAAGCAAACTAAACAAGACTTTAAACTTTCAGGGCTCAAACATTTCCGCACTGAACTTGAACTGATAGTTAGCCAACTGACCCGCACCAAGTGTAGTCAGTAGGTATATTATCAGCTCCTAGTTCTTTACCACTCTGAGTAAAGGGGACTCAGTCAGTTTTAAGTTAGAAAAATTGGTATACGTGTATTCCCCCCCCCCCCCCCCATACACGTATTCCTCAGTCTTGTACCGGGACCAACAATATTCAATACTTTAAAATAATTTTCTGATAAGCTTATCATGAATCATTTTCATATAAAATCTACACAAATTTACATAGACGAAACACTTTAGAAATAACATAAACCGAGAAACGTGCATAATCAGCAAACAATTATGGATAAATTCAATCAAACATTCAGCACTCGTAAAATTAAAATGCAAGGAATCAAATCAAAATTAAACTATATAAACACTGTTAAAAACATTACAAAAAAGTATGAGTTTTTGTTTTTCAAAATGAGATTTTCAAAAGATAAAAATATCATGTAATTGGTTGTGGAAAAGCAAAGACATGAATCAACCTCGAAGGTGAAATTGAGATCTGGAAAATTGATGTGAGAGATTGTTGTAACCGTCCAAATTGATCTCTCGTGAAATCCAACATTAATAGAACTTCACATTTTAATAAAGAAAAAATAAGTGCAAATGAAGGAGAAGATAGATAGCAATGTGTGTTCCACCACTTGCACTGCATCCACTGTAAATTCCCGTGGAGATTTGGTTAGATGTGTAAAGAAAAAAGAGAAAAGAATTGTCATTGAGAATGGAGTGATTGAGATTTGGTTGAAGTAGTCAATGGAGATCTAAACCGTCCAATTTAAATTTTTATAGAATAACTACTGCAATTTTAAATTTTAAATTAAAAAAAAAAAACGACGCAGAAAAATGGGTGGAGGATTCAAAAGAGAGGGAAAATTTAGGATGGAGTAAAATTTTAATTTTAATTTACAAATAGATGCAATGTAGATAAAGATGAGCTAAGAATTTCATTGGAGATAAAACCGCCTTAATGACGTGTAAAGAAAAAAGAGAAAAGAACTGCCATTGAGAATGGAGAGATTGAGATTTGGTTGAAGTAGTCAATGGAAATCTAAACCGTCCAATTTAATTTTTTATAGAATAACTAATGCAATTTTAAATTTTAAATTTAAAAAAAAAACGACGCAGAAAAATGGGTGGAGGATTCAAAATAGAGGGAAAATTTAGGATGGAGTAAAATTTTAATTTTAATTTACAAATAGATGCAATGTAGATAAAGATGAGATAAGAATTTCATTGAAGATAAAACCGTCTTAATGACGTGGAGTCATGGAAATGCAGGATTTTAAAATAATGAAGAGCTAGATATACCACGTAATAAGGGGGAGAACTCACAAATATATATGATAAAGATTATATAGTGTATTCGTTAACGTTTCTTCCAATACTAGACCAAGTTCTTTTTAAGAACAATCATTAATTAGAAGAGATGGTACCTAGGCATCTAGCCATATAGTTTTTCCAATTGTACTTTTAATAATAAAGAAAAAGATGGATGTTTTTATCTAAAATCCAAAAGAGAAAATAATAATAACATGCTAATAAGGAAATATATATATATATATATATATATATATATATATAATATTAAAAAGGTGCATCATGCAATTCATATGTATTTTTAAACTGTAGTCGTTATTTTCGTTGAACATTTAGAAATTATTTTCACTGAAAAATCATAATTGTAAGTAAATGGTAATTATTTAGTGAAAACAACTATAATTATTTAGTAAAAATAAATCATTCAATGAAAATAATTAGTAAAATTTGACACAATGATACTTTTAATGTTGCATTTTGAAAAATGTCATCCAACACATTTCTTTTATAAAATGCCTATGAAGGTTGCACAAGGATCGCTCAAGAATTGCACATGACATTTAAAAAGAAAAATTGAGTGATATTTTTCAAATATAATATTAAAAGTAACATTTGACCAAATTTCTCAAATAATTAACACCAAATAAAAATACTTTTAAACTGCACTATAAAAGACCATGGCTAAAAAAAGTTGGTACATAGCTTTTAAACCTTTTGGACGTCCTACTTAGAGCTGGTCCTGATAAGTTTTAGGTGGGGGCGAAAAAAAAAAGTAAGCTCCTTTAAATTAATAGTACAAATAGTAAATTATTGTATTGTATTCACACATAAAAATAGAAACATAAGTATAATATAGGCTATGAAATAAATTTAACAGTAGGCCGCGGCTAATAACACCCGAACTTTTGCTCATCACACCCGAAATATTTATTTTACTAAAAAAGTCCAATGTAATTAGACTATTATACCATTTACCACTTAAAATCTATTAAAATATAAATTTTAGTTTTGCTCAATACACCTATTCCAATATTTTTTCTTGTTGATCGTGACTTTTTTTTCTCCCACGCCCAAACTATTTCTTCTTCATTCTTCACTCAACCACTTAAATCAATATTCATGATAGATGTCATGGAAGAACACACTTCGAAAAATACATGTAATATAAGATTTCTATGAGTTTATTGTTGTATATGGTATAAATCTATTGTTGTTTATGATAAATGTTCGATCAGTGTTGGTCAAACATTATAAATAAAGTTCGGCCGCTGTTGGCCAAACATTATGAACAAAGTTCGGCCACTGTTAGCCAAACATTATGAATAAAGTTCGGCTACTGTTGGCCAAACACAACAGTTAAATCAATAATTACATATTTGAGTTCTGCATTTTTTTCTTGTTCCAGTCTTCTGTGTGTGTGAGTGCTCTGCGTTTTGGCTCTGTGTGCGTGAGTTTGCTCTGCGTTTAGGGTGTGGGTGCGCGAGTGCTCTGCATTTTGGGTGTGGAGTTTTTTTTTTTTTTTTGGTTTTTGATTTGGGTGTGTGGGTTTATTTTAGGGTTTAAGATTTGAGTGTATGAAAATATTAAAATTTAAGTTGAGGGGTAAAGCAGACAATATATTACGGGTGTTTTGAGTAAAATAAAAAAATAGGCTCGGGTGTGAAGAGCAACGGGTGTGATGAGCAAAAGTTCGGGTGTTATTAGCCGCGACCTTAACAGTAATACAATAATATTGATAGTTATAGATTTAAATTTGTATTTTCCAACAATCTAAAATTATTTATAATGGTATCAACTTTAGAAATGCCCAGTAATAACAAAATTTGTGATGCATTATTTTTTATATTTCACATTTAATATTTATGTTTAGATATTATAAAGGGATAAATATAAATGACATATGCACATTTTTTTGCACGAATTGTACATGCAAATTACGTGCACAATCTGTAGGTGCACATTTTAGCACGATTCAAGTATGCATTTCACAATTCGTACATACACATTATATGTATATTGTAACTAATTAATAAAATTTCACAATATATTTTAATAGATAAAAAAATCTATTTTAAATTAATTAGTTATGAGATTTAAGCTCTTTATTAAAATAAAATTTTATTTTGTTTATTAAATATTATATGAAATAAAGATTAACGTAAATAAGATTTTACAGTACCAAAATGTGTGTTGTACATTCTTTTCAATATTTCATATGTAATAATTATGCATATACATTATAATAGAAAAAATATAAGTCGTATGTGCACAATACATGTACATTCCGTGCAAATTTTGTGCACGATCCGTATGTGCCCAATCCATACATGCGCAAGTGCATGATCTGTATGTGCACGTTTTATGCATGATCCATATATGTACGATTCCTGGTTCTTGCATACACATTATGTGTTTTATAAATTAATAATATTTTACAAAATATTTTAATAGATTGAATATATAAATTATATTAACTAGTCATTTTAATAGGTTGAATATATAAATTATATTAACTTAAATCAAATGACTAGTTAATATAAATGTACGTGTTTAAAATAAAATTTAAAATGAGATTTATACTATCAAAAAAATTATTTTAGCTTACCTCCATAAAGAAATGAAACATACAAAGAAGGATTTTCTCCAAAAGCGAAAAGGTAAAATTAAAAAATAACGAGTATAATATTATTGAAAATGCCCATGTTTGCACTGAAGATCGGCTGTTTTAAAAATCGAGTATTCGTCTCCTACCAAAATTTCGGTACGGTTCAAATATTTTATTTTTTGGTATGTATCAAAATGAATTTTTGGTTATAAATGGACCAGATCGGATCGATACAGAACAGAGTGGAGAAACTTATTTTTTTCGTTATTCTTTTTTTTTTAAATATTGATACACACTCACACAAATACAACACATCTTCAACACAATTAAGCATATACCCTTCAAGTTCAAATATAACACATTATATAATAATAGTGGTGCTCGGGGATGGGATTCAAGATGCCATTTGAAATGGAGGATTCGTCTTGGATTAGCTGGTTCATGGGGACTATTGCTTCTGTTCTGGTTCTGGATACTCTCTGTTGGCCTAATTCACCCTGGAGATTGCTTCAGGTAATTCATCGTTGCTTCTTTTAGCGAATGTTAATGTGTTTGATTTGGTCTTTTAGTTTGGTATTTAGTTCTGTTCAATCTCTACTAGAATTAATAGTGTCAACCTTGATCAAGATTATTGAAACTAATGCTCTGATATGATAATCATTTCAAGTAAAAAACAACACTAGTGGGTCTTTTCTGAGCTTTTCACACTATCATGTATTTTTGCCTTTAATGCAATGTTTATTCTTATGTTCTGTCCCTAGAGTAGCATATAGATATTACTTGGGTTTGCAGCTTGTTAATATGTAACTTAGTATTTTTGTTCATTTCTTCTGTAATCACTCCTAAAGGGATCTTGACTGTATTCTGGTGTGCTATAGCTTTAATTGGATTGTACATGCAAATTACGTGCAGAATCTGTAGGTGTACATTTTAGCACGATTCATGTATGTATTTTGCAATTCGTACATATACATTATATGTTTATTGTAACTAATTAATAAATTTTCACAAGATATTTTAATAGATAAAAAATATAATTTAAATTAATTAGTTATTAGATTTAAGCTCTTTATTAAAATAAAATTTTATTTTGTTGATTAAATATTATACATGAAATAAAGATTAACGTAAATAAGATTTTACAGTACCAAAATGTGTGTTGCACATTCTTTTCAATATTTCATATGTAATAATTATGCATATATATACTATAATAGAAAAAATATAAGTCGTATGTGCACAATACTTACATGCACATTCCATGCAAATTTTGTGCACACACGACCTGTATGTGCACGCTTTATGCATGATCTATATATGTACGATTCGCGGTTCTTGCGTACACATTATGTGTTTTATAAATTAATAATATTTCACAAAATATTTTAATAGATTGAATATATGAATTATATTAACTAGTCATTTTAATAGGTTGAATATATAAATTATATCAACTTAACTCAAATGACTAGTTAATATAAATGTAAGGGTTTAAAATAAAATTTAAAATGAGATTTATACTATAAAAAAATTGATTTAGCTTACCTCCATAAAAAAAAAAACAAACAAAGAATGATTTTCGCCAAAGGCGAAAGGAAAAAATTAAAAAATAACGAGTATAATATTATTGAAAATGCCCATGTTTGTACTGAAGTTCGGTTGATTTAAAATTCGAGTATTTATGTCCTACCAAAATTTCGGTACGGTTCAGATATTTTATTTCTTAGTATGGATCAAAATGAATTTTTGGTTATAAATGGACCGGATCGGATTGGATCGGATCGCTACAGAACAGAGTGGAGAAATATTTTTTTTTCGTTATTCTCTCTTTAAAAAATAATTGATTCGCACGAATACTACACATCTTCAACACAATTAAGCATATACCCTTCAAACTCAAATATAACACATTATATGATAATAGTGGTGCTCGGGGATGAGATTCAAGATGCCATTTGAAATGGAGGATTCGTCTCGGATTAGCTGGTTCATGGGGACTATTGTTTTTGTTCAGGTTCTGGATCCTCTCTGTTGGCCTAATTCACCCTGGAGATTACTTCAGGTAATTCATCGCTGCTTCTTTTAGCGAATGTTAATGGGTTTGATTTGGTCTTTTAGCGAATGTTAATGGGTTTGTACCCCCGCAAATTTCGTGAACTGGAAAAAAATGTTATTTTTATTTTCAATTTATAAATATAAATATTTTTTTATCTTATATATCTTTTAAATTCGATATAATATTAAAATTGTAATTATAATTCGACGAACAATAGAAAAATACTAAACATGAATAAATAGAAAATTTGAAGCATTCTAACTAATTCAAACATTCCATCTGAATTTATTATAACACAATATTACTTAAAATTAATCATTTCTGAAAACTTCTTTGTAGAGTACATTCGTTGTATACTTGCACGACCTTCCATTAGAATCAAGACAGAGAAATTTCGATCCTCTTTTACTTTTAACTCTCGAGACTGTACATATTATTGTCCATGTGTAAAAATTGATTTCGGAAGGTACACACTGACAGTGGACAAAGATTAACCTTGACTTTTATTTATAGTCATTGCAAAACACAAAAGAACCGGGAACTGTCTCCCTGAATTCTAAAAGGCAAAGCATCACCAGAATTAGTCAGGGTCATTCTGCAAATATATACCTTACTCTCAATATTTCTTCCAAATATGATTTTAGCTTCCAAAATATGATTCCTAAGTTTTGTAACGACCAATCTGGTGTCATTACATAGTCCTGACTTTTGATCGATATCTCTGAGAAGCATTACAGGGACACCAACCTTCAATACCAAATGGTAGTGTGGATCCGGAAAACTTAACCTAGTTAAAGTAATCAATAGAAAGCAGTTCTCAACGACCACCGGGTCTATACTCGGATCTACAAAGAGTATCAGAACTCAAATACTCTCTTGTTTCACCAGGTATCATAAAAACCTTCTCATTAATGCATTCCACTTCTCAGTGAGTTAGAAAAAGTATTGTTCTATCCTCAAAATAACCATGCGTGGGAATTTTTTTTTAAATTGAAGGGTATATATTTTTCTATATGGCAGCTATATGATCAACTACATCACAAATAAGTTTTTCTTCAGGAATCTGAATATCAGCAAAATCATCTCTGCTATTCTCAAGTTCACCATCTCCAATATTCAAAATCCAATCTGAAAACTCAGATATCTTATCAGAAGTAGATGAAGTTAGACACATGTATTATGGTTCGCGAACATTGTATGCTTAAGTCGACATACACATGTTACGCATCATAAAAATTATTATGGTTCGTGGGTATTTTTTTTTTTGGTATGCTTTAGCACATTATCAAATTTTTTAAATTTAGTACGATATTATATCATATTTTATATACATTTTGAGTGTAAAGAATATAAAAAATAAAAAATAGAGCAACATCAATATTATTAAAAATCATTCATAATAAAGATACTCAAATATAGAACACAACTATTTAAAAATATATAATAGATAATGAATAATTGTAACAACGCAAACATACTCAAATTAAAATCAAACTTAAAAAAGATATAGTCTAGTATGAAACGATCAAATCTTCATTAAACCGAACATTCCAGATAGATCCACATTAATATGCATCTTGGTAGCCATGATATCATTTGTGAGATATTTCTCTAGAAAAAAAAAGATTTTATTTAATATAATTATATATAATAATAATAATAATTTTGGTTGAATATAAAAGTACTAACCTCCATTCGGATGGATGATCTTTGAATATTCAAGAATAATTGTCACGGGAGGCTCAGGTTCCCGTACAATACAATTTATAAATTATTCACATAAATCTCACTCTAATATACATTTCATAGTCGTACCTCTATAAAAAAAAATTAAGTAAAAAAAAAAGAATACTTACATAAAATTAGCAAAAAGAAAAATTGTTACATTTCATCTTCAATTCAAGTTCTATTGTCCTATATATGATATCACCATATCCATGGATTGTTTCAACTTGTCCAATGAAAACCACATGTGCATGGATATCTGAAAAAAAAAACATAAATGAATTTAATTTTATGTGAATAAATTTAAATAATTTTACTCAAAATATAAAAAGAACTTACCTTGAAGAATTGAATCTTCTTCATAAGTTTGATTAAGTATATCTTGAAATGTAATGAACTGAAAAATAGTCCTCATAATAATAGATTCACCACATTTAGTCATTTGAGTTGAAGGAAGAAATTCGAAGCAGTAGTTATGTTTGGTGAACTTTATAATATTAGAATTTGGAGCAATGCTAATATATTGTAAAATGTACTCCTTTCCCTCAATTACAACATTCTCATCCGTAGACATAAAATTCTTAGGAATAAAAGCATGAATTCTCGTACCCTGCAAAAATAATTTAACTATATTAATTTCATAAAAAAAATAGACATTAAGAAATAAATGTTATCAATGTGTATGCATCAAATAGCAAAAACATAATTTTTTAAAAAATGATTAAATGTATAATTTGTAAAACTTAACATGTATATCTAACAATACCATCACCATCCGAGATTCCCCCCATAGTATGAAGATGCAACATAAATCAAACGTAAAAATTTAACTCTAAACATAGATTCACTAATTTCGGATCTAAATATAATATTTGACAAAAGAGATGTCATACTTAAAATGGACTAGTGTATAGATGTTTGTGTGGGAACAATTGATTAATATGTTGATATTTATATTGGGAAAATCCAATGATAAGAATTATATTTAAGCGCCAATTCGAATTATTTAAATAAATCCAATTCCTTCTCCTAAACATTTCATGTATACATGTATTTAAAAAAAAAATTGCTACTTTTCAGTGACATAGTATTATACATGGTAAGATATTGTATATCATGACAAGATTTTTTTGGGAATAATATGTTATTTTTATGACAATATCTTTTGGGTAGTAAAATTTTGTCCATAAAAAAAAAATTAATGTTACAATCTATTATCCATGGTAAGATATGGTATTGGATGACAAGATTCTTTCTTCTTTTACTTACAAAAATATATATTCCAAAAATATCTATTATTGTATTATACATGGTAAGATATTGCATTTCATGGCAATATTTTTTCTGGAATGATATGTTATTTCAGTGACAATATCTTTTGAATAGTAAATTTTGTCAAAAAAAAAAAAGTTACAATCTATTATCTATGGTAAGATATGGTATTAGATGACAAGATTCAAGATTCTTTAGGAATCATGACATCTTTTACGTGACAATATATTTTGCAAAATATTTCAATATCCTCCTACAAAAATTAACATATATAAATATTTTACAAAAATAAATTTAAAAAATATTTAAGTAAGAAAATTGTTGAACTTTGAAAAAAATATATGTTTTACATCGTAGAGGAGAGGCGGTTGCGGTTCAGGATCTACATACCTTGGATTTTTATCCCTATTTTGCATATCCACTTTCGACGCGGTCACCAGAGTCCACGATAGATGTCAGTCACTTGAATCACTGGGCTAGACGGAGAAGTTGCCTGAGATGGGTTCGGAGTAGGCACGATGATCGATCAAGTCAGAGCAACGACGACGCGTAAGCAATATTGGTGATGATGATGCCGACTGTAATAGGGGAGGCGGAGCCGATGATGGCTGCAACGACAGAGATAAACAATCGGCGTATTTGAGAGAAAGGGGAAGGTGTGTGTGATACTCTTAATAAGAGATTAATAAAATCTAAATATAAAATGAATGATTTAGATTTAATTTTGTGAGATGAATGGTCAAGATCAAAACTTAAACCAACTTTTAATGAGAGCGCAGTATTTCGAAATGAAGAGATTTGAGACATGCCACATCAGCCTAAAAATAAGGTGGTGTTGACACATCATCTTGGAGAGGTTTGGAAATATATTATAATAATAATATATATATATATATATAATATAATACTAATAATTTAAAAAATAAATAAATATTAGTATAAATTATTTAACTTGATAATAAATGATGTAGTATATTTTTGGTTATATGTGTATATTATATAATTTTAAAAATAATATAATATTTTTTATAAATTGTTTAACTTGGTAATAAGTAATATAGAAACTTTATATGTATATCATGTATAGTAAATATATATAGTATTAAAATTATAAAGTAAAATTATTATTTATAAGTATATTTGTGTGTATCTATAAACAAGCAAATACATAAATTTCCCTTTTTTATATAAATAATACTGCAAATTAATATTTCAAATTAAAAAAATTATAATTTTTTGTTGATTTATGTAATGATGTTTATTAATTCAATTTTATGGTGCATGGTATAAAGTGGAAAAAATAGATAAATAAAATATGTATTTAATGTGAAAGATAAAATATTATTTTATTATTATTAGTTTCTGGAATAATAATTTGACGTAATAAAAGTAGGATAGGAGTATAAATGAGTTAGTGTAAAAAGAAAAATTATGGTGTAATAATTTTAAAAGTTTAAATATATAAAATAAGAGTAAATGTATATTTAGATGTACTATGAAATATGTAAATTTGAAAAATGGGTGAGATGGAAAATATCAATCCCATATCCGAATGTATACAACAGTAAATAAACAACCCGAGGATTTCCTCCCAGAAAAAATGAAACAAACAAAGAAGGATTTTTTAAAATGAAAAATAAAAAATTACGAGTATAATAGTTAGTGTGGAATTAAAAATAAAGTAATTAATGAGATTGTCCTTTTTGTCTGGTGCGTAGTAGTACAGATGAGGAGAGAGAAGAAGAAGAAAGATAACTACAAAACCAACCATAAATCCATGTCATGCCACAAACAACACCAAATCCTCTCTCTCTCTCCCACTTTACCTTTCTCAGACGCTGTCGTTTTACCATTTCTCCAATAACCCACATGCCTGAGACCCAACATTTTCCGGCTAAAACAATCGCCGATTGATGAGCCTATGTTTCATTAGAATCGGAGATTCGTTGTTGAATTGCTTTCTCATCTTTCCGGATATTTGGATCGCCCATTTATCGCCGCAAACGGAGCTACATATATCTGCCCTTTTATTCAAACACTGCGGTTTTTCTGGCGAAGTTTTATGTGCGTGTTCATACGGGTTTTGCGGACACTGCGTCTGATATATTGGACGTTTTTTTTTTTTTTTTTTTTTTTTTTTTTTATTTCGTGGGTTTCTGAAACGGTTATTTTGTTTTCCAGAGTTTGCAAATATGGTGGGATGGTGAATTTTTGCTGTGACGTTCGGTTTTGAGAGGTAACCGCTTTAGATCTCGGGGGTGTGATGGAATAGTGGTGTATAAAGATTTGGTACTGATTTTGAGTTGTTTACATCCTGAATAACTGCCTTGTTTGAATTATTTGCAGCATTTATTGAAGAAGAGTGTACAAGAATAAATTAATTGGAACCAGTAATTTCGTTCTGGAGAGAGAGAGAGAGAGTGAGAAAGACATGAGAGAGGTGGGGGAAAAGAATTTGGACTCGGAGCTATGGCACGCGTGTGCCGGAGCCATGGTTCAAATGCCGCCGGTGAATTCGAAGGTTTTCTATTTCCCACAGGGCCACGCTGAGCACACACTCACTACTGTGGATTTTGGGGCCTTGCCCAAACTACCTCCGATGATTCTCTGCCGCGTCGCCGCCGTGAAATTTCTGGCCGACCCTGAAACCGACGAAGTTTACGCCAAAATTCGGCTGATTCCAGTTGGGCAGAATGAAAATGGTTTTGACGACAAAGGAGTTGGAGGAAACGTCGGATCTGCATCTAATGATAAACCTACCTCCTTCGCGAAGACCCTCACGCAATCTGATGCCAACAATGGCGGTGGATTCTCCGTCCCCAGGTACTGCGCCGAGACGATTTTCCCTCGATTGGATTACTCGGCCGATCCCCCAGTCCAGAACGTAATCGCTAAGGACGTCCATGGCGAGACCTGGAAATTCAGGCACATCTACAGGGGAACTCCGCGGAGGCACTTGTTGACTACTGGATGGAGCACTTTTGTCAATCAGAAGAAGCTCGTCGCCGGAGATTCGATTGTGTTCCTGAGGGCGGAGAACGGGGATCTCTGTGTCGGGATTCGGAGGTCCAAGAGGAGCGCCGGCGGGAATGAGTCCTCATCTGGCTGGAACTCCGGCGGTGCTGGGAATTTCGTGTTTTCCTCGTTTTTGGAGGATGATAACAGGTTGATTCACAGGGTTGGGAATGGGAATACGAGGGAGAAGGGGAAAGTGAGGCCTGAGTCGGTGGCGGAGGCGGCTTTCTTGGCGGCGAACGGGCAGCCATTTGAGGTGGTTTATTATCCACGAGCAAGCACGCCGGAGTTCTGTGTGAGGGCGTCTTCTGTGAGTGCTGCAATGAGGGTAAAGTGGTGCTCCGGGATGAGATTCAAGATGCCATTTGAAACGGAGGATTCGTCCCGGATTAGCTGGTTCATGGGGACTATTGCTTCTGTTCAGGTTCTCGATCCTCTCCGTTGGCCTAATTCACCCTGGAGATTGCTTCAGGTAATTCATTGCTAGCGAATGTTAATGGGTTTGATTTGGTTTGTTGGTTTGTTTTTAGTTCTGTTCAATCTCTTTTAGAATTAACAGATCAAGATTATTGAAACTAATGCTCTGATATGATAATCATTTCAAGGAAAAAAAACAACTCTAGTGGGACTTTTATGAGCTTTTCACACTATCATGTATTTTTGCCTTTATTACAATGTTTATTCTCATGTTCTATCCCTAGAGCAGCATATAGATATTACTTGGGTTTGCAGCTTGTTAATTTGTAACTTAGTATTTGTGTTCATTTCTTCTGCAATCACTCCAAAAGGGATCTTGGCTGTTTTCTGGCGTGCTATAACTTTAATTGGATTGTTGAGAGATTTAATTATGTTTAGTGATCGAATGCACTTGAGACTTGGGAGATTTTACAATCTTCGATTATGGGTGGGAAAATAACTAGGCTCAGTTTTTTTTTATAAGGATTTACAATAATGGACTGGTGGTTGGATTGGTTACTTCACAAGCTTTTCTTATTCTTTTTCCCCGTCTCTATCTATTACATTACACCTACTCTCAACCAAGTGAAAATGTTATAGTACCAATAAAATTCTTGAAGACCTCTGTCTCTGCTTTCCATACTCTTATGCATACTGCTTGCTCCAAATTCTACAGGTAACATGGGATGAACCAGACCTGTTGCAGAATGTGAAGTGTGTGAGTCCTTGGCTAGTCGAAATGGTGTCAACTATGCCACCAATCCTCCATCTCTCACCCTTCTCACCACCAAGAAAGAAGTTGCGTTTACCGCATCACTCAGACTTCCCGTTTGATGGCCAATTTCCAATGCCATCATTTTCAGGCACTCCTCTTGGTCCAAGCAGTCCCTTGTGTCTATCAGACAACATTACTGCAGGCATACAGGGAGCCAGGCATGCTCAAATTGGAGTCCCGTTATCGGATCTCCACCTTAGCAACAAACTGCAGATGGGACTGCTACAACCCAGTTTCATGCGTCTTGATCCTCAACCCAAAATTCCTGATAGGATGGCTAGATGCAATGTGGACAGTAATGAAAACATATCTTGCCTTTTAAGTATGGGAAACTCTAGTCAGAAATCAGAGAAAGCCGATGGTCCTATGACTCCTCGATTCGTCCTGTTCGGTCAACCAATACTCACGGAGCAGCAGATGTCCAGTGAATTGGCTTCTAAAGTTACACAAGGAACAATCTCCTCAGAGACTACCGGAAGTTTTTCTCTTGAACGTGAAGATCTTACAAAGCTTGTTTCTGGGGCTCAATTTTTATGGAAATCAGGTTATCATGCTTCCGAGCTTGGCCTTGGTACTGGTCATTGCAAAGTGTTCCTGGAGTCGGAAGATGTAGGTCGAAGTCTCGATCTATCTGTTGTTGGATCATATGAAGAGCTATACAAAAGGCTGGAAGACATGTTTGGAATTGAGAGACTTCAGATGCTGAGCCACGTGTTGTATCGTGATGCAGCGGGTGCTGTCAAACAAGCTGGAGATGAACCATTCAGGTAAATTTCTTGTGTTTGGCAGTACAACAATTTGGTGTTTTCTAACAATTCTCTCTCTGCAGTGAGTTCATGAAGACTGCTAAAAGATTGACTATTCTTATGAAACCGGGCAACAACAGTACTGAAAGGTAATAGATTATACTATAACTTTCCATGTAACAAACACAACATGCTGATTTATGTTTACGTTCTAGAAACTGTTTCCAACTTTTGAGTTTTAGTGAAAGCAACTAATGCTGCATTTACCATTTGAAAATGTACTTGAGTTGCTTGGTACAACTGGTGCATAACAGTATTTGCATTAGTTTTAGTTTTATCATCTACCGAATGATTGTTAGTATGTATTTCAGGAAAATGATCACTGGTTTGCCAACAGCGGAGCGTGGACTGGATTCCTCAACTCAAACTGGGCCCCTGAGCATATTCGCGTAGTTGAAGCATCACAAGTAAATCTACAAAATTATATTGCAAAATAGTCGAGGAAACTCTAGTTGTTGGCCTCTAATTTGATCTAGGAACTACAATGGACAGAAGTTTGTGTTGAGTGTGTGTCATTGGTTTTTATGTACTTGTGGAAACTTCAATCATGTGAAGTTCCGTTCCAGCTATGATGGTGTGGATTTGTGTTTTTAAGTACTATCGAGCCATGATTTAGTCGAATGAACTTGTGATGTCGTCTACTGTGATTTTGAGCTTATCTTTTGTATGTTTTGACTTTCCTTTTTTTTTGTCGTATTGAATAATGATGGTTTTCTGCTTAGCCAGCACAACTATTCTCTTTCAATTATTGAAATTTTCTTGATGAGATTGTTGCCATTTGATGCTGCCTGCATTATGAGTCTCTTTGAATTTGTTTGGGTGTGGTGGTTTTATATTTTCCATCTTACACATGATGAACCCAACTTAAGTATTAAGTCATGATTGATTTTTTTGAATGATTACTAATATTGGAAAATCTACTTCCTATATAATAGTTTAGCTAGTGTATGTTTGCACATACAAAGATGTGATCAAATTTGTACAAGGAAGAGGAGCATCCTTCCTTCGTGCAATTGCATGTGTACATAAGTTGTGATTATATATAGATTAAGGTGTGGCCGAATTAAGAAAATATATATAATATAAATTGCAAGACAATGTTGCATGCGCGAATCTCAAATTTGTTATTCGTCACGTTTCAGTTGAAGCTAGTGTTATATTTTATTTTACATTTTCAGTTAAATTTAACATCATCTTTCAGTTTGTATTAAATATACGCATTTCAAAATATGGCGTACAAAATACTGATTTAAATTATTATTTAGAAAGGAAAAGACAGAAAGAGAAAGGAAGCATCTAGGACTAGGAGTAGTAGTGGAGTTGGTTGAGTGTGTTAAAACCATGTTTGACAATCCCCACAAACCTAAAGTAGCAAACAAAACAACGTCACAATGATCAAATGTTTGAAAAAAAACAAAGAAACAAATCACACGTGAGGTGTGGGCCATTGTTTAGACATCCAATGGTGGTTGTTAATTAATATGATTATGATTATCATAATCATAATCATGCATTTCTTCATCACCATCATTATCATGTGTGTTTCCATTTCACTCGCCGTCTTGATGCCCGAGTCTCATTTCTTCTTAATGTTTGACTAAATCCTTAATTTTACCATTATTAACAACAATACCCCCTTTAATTGTAGACTCATTAATCATCACAACCCCCAACTTGTTCATGTACACGTATATATATAAATATTCATATGCTGCCTATATGTTAGAGCTTATGTCTTCATAAATTTATTTTTAAAGGATTGATTCCAATTCTTTTGCTGACCTCATAAACTTCTCACATCTACAAATATAAAGATTTGGTTGTTGATACTTGGACCCATCGGTATGTTTGAGATTGATTGTGTATTTATTTATCATGTAATTCTGAAGAAAATCTCAATATACCGAATATAAATTTAAAGTAAGCAGTTTGATATTTTTACAATTTTATTTATTTAACCTTTTCTTTTACTTATCCAAGCGAAGTTTGAAATTTTAACAAATGTAAAGATATTCTAGAATTTATTATATTGACTAATTCAAACCTTGGATCAATATGTTATATGTTAACGAGACTTTACTTCAGATATTAATTCATGAGAAGAAGTTTATAGATTCTGAGCATGATAAGTATATCTTGATATCATTTTTGCCAATGTTTCATGTTATTACCGACACAATTAATAATTGGCGGTTCCCATGTTGCAAAATTGTTGGTACCAACTTGATTTAGTATATACATACAAAGATTTAAACAAACTTGATTTAATATTTAGTATAGCAAGAAAGCAAAATACTACTATAGTAGAACCAATGGGTTGAATAGTCAAATTAAAGATTTGTATGCAATTAATTGACATGGGAGTGAGAATAGGTAATTAAAAAGGGGGACAGATGCAATAAGAAACCATGATTTGGAGCAAAGTGTTGGGAATCATCCCAATATTTCCTGCCTTTGTATTTTTCATGGGGATCAACTTTTCAAATAATTCACTCATTCCAGCCCTACATCAACTGGATGCTTACTCCATTTCGATGTAAATAGTTCTTTAAATGTACAATTTATTTTATTTTAATTGTTGATTTTGCGTGTGGATTGTGGACCGGCTCATCTGAACTATTGTAGGTCTCATGTGGACACGTGTTCACGTGAATTCTCATTTTTTGATATCACTGTTTAGTAAATAGAGTATTATTGTTTAGCATTTGAAGCAAATTTATTTAAGAATTATTTAATTTCATGTGTTATTCTTCTCAAAATTACTAAACAAGTGACACTTCGTATGCTAAATATACTTTTTTATACTAAATAGAGATATTCATAAAAAAGAGAATTTACGAGAACTAGGAGTGGTGATTTTTTTTTTGTTCTTCCAAAAAAGAAACTAGAAAAAGAAAGATTATAGTGTAATACTCCCACTGTTCCCCAAATCTTATTCCAATATCGACGCGTGTTTCAATAAAAATGAGACACTACAAAAAAAAAAATTGTCTACGAAATTAGAATTGTCTTCGACTTGCTTACAAAATTTTATAATCATGTAGACACCTTCATTTCTCAACCTACGTGCAATTTGTCTACAAAATCAATTTGCTTTTGAAATAAAATTCCTAGGTATTTTATTACCAACAAACAATTTATCCACAAAAAATTTCCACAAACCATCTGCCTAAAAAAATTCCGTAGGCAAATTCTTTGTAGATAACGAATGAAAATGTCTATATAATTAAAAAAACATTGTTGACAATCACTACTACAAAATTTTTTGTTAGGAAAATTTGGTAGCCATATTAAAAATTTATGTAGATAATCTTATGTTGACAAATTTTAGGGTGCATCCAAGTGCATAGCATGCACTTGGATTTTAAGCTCAATTTTGACTTCAATTTTGATTTTTTTCAAAATACACACAAACTCACCGAACTTTGTGTGTGTGTGTGTGTGCTTTTTTTTTTTTTTTTTGCAATTGTGGTATTACTGATGCCTTCTTGAGGTAATACTGATGTCTTTTTGGGGTATTACTGATTACTTTTTAGGGTATTGCTGATTTCTGTTTAAGGTATTATTTTCAAAATTCAAGTGCACACTAGAACTACTATTTTATGTTTTCTTGTAGTGAAAATAGATAAAATAAAGATTTTATGAGATTAATGTGAGATCTATTAAAAAATAAATGAATTGTTTATGAGTGGTAAAATAATATTTTCTAAAAAAGGTATGAAAATAGATTTAGTCAAGAGACGGATTAAAATAATACTCCCTCCGTCCACGAGTAAGTTTCCCACTTCTTTTTGTTGAATGGTTTAAGAAAGTGTATTTGTTTATTAATATATGGTGGGCCACATGTTGACTTTTGGGATAAAGTAATGAATAGTGTTGAAAAGTAAAGTGAATGAGTGGCTTTTTGGTAATATTGTGTGAGTTTGAAGGTTAAAGTTTATATATAATAGAGTGTTGTTATTTCCATTTATGGAATGGGAAACTTACTCGTGGACGGCCCGAAAAGGAAAGTGGGAAGTTTACTCATGGACGGAGGGAGTAAATGAGAAGCCAAAAACATCAAGATGTCCACAGAGCAACATCAAGATTATCTGGAAGCCAAAAAAATTTGGGAAGTCGGGCAGATAATGGGGCTCTATTCGGTAGACGAAGAAGCACAAATCAAGTGCAACATGGAGGCAATTGAAGATTCACATAGAGTCACGACAGCGGTGGATAAGGAGAAATCAGCAAGAATCAATCAATGAAGATGCTCAATTACAACATCAGAGGCTTGGGATGCAGAGCTAAGAGCAAAGAGGTACACGAATTCATCATTAAAAATAGAGCTGAATTTGTTTGTATTCAAGAAACGAAAAAGGAAAATATTTATGATTTTCTGATTAAGTCAATCTGGGGTAAGGGTAATTGTTGGTGGACTTTCAGAGAGTCGGACGGGAGGTCAGGGGGGATTTTGTCGATTTGGGATGCAGATTATTTTATTGCTAGGAGTTGCTGGCACATTCAAGGGGCAGTAGCAGTGGTGGGGGTTTGGGGTCCTGATCGGATTGATTGTTGTGTTATAAATGTATACACTCCATGTCCTTTACTGGAGTGATTGGAACTGTGGAATCGTCTGCAAGTTATGGTGGGACAGAATGGTGACTGCTCTTTATGCGTAGTAGGGGATTTTAACTCCATTGGGCGAGAAACAGAAAGAGCTGGAAGAAGACTATCTACCAATAGAAGTGATATCTGGGCTTTCGATAATTTCATCAGAGATGCGGGGTTAATAGACTTACCCCTCCATGGTAGATTGTATACGTGGTACAGCCCTGACGGCTCTTGCAAAAGCCGCATCGATCGAGTGTTTCTCAATAACAAGTGGCTCATCTAATGGCCCAATTCGTTTCATAAGGCACTCGGTAGGTCCTTATCCGATCATTATCCGATTATGGTGGAGATTAAGTCTCAAGATTGGGGTCATAAGCCCTTTAGGTTCATTAATGTCTGGTGTTTCGATGCGGGGTTTAGAGATTTCGTAACTTCAAAATGGAGAAGTTATGTGATAGAGGGGTGGGGAGGATTTATTCTCAATGAGAAATTTAAGAGACTTAAAGCAGACTTGAAAAGTTGGAATAAGGAGAGGTTCGGGTCCATAGACAAAAGAATCGAGGAGAAGAGAAAGGAGATTATGAAAATTGATACTATTGACGAAGTTATTGGGCTGGATGAGGTTGAGATTTGCAGAAGAAACGAAGCCCGTGCAAGGGTGCTATGTGATTTAAAATTAAGGGTTTCTCTTCTCAGACAGAAAGTGAGAGCGAAATGGCTAAGGGATGGTGATGCTAATACGAGCTATTTTCACAAGACCATTAATAAGAGACAGAAGCCCAACGAAATTGTGGGGGTTTCAATCGAGAATCGCTGGTGCGAGGACGTGGAGGAAGTGAAGAATGGGGTGGGGAATTTCTTTAAAAAACACTTCAAAGCTGTGAGCACAAATAGTCCAGGCTTGGAGCTTGATTTTTGTGAACAGAAAATTAATGCTGAGCAGAATCAGTTTTTAACAGCAGCTTTTACTCCAGAGGAAATTAGGGAAGCAGTAGATGCTTGTGATAGCTCGAAGAGCCCGAGGCCGGACGGTTTTAACTTCGGATAAAAGAGGATTTTTTTCAGTTGTTCGAGGAGTTCCATTCGCATGGAAAGTTGGTCAAGGGTCTGAATCCCTCCTTTATTGTTCTCATTTCAAAAAAGGAGGAGGCCCTTGATTTTTCTCATTACAGGTCGATTTCACTAATCGGAGGGGTGTACAAAGTCATCGCAAAAGTGCTTTCATTGAGGCTGTTCAAAGTGCTAAACTCCATCGTTTCAGAGCATCAGAGTGTGTTTCTTGGGAGAAGACAAATATTGGACAGTGTTGTAATTCTTAATGAGGTGATTGAAGAATCAAAAGCAAAGAAAAACCAATGCCTGCTGTACAAAATTGACTTCGAAAAGGCTTACGATTCTATTGATTGGGAGTACTTGAAGTTGATTTTGAATAGATTCAGGTTCGACTCTTAGTGGATATGATGGATCATGGAGTGTATCACGACTGCACATGCTTCTGTTATGATTAATGGCAGCCCTTCGGAGGAATTTCATTTGGAAAGGAGCCTCCGGCAAGGCGATCCCTTATCACCCTGTCTCTTCCTAATAGTCGCGGAAGGTCTTAGTCTAATGTTTAGAAAGGCGATCAACAGGGGCTTATTTGAGCCCTCAGTCATTGGCAGAGATAGCATTAATATCTCACACCTCCAGTTTGCAGACGACACGATCTTTATAGGCAAAGCTACATGGGAGAACGTCATGTTCTTAAAGCGATTTATATTTAATTTGGAGAGGGCGTTTGGGCTTAAGGTTAACCGACATAAATGCAGCTTGATTGGCCTCAATATGGAGGTTGGGTTGCAGCAGAATTTTGCAGATGTGTTGGGTTGCCGTGTAAGGGAGAATGTTTTTTCATATATGGTAAAGGTAGGCAGCGCACATAGGACGGCAGTGGAGTGGAGACAGGTCATTCAAAAAATAAGAAACATATTGAGGAAATGGGAAGGGTTAAATCTCTCCATCGGGGGAGGCTTACCTTGATCATCGCTATTCTTACGTATGTTCCGGTTTACTATATGTCCATCTATTGAGCTCTGAAAAAAGCCTTGAGTGAAATAGCTAGTCTACAAAGATACTTTCTCTAGGGGGGGGGGGAGGGGGGGTTGGGAATAAGAGTAATTCCAAAATATCGTGGGTAAAGTGTGTTGGTGATCAAATTTAATCGGACAGATTAGTGGCTATTTAGTTTGATTTAAGACCACCAATCAATAACGTGTGATTGATTATCACCGTAAATGATAAATCGAAGGTGTGAAATTGTAAATACGAGAGTCGAATCCGTATTTATTTCGTATGTGTGCACGTTTAGGTGTGTTTGTGTGTGTGTTTGGGAGTATTTGTGAATTTTTTTAACTTGTATTTCTTAGCTGGAGAACAACTATTTATAGAGACTAGCAAGCAGGAGGTGTCCAAGACTCTTGGACTTCCTAGCTTGCATGCTAGACAAGTGTCCTTTGACCTTGTTTGACCTTATCTAAGCTGAATCTTAGTTACAAAGTGTTCTTTGGTCTTATCTCGGACTTCATTGTTGTTCGTCTAGATCGGCTTGATTGATCCAGTATAGTCTTTCAATAAGAGTTGTTCGCCTTGTGTAGATATGGCTTGGAAGTTGTTCGCATGCGCATCATGTTGAGATAAGTTTTAGAATCTTGGTTCTTTGTTCGTCTACATGCACATCTTAGGCTGGTAAATACACCACCCTTTTGACAATGTTGCTCGTCATTAATGACTTGATGTAGGGTCCATATCTGGCCTCGGGTCTCAGGACCTGTTCGCCAGTATGTTGTTCGTCGCGGGAGTTGTTCGTCGTTTAGTACACCCTTGGATTGATTTGTACACTCCCTTTTGATTTTCTTTGTTAATCATCTTTGATTTTGAGTTGACTCTTCGTAATCCCTATTATGTCCTTAATCCTTGTTCGCGTAACAATGATTGATGTTCGCCTATCCACAATTGCCCCATATCCTGACTAGATGTTGCTTCAGACGAGCAACTTTGTGGCGAGCAACTGTAGTTAGGGTAGTATCCTGGTAAAGACTTGGACGAACAACATTGATTTAGTGAGCAACTCCGGGTCCGGGTCTGCCGTTTCGGCTTCCCACGATCTGGTGGATGTACGAGGATGACGTGGGCAGTATGATTGTGCGCCGCTCACGCGCGAGCATTCCCGAGGCCACGCGCCCCTATATTTGCATATAGGCCCTTCGATTTTCAAACTTGCTCGGAAATTACCCCGCTTTTTATCATTTTAGACCATATTCTTTGAGGTAATTACGGGTTTTACCCCGTTTTTCCTTAGGGTATAAATAGAAGTGGGAACTGAAATTTTTCCCACTTCTTTCATCTCTGCTACAGTGCTCCGGCATCTCCAAGCTTTCTCCGGCAAATTCAAGCGTTTTCCGACGGGATTACTTCAATTTCGTGTCTCTGATTCAGTTCCAAGGTAGTATTTTTGTCTTAATCTCTCAATTTTCTCTTTTACTTCTCTCTTTTCTTCGAAAACCTCCATTGCCGCCTTATGGAAGCTAGCGCCGCCGTCTTCTCCAGAAATCGCCGCCGTCTTCTCCAGAAATCGCCGCCGTCTGCAAATAATTCTGCCGTCGTCTGTATTTTTCCTCCTTTTTTCTCTCCAATTTCCTATGTCTTCTCAGTCGAGCAACAAATTCGAAGAAACCCTTGATCCCCTTTTTCCCATTGTGACTTACGAAAACCAACCCCCGTTTGAGATTTCTTCGGCATCGACCCCCAACGTTGACTCAGTTGTTCGACCGGTGGAGGATACTGGTGCTCGCCCATCTGGGAAGGAAGTGGTTGCTGTTGCGAGCAGGGATTCCGATGAGGGCTCTTCGTCTAGTTCCGAATTGGAGGAAGACCCTGAATTTGACGAACTCACTCGAGAGTTTTTGGAGGGGATAAACTTTCCACCTCCTAAAATGTTGGAAAACGAGATCCCAGTTGGAGTTGCTCGGCCTTTCGAATGCCGAGCATATGCGGAGGAACACGCGAACAGCTTTCACAGACCACAATAGCAAGTTATGGACTTGGAGAAGACTGATTTCCAGGCGAGCAGAATTAAGAGTGTGGTTCTCAAGAAAGATCTTGATTTGATCTGAGAGACATACAAAATCCCTTTCGATATTTATATGTGGGCCCCTAGAAAGAATGAGAGAGCTGGTCGCCCACCTCCAGGATGCACGACGATCAATATTGATACGTTGATCGGCGGTTTGAAGCTGCCACTGCCTCCAGTTGTTGGTCGATTCCTCGAGGCGACCAACCTTGCTATTACCCAGATCACGCCAATTGGGTGGATGAATCTTTTGGGCTCGATGTGCTTGTTCGCCCTGGAAGGATATGTTGATCGCATCACCGCGGAGGAGATCAACTATCTAATGACTATCACCAAGTGCCCCATTGGAGAGGAAGGATATTACTACCTCAAGGCTCGGACTGGGCTTAAGATGGTAGAAGGGGTGTCGAATAAGATCCGCGACTGGAAGCAACACTTCTTCTTTATTGGGGTTGATTGGCGAGTATCTTCTGGTTCACACGGTGGCATTGGGCGAATAAACTCCCCCGCTTCTTATGGAAAAATTAAGCGTAAGTTTATCTTTGTTCGTCCTTGAACTGTATTGTTCTAATTTAACTTTTCTTGTTTGCTTGCAGGCCCTCAATTGCTCAAGTGGAATTCGGAGGAGGAGGAGGAGATTGGCTCAGAATTCTTGTTCACTTCTTGCTTGGTCGGCCTGCGCAATAGAGCGGATAGGACCATCCAATACTTGAGCGAGAAGAAGTGTCAGGGAGCTGCTCGCCTACTCACATACCCCCACCACCTAGAGGCCCAAGTTGAGGTGCCCCCAGGTACGAGATTTTACTAACTTATATAAGCTTTCTTGTTCGCCAAAGAGGAAAATAAGAACTTGCTCGTACACTTCATAGTCTGACTACCTTTTTTCTTTATTCGAGCAAGTTACAGTAACAGTTCCCTCCTGTTTTGGTCTCCTTGAACAGAGGGTGCACGAGATGCCTCCGCCCAAAGGGAGGAAGATAAAGGGGAACCCCCCTCCAAAGTACTTGCGATGACGAACAAACCTGAGGGGGCCAAAGTTCCTCGGCAGGGGGCACCCTCTGGCCATGCTCGGCCAGCACCTCCCTCTACTTCCCCTTCCCATGGGGAAAAACGCTTGAAACGGGCTGACGGGACCCCCGTGGCACATGATGTCCCTTCTGGCACTAAGGGGAAGGAGAAAGTGGGCAAGAATCTTGCTCGCCCAGAAGAAGAAGTTGATCATCGCTCCTCAGTCAAGCCTACTGAGAGGACGGGCAAATCTGAAAAGGATGTCACCCCATCCCGCGGCCCAGAGGACATCACTCTCCTCGGTTGGGATGATCGCAAATTTGCTGAGTAAGTATTCTTCTATGCCGAACAAGATCTATTTTTCTTTCTTTTTACGAATTTATCTAAGTGTGGTGTAATTTCTTGTTCACAGATACCGGACTGATGACCATCCTGGGCGAGCACATGCTGTTCATCAGTATGCCTGCTCCAAAACTCCTGTTAACATAAGGGAGATCCCAGGCGACCATGTCCGCAGGGCGATAGAGTTAATCGCCCAGGCCTGGACGAGACCCATGGAGAAGACTATCTCCATGCAAGGACTGACTGATAATTTCCATCTCTCAATGATGCGTCACGCTAATGGCCTTGTTACCGCTCAAAAAACGATGGCTCAGCTGGCCGAGCAAGAAGAAGCTGTTCGTTGGTACGCAAGTACTGCTCGGCAACTCACGGAGGAGAAGGACAACATGTTCAATACTTACGAGGACAAGCTTGCTCGCTTAAACAATCAGCTCTCTCTCACCCTCGATTCTGAGAAAAAGCATCTTGAGGACATCCAAGGCCTGTCCGCTGAACTGAAATGCAAGGAAGCCTTGCTCGACGAAGTGGGAAAAAGATTGGTTGCCGCCGAGCAAAAAATTGCAGAGCTCGAAACTGAGAATGCTCGCCTCAATGAGATCAATGGCAGCATGTATAGCGGCGAGCAGTTGGAGGCCGAGCTGCAAGTCCGATCTGCTCCCATCTCAAACTTAGGTTATATTTGTGCCTATGTCGATTGTATCCGAATGGCCCATGCATACGACCATCCGGACATGGTTGAGGAGATGGGAAGGGGCCTTACTGAGTTCATTGGGTCCTATCCCCCACCCAACAATATCGAAATTCAACTGGGGGATATGGTAGATTATGGGGTCAAGATTGACCAACTTGATCCCAGTATCATCATTACTGGGCCTCCCCTTTCTCTTGACTGAGACGAGCCGGCAGCAGAAGGCGAGCAGGATGCGGCTGAGAAGGAGAAGAAGGATGTCGAGGATCTTACGAGCACAATGATAGTCGAACCTCCTGCCGACCAAGCTCAAGATCCTCCACTGGGCAAGCAACATTAAATTTAGGACTTAGTCTTTTCTTCTTCTTCTTTTTGTAATAGTTGCTCGGTAGGCTCTTCCTTGTAGTTGTTCGCTTTTGTAGTACTTAACCTTTGTACTATTTTTTAGGCTCGATGCCTTTTATTTAATGAATGTCTTTCTTATTTGCTCCTCTTCTTATATATGTTAGTTGCCTTTACATTTTTGTCAATGCTTTTGCAATTACAACATATAATTTTGGGCTTTGTTCGATTTGAACTTTGCCTTAATGGAATTTGGGTTTAGCCTTAGGTTTTATTCATCTTAAAAGACGAACAACCTTTAATTGGCTTTGGTCCTCAGAATGGACTTGTACCTCGAGCTTTAGACTGTTTTTCTCCAAATGAACAACTATATTTACATTGTGAAATATTACAAGTGTTGTGTAAGATTGTTCATCACTATATACATTATGACGAACAACTTTGAACACTAACCAAAATATGCTCGCTTATAACATTTTTGCCGAGCAACTTTGTCTAAAAATAAAAGATATGAAACAGCACCAGGCTATACAATGTGCCGAACAACTTTTGAATCTATACTTAGCAAAATTAAAAAAAAAATTAGGCAAGTTTTTGGTTTGCCTTACATGGTTCATATGCCCCCAAGACATTTGTTCACCCAACAATTGTGGATTGAACTTGTTCGACTTATTAATAGTATTTCTTTAGATGTACAACATTCCAGGAGTATTGGGCCGGCTTGTCTTTCATATCTTCGATATCGTACACGCTATTAAGGAACTTGTCTGTTATACGATACGGGCCCTCCCAAGTTGGTCCAAAAGTGCTAATGGAAGAACCGGAACCGAACCGGCGGAAAACTGGTTTCGGTTCGGTTCCCGAACCGCCGATTCCGACGGTTTTATTAATTTTTTTTTTAGTTTTTAGGGTTTTTAATTGTATTTTTTGGTTTTTTAATCTAAATGTAAATGACAAGTTAAATGGGAAAAAAATTCATTAGTCATTGAACTATTACAAATTAGTAATTCTAATTTAAAATAAGTATTTAATATCTATTATTACAAATTAATTGAAATATTACAAATTTACAAGTTTATAACTTAAAATCTTAATTTATACAAAATAAATTTTGGGGGGAGGAGTTAAAGAAATTGGACTTGAGCTTAATTTTAAAAAAATGAACTTAGAAATTCTAAGTTTGAAACTAAAAAATCTAAGTCACTTTTTTTTGTTTTTTGTTTTTTAAGGTTTCTACTTGTATTTTTTGGTTTTTTAATCTAAATGTAGATGACATATTAAATGAAAAAAAAATTCATTAGTAATGAACTATTACAAATTTAATAATAATTCTAATTTAAAATAAGCATCTAATATATATTATTACAAACTAATTGAAATGTTATAAATTTCAAAGTGAATATTGAGTTATTCTAAATTATTAATTACAAGTTTACAACTTAAAATTTTAAATTTTACAAAATAAATTTGGGGGAGGGGTTAAAGAAATTGGACTTGAGTTTAATTTTAAAAAATAAATTTAAAAATTATAAGTTTAAAACTTAAAAATAAGAAATAAACTCAAAATTATAAGTGTAGAACCGTCTCGGAACCGCCTCGGAACCGCCGGAACCGCCTCGAAACCGCCGGTTCCGGTTCCAACTTTTAGTTGAACCGGAACCGAACTGTGTAATTTACTATTTCGGTTCAGTTCCAGAATCGGAACCGTGGAACCTTGGAACCGGCGGTTCCGATTATTTTTTAGCATGCCTAGTTGGGCGAGCAACTTTCTTAGAACCAAATCTCTAACTCTGAATCCCTGATTTTAACATGGGAATTATAATAGCGTTCTGCTCATTGCTTATAGGTAGCATTTTTTAGCTCGGCATTTAATCTTTTTTCTTCGAGGAAATCCATTTCAGTGGCTAGAGCAAAGTTGTTCGCCTGTTCATCAAAATTGGTCGTCCTGATTGTGTTGGTTTTTAGTTCAATTGGTATCACAACTTCTGTTCCGAAAGTCATTGCAAAAGGTGTTTCTCCGGTGCTTGACCTGGGAGAAACTCTGTACGCCCACAAGACTTCCGAGAGTTCTTCAGACCAACTGTTTTTGCTCTCCGCCAATCGTATTTTTAACTTGTGCTTAATGATTTTGTTCACGGCTTCGACTTGTCCATTTGATTGGGGATGATAGGGAGTAGAATAGTGTTTCTTGATCCCCCACTTCGAACAGAAGTCTCTCAATTCTTGTCCATCAAATTGTGGGCCATTGTCTGTCACGATTGTTTGTGGAACCCCGAAACGACAGACAATATTCTTCCAAATGAAGTTGATCATTTTCTGTTGTGTAATCTTTGTCATGGCCTCTGCTTCTGCCCATTTTGTATAATAATCAACTGCCACGACGGCAAATCGAACATTTTCAATTCCTGCTGGGAAAGGACCGATAATGTCCATCCCCCATCTCACAAATGGCCATGGGCTGTAAACTGATACGAGCTCCTGAGCCGGGGTATGAATGTTCGGGGCAAAAATCTGGCATTGATGACAAGTTTTTGCTTTCTTGATTGCGTCATGACGTAAAGTCGGTCAATAATAGCCTTGTCTGATAGTCTTGTACGCCAAGGCTTGCCCCCCAGTGTGATTTCCGCATACTTCGTCATGTATTTCTTTGAGTATTGCTCGTCCTTGCCCCCTAGGCAAACATTTGAGAAGTGGGATAGATATTCCCCTTTTGTAAAGTTGCTCGCCCACCAGAGTATATCTGGCGGCTTGCTTTGTTAGCTTGGCAGCTTCAAAAGAGTTGTTTGGTTTTTCCCCACTTTTCAAGTATTTGACTATACTTGTTCTCCAGTCTTTTTCTTCATTTGTTTGTTCATCCAGTTGGTTGACATTATAACTTGTTGTTGATGGGTCGTTTATTTTGGTAATTATGATGTCCGCCAACTCTGCAGGTCCTTCACTTGTTGCTAGTTGAGCTAGTGCGTCGACTTGAGTGTTGTTCGTTCTTGGAATTTGTTTAATGAAAACTTGATCCAACAAGGACACCAGGTGAGCAACAATTCGTTGATACTCGATCATATGATCGTCTTTGGCCTCGTATTCACCTCGGACTTGGTTCACAATCAGTTGTGAGTCGCCGAATATTTGCAACCGTCTGACCCCTACTGCAAGGGATAGGTGGAGACTGGTAATGAGAGCTTCATACTCAGCTTCGTTGTTGGTAGCCATGAAACCAAATCTGATTGCCGAGGTAAATACTTGTATGCCAGGGCTTATCAGGACTACTCCTGCCCCCGAGGCTATATTAGTTGAAGACCCGTCAACGTAAAGATGTCAGGCGTGATCAAGTCCTCTCGTCGGATTTGGTGGGAAAGTTAGTTCGACTATAAAGTCGGCTAGAGCTTGCCCTTTGATCGCTGTTCGAGGAGCATAGGTCACCCCGAATTGGCTAATCTCTAGTGACCATCTTAGTAGACGACCAGTTGTGTCGGAGCGATAGAGAATTTGTCTGAGTGGGAAAGTTGTTAGCACTTCGACTTGATGATCAAAGAATTATGGTTGTAACTTTCTCATACTCATGATAAGTGCGTACGCCAGCTTTTCGGTTGGAGAGTATTTGATCTCTGCTTCGTGTAAGACTTGGTTGACGTAGTAGATGGGTTGATGGAATTTTCCATCCTCCCGCACCAGAACAGAGCTGATTGCCACTTCTGACGCTGCCAGGTATAGATAGAGCTTTTCTCCTGGGATGGGTTTTAACATCTCCCAGGTAGTCTTTAGGTTGGTCAAACGCCTTTTGACAGTTGTTAGTCCACGCGAATTTTCCCTTTTTGATGGCCTCGAAGAATGGACGACATTTATCTCTTGATCTGGAAATGAACCGGTTCAAAGCTGCTAGGCATCCCGTGAGCCTTTGCACCTCTTTTATCGAACGTGGTGGTTGCATAGCCACGATAGCTTTGACTTTTGTTGGATTGGCCTCAATCCCTCGTTGACTAACAAGATGGCCCAAGAATTTTCCTGACTGAACTCCAAAGCTGCTTTTCTTTGGATTCAACTTCATGTTGTAGTGTCGAAGAATTTCGAACACCTGGGTCAAATGTTGGAGATGGTCTTCTTTCTTGTGACTCTTGACCACGATATCGTCTACATAGACTTCTATCGTATCTCCAATTTATTCGTCGAACATCTTGTTCACCAACCTCTGATATGTCGCTCCGGCGTTGATGAGGCCGAATGGCATTCTTTTCCAACACAACAAGTTTTTGTTTGTGTAAAATGTTGTGTTTTCTTGATCGTCTGGATGCATTGGGATTTGATGGTACCCGACAAAGGTATCCATGAATGTTAACATTTTGTGACCCGCAGTGCTATCCACCAATTGGTCAATATGGGGTAGAGGAAAGTTGTCCTTCGGGCATGCTGCATTCAGATCCGTAAAATCTATGCATAGCCTCCAGGTTCCGTTCGGTTTCCGCACTAAGACTGGATTTGTCACCCACTGTGGACAGAGTGCTTGTCGAATTAGGTCGTTGTCTAACAACTTCTTCACCTCTTCATTCAAAGCTTGATACTTGTCTGGGCCATACTTTCTTCATTTTTGATGGACTGGCCTTTTTGCTTGATTGATATTAAGTTTGTGGCAAGCATGCTTTGGATCTATTCCCACCATGTCTGCATGAGACCAAGCAAAGACATCTAGGTTCTTACTGAGGAACTCTTTCATTCGGGATCTGTAAGGCTCAGGGAGCTCAGATCCTATGTACAATTCGAGATCTTCGTTTTCAGGATTAACTTTGAACGCCTCCAGTTCTTCAACTGGAGTTGCTCGTTGTTTTTGTCCTTTCTAACGAGGATTAATTATTGGTCCCTCAGGATCGAAATCATTTTCGATGTTCATGGGCTTTGCTCCCAAGCAGGGCTCTAGATCATCTGCTGGTCCTAACCCATTGTTGTTAGTCAACATTTGGCCCTCCAAGTCATCTGGTATATGTTGCTCGTCACCACCCCTATGTTGTTCGTCAGGTGGAAGTTCCCCATGGGTGGTGATGAGTTGTTCGTCCAACACTTGCTCGTCGGAGTGTTATTCGTCCGTATCCATATGGTTATCTTCTATGTCCATCATGTTCTCCAGTATTGATGGTTCATCAACAGGGTAGCTGTTGGTGGCTTCCATCATGGATACTTGTGTATGCTTTTCCTGTAATTGCAGGAGACATTCACGAGCTTTTCTTTGGTCTCCTTTGATTGAGCCTGCTCCACTTGCTGTTGGGAACTTTAAGCAATAATGGTAAGTTGAACATGCAACTTTAAATTCATTTAGAAAAGGTCGACCAAGAAACCCGTTATAGGTCGACTCCTGATCTACGACCAAGAAATCTACCATTCTTGTTATATTTTTCTCGGGTTCCTCGACCGTTACAAGCTGAACGGATAACCTAATCTCCCCTAACGGGACTTTTACAGCATTTCTGAAGCCTAAGATTTTATGATTTGAATCACGTATGTAGCCCGAGTAATCTCCAAGTTGGTCGAGCGTCTTTTTGAAAAGGATGTTAGTGTAGGCTCCGGTGTCTACCAACAATCTATGTACTCTGGTCCCCATGATCTTTGCACAAATTACGAGTGAATCATTGCGGGGGGTCAATATTCCTTCCAAGTCTTTTTCAGGGAAGGTTAATTCTGTTGTCTGCATGATGGACGGTTTAACCCCCATTTCTTGTACTTGGTGGATCGCTCGTAATTCAGCTTTTCTTTTTCGGTTGGAGATTGGCGGTCGTCCATCAGAACATCCTCCCGCAGGTCCTGCGGGTTCCATCATGTATAGATCTTCTAATGGACGAGCAACAACGGCTGGAACTGGTCGTCTGGGCTTGTTATTCCTTTGAGGTGGACCATCCTCCTCATCCTCCGAGTTGTTCTCCCGGGCTCTCTTTCCAGGTTGCCTTTTGACGAAGTCGGAGAGCTTTTCCTCCTCATAGAATTGCCAAAGTTGCTTGAGCATATGTCTACACTCGCTAGTAAAGTGCCCCACGCTTTGATAGTAGGCACAATACTTGTTAGGGTTGAGTTTGCCAGTGTCTTGGCGGATTCTCCGGGGTGGGGAGAGCAACTATTTCTCCTTCACATTTTCGTACACAGCATCAATCAATACTGTTAGTACCTGGTTCAACTTTTCCTTTAGTTCTGTCCCTTCGATGAATGCCTTCATGTTCTTCGGGACTCTGTAGCGTGTTCCGCCGGGTTTTTTGTTGTTCTCCTTGGGATCAGCTTTATTCTCCCCCAAGTTTGCTTGCAGGGCCTCGTGCATGGAAACAAATATGTCGGCTTGATTTCTGAACTCGGCGTAGTTTTTTGGGCACTTCAGACGTACCTCTTTCCACAACTCCGACCCTTTTTCAACCCGGCCATAACAGCGATGATTTTCGTATCTTCGCTTACCGGTTCTCCTTCCAACAGCACTTTGTCGAATCTTTCCATAAATGCCCGGTCTGATTCGTCGTCGTTTTGCTTTAAATCTGATAACCGGTGTTTTTGGGATAGATACGACCCAGCAGTTGAGAAGTGGGAGAGGAACTCTCGACTCAGTTGAACAAACGAGTGGATTGATGCTTGTGGCATTGCAGAAAACCACTTGTGTACTCGATCCCCCAGAGTCAAGGGGAAATTCCGGCATTGGGTGGCATCACTGGCTCCCACAGAAATCATGTAGTCCGAATACTTTGTTAAATGGACTCGGGGATCAGCAACGCCTTCGTATTGTATGCTGGCCAGAAACTGAATCTTTTTCTGAATTGGGGCCTTCAGAATGATGGATGATAAGGGTGAGGAGGGCATGCTTGTCGTCCCCATCCCTCTTTGTTGGTCCAATTGCCCCTACATGCTCTCCACAGCCCTTCTCAGGCTCGACAGCTCATCCAAAGATGCCCCCTGGCTCGGAGGCTATTCGGCGAGCAAAGACACAGGCCTTTCTGCTCGTCGCAGTCCCTCACTTGGAGCGGGCATATCCAGGAGCTGTTTCCTAGGGTTGCTCGCCGCGTTTGGCCCTAGGCGCCTGAAAGCAGACTGGGACAGCCTTTCATGAACTGATGGGCGAGACTGCTCAAATGTTGCTCGCCCATCTCCTGCTCCCTGGCGAGCAGCTTCTTTCTGGGGTTGGGGTTGGCCAAGTCTGTCCTGTACACTGGACCGAGTTGTCCCATGACTTGACATTGTTGTTCGTCCGTGGGCAGACTCAGCCTGACCCTCTGTTTGGTTGGCCACTTTGGCTTTGCCCTTATCCCGCCGGGCTTGGGCACTGTTCACCTTATGCTGCTCGCCCCTAACTGATCTGGCTCTAACAACCTCCAGGGGTTTATTCTTAGACCTTGCTTGTGAGGGTCTATTTTATTCTTGCTGCCTCAGGATAGTTTGGAGAGCAGCAATGGTTTTAGCCAGTTCATTAGGGTTGCTCGCCAGGGCCTCCAATTCTGGTGGAAGGTTATGGTCCACGACCGTAAGTCTTGATCTGTTTGCATACCTAGGCTCACGGTCTTGGTGGCCAGCTGATTAAACTCGAGTGGGAGATGCTCTCCTTGACAAACGTGAACCTTGTGTTTCCTTGGATTGAGGCATCCTAAGTTAAATTATTTCGTCAATCTTTGAATCTTCAAATTTTTATATTGAAGAACACCAAGAACACTTTTGCTTGTATCTTCAAGGATTTCTTGAGGATTTCTTCAAATCTTCAAGTTTTCAAACTTGAAGTTCTTGACTAATCACACTTAATCGGAGGTTTGACTCCCTCCTTCTAGCACCAAATTGTTGGTGATCAAATTTAATCGGACAGATTAGTGGCTATTTAGTTCGATCTAAGACCACCAATCAATAACGTGTGATTGATTATCACCGTAAATGATAAATCGAAGGTTTGGGTTGTGAAATTGTAAATACGAGAGTCGAATTCGTATTTATTTCGTATGTGTGCATGTTTAGGTGTGTTTGTGTATGTGTTTGAGAGTATTTGTAAAAAAATTTAACTTGTATTTCTTAGCTGGAGAACAACTATTTATAGAGACTAGCAAGCAGGAGGTGTCCAAGACTCTTGGACTTCCTAGCTTGCATGCTAGACAAGTGTCATTTGACCTTGTTTGACCTTATCTAAGCTGAATCTTAGTTACAAAGTCTTCTTTGGTCTTATCTCGGACTTCATTGTTGTTCGTCTAGGTCAGCTTGATTGATCCAGTATGGTCTTTCAATAAGAGTTGTTCGCCTTGTGTAGATATGGCTTGGAAGTTGTTCGCATGCGCATCATGTTGAGATAAGTTTTAGAATCTTGGTTCTTTGTTCGTCTACATGCACTCTTAGGCTGGTAAATACACCACCCTTTTGACAATGTTGCTCGTCATTAATGACTTGATGTAGGGTCCATATCTGGCCTCGGGTCTCAGGACCTGTTCGCCAATATGTTGTTCGACGCGGGAGTTATTCGTCGTTTAGTACACCCTTGGATTGATTTGTACACTCCCCTTTGATTCTCTGTGTTAATCATCTTTGATTTGTAGTTGATTCTTCGTAATTCGTATTACGTCCTTAATCCTTGTTCGCCTAACAATGATTGATGTTCGCCTAAAAATGATTGATGTTCGCATATCCACAAAGTGGCAAACTGTTTGTAAACATAAGAATGTTGGGGGGCTTGGGGTGAAAGATCGAGGTTTTAACCGGGCATTATTGGAAAAATGGGTTTGGAGATACCATTCTGATCCTGGGAGTTTGTGGGCGAGGGTAGTACGGTCTAGGTGGGGAACACCGTGCAGTATGGAGTCAGTTGGTGGGAGAAGGGGTAGAGTGAGTAGTCCGTCGGGATGGTGGGGTAAGGTATTGAGAGCGGTTGATCCAAATATAGAAGGCTGATTTTTTTTTTCGGGTTTGAGAAAAGAATTAGGGGATGTGAGCAATACACTTTTTTGGGAGGATTTTTGGGCAGGGCATTCTTCTTTAAAACTGATTTTTCCTAGACTTTACAGGTTATGCAGGGATAAATCAGTTAGTGTGAGGGAGATGGGTGAATGGAGGGGGGGGGGAGTGTGGGAGTGGGCTTGGCAATGGAGGAGGGGTCTTTTTGATAGGGAATACCCTTTGTTTAATAACTTAGTTGATTTGGTGAACAGGTATAAACCTGCATAACAGAAAGAGGACAAATGGAGATGGAGCTTATCACCGAGTGGAGTGTATAATACTAAATCTGCATATGGTGTTCTCACTCACATTAATGAAGATGTCAATGAGAAGGACAAAGAGGTTTTCAAAGCTCTATGGAACAAGTGGATTCCGTCTAAGATCTGAATTAATGCATGGAGAGTAATATGGGAACGTCTGCCTACAACGTCAAAACCGAAGAGAAGACATGCACTCCCACACAATGCGAACCTGATTTGTCCTTTCTGCGATATTGAACCCGAATCTGTAAGACATGTTTTATTTGAATGTCCTTTTGCATATGAGGTTTGGATGAAATGTGTAAGATGGTTTGGGTTGAATACTGTGCTCTCTTCTAATCCGAAGATAAGTCTGCTCCCCTTTAGTAGACTTATCAAAGGAAAGGAAGGGAGGATTTTGTTAGTTTGCTTATGGGAGTGTATTGTATGGTCCATTTGGAAGTGCCGAAACGCTATCATATCCTGTAGTGAGGAGAAAGAAATTAGAGAAATTGTGGATGACATCAAAGTAAGACTTTGGAGCTGAATTTGTGCAAGAATTAATTGGAGAAACAAGATCACGTTCCAGGAATGGAGTGATAGACCCAGAGCCATCCTGACTTGAGCATCCTTTGTTTTGTTTCAGTACGCATAGATGCATTTACTGTAATAGACATACTTTGGATGGTTGAATTCATTTTCTTGGTGTAATGATGTTATGAACATTGTATAATAATATTTCTTTTCTGACCAAAATAATAATAATAATAATTGAGAATAGATTTGAGAGTTGGAGGAAAAATACTAATACATAATCATTTTAAATCTCGTATAAGTATGATCCACCAAGTTTGACTAGGACACAACCGGAAAAAGAATTCACATATGTAGCTAAGCATTGTAGGTTTGATCTTTGATCATAAGACGACAACATGATTTTCCACAACTGATGACCCTCCCATAATCCAAGAATTTTGAACAATTGGAATACCAATACACACGATTCATTTAAATAATTACTAAATCAAAAGAAATTAGTAAAAGGAAAGCTCTGAAATTAACAAAAAGACAAGTCATCTTTGACTAAAAAAGTTAGGGTTTTTGGCTCAAGATCCAAGAATATATTCAAGACAGATGATGAATGACGTTGTCATCTCCCCAAAATCAGGTATGGGAATGGCTGCATTCTTCAACTTATCTACAATATTAAACTATCCACTCATACCTTTAAAATGAGGCGGATCTTAAAAAAAATAAAAAGTACTTCCTTCACCAATTAACAATTGAGGGTGTGCAATTCAATTCATGATTAAGAGAATAATTAGAAATATATCAGGTTAAGGTGTAAATTAATACACCCTACTTTTATAATGTGTAATTTTATAAAAAAAAAAAAACAAAATATTATACTTCATTCGTCTAAGTATTATTTACACCTCATTAATAGCACTATTATAAAAAAAAAAAATGAGTTTAGTATTGAATGGTAATTCCGCCGTTATATATATAGAGAGAGAAAACAAATTGGTTAGATTGAGGATTTTAAAAGTATAGTCATTTTGCAAATATGTGAATAATGTGAAAATAAAATTTATATTTTTTTTATTCTTTTGATGTGCAAACAATTACCGAATGAATGAAGACCGGAGGGAGTATGTAGTAACATCTCATTATTTTAGTAATTGGCAAACTATCAAGTTTAGTGTGTTATTACATTATACTTCATTTGTCTCAATTTTGATTACCCATTTTAAAATGACACAATTTTTAAAAAATGAATTGTTTATTAATATTTTTTAGTATACAATAGCTTTTTAGGAATTGTTTATTAATATTTTTTAGTATAAAGTAGTTTTTTAAGGATTGAGTGTGAAAAAAAGGTACTACCTCCGTCCCCAAACACTCTTCACAGTTGACTTTTTCTCGTGTCTTTGCGAACGAATTTTTTATTAGTATTTAAAATGATAAAGTAATTTTGAAGTTATTTTATAATAGAGGAGAGTTAGATTTATCATACCCTACCTTAAAAATCACTTTATCATTTCAAATACAAATAAACAACTTGCTCGCTAAAACACGAGAAAAAAGTCAACTGTGAAAAATGTTTAGAGACGGAGGAATTATTGTTTTTTGTCATTTTAGGAAATGGGTAAACAAAAAAAATCTTCCTTTTTGGACTTTTGGGTAAATAAAATTGGGACGGAATTTTATAGTTTTGATGAATAATTTCATTAATATATGGAAGAAAAAAAATTACAATATGTCACTATATATGTAAATATGTATTAACGAAAGTATAATAATAATAAAAGGTGGAAAAAAAAGTGTAAATGCCAATATTTGGTGTACCGTAATATTCATGTGTGATATCAATGCTCAACAAATAGAAATGTTGAATAAGTTGCACGTATGTTCTCCCCTCTTCGAATTATTTTAAAAAGAATTAAAAATAACTATTCATGAATTATAATTCTAGTTATTCAATCCTTCCGTTCCCAATAAATTTTAGATGGAAATTTATTTAAATTGAGTCGTGTTCTTCCTCTGTTATGATTGGAGCTTCATAAGGCAAATTATATTATGAATTAATTTCATCATAAAATTTATTTACAATTTTTATAATTTAATGGTACTATTTTTAATGGCATGATAAAATAGATTCATTTTTTTAATATTGTAGTTAAAGCACGAGCTACTTATGTAGGAGTATAGTATAATACTATATGTCCTACAAAATTTTAAATATTTTCATTCTTAGTTTGTTCCACAAAAGTTTGTATATTCCCAAAATAAAAATATATCTCACAATCTTCATCCTACACTTTCTACTTATTATAATTCTTTATAATTTAAGTGCTCATAAAAGTATCATAGATTTTTGTGGGACGGATATAGTATCTATTTGAAGTAAAAAATAAAAAAAAAGTAAAGGTCCAATTGCACTAAATCCACCAAATTATTGACAATTTTGTACATAAATCACCAAACTATATTTTTTTTGGCACTAATGCATACAAACTATCAAATTTTGACACATAACCATTAAACTTGATTTTCAGCTAAAATTTTCTCCGACAAAAACAAAAATCTAGTTGATGGCAAACGGCATAAGAAGGTGGGACATGAGATGAAAAATGATATCAAGGGGCAGATGCACGAGGCTTTTTTCGGCGGAGCGAAGACGCGAAACGGAAGACAACATAAGTGATGACGAGTTTTATGTATTTTTTGTTTCAATTAGAATGAATTATGAAGAGATTTTGAGAAAAATGTCATTTTCTAAGACACGTGCGCGATAATATATTTTTTTCGAAAAAAAAAATTGATAAAAAATTATGTTTGGTAGTTTATGTGCCAAAATTTTATAGTTTGTACTCCCACCATCCCTTAATAACTATTTCATTTTATTCAAAAGGATGTTCCTTTTTAATTGTCAATTTATCAATATCAATGCATAGTTTAACTAATTTTTCAACAATACCCCTAATAAATATTAGAAGTAATCAACATCTTGTAATGAGTAGGAACAATAAATAAAGGTATAAGTAACTTTTAATACTTTAATAAATGAGAAATTTGGTTTATGTGGGTGAATTTGTCCTTAGACAAATAATAAGGGACGAAGAGAATATGCATTAGTGTCAAGAAATATAGTTTTAGGTGCAAGATTGCTGATAGCTTGGTAGATGCAGTGGAGTTAGATCTAAAGTAAAATATTTGTGCAAAATTAATACTCCCTCCGATTCAAAATGTTTGATGTTTTAGGGTGTTTTTTTTGTTTCAAAATATTTGATGTTTTAGGGTATTTTGCACCTTATTTTCCTATTATGCCCCTGTTTAAATCTCCCTAAAATACCACTCATAATTTATCCTTACCTTTTACTCCCTCCGATTCAAAATGTTTGATGTTTTAGGATTTGTTGTGAGAATTAAGAAGTGGTGTATAATGACTATTATACCCTTATGATATATTGATTGAATAGAAATTAATGGAAGGTCAACTATTTTATTTATGGTGTAAAATTATTAAAAGGTAAGGAGAAAATATGAGTGATATTTTAGGGGGATTTAAATAGGGGCATAATAGGAAAATAAGGTGCAAAATACCCTAAAACATCAAATATTTTGAAACAAAAAAAACACTCTAAAACATCAAACATTTTGAATCGGAGGGAGTAATAATGTTACACCATAAATAAACTACTTGACCTTCCATAAATCTCTTTTTCAATCAATATATCATAAGGGTATAATAGTCACTATATTCCACTTCTTAATTCTCACAACAAATCCTAAAACATCAAACATTTTGAATCGGAGGGAGTACTAATAAAGTCAAAGAAGATCAATTAAAATGTAAAGAAATAAGTAAAGTTGATTGTCGTGGAGTGAAGCAAGGTCAAAAAAGTCAAAGAGGGAGCAATAGGGACAGAGATATGGTGACATGGATCATCCGTGCGGTGGAGCCCACGCTCGATGTTTTGCCTTTTTGAAATTACCCTCTGCTCTGCGCTGCTGTCACTGTCAGAAATAAACGCACTGTCGCTTTAGCGCAGTAATAAGACTTGCGTGTACGCCCATTATTCATTTTTTTTAGAATTGGCTGCCTCCTTTCTAAAATACTTCTTTCATTCCGGAATAAAGTTTAATACTCACCCTAATTCATTTTTTTTTGCCATAAAGGAGAATTTTGTTTTCCACCTACATAAAATAGCAAAAAATAAATACTACATTTTTTAATTTTTCCTTTAAAAACATTATTTATTTATACTCATGTCACTACTTTATTAATTTTATACCCACAAATAATAATAAACAAATCTTACCCTTTTTTAAAAACATATTTTATACCCACAAATACTAATAAACAACTCTTTTATTAAAACTCGCACCCTTTTTCCATGAACAGTATAAAATGAATCGGATGGAGTACTATAGTTGAAATATAGTATTTAAATGAATAAAGTAGTTTTAGGAGTGATGAATGGTGAATAAAATAATATTTAAATGAATAAAGTAGTTGAATTGTTGGGGTGAAATTTAAAAAACTGAATATACTATATTTTTATTTTGGAAATGAGAAAATAAAATTGGGATAGACTTTTTTGGCAAATAGAAAAACAAAACTGAGACGGAGGGTTTTTTTTTTTACTCCCACCAAATTTCCATTGTAAAACCTACCCAAGTGGGTACACGATAAGCTTTCCATTAATTTTTTTTTACGGAAATTAAAAAATATTAATATAAAATGAATATAGTTCAAATAATATGATTAAATAGAGAGAAGAAAGTGAAGTAAATTGATTGGATAGAGAGTTAAAGTGAAATATGGAAATAAAGAAAAGTAAAAGTACAGTGAATTTTAAAAAAATTATAAAAGAAAACTTGGTAGGGGAGAAAAAAAAAAATGGGAAGAAATTTAAACCTCTTGTGTGTGACGGTCTTAAAATAATCTTTCTGATTAGATTTAGTTCTTAAAATTTATCCAACCACCTCCTAAACTTAGGGATGATTTAGTCAATGCCAATCAAGTCACATTAATTACCTAAGATTAGTAATTTTACGATGGTCAAGTACAGTACTTTGTCAATGTTGTCATCCTTTGGATATAACTAACCAACTAATTGTAGGGGCTTAGTTCCGTTTTTACTAACTTGGACCTAATTACTCTAATATTATTAGGGACAGTTATGTCAATTTACATCAGGTGAATTGTAAAAAGATACCACCTCCGTAACACTTGTTACAATTGAATTTTCAGAAATTTTTATATAAGAGGTGATTTATAATATTTAAGTAGATAAAATATTTTTCTATGAGGGTTTATTGTTTAACTTAAATAAATGAAAAAAAAAAAAAACTTATTTTAGTATGTACTTATTAGTGAATGAAGTTTAATTGAGAGGTTTTTGTAGAAAGATGAACAGTGAACTGTGCAAAGTGTTTGCAGACGGAGGCAATATCAATAGCTAGTGAAGACCGAGGGTGTTATGGCTGTGTAAGAAGTAGCCACTATTTGTAAAGGGTCCAGCTATATACTCCTCCATTAATTAGAGATACACCCCCTAAATTAAAAAAAATCCAATATTACTCTAACACATCTTTATTATTTTACAGGACTATCTTCGTTTTCCATCCTCACCACAAAATTTAACGGAAAAAAAAAACTCATATCAAAAGTCCAACATAAGAATTCAATTTGCACAAAATTGCAAAAAGAAATGGTCGGACAAAACAAAATAAATAGAAAAAATAGAAAAAAAACAAAAGAAAATAAATGATGAAAAATCGACTGCGGGAACGGTGCGGCACTTGATCTGCGTAAGAGACAGAGGTTGCAGTGCGGGGGACGGGGGGCGGTGGGCCTGTGGCGGTGTTGTGGGCGCGATGGGCGGTGGTTGCGGTGGGCGGGACGGGCGGTGGTTGCGTGGGCCGGTGGGTGGCGCTGTGGCCGCGACGGGCGGTGGTTGCGGTGGGCCAGTAGGCGCGACGGGCTGCGGTTGCGGTGGGCTGGTGTGCGCGGTGGCCGGGGCTGCGAGAGGAAATCGATGGAAAGGTTGTGGGTGGTGGGCGACTGCAGCAGGCAGAGGCTTGGATTCGGCCGTGTGGAGTTTGCTTACAGATTTGAAGAAACTGACTTACAGAGACAAGAGAGAAGGAGGGGAGAAAATAAATCGAGGAAGAAATGATTTGGGTTTTTTTAAAGGGTATAATAGGTAGATTATGATAAATGTAGGTGTATATATTATTAACGTAGGTGTATATATCCGGGCCCTTTTGTAAATACACACACATAACAAGCAAAACCTTTAAACCTGTAGCTGTGGCCCATAATCAGCATTTATTTATGGGCCTATTAGCCTCTGCCACAATTAAGTGGATCTGAAAAGGTACGGATTATTGGAAATAATACAACAGTTGCTACATCTCTTGATAGTGATACTTGATTGTTTTGGTATATATTAAAAAAAAGTTCATGTACTCCCCTCATCCCTGGTTAGATTTGAACATTTGCCTCTGACATTAAAATATACCAATTTTAAGATGAGTGTTGTTTATTAATATTAAAGGTGATAAGGTTTTATTTTTTATGAAAGTTGAATGGTCCAAAATTGATAAAATTGTTTTTTAATAAAGGATAATGTGGAAAAACTAGTGATATGTAAATGTAATTTCAAGTAAGGAAATACTCAAAAGAACAATTGCTTTACTTCCTTTTTAAGAAATGTTCAATTTAATAGGAGCGGATCCTTTGGCAAATATTCATTCTAGTATTAAGGGCCAAAGGATGGAGTACTATTTTTGGATGCTAAAAATTAACTGGAAGTTCCTAATGGACGTTATATAGACCTGTTACACGAGCCGAGCGAGACCGAGTAGGGGAAGCTCGAGCTCGGCTCGAATACGTATCGAGCTCGAGATGAGGCTCGACTCGGCTCGAAAATTAAGACTAATATACTCGAGCTCGACTCGATCGAGTTCAAACTCAAAATCAAGAAAAACTCAAAATTTCACAGATAATCTGCCTCAAGAACTGCAAAATTTCACAATCCATTTAGCTAGAACACTGTTGAATCAATTGAAGAAACCACCCATAATCAATGAAAATCCCAAACGAAAATATCAATTCAAATGGGGCAAAAATATAAATGAAATCCAAGATTCCAGAAATAAGAACGGCGAAGGGCGACTAGCAGCGAAGGGCGGTCGGCGGTGGCGATTTGGAAGTGGAGGTGGACGGCGGGGGTGGGCGGTTGGACAGTTGTTGATGTTGGGTGTCGCCGCGTCAGGCAACAACTAGCGGCGTAGGGCGTTGGCCGTTGGGCGAACGTCGGTGGTAGGCGGTGGGCGTCGCGTCTGGTGGTGGACGGTGGTGGAAGTCGGCCGATGAGGATGGGCGGTGGGGAAATAGGGATTTGGGATTGGGGAAGGGTTACAGCCGTAGAGAGAAATGAAAGTTTGAAGGGAAAAAGTCTTATAATTTGTAATCTAATTATGGAATTTACATATATATTCCTACTATTCGAGCTCAACGAGTAGCTCGCGAGCCCAGCTCGGCTCGTTAAGCAACCGAGTATTTTTCGAGCTCGAGCTCGGCTCGTTTAACCCTACGAGTCGAGCCGAATCGAGCCTTAACGAGCCGAGTTGAGCTCACGAGCAACTCGTTTCGTTTAACAGCTCTAACGTTATATATTTCACATTATTTTGCATATTTAAAAAAAAAAAAAAAAAAAAAACGCCTATTCCAAAATATACACTTAAATAGAGACCCAGTCCATTCCATGCTAGAAAAAATTGGCACCTATTATTCTGGAGTTGGTCTGTGAACCGAGTTAATGTAAACTCACCTTTTCAAATGTCATAATTATATATAAATATTATCCTGTTTCGTATATCCACTATTATTGTATAATAAATACACTTAATTTTTAACCAGTGCTAATAGTTTATATACCTAGCTATAGTGATAGTGTGTATACTATGATACTTGAAGAGATTGAGTACATGTGAACTCGGGTCACACAAGTTTATATCATTATTCTGATTGAGACTAACATGTTAAAATTTGGCCAAAAAAATGTTAAAAGAGTAGCACCTAATTAGTTCCAAGGGAAGAAGGCAAATATAATCCAGTTCATGAAGGAAATACTATGAAAAGCATACATGCATCCACCATTAACCATATAAAAAGCCTCTGTTAGGCTTGAAAAGCAATTAACAGAAGACATTAAATCCACAAGACGTAAACATGAACCCATAAACCTTGTCCTCAATCTCAGATTCACAAGGCAGAAACAGACAACAGAAGACATCAAACTAATCACTTGACATTTGGGCGGTATACATTGCTTATTTAGTGCAATGCCAGCACAATTAGATACATATAGTGTGATAAATTACAGCTCATAGAGAGAAATGTTCTATTCAACAAAAACATACATGACGATACCCTCAAGACATTCTCCAAGCACACAGCTGCATTCTATACTATCCCTCGTCCCTCATAATTCTCCAAGCACACACCTGACCTGTAGGCACCAAAGAGTGAGAAGAGCACGAAGTTTAATCCTACTGAAAACTAAAATATGTATCTAGGCATAATGCACATCGACCATTTTTTTTTTTTATTACAGACATAAATTTAGGAAATGAGTTATGTTATGAGATTATTAGACTAGTTAAACTTGTTGGTGATCTGATTTCCAGCTTGGCATTATCAACAACAAAATGGTTGGGTGATTGCAGGTTAACAATTGTCAAGGTGGGAAATTGGATTTTTAAAAAACAACTCAAGGTGCTCTTAATCTTTTATGTAACTTCTACTCAGAAATATCTGATCGGGTAGCTTCTGCTAAAAAAATTAAACCAAAACCTAAAATTACCACACTTTTGGTTAATTTAACTTAAAGCCACACACTAATTTAGCCCATAGAGCTTTATAAGGTCTCTGTTTGACTGGCAGAAATGATAAAAACCAAAAATATTGTTGATCTCTTATGTGTAGTGAACTTTTTCTTGTTATACATACTATTGTGATATTTTTTACTTCTTGCCACCTTATAACTCGTCTACAGGATTTTCCAGCTCGTGCACCCATTACTTAATCACAGTATACAGATGTTGCATTGATGACCCAAGCCATCAACCATACCATTTTAATAAGCAGTATTACCTCTGGTCACTATATTGTCAACATATCATAAAATGTAAGCACCCTATTTGCAACCTTACAAAGAGAAAGAGGCACCAAATAATTCCACATATAGCTGTTATTCGAGCCGAGTTCGGCTGATAACTTCAACGAGAGCTCAGCTCGGCTCGCTAATGAGTCTAACGAGCCTAATGAAATTATATATTTAACTAAAGAGCCGAGCTCGAGCCGGCTCGTTAGTAAAAAGAGTATTTCACAAGCTCGAGTTCGCTCATTTAACAATATAAACAAGCGGAGCTCGAGCCTTAACCAGCCGATCACGAGCAGCTTTTTTCGTTTAACAGCTCTAGTTCCACAACTATGTATTCTCCCAAAAACAGTTTCTACAAATTCATACAACTGTCTTCATAAACGGTTCCCCATTACATGCTAAGCCTGAGTTATTCTAGTCCATTAAACTAAACACAACTATATAAAATATCAAGATAAGGTCTAGCTTCAATTGCATATGTGATATATAATTTAATTCATAACCAATGTTTAGCCTATCTAAGGTCATTAAATTTCACAATAGTGCATCTTAACAAGTTTACAATCCATGGCAACATATTATCAACATGCATATCATCATAATAGACCACATTAGAGCTCGTCAATTAATTAATTATTCTGAGTCCCCAAAATTCCAAAATAACCTAGATAGCATCAATCCCTAAATTGGCTCAAATATATACCTGATACAACTAATCCCCATCAAAACCTCAAAGTACCAATAAATTCTCAATCAAATCAACTCTCACTTAAACAAACAACAAACAAACTCAAATAAGAAACAGAGATGGAAAAGTGTGATCGAGAATTACATGAGCGAAGAGGGAAGGACAGGAACTAGTTGTAGTAGAGCTCGAGGCCCATGCCGTCATGGATCTCGTAGTCCTTAAGCGTGATATGATCCTTGTAGACGGTGTACCATTTCTGGATCCTGATTTTGTCGGCGCGGGTCCCAGTTTGTGCAGCCACGAGCTTCTTCAGGTCTCCGATGGTGTCGTCGTCGTTGCACTTCACCCTCACCTTCTTCCCCAAACGATCGTTCAGCACTACCTCGATCATTTTGAATTTCCCAAATCCAACAACAGCACCAAACCCTAGAAATATTTTCTCCTCTCTTTTCCTTCTTTATACCTAAATTCTTTGTCTCTAGGCTTAGGTGCAAAATTCGACGCGGAATTGGAATGGGAATCTGATGCGCTCCGGACCACGTATCTCTTTATACAGAGCCGCCCACGTAAATATTATTTTTACGATTTTTAACATTAATTTCCCATAAAAATTAAATAAAAACAACCCCAAAAAAAATTAAATTCCCTTCATATTAAAATGAGGTAAAATGAAGATAAAAATTTAGGGGGCGCTTGATTGACAATTCTTCAATGGTAATGGAAATGCAAATTTATTTTCATTTATGTCTTCATAAGAAAAATGATATGTTAGGGGAAGAAGTGTTTCAATGGTGACACCATTGCTAGTGACATGCCCAAATTTTGAAATAGAAGTTGACAACAAATGATTGTTGGTGGGGGAATGGGGGAGTGATTGAGGAGGATGATTGTAGGAAGCAAATATGGTAATCAAAATGGAGGAGTGATTACCTTATTTAGGAGGAGAGGTAGTGATTTTGTTCTCAAGAATCATGTTAATTACACTAATTTTCAATCTCATTCTCATTACCATTGAAGTGTTGTTAACCAAGCGTCCCCTTAAAGAAACTTTGTGTTTAGGAAATTTTGCACAAAACATCTAAAATGCACTATCTCCTTGTAACAAAGTATAGAGTGAAAATAATTCACACATAAACTACATTGAAGGATATTAGTAGTTATTTTCACTAAAGAGTATTAATTGTTTTCACTAAAAAGTATTAACTTTTTTTACTGAAAAATATTAGTTGTATTTATTGAAAAATATTAATTGTTTTTATTGAAGAGTCTTAGGTGGGTGTATTGATTTAAGATTTCACAGGATTTAAAATGACTTTTTTTTTTTTTTTTGTAAAAAAATTCGTTGCTTCAATCCATCATTGGCTAAGCCATTTCTTTATATTTCTTTTGGACTTGGCTGAACAGAAACATGATGCAAGAAACGATCTCGAATCTGTTGGCCAATAGTGGGACAAGAAATATTGAATGGTGATGTGGGAAGAGGTAGAACACCAAGATAACTCATCCAAAAGAAGCAGGGCCATTTCCTACTTTTTTAGGAGTCTCGTTGTCTGCTTTGGATTTTAAAGATTTTTTAAAGAGCTCATTTAAATCCATTGATATTCATTCAAGACTTTTTACTATTTAGAAATAATCCATTGGTATTAAAAAAATATATAAGGATTTTAAAGGATTGTTGTGCTGTATGGATTTTGAAGGACTTTTCAGTGTTATTTATAAATACCAACAATCGCATTCAAACTCATAAGATTTTAGAGGACTTTTTTTTTATGAGTAAAATAAAATTTCATTTCAACCAACAATATTGGGTATAAGAAATACTCTACAACTACTCAATTCAATCTAAAAAATTATCACCAGTTATATTCATCTATCTTTTAGTACACATTGCATTCTACCAACCCACATTCCATTGTTCCCCAAGGTGAAATTAACAGTTGAAGTACCCAGTCATCCCCAAGTTCTACTTTTTAGTTCCATCATTATAGTCTCTTCATCCGACTTTTGAATTGACTATTGAAGTGCTTCCTCCGATAATGTCTCTTCACCTTTGTCTCTTTTGAATATGATTCCGTTGTCAAATTGTCAGCTAGACTTGATTTTTTGTATTTGTGAATTATTTTGATGCATAATTTTTCTATGTTTGTTTCATTAGTAAAATCAGTTTATGTGTGTTGTGTGACGAATAATCCAGCAATGACGAGGCTAAGACACTCCCGACTGGAAGAGGCTCAGCCTCTTCGGATGAAAGACGAAGCAAAGGAGATTTTATCTCAGAGCCAAGGAGGCTCGACCTCGGCAATGAGAAAGGTTAGTAAGATGAAGAAAACAATTGGCGAGTCCAGCTCCAACCTCGTCATATACAAGTCCAAGGCGACGTGACGGGATCCGCGGCGAGGGATGGGTCGGCCTCGACTCTCCACTCCAAGTGATAGACGAGGACGTCCATCCCAAAGGGACAACGTGAAGTTCAAGAAGAAAGACTAAGTCTAAAATCAAGGAAGAAAAGAGGTCACCTCGGCAGCCTTCAAGACGAGGATGCCACGTGCTTGGCCTTATCCAAGATAAGGCCAAATTTAGACGCTATCAGACAATCATTCCATTTTTAGTACGAGGAACAGTGAATTGACACCAACTCCAGAGGGACAGACCATACTTATGGCAGAAAATCTCACGATCTCAGGAACAAGTACACACCACTTTCCACGTGGCCGACTCTTATTGGAACGTGCTCACCTACACAAGTGACCTCGGTCCATTACTCGAAACTAGGGCCAGACTGAGCATTAAATGTTGGGCTGCCCAACTAAGTTTAGGTCAGCCCAGGGGCATACCCTTGGGCTATAAATACATGCTCATTAGCATTTAATACACACCTACTACTTCAAGCCCAAGTCTATACAAAGACTAAACTCTTTGCATTTTTTGATTTCTCGTATTCATTTATTACCTAAAAGCATCAAGCAGTTAATGCCCAAATCTACCTAAATTATTAAGTTAGTTACTCACACAAAAGCCACATAAATCGTATTAAGATACATATTTTGAGTAACAACAATGTGTATTTACCTCAACACGACAACATTATTGGAAAATTTGGCAGATTGTTTAAAATGCTGACCAAATAACAGTTATATCAATACTTCCATGTCTTGGAAAATAGTTAAAGTTATAATTAACATCAATAACCAAATCAAGTTGAAGCACAATGACAGATAATATTTGCACAGAATCATTAGATAGTTTAACTATGGTGCACGAATTAGGATGCAACATTTTTAAAACTAGAAAGTTAGCATATATGCTACTCAGACCTTTAGTTTTATCAGTGTGATTTTTAATCTGTGAAATAGTGGTTTGAGTAGTTGGAATAAAATTTTACACATAATTTATCCCCCAAAAATTTTATTAGAATAAAAAGTATAATATAGCATCAATTACATATTAACACACACATATATATATATATATATATGTATATATCGTGGACTATAACATTTTAAATTTATAAAACTTTTGATCCTCAAATAAAAAGTTATAAAAAATTTAAGATATAAATAATATATTTGTGTGAGCCTATTATTCAAACCCAAGAGCAAAATCGACAAGACGCTAATGCTTGGAGGAGTAGTATAGCTATGAATATGTGGATTAATGCTATTTAGGCAGATATAATATTACGGATAATTCTTTTCTTGTTTTTGACTATTTTTAAATTCGAATATATGAAGAAAAAAAATCTTAAACACTTTGTATGTCATAAATCCATGAAATTCTGCAAAGTCCTACAGAATCCATTAAAATCCTGATTTAAGTAGTCTTACAGAATCCTACAAAATCTTAAAAGTCATAAACATCTTACAAAGTCTTTCAAATCCGCATGACTTTTTTTAGCTAAAAAAGTCCTTTAAAATCCAAATCTAAGACACCCCCCCTTAGTTGTTTACTAAAAATAAATTAAGACTCTTTAGTGGAGACAATTAATACTCTTCAGTGAAAACAACTAATAGTTTTACTGAAAATAATTAATATTCTTCAATATTTCATGTATGAATTAATTTCACTCTATACATACTTGTTACGCATACCGGATGCCACTTGGCGGCGCAAAGAACGGCCACGACGATCGAAGAATCCGACAAGACAATGATCCTGTTAAGAAAAATACACACACGCAATCACGAAATTAAAAATAGAACACGAGATTTGTTCACCCAGATCATCTTACGACTACGTATGGGGGCGATGTCAAGCCAGAGTTTTTCACTATATTTTTCTGATACCGGATACAAGGAGAAAATATCTATTTATAAGAAACGGACTCAAACCTTAAAATCAGGGTTGATTGGGCCAAAAAAGTTGGATCGCCAGTATTGGGCCTTAGTGTACAGTCCATTCAGCCTCCAAACTCCAACAGATCCTACCCGTGACCTTCAAGCAAAGCTAGTTCTTGACTGACAAATGGGTATCGGGTACAGGCCAAAGACAGCGAGCTTCGGGCTCAATACTTGGAATGAATCTCAAAGAGGAATAAAAGGTCTCATGAGGTGCGACTTGCAGGGATCCTTCGCGAAGACGCCTCTCCTCCCCACACTGTGGGCTCGGTGTTCCCTTGTTGTCGTCCACACAAGGCTGCTCCCCGACCCGGTCCTAGGTGCCAGGCAAAGTCAGTCACTAGGCCAGTGTTGTCCCAGTTGGGAAAACCGGGGTGCCCTGATCTATTCGGGATGAAATTTAAATACGAATTTAAATACAATTATTACTAGCATGAATTAATCCTAAATTAATTCGAATAATAATTAATCCAATAAAAAATAAATTCATGCAAATGAATATAATCACGTAAAATCCTACGGCGAAATATCTAGGAATTTTACATGAATATGTACCTCTTGTAGCGACGTCCGAAGAGAAGACCGGGACAAGTGAAACAATCCTATCAACCGTAAAAACCTTCTCAAGTATTCCCTTTTCATCTTCCTCGTTCACCGGTGGGAAGCGCTCACGAATAATTTAATAATCTATGGAATATGGGAGGAAAAAATCTTTTCTTGTTCTCCAAGAAATCTTGAATACATCTCATATATTTTTTTCTCCATAATGAAATATTACACAAAAATCTCATCACCTTATTATAATAATAATTTTCAAAATTTTAAGGAGAAAATCCCAAGATTTGGATCTTCTTGAATTTATGAGATAATCTTGTATTCCAAGAATACATATCTTCCATAATCTCTTTTCAAGAAAATCAACAAAATCTTTTCTCTCTCTTAAATCACCAATTTCGAAATTAACATGAAAAATTAGCATAATATTTTTCTTTTATTTTAATCACCTTATTATTATTGGACTACTTGAGGGGCCTTTAGGAGAATTAAGATTGAACCTCCAATGGGCTTCTGAATTTCAATATTGAGCCTCAATATTATTCAGCCCATTAATATTAATTAATACCACTATCAAATTAATATTGCACTATCCATCTTAATCCATATTACAATAATATGGGCTCCTGGTTATTATTTCCCGTGTTTAAAATTATCTAGTCCATTAATTAATTGAGCTTCTGAATAACTCTAAATTAATTAGTATCTTGTGTCTTGGAGTAAAGACAACTCAACATTATTATCCGTACCGAAAAAACTAATTTCCCACTTGTAAGATTTGGTACGATAAAACTTCTGAGTCTACCAAGGGGACAAATCACATGAGTTGTACTCACACATGTTTCTCCGTATTAAATTTTAGCAACCGTCGTATGATTAATATTACTACCCAAAACACAAGGTTCGAAGTCACGATGATTCTCACCCGACATGTATCAAAACAATAACTATTAACCACACACGGTCCTATTTAAGTGACGGAGATTAAGAAATAAATAACCACTGAGGTCTAATTCTTCACCTTTTAGAACAAAAGAATTTATCCTCGCTATAGGTCCTCTTCAACACATACAAAATGTGCTAGTGAAATCTCTTGGTCAAGACAGGCCAATCTGAGAACTACACATCGATCTTTCACGGTGGATTGTTAAATTCCACCTGGGTCGTAAATTTTTATGTTTAGTTACAAGGAACTGTCAATGTGATCTTCGGTGATCTGGTATCAACACATTAACTACAATGTAAGACATACTATATATTGAACGATTTGCAATAAATATTTAACATTCATTCATATTTAAAGCAATAGTGATAAAAGATTTATTCTCATAAACAAGTGATTAATACATTGGTTATACAAAGTAAAAGCATACTTTCACGTATAACCCCAAAAATCTCCCACTTATACTCAAAGTCTGCTTTTAAGTATACATCATGCATGTCTAGTGTAGTTCTACGTGACATCTCATGTCAACCTACACTAACCTAATAATATTCCTATCACTTATACTCAAAGCAGATTGACAACGGTCTTGACACTCATTCCATCCATATGTATCTCGAACGTACTCTGAGGCAGACCCTTTGTGAATGGATCCGCTAGGTTGTCCTCCAACGCGATCTTTGTCACCTCTATATCTCCTCTCTTAACGATTTCTCCTATAAGATGGTATTTTCTTTCTATGTGTTTGCTGGCTTTGTGGGCTCTCGGTTCCTTGAATTTGCAACTACTCCAACATTATCACAATAGACAGTGATTGTGTTGGGTAAATTCAGAACAACGTCCAAGTCCACTAAGAAGTTCTTAAGCCAAACCGCTTCTTTTGTTGCTTCACAAGCAGCTACTTATTCGGCTTCCATGGTCGAATCTGTGATGCATTTCTGCATATCTCTTCTCCATGTCATGACTCCTTCTCCCATGCAGAACACATTACCTAGGTAGATTTTTTGGAGTCTAAGTCTGAATTGAAATCCGAGTCTGTGTATCCCATGAGAATTAGAATGTCTGACTGGTAAATCAGCATTCTATCGCAAGATCTTTTCAGAAACTTTAGAATGCATTTAACTGCAGTCCAATGATCTTTCCCGGGGTTACTTTGATATCTTTTCACCACACCCACGACAAAGCAGATATCCGGTCTCGTAAACAACATTGCATACATAAGGCTTCCTACATCCGAAACGTACGGAACGTCTTTCATGTCATCTATCTCCACTTGCGTCTTAGGGCATGTTTCTTTGGATAGATGGATTCTGTGCCTAAAAGGTACAAAACCTTTTTTGGAATCTTGCATGCTGAACCGCCTCAAAACAATGTCTTTGTATGAAGCTTGCGATAAGCCCAACATCATTTTCTTACGATCTCGAGTAATCTTGATCCCAAGGATGTGACCGGCTTTTCCTAAGTCCTTCATATCAAACTAATTTGACAGTCATACCCTTACATCTGAAAACACCTTTACATCATTTCCGATGAGCAGAATGTCGCCTTAGTACTAAGAATACCATTGCAGTTCCATCACACCTTTTGTACACACTACTCTTGAACTCATTTTGATCGAACCCATATGACTTTAAAACTTGATCAAAACACTAATTCTAAGTACGGGATGTGATTAGGCATGAAATTGTTATGTTTTGGTGCCCGATTTGCCCATGTTTTGAGTGTTTTTTTATGAGTGTTTGGAGTCAATTGAGTATCATTTTTATAAACTCATTAATTTGTCTCTTTGGTTTTCATATATGGATATAGGGCGAAAAGAGGAGTTTTTAGGACTTTGAATCGGCCAAAACGGACTTCCGGTTGAGAAGATATGAAGATTTTACGAACAAGTGTACAGCAGCCGAAAACCACTCGAGTGAGAGCACTCGAGCGCCAGCGCTCGACCAACCCTGCTCGAGCTGCTCGAGCACTTTCCTATTTTTTGCCTCCGAATTCGTTTTTCGGCCCATGAGTTTCCGGTTCGCCCCGACGCTTATATATACTCATTACAAACTCGTTTTGGAGGATAACAACATACCAACACATATTTTTACATACTTTGAGCGAGGAGAAAGCTTGGGAAGGAGTTTTAAAGAATCTTATACGTTGTAATCGAGGTTTTAATTTACGAATTCTTAGTTTTAGTATTTCTTATGAACGTATTAGATTAATTATTTCTTTCTTTACTCTTTGAGACGATTAAACCTAGTTTTTCAGATTTATATAGATTTCTTTAGAGACTTTAATTTGTTCTTTCGTTTATGTTCTTGATTTTATTAGTTAATTCAATTATGCATATGTTTATTGTTCTTGTGATTGCTTTGATTATTCAAACCACCATGTTAGGCTAGAACCCTTGCATGCTTAGGGAAGGATGAACTCGTAGAAGTAGGTTGTGGGTACGTAATTAGGGTAATTCGTGATGTTAGGTTTTAATTCTCTTAATTAATGAATTCTTAAAATCAATCTTAACTTTACCTTTAAATTTCGTACGAAAGTGTTAGGGAGAGGACGACTGTATCACTCTTTAACAACTAGTAGTCTTAACGAGAAGGTTTAGAAGGGGTTAATTAATCTACCGGTTTAGCGAAGGAGGACGACCGCATCACCTTAGTTAAATTAGGGTCTCGTTAATTAAGCACGATTCATTAACTTGTTAGTGGATTAGTGAAGTCGATTTATAGGATAAAGTATTAGGGTTTGAAATCTTGAGCTTTCATCTTACGATATTTTACTTAGGTTATTTCTTGCACGTCACGATTATCTTGATTATGCACTTGCTCCGTTAGTATACGTAGGGATTCCTATCCTGAGCATCACCATCACCTATTTGAAAACACACCTTAGTTTATTCGTTTCTTTCGTTTTTTAGTTTAATTAGTTTATTTTAGTTTAAAATTAATTCTTCAAAAATCCAAAAACATACACTCATATTAACTACGACGCGTAGATCTTCAGGGATCTATTTGCATACACACTTTCCCTTGGGTTCGATAATACTTGGTCGCTATACTTACTCATACTACAGTGAACCCGTCCGCTTGCGGGGAAGCGACTAGTAGAAGTTAGTATATTCGCTTCAAGTCAGGATGCAAAATGTCCAGATATCAAAATCTGAATATGCAGCGATCGACAAGAGATTATGGATAGACCTAAGCATAGTTACAGGCGAAAGGTTTTCTCATAGTCGATCCATTCTTTTTAGTATATCCTTTCGCCACTAGCTTAGTTTTGAAGGTATCAACCCTTCCGTCCGGTCCTCTTTTTCTCTTATATACCCACTTGCATCCAATGGTTTCTACCCCACTGGGTGATTCGATCAGCTCCCACACTTGATTATGATCCATAGAACTCATCTCAGCTTCCATCGCAGTCAGCCAAGATTTTGCATCTTTGTCTTGGATTGTCTCGTTGTATATCCATGGGTCTGATTCATTATCTCCGAAAATCAAATTTGAAGATTCTCCTATTCCCATGAATCTCTCGAGTTGTCTAACAAGCCTCCCACTACGTCAGGGTTCCAGTTGTGTAGGTGTGACGATTGGTATATCATCTTGTACACTCGGTATCGGAGTTTGCCCTCTCAATTCGTCTAAGGTAATCTCACTTTTGGGCTTTCCATTGTTCATATAGTCTTCTTCCAAGAATTTAAAGTGTGTGTTAATCACGATCTTTTGATTCTTGGGACTATAGAACATGCACCCTTTCGTTCCCATGGGATATCCTATAAACAACCTTAATTTCGAACATGGATCCAATTTACCGACTTCCTTGTATTGGTGTATACTATAAAACAAACTTTTGTTGGGCTTTTATGGATATATTTGATTTCCTTATTATCTGAAATAAATAGTTTTTCACATTATTGCATTCTTATAAATTGCTTGTATGTATGTTTATCTTATATTGTAGATAATGTGGTGGATTTGTAGTCACACAGAAGATCACATTGTCGGTTTCTTATAAGATATAAATATTATTCACAACTGCGATAGTTCTGGACATAACTATTGGTATAAGTTGTAGTATGAACTTGTTGGTGGTTTGTCTTGGCCATTAATTTATACTGGTACCGTGGTACGCTATGTCGTATTGAATGGATCACAGTTTAGACATGTTCTTCTAGTCTGACTGGCATGAAGAACTAAAGGTCTTGACGACTCTTGTAATTCCTAACCGTAACTGTGATATCTAGATGTGTGGAGTGCTTGTTCACTACTTTGATTTACCATGGGTGAGAATCTTGTTAGATTCAACACACTATGTATTTTGGGCAGTGACATCGTTCGTACGATGTCTTTTTATTGGCATTAGGGCACCGTGTCCTGGTGATCCAGGTTGATGACGTCCCCTTGAGAAAACTCATAAAGGATTGTCGTATTAAATCCTGCAGGTGGATTTAATCCGTACAACAACAAGGTTGAGTGGTACTACTCAAGGAATAATAGATGTTAATTAATTAAAGTAGTCAGAAGCTTTAATAATTAATAGACGTGCGATATCTTTAACATGAGGTATTATAGAGTCTAATAGAAACCCTGATTCGTTTCGGGATAGGACGGGAGTGCAACATTAATTCTCTAGTGGAATGCATTAATGTTCATGGGCCAAATAAATGTTATGGGCTGAACATAAGAGTATTTGGGTCCGTGAGGAGCCCAAACCCTATACCTTCTAACAGATCCCTAGTCTGGCCCATGAAACCTAAAGGAGTATATATAAAAGGACTTTAATTTCGTCCAAACCCTAACATCAATATTGTAGCAACCGAAATTAGTGATTGGGGTTTTGAGGAGACGAAATTGGGAGGCGCTTTTTCTCCACGTTCGCTGGTTCGCCGTCCACTCGGTGTTCGAACGAGGTTGGGAGACGGACTAGAAGATCTCTAGTGGAATCCATGTCTCGTTCTTCAAGGGTAACAAATCCAAACTCGTCTTTAGATGCATGTTTAGGTTTTATAATTGTTTATACACGGTTGGTATCCCAACAACGATCTTGGGGACGGACCGTCTTCACCGGCGCGATCCATCACCTTGTCTAGCACGTATACCAGACACCCCCAGATTCTCATGTGTCTCAAACTGAGCTTCCGCCTGGTCCATAATTTTATCGGGGTTTTAGGAACCGATTTGGATGGCACCAAGTTTAGAATGTAAGCCGTTGTTTCCAAGGCATTACCCCAAAACGACTTGGATAGATCTGAATAACTCATCATGAATCTGATCATCTCTAAAAGAGTTCAATTTCTTTGTTCTGCTACACCGTTCTATTGAGGGGTTCCCGGTGCGGTCAACTAGAATACAATTCCTCCGTCCGATAGGTAGTTCAAGAATTTATCGTTGAGGTATTCGCCTCCATGATCAGATCGTAGAAACTTGATACTCTTTTCCCTATGTCTCTCGGCTTCAGCCTTAAACTCCTTGAACTTGTCAAAAAATTTAGACTTGTGCCTCATAAAGTAGATGTATCCATATCTCGAGTAATCGTCAATGAAAGTGACAAAATACTCATATAACCCCCTCTTGCTTTGATCGTCATTGGACCACACACATCGGTATGAACAAGTTCTAACATTTATGTAGCTCTATTCCCCTTGCTCCAAATACCCTCTTGGTCATTTTACCCTCTAAACAGGATTCGCAAGTTGGAAATGGCTCAACTTGAAGTAACTCCAAGGATCCATTTTTCACCAATCTTTATATCCGCTTTAGATTAATATGACCTAATCTAAGATGTCATAGAAGTGTTTCGTTCATGTCAGAAGAAGCTTTCCTATATTACTCGAAATAGTCGATGTGTTATTAGATTCAATTTGTGAGTGGTGTGCCCAATTAATGGTATAAAGATCTTTCAATAATGTTCGGGAACAAATAAACTCATCGTTTCGAGAAGAAATTTAGTATCTATTCAAAATAATTTAGAAACTAAAGGTTGGGTTCTTTCTAAAACTAGGAACATGAAGAACGTCTCTCAAGACCATAACTCTATCTTCAAAGGATAGGCGCATTTCTCCCACTGCTTCAGCTGCCACTATTATAACATTGTCCGGTGCGATGGGAATCTCACTTCTGCTAAGTCCCCGGGTTCACTTGAACCCATGCAAAGTGAAACAAATGTGATCAGTGACTCTCGTATCCACTATCCACGAATGGATAGCATACGCCACTTCACAAGTTTCAATGACAAGGGCGTGTGAATTACCTATTTTTTCTAGCCTCTTAGGCTTGGAACAGACAGACCTCCATGTCCTCTCTTACCGCAGTTAAAACACTTTCCCTTAGATGCTAGCCTTGGTTTTGCCTTTCGCAACAGTTGGATTTATTTGGGTCCGGCCTTTGGTTCTCTTCCTCTTCTTCCCTCCCTTGGGATCAGAAGAGGTATACGGACCATTAGCCACCATAGCAGTGGATTGGTGCCCCATTATTGCCTCCGCCGATACTAAAGCTTGCAAGAGCTCGGCCAAGCTACTTGCCTGTTCATTCATCTAATAGTTCAGTTGAAACTGACCAAAGTTTTTCGGTAGAGAATGGAGTATGAAATCGACCTGAGTAGGGACATCAAATTCGGCACCAAGTACTTCCAACTTGTTAAGGTGTGCCATTATCTCGAGAGCATGCTCCCTCACGGGTGTTCCCTCCATCATTTTCAACTTGACCAAGTCATGTTCGCTGGACTAATTTGCCACGAGGTTCCGATGCAAAACATCTCTTCAAGGCTTTGCATGATTTCTGCAGCGGATTCAATGCCCATATGAAATGCGTCTCAAATCTTCAGACGGTGATGTCAAGATGATGTGCTTCATTGGTTTATTGGCACGCTCTTACTCATCATATACTACCTTTTCCTCATTGCTTGACTTTTCAGTAGGCTTCTCGGGTTTATTAATGTGAATAACCCACTTGTGTTTTTGTGCAGCAAGGACAAAGTTTAAATTACATTTTTAATTGACATAATTCTCTCCAGAAAGTTTGTTAACTTAAAGTATACTAAACAGTTGATTAAAAGGTTGTGACATGATGAAATGAGAATAAAACATACATTCGTATTAATATATAGAAAAATACGAAATTATCACATAATTCGATTACATCAATTATATTAAAACCTTAAAACAATATAATTATGCATCAGTCGACATCTCAAAATAGTTTAAATATGCCACGTTGAGTGTGGTCCGTTATTTAAACACATTCAAGCAGCTCACAAACAAGAACAGTTACAAACCTTTAATTCAAAATTAATAGTCAACTCCCACTTTGACCATATAAAATTGACAGGGACTCCGTTTGAGAGTAAGTTAATATCAATTTCTTATGCCTAAGTAATAACCATAATTCAATACAGGATTATTATTTCGCTTTGAGCAAGCCACTCGACAATACCGCCACTAGTAATAATCCACAATCATCCTTCCGGAATTTATTCATGTGAAATTCGTCTTTTTGGTCGATTCGTTGGTGGAAATGTATTCCAAAAAGACTTCACAAATAAATAAATTATGGAGGTAAAAAATTAATCCAATTTTATTATCCGGAATAAAATTATCGATTAATTATAAAATTCATACTTAGTAATTTTTTAAAGTAAAGTTTTTCTTAGGACAATTAAATAAGCATGCAAACACATAGTATCAAATAATAAATGCACGAAAATAAAACATCCATCAAAATAAAAAATAAAAATAAATTGGAGCACTCAAATCTAATTATCAGGTTTAATTTTTTTCCTCCATGTCTTGATGCGAGAAATCGTCCTAGCAGCTTTCATCGTTCGTCTCGAAAAGCTCCTACTCGAAGAGCAACAATTCATTTGGAACGTCCTTCGTTTAGGGTCGAGACCCGGCGCGCATCGGCCCACGGAGGTGGGTCGCACGTCTCTCTGCACCCTTCGTGGGCGAGCGACGCCCGTCAGATGAGTTGCACCCATCGCGCACACCCGAGCGCTACCTCGGCACCCGTCGCACACGGGCTCCGTGCGCGTCACGTATGTCGTACACTCGAGTCGCGCCGTTCGTGCTTGTTTCTCTCCCCCTTGCACGATACACGTCCATGCATGCGCCGTTTGGGTATGTCGTTCTTAATTCATCATCTCCGTCTTCGTTCCAATTCGGTTCTAATTTATTTACAAAAATAAATAAACCTAGATCTAGACTAGTCTATTACATTGATTGAATCGAACAAAAACAACTAATCTACTCGTGGATTTTATCACAAGAAAAACAAATTCGAACGAATAGAATTAAAATCAGAACTCACACGCATGAATAAATAAAACATTAAAACCATGACAATTGGATACCTGCAAAAAAGATCTAGCAATTCTACTATCCAATTTCAATTTATTTTTTAACAATTTAAATTCCAATTTAAAGATCAGAGCCCGAAACCGTAGCTCTGATACCAGTTGTTGGGGAAATCGGGGTGACCGAATTTATTCGGGATGAAATTTAAATACGAATTTAAATACAATTATTATTAGCATGAATTAATCCTAAATTAGTTCAAATAATAATTAAACTAACAACAAATAAATTCATTCACATGAATATAATCACGTAAAATCCTACGGCGGAATATTTAGAAATTTTACATGAATACGTACATTTTGTAGCGACGTCCGACGAGAAGACCGGGGCAAGTGAAACGATTCTATCAACCGTAAAAATCTTTTCAAGTATTCCCTTTTCGCCTTACTCGTTCGCCGGTGAGAAACCTTCACGAATAATTTAATAATCTATGGAATATGTGAGAAGAAAATATTTTCTTGATCTCCAAGAAATCTTGAATACATCTCATATATTCTTTTCTCCATAATGAAATATTCTACAAAAATCTCATCACCTTATTATAATCATAATTTTCGAAATTTTAAGGAGAAAATCTCAAGATTTGGATCTTCTTGAATTTAAGAGATAATCTTGTATTCCAAGAATACATATCTTCCATAATATATTTTCAAGAAAATCAACAAAATCTTTTCTCCATCTTAAATCACTAATTTTGAAATTAACATGAAAAAATCAGCAAAATATTTTTCTTTTATTTTAATCACTTTATTATTATTGGGCTACTTATTGGGCTACTTGAGGGGCCTTTAGGAGAATTAAGATTGAATCTGAATTTCAATATTGAGCCCCAATATTATTCAGCTCATTAATATTAACTAATACCGCTATCAAATTAATATTGCATTATCCATCTTAATTCATATTACGATAATATGGGCTCCCGATTATTATTTCTCGTGTTTAAGATTATCTAGTACTTTAATTAATTGAGCTTTGAATAGCTCTAAATTAATTAATATCTTGTGTCTTGGAGTAAAGACAACTTAACATTATTATCCGTACCGAAAAAATTAATTTTCCACTTGCAAGATTTGGTACAATAAAATTTCTAAGCCCACCAAGGGGACAAATCACACGTGTTGTACTCGCACACGTTTTTTCGTATTAAATCTTAGCAACCATCATATGATTAATATTACTGCCCAAAACACAAGTTTCGAAGTCACGATGATTCTCACCCGACATGTATCAAAGCAATAACTATTAACCACACATGTTCCTACTTAAGTGACGGAGATTAAGAAATAAATAACCACTGGGGTCTAATTCTTCACCTTTCAGAACAAAAGAATTTATCCTCGCTATAGGTCCTCTTCAACACATACAAAATGTGCTAGTGAAATCTCTTGGTCAAGACAGACCAATCTGAGAACTACACATCGACCTTTCACGACGGATTGTTCAATTTCACCTGGGTCGTGAATTTGTACGTTTAGTTACAAGGAACTGTCAATGTGATCTGGTATCACCACATTAACTACAATGTAACACATATTATATATTGAACGGTTTGCAGTAAACACTTAACATTCATTCATATTTAAAGCAATAGTGATAAAAGATTTATTCTCATAAATAAGTGTTTAATATATAAATTATACAAAGTAAAAGCATATTTTCACGTATAACCCCAACAGTCTGATCGAGCATGTGGATGGGATAAGGGCAGGTTAATGTCAGGGAGAGAGGTCAAGTCCACCAGGGTCAATAGAGACACGTGGCACCCGACCATTGACCCATAGGGTGAGGCATAGCCAATCATTGTGAAATAGCTAGGCCTAAGTGGCTGCACGGAGGTCACCTCCAGTAGGAAACCACCATTTGTAACCTATAATTAGGTCATTTATGCTCATTTGTAATCAAGGGTGCAAAAGTCGGAAAATGCTAGGCGGGCTTTTCTTGGCCGCCTAACGCATAGGCCGCCTAGGCGCCGCCTAGAATCCTTCTAGCATTTTTTTTTTATTACAAGTACATATAGGAATCCGCCTAGCAGTAGCAATATTAATTCATCTGGGCCAACCATGTGAAAAGCCCAACTAACAGTAGCAGCCCAACTATACATTATAGCAGCCCTAGAGTCAATAAGTTACAAACGTGAAGAAACCAAGGTTGCAGAGGGCAGCAGCGGGCTGCGAGCGGCGCGCGACAGGCAACGACGGGCAGCGGACGGGCGACGGCGGAAGGGCGGCAGCGAGCGCCAGCGGCGGAAGGGCGGCAATGAGAATTAATTAGGGTTTCTTCTTTTTTGCTCTCTCTCTCTCTCTCTGTGTTCGAAATTCGAATTGAAGCAGGGCCGACTTTTACGTTACTTCATGATTTTAATTTCAAGTTTTAATTTTTAAAAAAAAAGGACCGACTTGGCCGTCTAGGCGGCGCCTGGAAGGGAAACCGATTTTGGCCAAATCGCGGCGGCGGACGGGCGCCCAGCGCCTAGACGGCCGCCTAGGCTGTTTTTTACATCCCTGTTTGTAATTACACAACATATTAATGAGAAAAGACCCCTCTTGAGAGCATTCAATACTCCACATTTATAGCAATAGTTATTTATCATTTTTTACCGTTTAATCAACGATTGAGAGTTTTCACTAATCTCCCCCCGATTTCCACTGTCCACAATACTCTCTCCTTATATTTTGAAAAATATTGCGAAATAATTTAATTATGTTTAATAAATGCATCAAACACTCTGTAATAAAACAAATAATATTTTTTAAAAACAGTTTTGCAATAAAATTATTTGCTATTATTACTTTATAACAGATTAACTAATATTTTTTAATAAAATAACTTATACAATCAAACTATTACATTTCAATAAAACTAATACTTGTAAAAAAAATCAGAGAAATACAAATTAGTTGTGGTGATTTACGTAAGACTTCTTTTTATTTTTTTGAATTATGCAACTTATTTGCCGGAATTTTGTTTCAAAGTACTAACCTTCGTTTTTAGAAATTTCAAAACTGTCCGACTTTCATATTAAGTTCGTATTAGTAACTTTTGTTTGGAGAGATACATACAAACTTGAAAAGTCCCTAAAGTATTGAAAATTGATAGTTTCGTTGGTATTAAATTCAACTTCAACTGTTGACGCAAAGGATTTTCCCTTCAATTTAAATTTTATTAAACTCAATTTAAATTTGGAACTCAATGTAACTCATTTTCAAACATGTGGAAATTTCTTATAGAAACATGATGAAAGTGTCGAGAGATTTGAATAATTTCTATCAAATTCTGTCACTGATATCAATTTTTAATACTTTAGATTTTTTAAGAAAAAAAATACTTTAAAGATACTTTAAAACGTATGTATTAAAGCAATTTTTCATAACGCGATTGAGTACTCTATTTGTGTTACCACTTACCATTGATGAAGGCAATTTTTCATGGATGACTTTAAAGTGTTTGGAATTTTTTGGAACAATTATTGTGTAGTACATAAAACTCAAAAGTATTCCTCTCTACTACATGAGTAAAAGGTACTCTTCTCTCACACTTTGACTTTTAAGTTAATTGTCTAATATACTCTTACTTTTCATTTCAAATTGTCCTATTAATTCCCCATTGTCCCATTAATTCCCCATTAATTCAGCCATTCTTCATTTCAAAATCAATTCCCCCACGTCTCCCCTCCCCCCACCCCCACCCCCCACCCCTTGCATCTCCTCCCCTTCAGCGCAACGCGTCTCCTCGCTTCCGCCGCCCCATCGATGAAGCCGCGCGTCCGCCGCCCCATCTCCAACTCTGGCGTGATTCTCCCCTCCATCTTCATCCGCCGCCCCATCGATGAAGTCACGCGGCCGCCGCCCCATCTCCAACTTCGGCGTGATTTTCTGTGCGAATCCGACGCCTCAGCGAGTAGAATTAGATGGGCGGTTCCCGCTAGGTTTTCGGCATGGAAGAAATCATGCTCCTCTTCCAATTAGTTGAATTTTTTTTAATTAGTGTGTAGAGTTTCCTTAAATTTTAGCATTTTTCCCCAATTTGATTATAGTTCCTGCATTTGAGCGTTTTTCCCCGATTTGAATGCGAATTTCTTAAATTGGATTTTTAAGAAATTAATGAAAGAGATTAAATTGCTGTGTTTTCTGGGTTTTGTTCATTTGATCATCCGAAGAAGAGGTTGAAGATGGAAAGACAATAATGATGAGTTTCTTCTATTTGGAAATGGGTATTATTATGGAGAGTGAGTATATTTGTTTGGGTTATTGCAGGGAAATGGGTATTATTGCTGGCCAGAGAGTGAGAATAATACCCATGTGTTGAGAATTCTGCGGGGCCTAGGATGGGTTTAAGACTTGGGCCGAATAAAAAGAAAAAAATAAGACTTTTGGAGGCCCAAACAGCAGAAGGAGCTGCAGGCCATGTGGATGGGTCAAATTTTCTTAAGAGAGTGGAGGCCCATGTCGCAGAAGGAGATGTAGGCCATGTTGATGGTAATAAAGTGGAGGCCCAACACAAAATGGCCAGGGGGGGTGAGGCTGTTCCAGTTGAATTAGCCCAAATGATTTCACATGGTGATAATTTCGTAGATCCGAGAAAACCAAAGGGAGGAATTTTTTCATCTAATTCTTTGACCCACGATGCGATTAGGGGGGATTTAGTTTCTGCAGTAGATTCGGAGGAAAATAGGGGTAGAAACCCTAATTTCTCGCCTCAAGCCGGAATGAAGTCGAAGGATTCTGCCCTTGCCGTGAAAAATATTTCCACAGGAGGATATGGAAGTACGATTGGAGGCAGTAGGCAAGGGGAGAAAATTTCTCCAATTCAAAATGCCACTAAAGGAGGAACCAAGACAAAAAAGAATCTGATGAAGGAAAAAAAGGCAAGAGACAGGGAGGAGGAGAGACGAAATTGGAGGAATTTGTGATGAATATGGAATCAGAGGAGGATACGTGGGCTGGAAATAAAAATTGTAGGGCTCAATACAAGAAGGGGCATCACGCAAATTTCACAGTTAATAAAGGCAACGTAGGGGAATCAAGTAAGATTTGGGAATTCGGAAAACAAATCGGGCTGGTTGGAAATGACAATGAGATGATTGGGGCCCTTCAAAGGATGGAGGATGCGATCGAGGCACAAAGTGTCAAGGGCAAGGAGTCTACAAAGTTGGTGGAATTATGAAGATTATGTCTTATAACATCAGGGGGGTGGGGAGTAGGGTGAAAAGGAAAGAGATTCAAGGTATGGTTCTTAAACACAAAGTAGATGTAATTTTCATTCAGGAATCAAAACTGGAAAGGGTAAATCAAGAGATTTGCAGTTCAATTTGGGGTAACTCCAATTGCGGGTGGGCGGCGAGAGATTCGATTGGAAGAGCGGGTGGGATTATCACTATCTGGAATCCGGATAAACTGAAGGTTTCTAGCTGGTGGCACATGGAGGGGGCAGTGATCGTGAATGGGATATGGGGAATAGAAGGAACAACCTGTGTTTTGGTGAACATCTATGCACCAGTTCGGTGGAGGATCGGGAGGAACTATGGGACAGACTGGGTTTGATCGTTCAACAATACAATGACGCCTGTATTTGTATAGCAGAGGACTTCAACTCAATCCGCTATGATTATGAGAGGGCTGGAGCAAGTGAGACAATAAACTGGAGAGATATTCGAGCTTTCGATGACTTCATTAGTTGCTCAAATTTGATCGACTTACCATTACATGGTAGGAGCTTTACATGGTACCGCCCAAATGGTACGTGTAAAAGCAGACTTGATCGGTTTCTTCTTAACGAAGAGTGGCTGCACAAATGGCCTCAATGTTTTCAAAAGGGATTGCCAAGATCCATTTCGGATCACTGTCCTGTGATATTGGAAAAAAATACGGTGGATTGGGGGCCTAAGCCTTTTAGGTTTTTTAACGCTTGGGTTGATCATCCTGGGTTTAAAGAGCTGTTGGCTCACTCGTGGAACAACAGTGTGGTGTCAGGCTGGGGGAGTTTTGTGGTAAAGGAAAAACTCAAAATTCTGAAAGGAAATTTGAAGCGTTGGAATCTAAATGTTTTTGGCTCTTTAGATAGAACCATTGAAAAACTGAAGAGAGAAATTGAGGAGCTGGATATCCTAGATGACACTTTTGGGCTAGAAGAGCAAGAGGCTTGGAGGAGAAAATTGGTAACAGCTGAGCTTTTTAAGAATTTAAACTGGAAGCATGGGTTAGCAGCTCAAAAAGCGCGGGTGCGATGGCTTAAGGATGGAGATGTAAACTCGAGTTTCTTTCACAGAGTTATTAATCAGAGGAGGAAAGCGAATGAAATTGTGGGAATTGTGCTCGGAGATGAATGGGTAGAGGACGTAGCTGAGGTGAAACAGGGGATAAAAAACTTCTTTGAGACTCAATTTTCAAGAAGAACAGAATCGAGGCCGACTTTTGCTCAAAATCTAGCAGCGAATAAAATCTCGGAGGTCGAAAACATGATGCTTATTGCCCCCTTCTCTGCGGAAGAGGTAAAACAGGCGATTGGTGACTGCGAAAGCTCGAAAGCTCCGGGACCTGATGGATTTAATTTCAAATTTATCAAGGAATGCTGGGAAGTAATTAAGGAGGATGTCATGAGGATGTTGGAGGAGTTTCATCAGAACGGGAAGTTGGTAAGAGGTATGAACGCGTCGTTTATTGTGTTAATTCCGAAGAAAGAGGATGCAACTCGGTTGGGGGATTATAGACCCATTTCTCTGATCGGGTGCATGTATAAAATCCTTGCTAAGATATTGGCGGGAAGGTTGAGTAAGGTTATGGACGGTATAATATCGGAGTATCAGAGTGTTTTTGTGGGGGGTAAACTGATTCATGATGGAGTAGTGGTGCTGAACGAATCAATTGAGGAGGCGAGGAAAAAGAAAATAGGGAGGATTTTTTTTAAAATAGATTTCGCAAAGGCGTATGACACGGTGGATTGGGGCTTTTTGGACTGCATGCTGGAACAGCTGAATTTTTACCAAAAATTGAGGGGCTGGATTCATGAGTGTGTATCAACTGCCACAGCTAACGTATTAGTCAACGGGAGCCCGTGTGGAGAATTCAATCTAGAAAGAGGACTGAGACAGGGTGATCCCCTGTCTCCTCTCCTCTTTTTAGTTGTGGTAGAAGGTTTGAAACTCTTGGTGGACAAAGCAATGCAAGAAGGCAGGTTAACAGCGGCTGAAATTGGAAGGAAAAAGGTGAGAGTCCCACTGTTACAATATGTAGATGATACAATTTTTGTGGTCTCAGATAGTGTCGAGAATGTTTGGGCAATAAAGGCAATCTTAAAGAATTTTGAGCTAGCGTCTGGGCTTAAAGTGAATTACAACAAGAGCCGCTTGATTGGGGTAAACATTGAGGAGGAAAGAATGGAAATGATGGCAAACATGTTGGGTTGTGCAAGAGAATCTATCCCGTTTACCTACTTGGGTATTCGAGTAGGCATTTATCAGAACAGAATAGCAGAGTGGGAGCATTTGATTCAGAAGGTGAAGACGAGATTGAGGGCGTTGGAGTATAAGAAGCTTTCGATTGGGGGCAGATTCACCATTTTAAAATCAGTACTCACATCTTTACCACTCTACCATCTATCTTTCTATAGTCTTCCGAAGAAAACTCTTGAGTGCTTGAATTCTTTGTTTAGGAATTTTTTCTGGGGTGGGCGAGAGGATGAGAGAAAAATAGCTTGGCTAAGTTGGGATCGTATTTGCGCTACGAAATCTGTGGGCGGGCTGGGTTTTCGGGAATTGGGGGCTTTTAATAGGGCTTTGGTGGGCAAGTGGCTTTGGCGGTTTTTAGTTGAGAGGGAGTCTTTATGGGTAAGGGTAATTGACTCATTACATGGGAACTTGAGAGTGAGGGATGGAGGGTTAGTTGGTGAGGGGAGGGTGAGGTTGTGGTCTACTTGGTGGAGGGATGTCGTAAAGGTGGGTAGGGGGGGGGGGGCTGGTTTTTCCATAACTTAGAGAAAATCTTAGGGAATGGGGAGGATACGGATCTTTGGAGTGACATTTGGGTGGGGGGCGCTCTCTTAGGATTCAATTTCCAAGATTGTACTATTTAAGTAGGGAGAAGAGGTGTAAGATTAATGAGATGGGTAAATGGGAGAGGGGGTTTGGAGGTGGGAGTGGAAGTGGAGGAGGGAGCTGTTTGATCGAGAATTGATTGTTTTTAATGAATTCGTGGATAAATTATCTCATTGCAGGTTAAGAGAGAACGAGAAACACAGCTGGTCATGGAGATTGGAGAAGGGAGGTCGATGCACAGCAAGTTCGGCCTACAAACTTATCAGCTTAACGAAGTTAGAGGACAGAGGAGAAACGAGACACCGGAAGGAGTTCGAGATAGTCTGGAACAAGACGGTCCCTTTGAAAGTGGCGATTATAGCTTGGAGAGCTCTTCACGATAGATTGCCGACCAAGAAGAATCTTGAGAGAAGGGGAATTCTAGGAGGGGAAAACGCTTTGAAATGTACTGCTTGTAACAGTGCTGAGGAATCAACAGTACATTTTTTTATAAAATGCCCAGCAGTAGCGAAAGTGTGGGAGAAATGCTTGGGTTGGCTGGATACTCCTGTAGCATTGCCAGGTACAATTATCGACAATTTCCTTCTATTCTCAGGATTATTTAGAAAGAAAAAATATGAGGAGGTGGGAGTTGTTGTATGGGAATGTGTCTTGTGGGTGTTATGGAAGGCGAGAAATAAAATTTGTTTTGAAGGAGGGGATTTTAATGTAGATAAAATCATGGAGGAAGTGAAAGGGAGAACTTGGAGTTGGATGTTGGTGAAACAAAAAATTCATTGTAATTCGTCATTGATAGATTGGATACAAAGTCCCAAACTAGTAAAAGGAGATTGAGTTGCTGTTCTGTAAGAAAGTGATTGTTACTAGTGATAGGAGTTGGAGTGATGATCTGTTAGGAAATTATCGATACTGTAGGCATGTCTCATGCCATATTTTCTTGTTCATAAGAATCAAAAGTTTTTTGCCTGATCAAAAAAAAAAATTGCAGGCTAATGAGTTATTCTTCTAATATACAATTTTTTATCGTATGTACAATATTAGAAAAGATATACAATATTTTTTATCGTATGAGTTTTTCTTCTGATATACAATGTTTTATAAGATATACAAATTTTAAAATGGTAGAAAATCATAAAAGATCCCTATATGAAACTTAATTGATTTTTAAAATGGTGGAAAATTAGAAAAGATTCTGATATACAATGTTTTGTAAGATGTACAAATTCGAAATGATAGAAAATCAGAAAAGGTCCCTATATGGAACTTATTTGATTTTTAAAAAAATTAGAAAAAATTATGATATACAATGTTTTATAAGCTGTACAAAATTGAAATGGTAGAAAATCATAAAAGATCCCTATAGGGAACTTGTTTCATTTTTAAAATGGTAGAACTCAGAAAAGATCCCTATAGGGAACTTGTTTCATTTTTGAAATGGTAGAAAATTAGAAATGTACAATTTTTTATAAGATGTACAATATTTTATAAGATGTGCAAATTTTGAGATGGTAGACAATTATAAAAGATTCCTATAAGGGCAAAATCGTACATTTACTTTTATTATAACTTATCACCGCTTCGGTAAATCTCTCTCTAGTTTTATAGAGATCCAAGATATTAAATATTAATTTGGCGCTCAACTTAGAAAAAACGATCAATTTATGATACGAGATAAGAGATAACTTTAGCCAAACCACAACTATAAAATTTGTCTGTAAATCACGACTAACTTGACCACCAAAACCCATTGTCTAGAGCTCATGCAGGAACTAGTTGTGTGGGGAATCAAACAAATTCGTCTTTTCACAAAAGAAAAATATCGTCTTTTTAAGGAAATAGTGGCTATATCAAATGATCAATTACACAGGTGCACCATCATCATATTGCGTCCGTATACTGTAGGTAGATCAAATTGTGTCCATCAAAATATTATTCGTGTGAAAAAGATGGCAACTCACAAACACACTCATTTAAATAAATAAAAAATATCTCTATTGTTCACATTTAATTTACACAAACGGTGAATCGTGTCCGCGCCTTCATTTGATGAGCAAGAAAGAAGTAAACAACAATTTTAGGGAAGACAAAATTGAATCAAGCCTGATGAACAGGTGTGAAGATAAATAGCCAGAGACAACAAACTATGTAATGTAAACTCAAATAAAACAGGACCCCAATTCAAACAAAAATATACTGTACATATGCCTACCTGCAGCATACACCTCGGACAACGCAGAATCGGGCCTTCGACTTTCAATCACATTTTATCATGATCATATGTGTTCACTCCAATACTGCAACCTCCTGATCAACTCTCCAATAGTTAGCATCATTAAATTCCTTCACACCATCATCTGAGCCCTCTTTTTCTGGTTTCTCAGGTACGATATTCCTTTTCAATGCCCCAGCTTCCCCAACAATCCCTTCCTTCAGAGCCTTATCCATAGCCTTCTCACTGCCCTCCAACTCAGCACCAACGAACTCAACATCCTCTTCAAACAAAGACGGCACAACTATGTTTCTTTGACTGGGATCAGACGACTCGGAAGACCCGGACATCCCATTTGGTACACTGTTTTCACCTGAGGTGGTACTAATGGAAGCATCTTGGGCTTCTGTTGTATTGACATGATTGTCCTCAAACGGGTTTAAGCTTGATCCACCCGCTTGAAAATCTGATACGGAGCCCCATGCTACCCATTCAGGTATTGGCCTATCTCCAAATGGGTCATCACTTTCTGGTGTCTCGTACTGGAAGAAACCCAGGTCATTAGAGGCATTCTCGTTGGGAATCGAGCCTACTCCATTAGTAGAGTTGTCGATATTGAAGTCATTGAAAGGATTTGTTTCAGAACTGGATGAGTTATTGGAAGAAGTTTTAGTCGCAGCCAATTCGTCGTCCTCTCCTATAACTACCTCATCATCATCACTGCTGTTGCCACCATTTGATGTTCCGTTTAACTTGAGATCATCCGTAGGGTCTGATGGTGAGGTGCCCATAGATGCATTTCCACCACTTCTGTCTTCTTGAAAAGCAAACCAGTTGGAGTTTGTGAACAAACTGCTGCAAAGAAGTAATGAGCAATGTCATGAATCAGTGAAATATTCATCGGCTCTTGATGCCATTTTAACCCAAAAAAAAAAAAAAAAAAATCCCTTTGCCACCCTGAAACAAAAAGTTATGTCAAGTAAAATTGTAAAACTTCAGTTGGAATACCAGCAGGACTCCAGAAGTCTCACCACTTAACTGCTGTAGCCAAAATTAATAGAGAATGATTAGCTAATAAAACTCACCTCTTGTGGTCATCACCCAACCTTAAGGATGAAATCACAACTTCTGCAGATTCGTCATCAAAGTAAACATCCTACAATTTCATATGTCAACACTTGAACAATTCATGAAATGGGTATTGCCAAAATTTGTTCTACGTTATTGTCTGTAGAAGTAAAGAATATGAAAGAAGCACCCTCTTCAAGTTATGCAAATAAAGTATAAACAAGTCTGATGTCAGCATCTACCTCATCATCACGATCAAGAGCCCCATTACCCTGAAACAAAGAATACAACCTCAAAATATATTTGGGATATCTCGTTTACATGCAGGAAGAAAACTACTAGACTTGCAGAGAAATTTCAATTTGGTTGGAAGTGCTGAGAAATTGAAAATGTTCGAAAACAGATGGGTTGCTTTTTATCGTAAGAAAATCCCTCTTGAGTTACGTGTACGAGTAAAGACATCGTCAGGTCAACGGAGTGGGAGTGTTGGAAATTTAGCAGATTCGGTCAAACAAAAACCTACGAACCTGATATCCTAGGAGATGATTGATATATTATTTGTATATAGGTGTTATTGCTGTGTATATCATTATAAATTTGTCCTCATCTAATTTCTAGGTTATAAAAGTATCACCAAAAGCATGCATATCTTCAGAGTCTCAGACACAGTGAAATACAATTCTTCAGAAATTCTGTAAAAGTAATGCAGGTTATTTCTTTTTACCACAAGTTGACAGTTACCTCAGCATCATCGTTATCATAAATATTGTATCTAAATGCTTGGCTTAAGTTATTTGCTAAGGCTGCAACATCATAATCCCTGTCGTGAACATCTTCTTCATCACTATCCTTAGTCCGGTCATGAAGTGCTGTTGGCCGGCTGCAAAGGAGAATAGAATTATCAACCACTGAAACATAGTCAAGTTTTAGCCTAGAAACAAAATAAGCAAAGGAAACAAAACTCATCTGCAGTAACAGAACAAATCAAACAATAACCAAACCAACATTGTGGGGGGTGGGGTGGTAAATAATAAACTTTTCCATCATATTGTACTTTGTAAAATTAGCCTAATTTTACTGACGACTCAATATATTAATGGAACCACACATGAATTCCCTCCAAGTTCAACTGCTGACTATAAATTTTGCGATAGAAGAACAAAGACAACCAGCAACTATTTCACTTTGTTAAAAGCAGTGGGAAAGGAGGAAAGGCATACCCGCAAGCCCACCGATAAACATTTTCAATTACATTACGCTCCTGTAACACAGAAGCCTGCCATTCATTCCACTCACTAGTTTCCTGACAAGAACAAAATAGAAAATCATAACTTGTTGAATTATAAACCATAATCAAATAGAGCAACACAGCATACTTGCTTATATATACAAACATTGTTCTCCTTTGCAACATCAAATACTCAGTTTATATCATAGTGATAAGCAAAAAATACTCCATTAACCTAAGACGTGGCTTTAAACAGGAAATGGCATAAATCTGAGATGTAATACTAAGCTAGTTACCAACCTGAAGGTGTTTTTGTATATCACTGTTTCCCAACTGAACTAATTTATTTGATATGCGAGTCAAGTGTCCAAAGTATCCTGCTCGAGGGGCACATCTTCCAGAAGCAGGCAAAGTTGGCTGCATTTATTAGCAAAGTTGTCACTACTTTAAATGAAACTCACAGAAGAATGTTAACAAACAACAGAGAGACAGTGTGAGATTAAGCTTAAAGTTAGGGCACATATATCAATCATACTAAACAGAACAAAAAATCCTACAAGGAGCAAGATAGTCATAATTTCATATATATTTCACATGGATATGCCTCATATAAAGATACGATCACATGGTTCTCAGAATCACGTCATTACAATTCCCGACTTTCTAGTTCTTAAATGTGGGTGCAGCCTGCAGGTTCACCTCTCTTCTAAAATGGTGGAGACAGATAAAACAAGCCATGACAGTAGACATGAACGCAGTAAACAACCAATAAAGGGTTAAGAAAAATTTTACCAAATTAAGTTCACCATAAAGTGCAGGGTTTTTCTCAGCTTGAAGAATTTTGCCAATCAAATTACAGTCTGTGAAAAGATGATCAACAATAGCACTGTTTTTGGTTTCCAAGCACGAATATATAATGCTCTCGACATGATGATGCAGAGCATTATTGTAAGGATACCTGGACCAGAGAAGTAAGGTTATAAGAAAAAGTTTAAGTAAGTGTCGTGCCACCAAAATCCATTAAAGAAAATATTGAGGTTTTATTGTGATGTTTATCATTCAAAAGGTATAGAAAAGAAGTATAAACATATTATTCTTACTCAAAAAAGAGATCAAGAACTCTTTGAATTGTTCCAGAGGCAACCAATCCCTTTTCTGCAACCTCATTGCCAGTTTTTAGCAGCACGGCGAGGAACTCTACAATCTACAATCAGGTATTACAAAGACTTATGACACTTAAGTTGACATGAAATAAGGATGATACTAGATTTTATGCCATAAAGGAATACACGGCCTTAAATAGGAAATGTATGCATAAAATTCTTTTAAGATAGTAGTAATATTGGTCTCCCTTCCTTCAAAAATAATGCATGGGCTCCTAAATTCGACTAACTCTTGCACTTTAAAACATATTTGGGTGCATGCATTTCAAGGTCTTAAGATGCATAAGCACATAAGATACATGTGCTTTGAAAAAGAACAGCAAAACCAAGCAAATGAAATAACAAAATAGATGTCATTTAACCTTTAAACGATGCTTTCCAAGAGGAGGCCTCAATTCACCATATGCTGTTGGTAACACCTTCTCGTCAAATGAAACATTCAAAAGCACCAGCAGCTCTCCTGAACACAAAACATGTACATGCTTATTGTTGCAGTTCAAGGAAATCATAAATTTCTAAACATGCAGAGAGCAATAAGAAGCTAGTGATGCCAGCAATATCTGGCAGTTTGGAGAGTTCGAAAATACTTTTAGCTCTTGGCATGCACATTCAACAATCTACGAAAGATCTGTATCGATTATCAGCTATATCCTGGTCTATTTGACCTCTACCGTTATGAAAAATATGGCCTTATAACTTCCCCCACTTCAAGCAGACCAACAGATAAGCGAAGTGTTCTTAACAGCAAATAACATTTTTCTTATTTACTTGCATCACAAGCCTCTCCTGTATAACCATGTCATCCACCTCTGACCCATCCAAGTTGCCTTCTCCCATTTTAAACACAGGCATAAGAAATAAGATGGAGTGACATGATTACCGGGAATATATAATTTTATTTTGTAGGTACCGCGAACAACATTGCATTATAAGTTATAATCTTGAAGCCAAAGAGTTATAGTTCGGATTTTCAAGTAAGAAAGCAAGAACTTAAGCCAAAATCCACCTGTGGTCCCATCAAAATGCCTCACATCATTTTGAAAAAGGATTCTGTGGACTTTCTATTGGAAATTAGACAATGGATTTTGATGACTTCATATAGGAAAACAATTGACATGTTCACTAGGAGAGGATTACTATCATTTTATTTATGTAGGCACTAACAAATATTTTGTGTAGTGAGCTTAAAGCCAATGAATAGCAGTTCTGATTAAATTGTCAAGTATAAAGCAAGAACATTAACCAACATACGAGTATCAATTGGTCTGAACCAGATGGAGTCCAGCTTTAGAAATTCTTGCATCTCAATTTTCTAAAGAAAAATATAATTGAACATTGAAAACATTTTATAAAGATCCAAAAATGCAATAGCCAAGATTTTTTGTTAAAACATAAGGACAACGTGATATAATTCAGATTTTTTTAACTGAGATAGCACTTTGGCACTTTGCTATTCTTCATTAATCTGCGTAGCAATGCAGAAAGTGGGATACATGAAAACAATGAAGCCTCCGAGCAATGAGTCCACCCAGACACGTAAATAAACCAAAAGCATTTTATCAACAATCTGCAGCTACATACCTAGTTTTGGAAGCATTGCACTGACGGTATCAGGATTAACATAAACTGGTGGTTCGTACATGTGTTGACTTCTGAAAGAATGCATTATTGATGAAGGAAGTGATCTTTTAGGATCCAACAAGGAAATACACACAGATAGCGAGTGGACAAGGGCAGATTTTGAATGGGCGTCTTCAAGTGCATGACAAAAAATTCGTTCCACAAAACTGCAAGACAAAAGAGCTTGTAAGCTATGTAATCATTTCACTTGCACAAAGATGTGCCCCAAAATAGAAAAATATTTGGACAGTTCTACCCACCCTGGACTTGATAGTTTAGAGGCCAGAGGTGATGGTGCATTCCTGGTTATCGCACATAATGTTTCTGCTGCATTAGCATGTACTTCAGGAGGATTCTGGAGGACATAGAATATATTGTTTCCATATAGCGCAAGTATCATAAAGTTAGTATTTGATAAAAAAATCTTCTTAGCAAACAATAATCAACTTTATAAATCAGATCTGCCAAGTATAATGTTAGAAAAGACCAATTCGGATTACATATTTTCAGTTTAAGTAAAAGCCATCCAAGTCTGGATTTGGAATAAATGAATAACCTGATAAATTTCTGGCCATAAGTTACAACTTAATACTGATTACTGACAGACACTGAATAGTTGGAGAGCATAAGCAGTGAAAACATATGAAGTTCTTCCTGTGTATAATACTGTAACAATTAATCGTTGATAAATAGCAAAAAAGGTATTAACTCCACATAGCAGCACTTTATGAGCATAGGAAACCTAATGCACTTAATCCCAAATGATCACTCATGACCCATAAGCAACAAAGTAACATAGCATGCTGAGAACCAAGAATTGGAAAGTGAATTAAGTAAAAGGAAGGAAAATGAATGCAGCTGCATATACAATTCACACGGAGGGGTAGGCTATTACATACAGTCCTGCTATATGCATGTTTTCCTACACAGAATTTAAGTTACACGTAAACCAGCAGCGAGAAATGTGATCATTTAGTGAAACATACTTGGAAAGCATCCAATCAGCCCTTAGAACTAGACAAATAGTTTTATTATTATTACTATTTCAACACCAACATCAGAAGGTTCCTATTGACATCCAAAGCACCTTTTCAAACTTACCGAGTTACTGAGCTTATCAACAATCATTTCTAACAAATTGCTATCAGCCAACCACTGCATCACATCCAATGAATTTGGGTAGAGGTGATCGTCTCCACTTACAAGTCGCACCAAGACCTGATATTATAGAACCAAATGGGAATAGAGAATATTCACTCACAAACAGCAGTAGTAAAACCAACCTAGCTGGAAGTGCTAGAATTTAACAAAAAGAAGCAAATACAAATTGATTGCCCAACCTCCATGATAGATGTGATACCAATCAAATCCACGAGCTTCTTAAAAACATCTTGATGAGTCTGAAAGGAAGCAATTAGCAATATCAGTCAAAATAGAAAGATTCAAATCAAGCTTCAGGAAACACAAAAAACAACATTTACTTGTCTACAAAAAATGTATGTAACATATTAGTAATAAATGTAGAAAGTGTCTCCACTCAGTCAGTTCAAAATAGCAAGAGTAGATTAGCAAAGACAACATCAGCGTTAAAAATTAGTATATAATAAGGTAATAAACAGATCATACTGAATTATGCAACTTTTATGCTGAAGTAATATAGACATTAACCCAAGTTATCTCATGATTCAGAAAGATAAACAGAATGCCAAACAAGATTTAAGCTAATAACAATACAGCACACAGCAGACAACAAAGAATCCAATGAATTCGTTATACTTTATACGACCATCAAGAGGTGTCAGAAAAGCAAATGATTACACAATAAGTTCATTTCCGCAACTGGTACAAGAAAAAAAAAAATAGAAAGATCACCTTGACATAATTCATTAATGGAACGGTCTTCCGCAACATCAAGCATACCACAACCTGGGGCATACAAGATATTTGTCAAGCAAGTTGGTTTTGCCAAATTCCAGAATCAACATGGAGCAGGAAATAATGAACAAGCATGAGGATATTTGATCTAAACCTTACTAAAATACCCAGCCAGCAACGCACTGTGTTGGCGATTGGGTTCCAGAAAAGAGAACAGCAAATTCATAAGCTGCAAACAGATATATTATATGATTGAAAATCAGCACGAGTTAGCATTAAAGTTGACAATGACATGAATTGGTGCTCTTTCGATTGTATAACAGAATTATCTCACCTCCTGCTCTTCCACCAAAGTCTTCAAGATGACATCAATTTCACATGTAAAAATTTCACAGGCAATGAAAGGAAACCTGCATAGTTAAACAAATGCCTGATAAAAAATCAAATCTGCCAAAGGTACTAAAAATTTAACTGGCTCTCCCTCTTTGCCTTTTTTTATTCATTTCCATAATGAATTCTCAGAAGGAATTATCTCCTAAAAGAAAAGGACGAAAACATGAATATTGTAACTGACTTATTGATATTTAGCAAATATTGACATACTTGAAGGTTCGTTTGTTATCTGCATCTTCAGGGGCTTCCTCAACGATATATTGCAGCAGCTGCTCAACCTGAGTACTGTCTCTCAAACTGTAACCAATAAACTTTAAAAGTTAATCTGAGAATCAATGATTCTATCTTTGAGCATTTACAATGAAAAGTTGAACCTGAGAATGTGTTTTTATAGCATAAGAAATTAAAGAGACGGACAGATAATCCATACAAATTAATAAGACGACTGTTCAATGCTTTGCATTCTTGTATGATTTCTTCTTCATCCAAAAGCTCTTCCAATGTAAAATCCTCCTTATCCAGCACCGCCTCAACCTAAACAGCAATGGGTGGACATCAGTAGGTTAGTATAAAACAAGCCAATACCAGGTTAGTCAAGAGATATTGGTGCTAAGAAGCACACGGAAGATGTTTACAATCATATCTATGCATGTTACTCTAGTTGTAAACTAAAACTCTAGATTGACATTTTCCTTCAGCCATCAATCAAGAGTTAAAAAGATCTAGACTGTTTTTATCCTTTCCTGCTCTATTTTTCCCTCATCTAATAGCTAAAATTACAGCTGGAGTTTCAAAATCGTTCTAATGAAATCACCGCAAATATCTGCCAGAGTTAATGGACTTTAAATGCCAGATAATTAATAGTTGATAACACAGCCACAAAATCAACCGCTCACACTCGTTAGTTGTGAAATGTGGAACAAGCAATTCAACAGAGAACACCACAGCTATTCTAAATAGTGGAAGGTAAATTATCAGCCTAAATTCCTCAGAAGGAAAGTTCAAGCCCAAATTACCCCACAAATCACACAATTAGGACTTAATTATTGGTAAAGCCAACATAAATGATGCAAAAAAGAAAAAGAAAAAAACAGTTCAGATTACAGGAGAAGAGGCAGTTAGAGCTGTGAGCTTCCAAAACATGTCGTCTATGCGTCTTCTACACCGGCGGAGTCAGATAACTGAGTAGAGTAACAGATGAAGCTGCACAGATCTACAAACTCTGAAATTAAATCCAGACACGAAGAGAGGAGATGTAGCTCAGATTCCAAACGGGGATTTGGAAGGAATTGGAGTTGAAAGAGGAGTTGCAGAGATCGCAAACCCTAATATTTGAAGATCGAAGGAGGACAGTGGAGCTGCAAGATTAAGCGCGGCTAGAATTTAGAAACCTTTCTATTTTTCTTGAAATTATTTTATAGGGAAAGTGTGTAGCTAGGAATTACAAAACAAAGGAGAGTGCGTGAATTTTTTCTCTTCTTATTTTTCGTGGATTATTTAATAGATTTGAAGGCAATCAATATAATGGAATCTAATTAGAATTTGGATCGACTTAGTTATAAGCTATAAAAGTATATAACTAAGCTAGCGCTTGGTTATTTTCTCTTTGCATAATTTTAATTGAATATGATATAATCCAACTATACACTAGTTTAACTTTTTTTTTCATTTTTTAATTAGCTTATTTTCAATTTTTTAGTTTTAAAATTTAATTTTTATATGTGGTACACGCATTGAAAATAACACAAAAATATTATGGAAAATAGTTTGTTCAGATGTGTGAATTGCTCATATTTCAATTTTAATCCTATTGATTTTTACAAATTGAAAATAATCACGTGACTTTTAAATGTACACATTTTAGTTTTATAACCGATTGTATGAGATGAAATATCTAGTTAATGTTGAAGTGGCAGAGTCTTATTTATCCACGTGATAGAGTCTAATAGATCAATTAGATATTTTAGCTCCTTCAATAGGTTACTAGACAAAAAAAAAAATCAGGACTTTCAATTCGGGAAAGATGGCATAGTTGAAACCAAAATAAGAACTTAGAAGACTACAATAATGAGTTTTAACACTTTGATGGGGGTAAGTGTAAATTTGTATTGTCTCTTTCAATGAGACGATCTCACGTAAATTTATGCCTTTAAAATTTTACAAAGTGTACAAAAATATTAATATCGTTTTTATATTTAAATGTATACTCACGTATTATTTTCAAAACTTATGTAAAACAATTTGTTTGGTGTTTATTTTTTAAATACTCAAATTTAATATCATAAAATTTTGTGATATACATAAGGTTCAAATAAATATCATATACTACTAATTTTGGGTTTTTATGTATTTGTTTAATAATTATATGCTAGACTTTGCATATTATTTTAATATTCACAATAACTATTCTAAAAAATTGTGATATATATATATAATCTAAATGAGCATCATACATTAAGGTCTAGATTCTATATATTTTCTTCCAAGAGAATCTTAAATAAATTATCTATATTGCTTCAAAATAAATGTTCAATTTGACTATGATTTTTTTCAAGAAAATCAATTTTTTATAATTCAACACTTAATGTTATGAGATTATTACATATAGGTTCACCCTTTAGATCAAAAAACCAAATTGGTTATCTGTCTTTTAATAAAATACATTTAGGTGTAAAAGTGGTCCCCACCCACTCCTCTCTCAAACATAATCGGCCTCCCCCTCTCCCAATTCATTTCAAAACCACTCCCCTCTCTCTCTCTACCCCCTTTCTCTCTCAGATTCATCTCACCCACCCCCATCACGCCTTCCCCCATCAGAGACACCACCGTTGCTGGGGGATTAATCACCGGGGCTCCACCGCCGCCACCACCGCCATGGAATCCGACACCGACGCAGCGACACCAACAACCCGCCTTGGCTTTCCCGTCACCGGAGATAGAAGAAAGAGCCGCAAACCGCGCCACCACCGCCCAGGCCAGCGACGCCACCACCGCCTGGGCCAGCGACGCCGCCCACCGCACGGCCAGTGACGCCGCCAAATATTCCCCATCTCTTCTCTCTTTGCGGCGGCGAAAAGGCAGATCCGATGCCGAAGACAGAACGGCGGTAAAGGGAAGGTCCGCACGTACACACGACGGTAGGGAAGCGGCAAAAAGGCAGATCCTCATTGTTATGTCTATTTCTCTTGTGGGTTAGATCTGATGCCGATCCGACCCCGATCTACTCTTCGATCCATGTTTTGGATCTGTTTTTTCGGAAGATATCCTCAAATCCGCCTTAGATCCGCCGCTGCCTCGATCTGGAATCATCGAACCAGTAAGCCAAGTGATTTTTGCCTTATTTTTTAAAATTAAAAGCATTGAAACATCTACTGCGGGAGTGTGTGCATATGTGTTTTTTGTGCGTGTGTATGTGTGAAAGTGTGTGTTTTTTTGTGGGAATGTATTTTGTTGTTGTGCAGGTGGTGTTGTGTGTGGGTGTGGTGTTGTTTGTGTGAAGTGTGATTTTAGCAGAAGGGTAATGAAGATAAAATTAGAACATCATCTATGGAATTGTATTTATGAGATTGTTGATGGGTGTTTGCTGTATTTATTAGTATTATTGATGTGCTATTTTTTAGTTGAATTCTCATTAAAATTTATTTTTTTGTTGGATGATATGAAGATATTGGGGAGAAGAATGAAGATGAAGGGAGTGTGATTGAAGATCAAGATATTACAATTTTTTTTTGTACTTTTACAGACTTTGTTTGTCATAAATATGTATTTTTCAAATTCAAATGTCATTTTTTTAATTTTAAATATGTAATTAATGAAACATGTGATGCACCACAATTAATAAAGAGAATGCAGCACAATAAATATGTAATGCAACACAATAAATATTTTTGTGCAAAATATATGTGTAGAGTATACCTGTGTTGAATTTTTGTTGTTAAAAAATCTTGTTCAAAAATAATATTCAAAAAGTTGATATTCAAAAAATGTAAAAAGAAAAAAAATGAACTAAAAATTTGAAAATGTTCAAAAATCTTGTTCAAAAATAATATTAAAAAAGTTTGATATTCAAAAAATATAAAAAGAAAAAAATGAACCATAATTTGAAAATGTTCAAAAATTATGTTCAAAAGTCTTGTGCAAAAGTGGGCGGCCAACAACCTGAAAAAACAAGAGGCGAAAAAGTGCCTTTAGTCACATCATTCTGAAAAAATTAAAAAAAGGAACCACAAAGTGAACCATTTTGTATTTTCCACAATATTTTAAACCAAACACTAATAAACTCTAATGGGATGAACCTAAATGCAACTCCCCCTAATGTTATTATATATAATAATGTGTATAGATGAGACGAAAAATATCAATAAGTTTAAGTGTTTAAAAGATTAATCAATTTGAATTTGAAATGAAATATTTATTTTAGATCATCGTTATGCTTGGTTCTGAAAAAATCTTTGTTGGTGCATGTTTGAATGATATGTTGGGGATTTTACAATGCAAATAGAGTCAGCAATTTGGGTTCGACCCACCTAGGATATGGACGGGGCTGGGATAAAATAATAGTGGCCCAAAAAAATCGGGTCGTTTTTTTTCCTGCTTGACAGGCCACAGGCGGCACGTTTAGCCCGACTGATTTTCTTTTAAACCAAAATTAGTATTGTTACTTGTTATGAATTAAAGTAGACTAAGGTGGGTGTATTTAATTGGGATTCTATTGGTTTTTTTGGACTTTAAAAAGTCCGTGGATTTAGAAAGTGTATAGACTCCATGCAGAATTTGACTGACTTTTTTTATTGATTTATATGGATTTTCATAGACTTGATAGGATTGTGGAGTACATTTTTTATATTGATTTATATGAATTTCCATAGGCTCCGGCTCTAGAACTATTGATGCAAATGTATATGGAACACACTTGTATATAAAAAAAGTTATCCAAATTGTTTAGAAAAAAATAACAAAAATACTAGTTAGAAAAAATATATTATTATTTATCATTATTATCCCCATCTTCATTTTCATCATTGTTATACGGACCTCGGCCTCAATTTCCACATAGCATTAGCAATACTCGTTCTCCATACATTAGCTTCCGTTTTTTATTGTAGTTGGCTTTGAGAAAGCAATTCCAAATTTACCTCTTCCATGTCGAGATGTGGTGAATTTTGACCTTCTTCATATTCGACTGGAAATTCATCAGAGCGGCATTTTTTTCGAAGAAAGTTGTGTAATCCAGCACAAGCCAATACTAACTCTGTTTGTGTTTGAAATGGGAACGGATATGCGGTTTTGAAAATTGTGAATCTCGATTTAAAAATACCAAAAATTCTCTCAATCACATTTCTTAATTATGCATGACGAAGATTGGATTATTCACTTGCATTTCTAGGGTGACGACCTTGACCACCAAAATCTTTTAGACGATATCGAACATCACGTAATAGAAGAGAATCTCTAGTTGTTAGAAGAGATTTGGAGAGTGAAATCTATTTATATTTTTTTTAAGAGAATCAAAGAAAAGACAAAGTATTATATATTTTTTTTTATCGGTAAATGTTAGTTGTTAGTAGTTAGATTAGTTCACCAAGTCTCCATACACTCCCAGAAATCTCCAAGCCTACCTTATAACTCTCTTCCAATTCGTTCCCAAAGGGAATCGAACCCAGGTCACTCACTAGAGTGAGGAACCCGGTGGCCAGGTGGGCTAAGCCACCTGGTTAGACAAAGTATTATATGAAAATAGTTCATGATAAGTTTATCATGAAACAATTTTAAAGTATCATTAATCTCATCGGGAGTATCATTAATCTCATCAGGGGTATCATTAGTCTGTGTTCATATTATTATTTTAAATTTTCTTGAACTCAGACTAATTATACCCCTGACAGGTTTAATGATACTCCTGATGAGATTAATGATACTCTATAACTATTTTATGTTAAGCTTATTATGAAGCGTTTTCATATAAAACCTACTCCAAAGAAAATTCATAGAGTATATTATAATCCATAGATTGTTGAATGCCTAGATATTTTTTAAGACTTTTTAAAATCTGTAGAAATCTCTGGTTGTTAGAAGAGATTTTGAAGAGTGAAATATATTTATATTTTTGGAAGAGAATCAAAGAAAATCCATAGAATATTAAGGGTCCGTTTGATACCCCATATAAGGTATGTATAAGTGCACAGTATTGCCTAATATGTGTGTTTGATAGGTCATATAAGGCCCTGACTAAAAAAAGTAGGCCCGTGTAGTTAATATGAGATAAAATCGGGCTTCTATTGTTCATTTCATAATTATTTGTATACCCCCCTTGTATAACAAGAATTCGTTTAACAAAAGACTCCATAGTCCTTCCACAAAAATACGTGTCCTCCACAAAAAAGTCCCAGTTTCTTGAAAACTCAATTCTCCTTCACGCAACCGCCAGAAATTGAGGGCTTCCTGCGTTTGTTCGTAGGGATTTAGCGGAAGCCTATTTCTCCTTCACGCAGCCGCCGGAAATTGAGGGCTTCTTGCCTTCGTTCGCAGGGATTTAGGGGAAGTCGCAGAAGGGACGAAGCCACTGAACGCGATTCGGGCTGTTACTTGCTATCGCCGGCGAGGAACGAACACGGCGGCTCCCAAACTGTTCTCGGCGAAAACCTATTCCATTGTTCAAGCTGTTCGATTGTTGCTATCGGCACCGAGGAAGAACACGGCAGATTTCGATTTGGCCAAATAAGAACAGGTAAACGAATTCGATTGGGGCTACGTTTAATTATAATTTGAATTTGTTGCTATTTTTAATTTGGGGTGTTAATTAAAGCCTAGTACAGTAAAAAATTGATGGATTGAAGGTATATGCGATAGCCGTTTGCTTTTCGATTTCAATGAAAATAACCCGTTAAAGATTGAGCAATTGTTGTGGAACTTTTTGATGAGTTTTAGAATGAATTATTTTTAGGCAGTAATTGATGAGTTTTAGAATGAATAACTTTTTGATGAATTTTACAATGAATAATTGTAGTATAAGTTGTTTAGGATTACATAATTGTAGTTATAATTTTGGTGATTTCAAGCAATAAAATCTGATTTTTTATGATGCGACAAAGGGAGGAATTCATCTCTACCAACATCAATATATGTATAATAGTAATCCTGTGCAAGTAATAGTTCCATGAAAAAGATAGTGGAGTAGTAATCATGTACAATGTTGAAACCAAATATTGATTACCAAATACATCTTTTTTCGTCATAATTAAAAAGGGGTTAATGGAATTCCCACTAAACCAGGTTCACGAAAGTAGGTAAATAATTGTATTTTGGTGTATAATAAACAAGTGGTTGAATTTTCCTCTCAAAATAATATAAAAAAATCCCATTGGATTATATGTTCGAACCAGAGTATTTTTCACGTATATGTAGCATTGGTCACTTTATTGAGAAATTTTTTTACCAGTAGTATGATTAGCATTGGGTTCCTTCACAATATATCATATATATAACCAATGAAATTGAATTTTAGTGAGCAATTTGTTTATGGTGTTATTATGCATATGAAATGTTATTTCGAAGTGGAACAATGTATATTGTATTTTGGGCTATTATGTTGATATCTTATTTTGGGCATATCAGTAGAATAATGTATACTGTATTTTGAATTAGTATTGTGTTGATATCTTATTTTGATTATGATTTTCATTTTCGTTCAGAGTGCATATTTGTTTGCCGTCTTTACCTATTGACACTTGTACGATGTTGTCAAGGAGTGGAAAATAATGTTTATTGTCCAAGTTAGTTGAAGAAATCATGCTCCAAAATATTTTAATAGCTATATGCATAGTCATAGTTATTAGACGTAATCAAAGAAATGTAAGGAGACGCACTACATGGGAAATGATATCCAAAATTCCTCAACAAGTTATTAGGCTTAACAGATTGTATGAGATTAGGGATGCTGAATGTGTAGCAAATATAAGAATGGATCGAAATACATTTGCTAGGTTGTGTTATATATTGAGGGAACGAGAAGGATTAAAGGACAATAGATATGTGTGTGTCGAGGAACAAGTTTCAATGTTCTTAGAGATATTGGGACATCACAAAAAAATAGAACTGTTGGTTTTGATTTTGAAATGTCGGGTCAAACAGTTTCCCACTACACGCATCTTGTTTTGAAAGTTGTTTTAAAATTACACCACTTGTTCTTGGTAACTCCTACTCCAGTCCCAGAAGACTCGGCTAACCCGAGATGGAAATGGTTTAAGGTATTTCAATTTCTGCTTGTTTATTGAAATAGATATTTATTAATTTTAGACAGTAATTTTGATTATATGTTCGTCAATTGACTAGGGTTGTCTAGGGGCCCTAGATGGTACATATATTGATGTTCAAGTGTCTTCCTGTGACAAACCTCGTTATAGACCGGGGCTCGAATTATAGCGGTTTGCGTTGTTTTATGTTGTTTTTATTTATGCATTATAAACAATTATTTTGTGTTGCTAGTTAACACGTTGCAAATTTCATCGGTGCAATCAGGAGAATGAGCTTGCAAAAGCCTATGTGCATGAAGGAGAGCCAGAATACGTGAAGCTTCATTACTTGTTTGCTAGTGAGTGTTGATAGGCGAACATCATCCATTGTGGTGCGAACAAGAATTAAATAATTAGCAAGAAAGATCTAGGTGGGTGTGCGCTAATTAACCTGGAAAGTGCATAAAGTGACGAACAACTCTAGTGACGAACAACATACTGGCGAACAGGTTTTAAGACCCGAGACCAGATATGAACATTGCGCCAAGTCACTGATGACGAGCAACATTAATGAAAGGTGGTGTATTTACCAACCTAAGATGTGTATGCACACGAACAAAGAACCAAGATTCCAAAGCTCAACTCAACAAGGAATATATGCGAACAACTCTGAAGCCATACCCTCAAAAGGCGTGCAACTTTGATGAAGAATCCATGCTGGATCAAATAAGCCGACCTGGACGAACAACAATGAATCCGAGATAAGACCAAAGAAGACTTTGTAACTAAGATTCAGCTTAGATAAGATCAAACAAAGGTCAAAGGACACATGTCTAGCATGCAAGCTATGAAGCCCAAGAGTCTTGGACACCTCATGCTTGCTAGTTTCTATAAATAGTTGTTCTCCAGCCAAGAAATATAAGAAAAAATACACAAATACTCCTAAAACACGCACTTAAACACTTAAACGCACGCATATACGAAATTAATACGATTTCGACTTTCGTATTTATAATTCCACATCCCGAATCTTCGATTTACCATTTACAGTGGTAATCAATCACACGTAATTGATTGGTGGTCTTAAACCGAACTAAAACAGTCACTAATCCACCCGATTAAATTCGATCACCAACAAAGTGGCTCTAGAAGGAGGGTTCTAACCTCCGATTTACTGTGATTAGTTAAGAACTTCAAGTTGAAAACTTGAAGATTTGAAGAAAGTCTCAAGAAACATTTGAAGATTCAAGCAAAAGTGTTCTTGGTGTTCTTCATAATAAAAATTAAGAGAATTTAATTTAAAATGCCTCAATCAAAGGAAACACAAGGTACACGCTTATCAAGGAGAGCATCTCCTACCCGAGCTTCATCGGCTGACCACCAGGATCGTAATCCCAGGCATGCGAACAGATCGCAACACACAGCCATAACTCATAATCTCCTACCTGAAATGGAGGCCCTGGCGAACAACCCTAACGAACTGGCCAAGACCATTGCTGCTCTCCAGGCTCTTCAGAGACAGCAAGAACAGATTGGGCCTTCACAAGCAAGGCCTAAGGATAGACCCTTGGAAGTTGTTAGGGCCAGATCAGTTAGGGGCGAACAACATGAGGTGAACAGTACCCAGGTCAGGCGGGATAAGGGCAAGGCCAAGGCGGCGCCATTGACTTGGAGCGAACTACACTAGCTTCTACTAGTAGCTACCCCGCAAGAGTACGGGTTCACTGTAGTATATGGGCAAGTATAGGGACCAAGTATTATCGAACCCAAGGGATGGTGTATATGCGAATAGATCCCTGAAGATCTACGCGTCGTAATTAATATGAGTGTATGTTTTTGGGTTTTTTGGAAAGATTAATTAAACTAAACTCAATTATCCTACGAATGCAAAAGGAAAATTAAACTAAGTATCTAAGGTGTATATGCAAGTATGAGATGGTTATGCTTAAGATAGGAATCCCTACGTATACTAACGGAGCAGGTACATAATCAAAATAACTGTGACACACAAGAATTAACCTAAGTCTAAGAATGCAAGGTGAAAGCTCAAGATTCTAAACCCTAATACTTTACCCTAACACTCGACTTCACAAATCTACTAACGAGTTACTAGATTATGCTTAATTAATGAGACCCTAATTTAACTAAGGTGATGCGGTCGTCCTCCTTCGCTAAACCGGTAGATGAATTAACCTTTCCTAAACCTTCTCGTTAAGACTACTAATTGTTATTGAGTGATGCGGTCGTCCTCTCTCTAACACTTTCGTACTAAATTCAAAGGTAAAGTTCAGATTAATTATAAGAATTCATTAATCAAGAGAATTAAAACTAACGTCACAAATTACCCTAATTACGTACCCACATCCTACTTCTACGAGTTCATCCTACCCTAAGCATGCAAGGGTTTTAGCCGGACATGGTTTTAACAAAAATAAAAGCAATAGAAGAAACAACGAACATAAACATAATGAATTGAACTAAGAAAATACGAAACATGAACTAGGGTTTTAAAAGAAAATAAATACTAAGAACTGAAATTGAATTAATCAAAACGAAGTTTAAAGCGTTAAAAGTAATCGAGCTAATTAAAAGAAACTAAGAATTGAAAAGAAACTAGAATTCGTATGAAAAAACCTCAACAAAACGTAAATAAAGCTTGCTCGTTCTTCTCCTCTTCAAAAACTAAGTCTAAAATTATTTCTAAAGTTCGGGTTTTTTTTCAAAACGTGTTTGGAAGAGGTATATATAGGCACGGGTCGAAACGGGAGTTAATGGGCCGAAAATACGCATCCGGAGGCAAAAATCCATGGGCGCTCGAGCAAAACGCTCGAGCGGTCCCGCTCGAGCAGTGTAGCTCGAATGACACAATCGCTCGAGCGGTTCCGCTCGAGCCGGTCGAGCGGTGAAAATGCACTGTATGTTTTGGGCGCTCGAGCAATTCGCTCGAGCGGTGGCGCTCGAGCTGCTCGAGCGCAAGAATAGTTCTGTAAGTTTAAGCGCTCGAGCAATGCGCTCGAGCGCGTGTGCTCGACCTAGTCACTCGAGTGACTTCTAACTCCTCCCAAGTGATACTTTTCCTCGTCCGCACTAATACCAATCGTATTTCTTCGATATCTTCTCATCCGGGCATCCGTTTGAGTCGATTCAAAGTCCTACGAACTCCGTTTTTCGTCCTCTATTAACCTATGAGCATCAAAGAGACAAATTCATCAATGTGTAGAAATAATGCTTAATTGACTCTAAATACTCGATAAACTCGACCAAGATTGGGTATTTCAAGCTACGAATCATGACAATTTCACGCCTAATCAACCCCCCCAAACTTACCATGTTGCTTGTCCTCAAGCAATGAAATAATAAGTCAAGTGAAATTGTTAGGAATGAATCAAGAATCAAATCATGCAAGCTAATTGAACTCGAGCTTCAAAAGTCAATCACCCATATACTCACTCACTTTCTTTTATCGTACTCATGCAACAATAATAAGAAACACCAAGATCAAGCATGGATGTGCACTCAACGATGTGTTTCACTCCCTCACAAGTGTATATCAATGATTAAGGGACTCACTCAACAATCAATCACACATATCGGCAGCCATAGGCTTGTAAGCACTCTCAACTCCGACCATACTCTAGAAATCAATGCCGAATCAAAAAGGGCTTTTCTCAAGGTTGTAATGTAGGCTCTTTGGACGGGTGGGATAACAATTTGGGTAAGTGACTCAAGTGAATGGAGAATAGAAAATCAAACTTTGGCACTTCGAGATTAGGAACAGAATACTTCAAACATTTTCAAACAACACTCTTTCAATTCCTCTTTTCTCAACACTTCAATTTTTTTTCTAACTCTTTTCACTTTTTTTTTCAATCACTTCACTTTCTTTTTCTCTTTTTTCGCACAAACACATGAGCTCATTTTTTTCTTTTGCTCATTCTCAATTTTTTTTTTTCCACATCTCAAATTTCATTCACACCCTTATTTTATCACCACTCAACCATCATAATTCCCTTTTTCTCAACTCAACTCAATCCCTTCAACCTTCACACTTTTCCTATTCTCCACTCAAATTGGGACAAAAAGGCTTAGGAATTGGAATAGTGTTCATATGTGCTAGCAAATAAAATAGGCTTTAGGCTCAAAGGGGCTAGCAAGGGATCAATGTCATTGGTAAGGAAAATTTTGGCTAAGTGACTCAATAAAATCAAAGATGGCCTAAGATCACATTCGGCATATCAAACTAGACACAATCAAGAAGCAAGAGCACACACAAGTTCTAGCATCCTCTAAGGTGACGATCCACTCACAAACGAAGAGATCAATTTATGCATTTAAATCTCATAAGGCTCAAATCTCACAGCTTTCACATCCATGCTAGTCCTAGTGCATTCTCACTCTCATCACACAAGTACTCAAAAGAAAAATTCACAAGCATACAAGTTCTTTCTCAAATCAGCTCAAACTCAAACATTCACACAATAGAATTTCTAACTCACCCTCACAATTCACCCTACTCATCAAATCATACTCAAAGATAGCAATCAACAAGCATAAGATGATTGATAGGCATAAAATATGCAACAGCGAGTCAACTCAAAATCACCCCAAGGAGTATCTCAACAAACTAATAATCAATCAAACTCAACTCAAAGATAAGGGCGTGCATGCATGTGTAATGTAACAAGAAACATAAAAATCTCCACCCCCCCAAACTTCGACCTTGCTAGAGGTCTAAGTTTGGGGTTGTGGGTTACCTCAACCAAATAATTCAATTTCTCTCAATAGCTTTGCACATTCCCTTGTCTCAAGTTGGTTCCTTCAATCTCCACTTCTTTGATACCTTTACTCCTTTAGAGACAAGCCTACAAAATAAAACTCTCAAGTACGAGGTAAACATACGACTCAAAATACTCCCTAATAATATAAAAAGACACTAAAAATAAATGAAAGCAAATAAAAATGGGTTGCCTCCCATTCAGCGCTATTTTTAAGGTCCTCATGCCGGACCAAGCTCAAAGGAGCTTATAGGACATCATTCTCAAATTTACCTCCCCCACTCTCATTAGAGTGGTGTTTGAACTCCTTTCCTTGATGTCCCTCCATCATGAGTTCCTTTCCTCTTTTCTCATTCCCAAGTGTTATGGGTCTCAACTCCTTCTTGCCTTTATCTGGAGGAGTCTTACTAAACAATTTCTTGAGTTTGGACCTTTTCTTCTTAACTCCTCCTTTCTCTTCTAACTGGACCACGTCCACTTTCTTCACCTCTTCATCCTTCAACTTCTTCACTTCATCCCTATCAAAATAATCAAGAACATACTGCTCATGGGTTAAATTATTGAGTGAAGGAGTATAAAATTCATGAATATGAGAAGGATTAGGGATAGAAGGTGTGTCTTCAACACGAGGATCAATTGCATCCATGCAATACAAGCTCTCATCCTCCTTCGGGTGCTTCATGGCTTCATATAGGGAGATCTTCACTTCTTGATCATCAACCTTCAGCGTAATCTTCCCGTTTGCCACATCTAGCACCATCCCCGCCGTAGCTAAGAACGGTCTTCCCAAGATCAGGGGCACGTGCTCATCTTCCTCCATCTCTAGCACTACAAAGTCGGCTGGAAAAATGTGATCTCCAACTCTCACAAGGACGTCTTCAACCACACCTTGAGGTCGAGTGATAGACCGATCAGCAAGTTGGAGCGTCATCATCGTGGGTTGAAGTTCACCACCTTCCAACTTCTTGAACAGCGACAGTGGCATCAAATTAATGCTCGCCCCAAGGTCGCACAACACTCCCTTCTTGATCCCGTTCCCAATATCACATAGGATCGTGAAGCTCCCGGGATCCTTCAACTTCGGTGGAAGCGCCTTGTGCACTAATGCACTCACCTCGTGGTTCAGCTGCACCAACTTCGGCTCATCCACTCACCGTCTTTTCGCGATCAAGTCCTTCAAAAACTTCGCATAGTGCGGCATCTGTTCCAAAGCATCATAAAAAGGAATATTAATATGAAGTTGTTTAAAAACATCAAGAAATTTTGCAAATTTTTCATCAAGCTTCTTTTTCATGAAGCGCTGTGGATACGGGACGGGTATCACAGATTTGGGTACCCCCCATTCATCTCTTTCTGTTTCTTTCACTTTATCCCTTGCTTCCTTTGCCTTTTTCCACTTAGGAACTCTCTCTATCTCCTCACTTTCCTTGCCCTTCTGGGACTCATCCATATCTTCATGCCTCTCAATCCCTTCAGTTTCAATCCCCTTCTCAACTTGGGGCGTCTCAGAATCAGCAGGCATCTGAGGACCTTCATAATTGGTTTCACTTCTAAGCTGGATCGCCTTGCAATGCTCTTTCGGGTTCCCTTCCGGCATTCTATTCACTGACTTTGCAATTTGACTCATCTGGAGCTCTAAAGAAGTGAACCTTCGATTGTTCTCTTGTTGAGCTCTAGTCCACTCAACATTCATCTTTTGGAGCTCTTGATCACGTTGATCACCTTTCTTATGCAGCTCCTTCACATCGTACTCCAAGGATGACAACCGCTTGCTCCCTTCCTCCACCTTCTGAAGGATCGCTCTCAACATCTCCTCGGTTGATGCACCGCCTTCTCCACCAGGAGGTTTAGACCCCGGATCAACACCTGCAGGAACAGTAACACCAGCTTTTGGGTTAGCATAAGAAAAGTTCTCATTCTTCCTCCATGTGTTTTGAGGAGGTTGCTGGCCTCCTTGAACTCCTTGTGTGTTCCTCCATTGATTTTGAAGTGGCTGAGGGCCTGGAAGTACAAATGGTTGGCCATAAGAAGGCCTTCCATACTGATTACCACCTTGGTAGCCATTCTAATTGTAATACGGACCTCCCATGTAATTGGCTACCTCTTGCTGTCCACTTGGTTGGTCTACTCTCTCATTCTCTACTGCATGCTCTCCACACAAACTCTTTCCCAACTCGAGGTTGTTTATCTTCTCCATCATGGCCATCAATAGCCTTCTCGTTCCTTCTCCCTCTTCAACCTGATGCACTCTCTGAAAATCTGCATCTCCACTCCAAGCACCGGCATTCGTGACAATGTTGTCCACGATTTCCCTACACCTCTCTATGCCTTGGTTCAAGAATGCTCCGCCCGCACAAGCGTCTAAATGGTCTTGCCCCGCCTTGTTGGCACCACTGTAGAAGAACGCCATAATGTCTCCCTCATTGTACCCGTGCTGCGGACACTCTATCAGCATGTTTGAGTATCTCTCCCACGCTTGGCGTAAATCCTCTTCGGACTTCTGGCGAAACGACGAGATCTCAATTCTAGCCTTGATCGTCCTAGATGGAGGGTAGAATCGCTCGAGGAACAGACGCTCGAGCTCGGCCCAAGTGGTAATACCTCCCCGCGAGAGCGTATTATCGTACCACTCCTTAGCTATTCCCGTCAATGAGAATGGGAACAGCCTAAGCCTCTTGGCATCTTCAGACATGCCATTATAATTAAATGTTGAGGCTATCATGAGAAAGCTCCTCAAGTGAGTGTGAGGATTCTCCTTCCCGATCACCCCCTTGAACTGATTCTCGGTAAGCAACTTTAAAATCCCCGGGGATATCGAGAAGTTGTTCGCCTCAACAGGAGGTAAAGCCACTCCATCATAGTACCGCTGTGGCTGTGCTGCAAACCTCCCTCGAATAGCCATATTGTGGTCTACGTTCTGAGGAACGTGTTGAGGATTAGCAGCTGGTACGGGTAGTTGTTGGGGTGGTGGTTGGTAAACAGGTGGTTGGTTGTAGACAGGAGGTGGATGATATGGATATGGTGGGTAAGGATAAGGTGGGTATGGGTAATGTTGGTATACTGGGTTGTTAAAAGAGTTATTTGGGTTTTGTGGGTAAGCAGGGTTGTTATGAGGATTATGGATAAGGTTCTGAGCTGGATTCCCTACGTTTCGTGTATCCGGGTTTAGGCTCTGGCTATCCCCTAATGGAATTTGATTCTGGTTACCACTAACTCCAGTGCCTTCAACTCGGTCTACTGCCTGATTGAAATCGTTGGCAGCATCGTCCAACTCATTATTGATATCCATTGGTTCCTTTCCTAAGTCGGCAGCGTTCATCCTTCTCAAGAAGGCTCGGTTCCTTCTGGCTATTGTCTCAGGGTCCAACGGTATTCTCTCTTCGCTCGTATTGCCTTGTGAGCGTGTTTTCATAAACCTGACACACTAGCAGAAGGGTCAAAACGCATCTGCCGATTGAATACAAATACAAATAAAAACAGAAAATAAATCACCCACTACTAACTACTAAGCTATCTACAAGTCCTATTCAAAAGCATACAACGCCATCCCCAGCAACGGCGCCATTGACTTGAAGCGAACTACACTAGCTTCTACTAGTAGCTACCCCGCAAGAGTACGGGTTCACTGTAGTATGGGCAAGTATAGGGACCAAGTATTATCGAACCCAAGGGATGATGTATATGCGAATAGATCCCTGAAGATCTACGCGTCGTAATTAATATGAGTGTATGTTTTTGGGTTTTTTGGAAAGATTAATTAAACTAAACTCAATTATCCTACGAATGCAAAAGGAAAATTAAACTAAGTATCTAAGGTGTATATGCAAGTATGAGATGGTTATGCTTAAGATAGGAATCCCTACGTATACTAACGGAGCAGATACATAATCAAAATAACTGTGACACACAAGAATTAACCTAAGTCTAAGAATGCAAGGTGAAAGCTCAAGATTCTAAACCCTAATACTTTACCCTAACACTCGACTTCACAAATCTACTAACGAGTTACTAGATTGTGCTTAATTAATGAGACCCTAATTTAACTAAGGTGATGCGGTCGTCCTCCTTCGCTAAACCGGTAGATGAATTAACCTTTCCTAAACCTTCTCGTTAAGACTACTAATTGTTATTGAGTGATGCGGTCGTCCTCTCTCTAACACTTTCGTACTAAATTCAAAGGTAAAGTTCAGATTAATTATAAGAATTCATTAATCAAGAGAATTAAAACTAACGTCACAAATTACCCTAATTACGTACCCACATCCTACTTCTACGAGTTCATCCTACCCTAAGCATGCAAGGGTTTTAGCCGGACATGGTTTTAACAAAAATAAAAGCAATAGAAGAAACAACGAACATAAACATAATGAATTGAACTAAGAAAATACGAAACATGAACTAGGGTTTTAAAAGAAAATAAATACTAAGAACTGAAATTGAATTAATCAAAACGAAGTTTAAAGCGTTAAAAGTAATCGAGCTAATTAAAAGAAACTAAGAATTGAAAAGAAACTAGAATTCGTATGAAAAAACCTCAACAAAACGTAAATAAAGCTTGCTCGTTCTTCTCCTCTTCAAAAACTAAGTCTAAAATTATTTCTAAAGTTCGGGTTTTTTTTCAAAACGTGTTTGGAAGAGGTATATATAGGCACGGGTCGAAACAAGAGTTAATGGGCCGAAAATACGCATCCGGAGGCAAAAATCCATGGGCGCTCGAGCAAAACGCTCGAGCGGTCCCGCTCGAGCAGTGTAGCTCGAATGACACAATCGCTCGAGCAGTTCCGCTCGAGCCGGTCGAGCGGTGAAAATGCACTGTATGTTTTGGGCGCTCGAGCGGTGGCGCTCGAGCTGCTCGAGCGCAAGAATAGTTCTGTAAGTTTAAGCGCTCGAGCAATGCGCTCGAGCGCGTGCGCTCGACCTAGTCACTCGAGTGACTTCTAACTCCTCCCAAGTGATACTTTTCCTCGTCCGCACTAATACCAATCGTATTTCTTCGATATCTTCTCATCCGGGCATCCGTTTGAGTCGATTCAAAGTCCTACGAACTCCGTTTTTCGTCCTCTATTCACCTATGAGCATCAAAGAGACAAATTCATCAATGTGTAGAAATAATGCTTAATTGACTCTAAATACTCGATAAACTCGACCAAGATTGGGTATTTCAAGCTACGAATCATGACAATTTCACGCCTAATCAGCGGTCGAACCAAGAGGGGCCAAGCTGAGTCTGCTCGTGGGCGAACAACTGTGTCGAGCCATGGAACAACTCGTTCCAGTGCCCATGATAGACTTGACCAACCCCAACAACATCAGAAAGTTGCTCGCCAGGGAGCAGAGCATGGGCGAACAACATTTGAACAACCACGCCCATCAGTTCATGAAAGAATTTCTCAGTCTGCCTTTAGGCGCCTAGGGAAAAATGCGGCGAGCAACCTTAGAAAGCAGCTCCAGGACATGCCCATTCCAAGTGAGGGGCTGCGACGAGCAGAAAGGTTTGTACCTTTGCTCGCCAAACAACCTCCAAGTTAGGGGGCATCTTTGGATAAGCTGTCCAGCCTAAGGAAAGCTGTAGAGAGCATGCAGGGACAATTGGACCAACAAAGAGGAGTGGGGACGACCAGCTTGCCATCCTCACCATTATCATCCCTCATTCTGAAAGCCCCGATTCAGAAGAAGGTCCTATTCCCAGCAAGCATACAATATGATGGCCTAGCTGATCCCAGGGTTCATTTAACAAAGTACTCGGATTACATGGTCTCGGTGGGAGCCAGCGATGCCACCCAATGCCGAAACTTCCCATTAACTTTGGGGGACCGGGTGCACAAGTGGTTTTCGGCAATGCCACCAGCATCTATCCACTCGTTTGTTCAACTAAGCCGAGAGTTTCTTTCCCATTTCTCAACAACGGGATCATATTTGTCCCAAAAACACCAATTGTCAGACCTAAAATCATCTCTTCTATCATATCTTTGTAATCGTAAGCATCGGCCATACGGATGCAATCCACGTAGGCACAAATGTATCCCAAGTTGGAGATGGGGGCAGACCGAACTTGAACCTCGACTTCGAGTTGCTCGCGTGAAAAAGAGTTGGCTTCTACCTCCAGCAGACGAGCAATCTCCGCTTCGAGCTTAGCAATTTTTTGCTCGGCCGCGAACAACTTCTTCTCCCCTTCGCCGAGCAAGGTTTCTTTACTCTTCAATTCAGCAGAATAACCTTGAATTTCATCAAGATATTTCTTTTCGGCGTCAAGGGAGAGGGAGAGTTGGTTGTTGAGACGAGCAATCTTGGCCTCATAGGTTTGGATCATCGAGTCCTTCTCCTCTGTTAGCTGTCGAGCAGTGCTGGCGTATCGACGAACAGTCTCCTCTTGCTCGGCCATTTGGGCCATCGCCTTCTGCGCAATCACTAGGCCGTTCGCATGGTGCATCATGGACAAATGGAAATTGTCCACTAACCCCTGCATGAAGATGGTTTTCTCCATGGGTCGTGTCCAGGACCGGGCGATCAACTTGGTTGCCCGGCGAACATGATCGCCTAGAATCTCCCTTATGTTGACGGGAGTCTTCGAGCAAGCATACTGATGAACAACACTTGCTCGTCCAGGGTGGTTGTCGGCCCGGTATCTGTGAACAAGAAAGTGATCAACACTTGAGAAAAATTGTAGGAGCAAAATACAAATCTTGTTCGGCAGAAAAGAGTAACTACTTACTCGGCAAACTTCCGTTCATCCCAGCCCAAGAGAGTAATATCTTCTGGACCTCGGGGTGGGGCCACATCCTTGCTGCCTTACCCAACCTCTCTGCAGGCTCAACAGAGGAGCGGCGAATAACATCCTCCTCGGGGCGAGCATGGCTCCTGCCCACTTTTTCTTTTCCCTTGCCACCGCCGGGAACGTCTTGGACCAAAGGTTTTCCATCGGCCTTTTTAGCCATTTTCCCCCATGAGGAGGGGAAATTGGGGAAGTAGGTCGAGCTTGACCCGATGGTGCCGCCTGCCGAGGGACTTTGGCCCCCTCGGGTTTGTTCGTTAGTGCGAGCACCTTGGTTGGGGGGTCCCCTTTCACCTTTCTTCCTTTCGGCGGGGGAATCTCGTATACCCTCTGCTCCAGAAGCCCAAAGCAAGGCAGAACCGCAACAATAACTTGCTCGGCTAAAAAAAAGAGAGAAAAGAGTTAAGGCGAGCAAGTTTTAATAGCAAATGACAAACAAACTTGTGGAGGAAAAGTTGGAAATTATTTGTACCTGGTGGCACCTCCGCTTGAGCTTCTAGGTGGTGAGGGTAAGAGAATAAACGAGCAGCTCTCTGGTACTTCTCGTCGCTTAAATATTGAATGGTCATATCCGCCCTGTTGCGTAGGCCAACCAGACAAGAGGTGAATAAGAACTTGGAGCCAATTCCCTCCTCCTCAGAGTTCCACTTGAGCAATCGAGGGCCTGCGAACAAACAAGAAAAGTTAAATTAGAATAATACAGTTCGAAAACGAACAAGAAATAAACTTACGCTTAATTTTTCCATAAGCGGCGGGGGAGTTTATTCGCCCAACGGCACCGTGTGGACCAGAAGATGCTCGCCAGTCGCCTCCAATAAAAAAGAAGTGCTCCTTCCAGTCACAGATTTTGTTCGGCACCCCTTCCACCATTTTCAACCCGGTCCTAGCCTTGAGATAATAATAACCTTCCTCTCCAAGGGGGCACCTGGTGATGGTCATGAGGTAGTTGATCTCCTCTGCGGTGATACGATCAACATACCCCTCCAGGGCGAACAAACAAATTGACCCCAATAAATTCATCCACCCAATTGGAGTAATTTGGGTGATGGCAAGGTTGGTCGCTTCAAGAAAATGACCAATAACGGGTGGAAGAGGCAGCTTTAAACCGGCGATCAAAGTGTGAATATTGATCGTCGTGCATCCTGGAGGGGGTCTATCAGCTCTCTCCTTCCTTCGGGGAGCCCACATATGAATATCATATGGGATCTTGTAGGTCTCCCGAATTGAGTCCAAGTCTTCCTTGTGAACAACGCTCTTGATCTTGCTCATCTGGAACTCGGTTCTCACCAAATCCATCACTTGTCTTTCCGGGCGAGAGAAGTTGTTCGCGTATTCCTCAATATATGCTTGCTATTCGAAAGGCCGAGCAACTCCAATTGGAATCTCATTTTCCAACATCTTGGGAGATGGGAAGTTTATCCCCTCCAAAAATTTGCGAGTTAGTTCGTCAAACTCGAGATCATCTTTCGATTCACCACTAGACGAGGGACCTTCGTAGGAATCCCTGCTCGCAATAGCCACTACTTCCCTCCCGGATGGGCGAGCACCAGTATCCTCCACTGAGAGAACAACAGAGTCAACGTGGGGGTTTGACGCCGAAGAAATTTCAAAGGGAGGTTGATCGACGTGAGCCACGATTGGGAAAAGGGGATCAAGGGTTTCCTCAGATTTGTTGCTCGAATGTGAAGACATAGAAGGAAAAAGAAGAGGAAAACCAGACGGCGACAGTAGAAGTTGCAGACGGCGGCGATTCCCCGGGGAAGACGGTGGCGTAAATTCTCACACGGCGGCGATGGGGTTTTGGAGTGGAAAAAGAAGATAAAATCGAAATTTAACAGAAAGAAAGCGAAAATACTACCTCGGGTTTGCACTGGAAGCTCTGGATCGGAATAATCGCCGGAAAACCTTGGGATCGCCGGAGAAGAAAGAGGGAAAACGACGTACTGTAGCAAGAAAGGAAAAGTGAGAAATTTTTCATTTCCCACTTCTATTTATAAGAGTTGAAAAAACGGGGTAAAACTCGCAATTTTCCCAAATTTTGGGGACCAAAATGATAAAAAGCGGGGGTCGTTTGCGAATTCGAGAAAAAATTGAATGATCTACGAACAAATATCAAAGCACATCGTCTCGAGAATGGTCGCACGTGGGCGGCGCTCAATCATACCGCCCACGTCATCTTCGTACATCCCCCAGACCTTGGAGAGACGAAACGAAAGACCCTCAATTTACTCGCCTAGTTCAAATGATGTTCGTCCCAATCCTCGTCAGTTTAGTATCCTAACTATTGTTGTTTGCCCTTAGATGCTCGTCCATGGCAACATATAGTCAGGATAGGGGGCAATTGTTGATAGACGAACGTCATCCATTGTGGTGCGAAATGAACATTCCGCCAAGTCACTGCTGACGAGCAACATTAATGAAAGGTGGTGTATTTACCAACCTAAGATGTGTATGCACACGAACAAAGAACTAAGATTCCAAAGCTCAGCTCAACAAGGAATATAGGCGAACAACTCTGAAGCCATACCCTCAAAAGGCGAGCAACTTTGATGAAGAATCCATGCTGGATCAAATAAGCCGACCTGGACGAACAACAATGAATCCGAGATAAGACCAAAGAAGACTTTGTAACAAAGATTCAGCTTACATAAGGTCAAACAAAGGTCAAATGACACATGTCTAGCATGCAAGCTAGGAAGCCCAAGAGTCTTGGACACCTCATGCTTGCTAGTTTCTATTTATAGTTGTTCTCCAGCCAAGAAATATAAGAAAAATACACAAATACTCCTAAAACACGCACTTAAACACTTAAACGCACACATATACGAAATTAATACGATTTCGACTTTCGTATTTATAATTCCACATCCCGAATCTTCGATTTACCATTTACGGTGGTAATCAATCACACGTAATTGATTGGTGGTCTTAAACCGAACTAAAACAGTCACTAATCCACTCGATTAAATTCGATCACCAACAGTGAGGAGGAGTTAGGGCTAGAAGAGGGAAATTTAGTTGCAAATCTTGACAACCCCGTCGAGATTATCAACATTACTGATAGTCATGTTATATTTGTTGAACGTCATCGTGGATTGAACGTTCCAATTGTCATCTTGGATGATGAAGCTGAAACTATGCCAAGTGGACGCAATCGTCGTTCCACTCGAAGAAATCTGTTTGATGAGGATGAAGAAACTATGGCAAGTGGACGCAAGTGGTCAGGTGCGTCTTCTAGCAAGTCAAAGAAGGGCGACTACTAAGCATACCGTAGCGTTCTCCAGCTGAATCTAAGTGACGACCTTGTTTCGATATGTTTACTATGTTGATGTTTTTATGTTTATCTAATGATCCTATGTAGTGGTTTAGGCTTTGTGTCGATAGGGATGATATTCTCTATTTTGTTGTTGTAATATTCTAATTCCCCGTTGTTTACGCTTATGCATGTTTAGGTTATTATCTCGTACTACTGATAATTTAATGGGTTTCCTAAGCATGAAAGCATCCTGTTTGCAAAAAAACCCTAAATCCTAAGCATGAAATAAGGAATTAGATAAACATAATCCTAATAAGCTTAAACATCCTTACAAACATCGAAATCCTAATAAGCATACTGTTAAGTTAACAAACATCCAAATCCTTAACCCTACCACCATCCAGTTAAGTTCTTACATGCCAACATAAATAGATAATAAGTTTGGCATAAAGCCCAAATCTCTAACAAACATCAAGGAATAAACGGAGAGATCAAGGAACTTCCCCGTTAATCAAACGGATCACGTAACGGGCACGAGCCTCCTCAGTAAAACCCAGAAACATCTCCAAAGTATCACTGTCCTTGCCTAGCACTTTTGACACATCAATCTTCTGATCCAAAGTCAGGAAAGGGAAGGCCTCAAGCATGTCGAAGATTTCTTTCCTTGCTTTTCCAAGTTGGGCCTCGTACCTCATCGCAGTGACAAGGTTTCCAAGCCGCTCATTTGAGGTTGTCACGAGCTTTCCGAGGACTTCAACCAGTGGATCAACCTGACTAGACGTGGAGGCGGTCTCTTTCTCTGGTTAGTCTTTGGGGCAGGGCGTGTCTCTGGCTCTGCAGTTTGGCTAGTGCCATCCATTCCAAAAAAATCCCCAGTCTCCATGTTGTATTCAGTTAGAACAGGGGCTCTAGTAGAACCTTGAGATAAATCCGGATAGTCACTGCCACGTCGACTCTTCTCCTCATCCTCTAGATTTGAGAAAGTTTCATACACATTCTCGGCCATTTTCCCAGTTGCACGATCATTACCAAACACTTCAATCCAATCCTCGAACATAGGCCACGTCTTTAGACGCATAGTAGCGGCATTTGGATCCCTCTGTTAATTTAAAAAAATACTGTTATTAAATACTTAAATTGAGTAACTACTAACTATTTAATCAATTAACATGGATTTAACAAGTTACCTTTACAACTCTGTCCCACTATTAATCGGTGCAATCGATCAATCCGGTGGTTGTGTTGATTCCAATTCCAGAAGAAGATTTGTCGTTATCAAGCATTGTTCGGATTGAAGAGTAGTTCCTCTTCCACATAGTTATCTTGGAGTTGATATGGGGGATTGCACGAATGTCGGTCTCAGGGATCTGTCGAGTCATCATGTCCTCTAATTTTTTCTGGTAACCGGGTCTAAACCCATTATCAATCTTCCAATTCGTCTTAACCAATTCTTTGAGGTTGTCCATCAAAAGACGTTCCTCATAGTCAGACCATGCCCTTCGACTGCCTTTTTTCCCGTTGGAGTTGCTACTTCTTTCCATCACTCACAATCTTGAAACAATATTTGTAAATCATGCAACAACCCATCTATAGAATCGATCAACTATGAGTAATGTATTATAATCTAAAACTGCTGAAAATTACTAAATATTTGTCTTGGTCAATAAATCTGCTGTAAAGTATATAAAAATTATCGAAAAATGCTAAAAAATATTGCGTAACAGGTGGTTGAATTATACCAAATCAGCAACTCAATCATATTGATAACTATATGTGAAAAACTCAATTGGAACTCAAAAACACTTTGGAAATCATATCTGAAAAATCTGTCACTCCATAGTCAATATGTTAGCAATTCCTCATATAAACATCATTATCAAAACTCATATAATCAAGCTGAAACTATCCCAATAGATTTCCATTCTAAGTCAATAATAGGAACTGCTAAAAAACAAAATACCAGAATATTGAAATTGACATGTTGAGTCTAAAATTAATAAAAAAGCATGTGTTCATAGAAAAACTTAATTAAGAAGGGGCGAAGAAATCTGCTATTCCAAACTTGTTAATTAAGAAGGACCAAAACAACGAACATAACATTTAGGCAAATATAGGCTCTCATTTCCCAAACTTGTTTTAAAACTAGAAATAAAACACGAAAGCAGAATTCTCCATTTAGGCAAATATAGGCTCACAAACTGTCCAAACTTGATTTAAAACTTCATCGGTGCAATTATCCATGAAAATCCTTTTAACCCATTTCCTGACTTAATAGTAGTGTCGAAAATGATTAATAGAAGTGGAAAAATGGGAAAATGCGCATACCAGGTGGATGCCGGCGTAATCCACGGTGGCGGCGGTGCGGTCCTTCGACGGCTACAGTCGATTCCACGGACGGTAACTTCAGTTTTCCAATCGCAAGAGAAACGTACAAAATACTTATATATGCCCTAATATAATATGACCCTACATTTAAGAACCCATATCAAACAAGCATGTTGGTTAAGGATTAATGGGGGTAATTATGTTATTCTATATGTTATATGAGTTTTTATACATCCTATCAAACACAATATAATTTTATAGAGACCCCTTTTTACAATCTATCAAACACCCATATTAAGTACATGTACTACTAATACCCGTACTATTTATACTACATACTATTTTATCTCATCAACCCCATACAAATAAGAATCCCTAAGTCTCTTGTGCATTTGGTGTATGATGCACTCACTCAACAGTTGATATTGTATACACTGAAAAGTTAGTCCCAATCACACTGAAAAGTTAGTCTCAATTACACTGAAAAGTTAGTCTCAATTACACTGAAAAGTTTACACTGAAAATCAATTCTCAATGTAAACTTTTCAGTGTAATTGAGACTAACTTTTCAGTGTAGTTGTGACTAACCTTTTAGTGTATACAGTATCAACTGTTGAGTGAGTGCATTGGTGCATATGAGACTTTGCCGAATATTAAAATCCATAGATTGATGAATACCTAAAGTTTTTATAAGACTTTTTAAAATTCGTATTGAATACCTCAGGATTTTTAAAGACTTATAAAATCGATCTTGAATGTCCCCAGACTTTGAAAGTCTAAAAAAATCCTACAGACTCCACAACCAATACACCCCAAATATATGTGGTTACGTTTTATAGTACTTCCTCCGTCCACCAACTTTTTACTTACTTTTCTTTTTGGTCGTCCACCAATTTTTTACTCATTTCATTTTTGGAAATAAATACTACTAACAAACAAATAAATGAGTCCCACAATACCCCTTAGAAGTTACAATACCCTTACTTTATCTACTTTTTCAATAAAATACTAATTTTAATTAAATGTTATGCTCAATAGTAATGGGCAAAAAATTTATGGACGGAGAGAGTATAATTTTTTTATAAAAAAACACATATGCGGGCTGGCCCGTTAGCCCACGGGCTGGGATGGGCTCAAATTTTATAGGTCCGATTTTGCAAATGGGTCAACCCGACCCGTGAACGTAGCTTGGCCCGATTTGCCAGCTCTAAATGTAACTAACGAAATAATAAAGTAAAACTATAAAGAAATTACAAATAAATAATTTCTATAATTACTTCGATTAACTCTCCAACCGAACAAACACTGAGACTAGATTCACTGTTCAAATGTCACAAGCAAAGCACACGTATTGGATAATTCCTTTCTGGTACAACGAATGCTCGAAAAGGAAAACTTCAATTCTCTAATACAGGTACTAGAAACACCTAAAACATTCACAATCATAGGCACTTGAAAAACTCAAGGAAACAAGACGAGTTGAGTCAAGAAAAACTATTTTCCCGCAAAAAAATAGTATGTCCTAGCTAGTGTTGTTGGTTTACGACGTAGTGTTTTAAAAGGTAAAAAATGACTCATGCCATTTATTGTGTAGCACCACACGAATAAAGGCTCCGACGAACTGAAAAGAACGCGAGAAAATAATAACACTACTATATGAAATGCAAGAGTATGTAAAATGTTTTTTTTATGTTTCTAGTGTATGAATGCAATGATATGCATGTCTATTTATAAGCTCCACAAAACCTCTGATGCAAAGAATATTGAGTCACTTTGAGTCATAACATGAACCTGAGCGTTCAGTAGTCCGTGTTTGTTCCAGCTAATTGTAGTCCAAACTCTCTCTCAATCAGCCATCAATTAGCAAGTAGTCAATTTAGTCACATGTTTTAAATGTTATTTTATCCTGACTTAGCTTTCCATTCAACGAATTTGGGCACTCCACATTTCGGGCTAAGTTCAAATTTTGGGCTCCATAAAACTAGAGAGTCTTCTAAGGCCCAAATTCAACCCAAAGTTCAATTGTCAAGGACAAATAACCAAGATCCATGGTCTCGAGCCCAGTCTCGAACAAATTTTCCTTTTAATTTTCACCCATATATTATTATTGATAAACACCAATAATTTCATAATGATAATGGAGTGGGTAAGTTATATGTTAAAATATTTCGTAACTCTAGAACATTGGAGATTCATATATAACATTATAGTCAGTCCACCTTTTTCATTAATGTGGTGTTTTCAACCTCAATTTGAAAAACCCTTTCAGAAAAAGAAAAACAGTTTTAAAAACAACATTTTTTCTTTTCTTTTTTTCCTTAAAAAAATTGGATTTTACCAACTTAAGAATAATAATAATAATAAAAGGTAGTTTTGCATTATTGAGAGTTGTTTTTAAATAGACCCTAAAATGTACTATCAATTATTTATTGCGTGGATATTGTGGAAACCTACGATCTGGTTGCCACATTAATAGAAAAAATTAGAAACTTTTTGTCGTGTATCAAATTGCATAAACTTAAAATGTCATGTATAAAACTGTAATACTAAAAGTTCATAATATAATTGAATTTTTTGGAAAATATTGTGGATTTTTTAATATTAAACCAATATTATATGCAAAATAGACCCCTCAAAATTTAAATATTTACAAGGTATTTGATATTATTGGTATACCTTTGGTTATCGCTTATGAAATTTCATGAAGATTACTCTTGTTGTTGTCCTGTTGTGTGTTGAATGAATGAAGGAGAGCCCTATTTATAGGAGGTGGAATGTGGCACAATACGATTGATCAATGCCGATTTGATTGACTTGACAAATCAATGTGATTTGATATGATTTTTGAAGGCATGCCGTGTGTGTTAAGTGTAGATATTGTAATGAATGTTAAAACACTAACTACAACAATCTGGAAAACAAAGTATAAATTTAGAACAACGGAAGACTAAAACACACAATTGCAAGATGGAATAACTTTTTAACACAAACTATATAAAATAGCTTGTGCTAGCCTTACGGCGAAATGTTCACTAAAACAAAGGTAGTGATACAAAAGTTGGGTGAAGAGTAAAATCGTTCACAACGGAAACAAGACTCGATATCACCTATCAAATCTAAATTAGCTAAGTGTATAACACTATACACTGTCAAAGTTGATCTCTCACTATATCGATGATCTCTCTATCTAAAGATATATGATTGATCGCAAGTTATGCGAAAAATACTAAACTTCTAGGCATAACATAACAATTGAAATAATTGCACTATCACCTTTGAACTCAGGATTGACACTAGAGTAGGTGTACTCGATTATTCCACACTCTGGCATTGGAGATTTCAGCCTCTACTTATAGATGGAAATCTTCATCCTCAAATAACTTCTCATGTAACTTCCTCCGTGATCTTATCTTTATTCTGATTATTTTGACTGCAACCGCCTAATCTAGATCTTTCTAAGTCATCTGGAAAAGTCTGGATCTTGTAGGTCCCTGTAGGTCTTTGTAGAACCTTCTGGAACCCGTAATAGCTATATGTTGCAACCAATGTTGCAACCTTCACTGTAACATTGAGTATTCCAGATTCTTATAGATCCTTCTAGATCTTCAACCTGCATGTCAAAACATCTAAAGCAACATGTGATAATAAAGTGTTAGCTAATGAGAAGAAAGGGTAAATTCATGTTGTTTCAAAGTAAATAGTGAATACATCACTACCAACAACATTAACAATCTCCTCCAATTTGACCTTTCTGCTACAACACACCTGATGTACATATTTTTCAATATATAAGTCAGTGATGTATGTACAATAGAGATTCACATCATATTGTACACTTAGTTTTTCACACTTGTGTAGCAAAACCGCCAAAAAACAAGATGAACAACTATAAGTTGAATCACCAAAATCAAGATGAATAACAATAAGTTAATTCACCAAAACAGAATGAACAATCATTTGCCCACTCAAACAAAATGAACATCACCATATATGCTCATTCAAACAAAATGAGTAACATTGTGTTTACTCACTCAAATTACAACATAAAATAGAAATAACTTAAATAAACATCCTATCACTCTAATATAATATTGTCTTTCAGAAATTAAACTATCTATCAGAGCTAATGATAAAACAAAAAATAAAAACAAGAGTACTTAGAGTTACACAACAAGGAACTTGATATCACTGTATCAAATATACAGTTGCAGCCACAAGTATCTTGCACTAAGCTCCCCCATAGGTTGTGCTTCCTCCAGTTTTCTAAACAACTCAGACTTTGGCAGAAATATATGGTAGATCTCCATACAGCTCATCTTCATCAACTTTCTGGATATTGATTGTTGCAAGGTTAGCAACAACTTCTTCAGCAGCATCTGCACTCCCTCCAGCACAATCAGGTCCAGTTGCAACAGGTTCAGTCCTTGCATCACTAGTAGGTTGTGGAGCAGCAGCATCAGGCTCACTCATTTTAGCATCTCTTCCCATCTCTTGAATCACAACACCCCGGGCAACAATTGGTACTCTCCCTGTAGTGGCAGAAAGTAGATTTTCCCAGCAATTCTTCAAGAATTGGAGTTCATCTATAGAGTCCTGCAAGTGTCTAAGTTGTGCTTGAATGAACTCAGGGTGAGATATTTAAGGAATATGCAGCAGGAGCATGGATGTTGCTAGGTATGTTTCTAGCATTCTGAGCAACATCTTGTGCAGGAACAGGGTCAAGATTAGGAACACTTCATCATCATTTACCTGTAAAGGCAAGTCCAACACTCTATTTCCAGACAAAACATAGTGATATATGCCCATCAGACTCACTCTTCCCCTCAACAATTCATTCTTCCTATGGATAAATTATGACTTCTCAAGTAGCCATAGATCAACACAGGATAAGGCAGATTGTCATTCTCAGAGATTTCCCCAGTAAACTTCATCATGTGGTGAAAAATAACCAATCCCAGATAAAAAAAATTCATCACATTTATTCTATACATTAGGACAGCTTGATCTCTGGTTAATTTGGTTGAGTTGGTGGTTGATATCCAATTATACCCAAAACTGAATACAGGGAAGTAAGAGAGGCAACAAACATTTTCCTCTCCCATTTGTTCACTCTACCCCCAGTAAGAATATGTATGATTTCATCCATGTGAGAAGCTTCCCCTTCTTCAATATTTTCAACATGCAAAAACTCATTAATTAACTCAGGGGTGAACGGGACATCTCCATCTCTAAATCTTATTGTTCCATACCATCTAGAATTCCTCGTAGCATGACCTTCCCTTAAACAAGTATAAAACTCATAAACTCAATCAGTAACAAAGGCATCAGCAAAGGTTACAACATGCATCAATTGTCTCTCATCTAAGTATCTAACTAGGCCTTTAGATTTAAACTCATCAATTTTAATCTTTCTCTCAATTAACAAATTTCTTTTGCTTAACTTTGATATCCTTTATCAGAATCTGACTTTGTCTTCTCAGAATTGCTCTCACTCTGGTTCTGGTACTGATGCACTTGTTCCAGCAATATCAACAACAGTCTCAAATCTCCTCTTTGTTCTCAGTTCAACTCTGGCTCTTCTCCCCAATTCGAAGATTGGCACATCACTCTCATCAGAAACTTCTTTGCCTTTGGCTTGAGGACCTCCAGCTTCATCATCAGTTGAGTCATTTGAGCTTGACTCCTTCTCAGATTCAGAAAACACTTGAATTGGATGTGCTGCAACATCTCCTTCATCATTCTTCTTCTTCCTCGATGTTTCAGCATAGTTCACTTTCTTCCTTGCTCTTCCAGAACGTCTACTTGATTGAGCAGGGCCTTTCTTCCTCTTTCCACCATTTTTCTTCTTCACAGCCTTGACAATTGGAACAGGTTCAAAATCCTTAGACATTGAAGAATCAGTTTTAGGCGAATCTTCTTTGTCCTCCTCTGACATTTCCACATCAGGCGCTTCGACATTAGGGCTTTGTTCGATTGGCTCCTCAGCAACATTTTCCTCAATAGGGGTGTGACTTGAACGCAAAATACTAGCTATACTAGTAGTTACCCCACAATCATATGGGTTCCTTGTAGTATTGGCAAGTATAGGGACCAAGTAATATCGTACCCAATGCGAATAGAGCCCTGGAGATCTACGCAGTAGTTAATATGAGTGTATGTTCAGTTTCAAGAATGAAATTAAACTACTCTATATTCTATTAATATTAATGCAATTAATAAAAGTAAACAATTAACTAAGGTTTTACTAAGATATGAGATGATGATGCTCAGGATAGGAATCCCTACGTATACTAATGGAGTTGGTACGATAACTAAAATAACCGTGATGTGTAAGTATTAATCCTCACAAGATTGAGAGACTAAAAGCTCAAGAATTAACCCTAATACTTCGTCATATCAACCTACTTCACGAACATACTAAACAAGTTATATGGATTGTGCTTAATTAATGAGACCCTAATTTAACTAAGGTGATACGGTCGTCCTCCCTAGATAAACCGGTAGATGGTAAACTCCTTCTAAAACCATTTCGTTAAGCCTAATCGTTATTAAAGAGTGATGCGGTCGTCTTCTCTCTAATAATTTTCGTACTCAATTCCAAGATAATTCTAGGGTTTATTTTAAGAATTCAATTAATTAAGAGAAATAACACTAAACATCACGAATTATCCTAATTATGTACCAACATCCCACTTCTACGAGTTCATCCTACCCTAAGCATGCAAGGGTTTGCAAGGGTTCTAGCCTAACATGGTGATTACGATAACGAAAGCAATTAAAGTAACGATTGACATAAACATGGTGAAATTAAAGAAAGAACTTAAGAACATAAACTAGGGTTAAACCAATAAATCAAAGTCTCAAAACGAATCTCAATAATTAACGAACTAGGTTTGATGATATCCAGTGTTGAAGAAAGAAATAACGAAATAAAACTCTAATCTATGAATTCGTAAGATCAAAAACCTCAATTACACGTTAAAACTCTTCAAAATCTCTCTACTAAGCTCCAAGGATGCCAAAATATGAAAAGTGATCAAAGGGTGTCTAAAAATGAGCTTGGAACCGGGTATTTATAAACAACGGGCCTAAAACGGGTGGAAAAGGCCGAAATTACACAAAATTGGGGTTTGGTCGAGTGTTAGCGCTCGACCTGATGGTGGTCGGGTGGCTTGACTTACATCGCCTTCAGGGCGCTCGAGTGCTCCTTGGTCGAGCGGTGGCGCTCGACCACTACTGGTCGAATGATACTAACGGTCGAATGGTAGGCTCGACCTTGGCTTGGTCGAGTGCGTGCATGTGGTCGAGTGGTGGCACTCGACCTCAGCCTGGTCGAGTGCCCTAGCCTTCCAGTGTGAAATAAGTGCTCGACCTAGGCGCTCGAGCACCTCCTTCCTTGAGCCAAATGATACTTTTCCTTGCACGAACTAATACTTTTCGTATTTCTTCGATATCTTCTCATCCAGGCATCCGTTTGAGTCGATTCAAAGTCCTACGAACTCCATTTTTCGCCCTCTATCCATCTATAAGCGTCAAAGAGGCAAATTCATCATTTTATGAAAATAGTGATCAATTGACTCTAAATACTCATCGAATTCACTCAAAACACGGGTAAAACGAGCCACAAATCATAATAATTTCACGCCTAATCAACCCCCCCAAACTTACCATATTGCTTGTCCTCAAGCAATGAAATAATAAGTCTAGGGAAATTGTTAAGAATGAATATAGAACCAAATCATGCAAGTAATAGAGCTTAAATCTTCAAAGATTGATCACTCACACCCTAACTCACCCCCTTCATCATACTCATGCGATAACAATAAGAAACACCAAGATCAAACATGGGTGTGCTCTCGACGATATGTTTCACTTCCTCACAAGTGTATATCAATAATAAGGGACTCACTCAATCAATCAATCAATCAATCAATCACACATATCAACAGCCATAGGCTTGTAAGCACTCTCAACTTCGACCATACTCTAGAATCCATGCCAAATCAAAAAGGACTTTATCAAGGTTTGATGGTCCCGTTTTCGAAGGCTAGAATGGGAATTCAGGAACCAATTTTTTTTTTAAACTTTACATTGCACCCTGAATGAGTTCAGTGAGGGAACACTCAAGTCACTGCATTGCTAAGAGTCAGAGCACTCAAGTCAGTGCAACTGACTTGCGAGCTCAGACTCTTAACAAGGCAGTGACTCGAGAGACTGAACTCTCGAGTGCTTGCTTAAGCCTGTCAGTGAGATTGATTCTCCCTGACTAAAATACTTAGCTAATTTCTTTTCAACCTTTCGAAGTACTCTCAGTGAGCATACAATATAAATAATTAGCAAGTGCTTAAACAATAAAACGCTCAGTTTAACGTGGTTCAGAGACTCAAGCTCTTACATCCACGACCTGATTTAACAGGAAATCCACTAAATGGTTTGTTTTTAACGTGCCAAGGTGCACCCAGATCTTGCTTACTCCCTTCATTTCTTCACAAACAACTTCCACCAACAAACCTAACTAGAGGGTTTTGGTTTCAGTATGGTTTTCTCCAACTAGGTGAGGTTTCCCCTTACAATGTGTTAGCCTAAAGCTAAGATTGGGAAAAACCTCTCTAAGCTAAGAGTTACAAGCTTGAACACTCAAATGATATATGTGAAGACCCTAATGGTCAGTGTTCTAGATGTGAGGCGTGCCTCCTTATGTCTCCCTTTGAAACTGCACTATACTCTCACACCTTCACAGCTTGTAGGTGTTGTTTTTCTCCTTACACACACACTTGAATACGCAGCTATGAGCTTGTATTTATAATGTGGATTCAAATGTAACCGTTGGAGGAAACTACATTTGAATCCAACATTTAATGGTTTCAACCACTTTTCTTGGAATGCGGCCTTGTTAGTGTCAGATTTGCTGCCTTGTGCTGATTGGTCCACGTGGACTGGATCCAACGGATCTTTGACTCAGTGGTTTGACCAAGACCCATTGACTTTAGGTAGCTTCATCCTTCACTGACTTGATGATCTTCAGTGGACTGAACGTCTTCAGTGTAGTTGTCCTTTAGGGACTGTTTGAAGATCTCTCCAAGAAGTTTGTCATAAGGCTGAATGACAAACTTCCCTGACCACAGTAGCCTGACTCCTTCAGGGCCTACTTGGTGCAACATTGATCCTCCTGATCATGCTCTTCACTGAGTGGTCCGACTGACTTAGCTTAGATCAGCCAGGTTTACACTCAGTGGGACATCCTTCAGGCTTCTCTTCAGGTTCAGGTCTCTGTCATGGCTTCAGTCAGTTCTTCTTGTGATGTCATCTTGAGTTCCTCAGGCTGTGTTGCTGAGTTCTCCCTCAACTGACAGCCTATTCTACTGAGAAATAACCTAGCCTGACCTGAAACTAAAGATACTATCCTAACTGCTTTCAACCCTATTACATGTGTTTTTGGAAAATCATCAAAACTAAACATATCCCAACAAGGTTGTAACGTAGGCTCTTTGGACAGGTGGGGTAACTATATGGGATAAGTGACTCAAGTGAATGGAGAATAGAAAATCAAACTTCGGTATTTCGAGACTAGGAGCAGAATACTTCAATCATCTTCATGCAATACACTTCAATTCCAATTACTCTCAACACTTTCAATTTTTCTTCTAACTCTTTTCACTTTTTCAATCACTTCACTCTCATTTTTTCTTTTTCACACTATACATATGAGCTCATATTTCTTTTGCTCATTCTCAAATTTTTTTGTTCTTTCCCACAACTCACAATTTCATTACACCTTCTTCTCAGATACACTCAAGCATTAATAATTCTCCTTCCTCAACTCAACTCGATCCCTTTTCTTATTCACAACTTTTCCTATTCTCCACTCAAATTGGGAAAAAAAGAGTTTAAGAATTTGGTTAAGTTCAAATGTGCTAGCAAATAAAATAGGCTTAGGCTCAAACATGCTAACAAGAGATAAATGTCATTGGTAGGGAAAATTTGGCCAAGTGACTCAACAAATCAAAGATGACCTAATATCACTTTCGGCACTTCAAACTAGACACAATCAAGAAGTGAGAGCACCCGCAAGTTCTAGCATCCTCTAAGGTGATGATCCACTCACAAACGAAGAGATCAACATAATAAATTTTAATCTCTAAAAGGCTCAAATCTCTCGGTTTTTACATCCATGCTAGTCCTAGTGAATTCTCACTTTTACCACACAAGTATTCAAAAGGAAGATTTGTAAGTATACGAGTTCCCTCTCAAATCAACACTAACTCCTACACTCACACAATTCAGACTCTAACTCAACTTCACAACACACCAACTCATAAAATCACACTTAAAGTCAACAATCAATAAGCTGGGTAAGTCAATAAACATGAAATATATGAAATAGCACGTCAAAATAATTCATCACAATCACAGCTCAAAGGGTTAGAGTTTAATACAGACCCGAATCACAATAAAAGATAAAAGAGAAAGTCTCAAACATCAATAAAGACGAAATAAAGAGAAGAACGTGGGGGAGTACCCAAGATCATGCATCAGGAGGTGGCGGAGGGCGGTAGTTCGGATGATCGGCTCCAATATGGGAAACAAAGAGTGTCTCCATCCAGCGATGCATATCCGAGAACTGGTTCTCCATCCTCGCTGATCTTGCATCCATCCGGTCTTGAGCTTCACAGAGATACATCAAATCCGTACGGAGCGTCTGAATCTCGTGCTCCATTCCCATCCACTGCAGGTGAGACGGGTACCATGACTCGGGAGATGACGCTTCTGGCGACTCGAACTCCATCTCTTGCGATTCTTGTTCCGCTTTCTCTCCTCCTTCTTGTTCTTCATCAACTCCTCCCTTGAACGCTGCTTCCTCCTCTTTATCTGAATCTCTGGCCCTGCTCGAACTAGCACCACTGGTGCCCTCTCCTCTCGTCCTCTTCTTCAGCCTCGAATCTCGTAGACCTTTATCATCCAACTCCTGAGTGAACTTCTTGCTCAGCTTCAAATGCTTTTCCCTGTTCATCCCAATATTTTCTTTCTTCTTTCCCCTCAATGTCATTAGACGCTCGTTGGGGAGAGGGAACAAGTCATCCTCCTTGAACCTTATGCAGTAAGAGTCCATCCACCTCTCGAACATCATCGTGATGTACATCTGCTCGAAGTCTATATCATTTCTGATCATCGGCGCTGAGACTGGCTCACACCCGATACTCCTCACAAAAACAGAAATGAGGCCCCCTCCTCTCACTTTCGACTTCTTATCTCCTAATCGGAAAGGGACCTCCAAGTGATGCTCTAAAAAATCTCTCCCATAATCATGGTCCCTCGAGTTAAGCAAACACCATATCCCATACAATTGTTTAGCAGTTACTGTGCCTGTCTCAGATCGGGCGTAGATCGTGTTTCCGAGGATCCTCTCTAAATACCGCAGCACCGGATTTCTGATCGCCGACGCTCGTGCACTTTGCCCCTTATAGTCTCCCGCCATTCCTCCTGTTATCTCCTTCCAAAAATCATTGGCCACGAACGATTTGGACTATCGGTTTGGCCTCTTCAAGGCTGGGAGCATGAGGGCGGTGTTGATTGATACTACCGAGCAAGTGTACAACTCGTTCCTGATGTTGAATCTGAATGAGTTATCATCTCTCTTTTCCACCGAGACCAAGAACTGCTCTACCAAATCAACGTGCATCTCCATCGTGAGGAGTAGATTATAAAAGTCCTCCATCTTGTTCTTCGTAAAAATCCCCTTAACCTCTTCTTCGATCCCAATGTCCTTCATGAACTCGATGGTGGGGCGTACGGTTTTCTCCACTCTTCTGACCATGAGGTTCCACCGGTATGCAAAACGGCACCAATCTTCTTTGTAATCTAAGTTGTCCCACCTCGAGGGCATTAAACCCTTTCGTGTGAGCTCAGTGGTCAACTCCTCTAGCTTATCACCCTTGACCATACAATCCTCAAATTTCTTTGGAGGGGCCATTGAATCTGACCCACACAAACACTCAAACAATTAGAGATAATTTACTACTCATGAATATCATAGACAATACAAATCAACTCAAATAGTCAATCAATCTCACATTCATTCCCTTTGTGCACAAGAGCTCACATAGAGGTATTATTCCTATCTCAAAGCACAATCATCTAACTCATATCATCCAATTGGGTAACCATATTATCAAAGAGGTAGTATGCCTATCTCAAAACAAATTCAACCAATTCAACAACCCCCACATTCATCAATAAAGCCTCAAGTATAAGTCTATCATGAAGTAACATTACAAGAATTTGCAATTTACATGCTCAAGACTTAATTCACATCCATCTAGTCACCCAATTCATTCCAAATAACACAATCATTCACTCAACAAGCAATACCCATATCAATTCCTACCATTCATACTTTCTCACTCTAGAAATTCACCAATTCTACTTATGCAATCTTCAAATTGAAACTCAAATTCGTGAGCCCATAGCATATAGACATCATTTATCAACAAATAAGCAAGAATCAATGAATAATGCGAAAATCCCCAATTTCTACTCAAGAACAAGTAAGAACCCTAATTTCTATGTCCCAATTCATGCCTAATCGAAGTTAAAACTAAGAAAAGATAGAAGAGAGTTAGGAAATACATACCTTAGGTGAAGAATTCATGCTCTTGGGGTGATTTTGTGTGAAAAATGGAAGATTTGAGTGCAAGGGGGAGAAGGCCTATTCTTTTGCAGCAATTCGCACCAAGAAGTGTGTGTAAAGTGTGGGGAAGGGGTATTTATAGATGGGGCGCGATCTAGGGCATTTTGGTGGTCGAGTGGCATCTTGAGTCTGTAAGAAGGGGCGCTCGACCAGGCTGTGGTCTTGTGCTCCGATTTACAGAACATAATAGGCGCTCGACCTAGGGGGTGCTCGAACTAGGGAGTACTTGAGCACTACTCTTAGATGCCCAAAACACAAAATTTCCAAGTAAACTCACTCGAAACTTCACTCAATCAATTCCAAAACATGTACTAACCTGAAAACTCCTCGATTTAAGCCAGATCGCTCATTCGACCGAGGAGTTGGGGTCTCTTCCCAACGTGCAATTCACCAAGCCAAATCAACACACAATGATATACTCACACTCAATTCAATTCAAACCCACTTCATGCACCAATATTTTCGAAAAAATTGACCATTTTTATACAAATTTCGTGCACAACACGTGAAGTACGAATACACACCCCCAAACTTTTTTCTTGCTACGCAATAAAAAGTTTGAAAAGATGAGTACGAACGAGTATGTGCACTCAATTCACAATGAACCTCAATCACTACCAATGCACAAGATGTAAAGCATATAAAAACTCCACCCCCCAAACTTCGACTTTACGAACCGGTCTATGTTTGGGGTTTGGGGTTACCTCATACTCCAAATTTCGGTTGTACCTTCACTAGGCATACTTCCTCTTCACGAGTTCCTTCACTTTAAGCTCTACTACGGAAACTCTAGCACCACAAGATAAGCCTATACAAAAGACTCTCAACAATGAGGTTAAAACTTACGATTCACATAAAAACAAGCACGAAAAATAAAACACTCAAAAGTAAATAAAAGTGGGTTTCCTCCCACACAACGCTATTCTTAAGGTCTTAATGCCGGACGAGCTCGAAGGAGCTCACGGGTCATGAGTCTCTAAGTTACCCCCCTTATTCTCTGTAGGATCAAGCGCTTGCCACTAGACTAAAAGTCCGGACTTGTAGTGAGGTGCTACTTTATTTCCTTTAACCCTATCTAGCTACAGCGCCACTGGTTGAATAGCCTCCGCCGGACTTGGCGCACCGGGCCTTTATCGCGCCCGACTCGGCTGGGAGATGCTGGACTCCGCGCCCAACAATCCCCCCCAGCATCTGCCAGCCCTCTTGGTCAACAAATGCCTTCCACTGGGATTCGAACCCGTGACCTGTGCTCTGATACCACTTGTTGGTCCCACTAGATTGATAAATTGCGGAAGCTTTAAAGTAAATGTCTTAGAAAACTTCCTTTTATAAGAGCACACAGTAATAAACAAGAATTTAAGTGCAAAAAATAGTAAATAAGATCGGATATATAGTGGTTTGGATCTGAATATCCTACGTCCACTCTCCCTTGATCAAAGGTGTCTCACTATCCACCAAACAACCAACTTACTTACTGGAATTGAGAAATACCAGTTCCTTCTTACACTCTCTTTAGATCTAACTTTGATCCAAAGATCAACAGCCTTCAACCTTATCTTGTAGATGAACAGGTTGAGGTCCAACTACTCCTTAAGAGTGAATAAGTAATTAAGAACAGAATAAGAGTACTATGTGCGTGGATGAACAAGAGCTTTGAATGTATCTTCGTACGCGTATATGAATCTCTCTAGCCCTTTTTCTTGAGGATGCACTCGGTATTTATAGAGGTGATTTAGGGAGTAGCCGTTAGAGAGCTAATCCAATCAGATCCTCTATTTAGGGAAGCTTCAATCAATCAATTCCCTAATTGATTGATTGGGTTGGTGAGATCCTTGGATTGATTGACTTCAACACTTTCCAATCCTGATCTTGTTGACTTGATTTGAATCACCAACGGTCAATAGCTTCTAATGCCAAACTTTGATTCTCTCCAAAGAAGGCAATACCAGACACCAGACAACCTTGATGTCTTTTGGTCCTGATCTGGTTATGAAACAGATAGCTCATCAGAATCAGGAGATGATTCTGAGCATCTTTTATTTCACCAGACTCGTCTGGTCCGGACTCATCTGGTCTGGGGAAAGGTTCTCTGCCTCTGGTCAATCTCATCTGGTGAAGTCCTCTGGTCTGTCTTCTGGTGACTCTTCTGGTGACTCTTTTGGTGAGTCTTCTGGTGAGGTCTTCTGGTCTGACAGTTCCCCCTAGACTAAGTCCTAATCTAGATCATCATCTGGCTAACAGGTCCAGATGGTCCTATTACATCTTCTGGTTTGTTTTAACTCATCAAAACTATACAATTTATATCCTAACATTCTCATAAAAGAAGTTGTAGAATTTCTTCACTCGATGCCCATTTACCATAAACACGAACCCATCCTCTTTCTCAACTTCAAGAAATCCACTCTTGTAAACCTTTCTCACCACATAAGGACCATTCTACTTGGATTTGAGTTTTCCACCAAATAACTTCATCCTAGAGTTGAACACTAGGACTTGATCACCAACTTGGAACTCCTTCTTCCTCAAACGTGCATCATGCCATCTTTTAGTCTTCTCCTTGAAAATTCGGGCACTCTCATATGCACTATCTCGAAATTCCTCCAACTCATGTAATTGAAGTAGTCTCTTTTCACCCATCATAGCACTATCAAAATTCAGCTTCTTGATTGCCCAATACGCCTTATGCTCCAGCTCAACCGACAAGTGACATGCCTTCCAAAAAACGAGTTGGTACGGAGACATACCAAGAGGGGTCTTAAAAGCTGTCCTATACGCCCAAAGTGCATCATCAAGCTTCAAAGCCCAATCCTTCCTACTAACACTCACCGTCTTCTCAAGAATCTCCTTTATTTGCCGATTAGACACCTCAGTGAGACCATTCGATTGAGGATGATAGGCTGTAGAGACCCGATGATTAACCTCATATTTTGACAGCAACTTCTCCATCAACTTGTTCACAAAATAACTCCCCCCATCACTAATCAAGGCTCTTGGGACTCCATATCTAGAGAAAATATTCTTCCTCAAGAAGTCAATCACAACACGGGAGTCGTTCACTCAAGTAGGGACAACTTTAATCCACTTCGAGACGTAATCAACACACACGAGAATGTACAAGAATCCATTACTCGGAGAAAACGGACCCATGAAATCAATCCCACATACGTCAAATACCTCTACTTCCATAAACACGTACAACAACATCTCGTCCCTCTTAGTAATAGAACTGAAACGTTGGCACTTGTCACATCTCTTTACCCATTCCATGCATCCTTCAAAATAGTAGGCCAATAGAAACCGGCTTGAAGCACATTCCTACCGGTTTTCTCTCCACCCAAATGTCCTCCACATGGTAAGGCGTGACAATGCCTTATGATATCACTCCACTCCTCCTCGGGCACGCACCTTCTAAGCACAAGATCTATCCCTCTTTTGAACAAGTATGGGTCATTCCAAATAAATTCCTGGACTTTCTTCAAGAATGCCTTTCGGTGCAACGCATCCATGTCCACCGGCAGCTCTCCACTCGCTAAATAATTAGCATAATCAGCAAACCACGTCGCCTTACCTTCAACTCGATACACCGGGACATCTCCTAAACCAACCAACTTCTTGTTCGGAAACTCATCATTCACATCTCGCTCTTTTACCGTGTTCTACTTGGTAAGCTCCATCTGCGAGAGGTGATCGGCTATCACATTCTCACTCTCCTTCTTGTCTCGAATCTCAACATCAAACTCCTAGAGTAATAAGATCCAACGAATGAGACGGGACTTTGCATCCTTCTTGCTCATGAGATATAGAATCACTGCGTGGTTTGTATATACGATTATTTTCGTGCCTACTAGGTAGGGTCGAAATTTATCAAAAGCATACACAACCGCTAACAGCTCCTTTTCGGTAGTAGTGTAGTTCACTTGAGTCGAATTCAACATCTTCAAGGCATAATATATAACATGAAACCACTTGTCTCGTATTTTTCCCAAAGCAACCCCCATAGCATAGTCGCTAGCATCACACATGAGCACAAAAGGACTCGACCAATCTGGAGTAACAAGAATGGGGCATTCACCAATGCTTCTTTTAACCTGTTGAAAGCCACTAAACGCTCATTAGTAAACTCAAAGGCGACTTCTTTTTCAAGAATCTGCGAAAGGGGTTTAGCAATTTGTGAAAAGACTTTTATAAAGCGTCTATAAAACCCCGCATGGCCTAGAAATAATCGAATCCCCTTCTCGATCGAATATGTAGGAAGCTTCTCAATAGCTATCACTTTTGCCTTGTCAACCTGGATACCTTTCGAGGACACATGATGTCCAAGAACAATAACCTCTTTCACCATAAAGTGACATTTTCCCCAATTAAACACTAAGTCCATCTCTTCACACCTGCTCAACACAACTTCAAGATTGGTTAGACACTTATCAAACGACTCCCCGTAGACGGAGAAGTCGTCCATGAAAACCTCCATAATCTTCTCAATCAAGCCATGGAAAATAGCCATCATACACCTTTGAAAGGTGGTGGGTGCATTACACAACCCAAACGACATTCTCCTAAAGGCAAAAGTATCATAATAACAGTTGAAGGTGGTTTTCTCCTGATCCTCGGGTGCTATCATAATCTGATTATATCCCGAATACCCTTCTAGGAAACAATAATACTCAAAACCACCTAATCTATCAATCATTTGATCAAGGAACAACAAAGGAAAGTGATCCTTGCCGTTGCCTTGTTCAACTTTCTATAATCAACACAAACATGCCATCCCGTCACTAATCTAGTGGCTACCAATTCATTAGATTCAGTTTTAATTACCGTGGTACCCTCCTTCTTAGTAACTACGTGTAACAGACTCACCCAAGGACTATCAGAACTAGCAAAAATCATATCACTATCTAACAACTTCAACACCTTCTTATGTATTACCTCTTGTATCATCGGATTTACTCTACGCTAATTTTGTACTATGGCCTTTGTATCCTCCTTTAATATGATCCTATGTATGCAAATAGAAGGACTAATACCCTTAATATCCGTAATTGACCAACCTATGGCAGATTTATGCTTACGAAGCACTACTAGCAGTCTCTCTAATTGATCATCAGATAAAAGGGAAGATACAATTACCGGGTACTTCTCATTATCATCTAAGTAAGCGTACTTGAGATGATCCGAGAGTGGTTTCAACTCTTTCTTCGCCTCCAATGGTGGAGCCTTATCGAACATCTTCTCAAAAGTGAACTTCTCCGCATCTAACTCTTCCTCATCCTCAACTTTCATCACATCCATGAACTTTACATCCTCGTTCTCTTTTAAGCTGTCAAAATAATCAAGGTCATAAAGATCATATGTTAGTTCATCGAGAATAGGATAATCATAATTATGAACATAGAAAGAGCAAGGGCCAAGAAGTGTGTCTTCAATACAAGTGTCCAAGATATCAATGAAGTGACAACTTTCATCTCCCATTGGGTATTTTATTGCCTCGTAGATTGTTATCTTCACTTCTTGATCATCGACTTTCACTGTGATCTTTCTATTAGCCACATCTAGCACCATCCCGGCCATAGCCAAGAATGACCTTCCCAAAATCAGGGGTACATGCTCATCTTCCTCCATATCGAGGACCACAAAGTCGGCAGAAAAAACGTGATGCTCCACCACTCCTTGAGGTCAAGTGATAGACCTATTGGCAAGCTGGAGAGTCATCATCGTGGATTGAAGTTCACCCCCATCCAACTTCTTGAACAACGATAGAGGCTGAACAACGATAGAGGCATCAAATTAATGCTAGCCCCTAGATCACATAATGCCCTCTTCTTGATCCCGTTCCCGATATTGCATAAGTTCGTAAAGCTATCGGGATCCTTCAACTTTGGAGGAAGCGCCTTGTGCACCATAGCACTCACCTCATGGTTCAAGTGCACAAGCTCGGGCCCATCTACTCTCCACCTTTTAGCTATCAAGTCCTTCAGGAACTTGGCATAATTAGGCATCTGTTCCAAAGCATCATAAAAAGGAATGTCAATATGTAACTTTTTAAAGATATCAAGAAACTTAGCAAACTTTTCTTCTAATTTCTTCTTCATGAATCACTGTGGATATGGGACCGGTATCACAGATTTGGGTACCCCCCACAAAAGATAATTATGGATTTAAGAAGTGAGAAGTAACCACTCCCCCATAAAGAGATCGTGAGTTTTCCATGCTTGAAAAATCCAAATTTTAATTAATTAAACAAATAAAATTATGCACAAAATAAATAAATAGAAATGTGGGTTTAAGCATGTGAAATTTAAAAAACAAATCCCTGAAAAATCGGTCAAATAATTTGACTTGGAAAATAAATATGAACGACATATGATGTTGCATTCAAAATTAGATCACACATTTCAACCTTGGTTAGAACATACATGAAATATCCAATGTCGCATTTTTCATCAAACAATTTAAGCACTTTTATTTACATTGATCCATCTTTTCAAGAGAGTGCATCGTAGCAGCGAACTCCGTGCCCCATAATTACTCAATAGATTTGTGATATATTGATGTTTTACTAATCACCTTTTGAAAAGAAGACATCGTGGTAGCGAACTTCGCGCTCCATAGTTACTCAGTGAATTAGTTACATTTTGATGTGCTTTTTCAAAAAACAAAGCTTATTATGCGTTTGAAAAATGTGAATCCTCTTTATTTTTACACAACAATCATACTTGGTCCAGATTTATTTTAAAAAGAATTATAAAACATAAAACAAGGATTAGTTTTAAGTAAAACATGCATATACCCTGATGTTGTTACAAATGGTTGAGCATGTATAACAACATCCGCTTCACAGTTACTCAGATAGTACACATACCAAGAGATTTCCTCAAGAATGAGAATCTCTCATGGTCAAGAGCTTTAGTAAACACATCAGCAAACTGATTTTCAGTAGGGTATGTATTCCAACTTCACAATATTCTTCTCTACAAGATCCCTTATGAAATGATGTCTAATACTTATGTGTTTAGTAAGTGAGTGTTGAACTGGATTTTTCGATATGTTGATAGCACTAGTGTTATCACAATATAAAGTTAAAATGTCACTCTCCAAACCATAATCACTAAACATTTTACTTAACCAAAGAAGTTGTGTACAACAACTACCTGCAACAATGTACTCAGACTCTGCAGTAGATTGTGATACATAATTCTGCTTTCTACTATGCCAGAAAATCAGGTTATTTCCCATGTAGAAACAACCACCACTTGTGCTATTCCTATCATCAATGTCTCCAGCCCAGTCAACATCACTGTATCCAACAAGTGCACTGCTTGTGTCTTTGGTATACCATATACCAAGATCACTTGTACCAGCCATATATCTAATGATCCTCTTGACAACATTCAAATGTGATTCCTTAGGACAAGCTTGGTACCTAGCACAAACACAAACACTATATATTATATTAGGTCTATAGTCTACTTGAGGTTAAGTACATAAGACTACCTATCATGGATCTATACAAAGTTTGATCAACATCTTGTCCAGCAGTGTCTTTACACAATTTTTGTGTAGATACCATAGGAGTTTTCATGACGTTTGAGTTTTCTAAACCAAACCTTTTCACTAAGTTCTTTGCATATTTACTCTGAGAGAAGAAAATACTTTTGTTAGATTGTTTGATTTGAAGTCCTAGAAAGTAATTCAAATCACCTATCATGCTCATCTCAAATGTTGTTGTCACTGCTTCAACAAACTTGTTTAACATGATGTTACAAGTTGAACAAAAAAAAATGTCATCAACATATATTTGAGTTATTAGCAAGTCTTCTCCAGTATGTTTAATGAACAAGGTTTTGTTAGCCTCACCACTTATAAAACTAAATTGCAAAAGAAAGTCAGTAAATCTCCAATACCAAGCTCTATGAGCTTGTTTGAGACCATACAAGGCTTTCTTTAGCTTATACACATGATCAGGATACTGTGGATTTTCAAAGTCTTTAGGATGCTCAACAAATGCATCTTCAATTAATATGTCATTAAAATGTTGGGAAAATAGGGGTGCCCGGAATCTATTCGGGATGAAATTTAAATACGAATTTAAATACAATTATTACTAGCATGAATTAATCCTAATTAATTCAAATAATAATTCCAACAACCAATTTAACATCATGCATATTGAATTAATTCACATATAATCTATGACGGAATAAACAAGATAATATGTGATTAACGTACCTCTCGTAGAACTTGGCCTTTGAATAAATGGGACTAACACGTACACGCTTTATCAACCCAAAAGCCTTCTCAAGTATTCCCTTTCGCCTTGTTCGATCACCGGTGGGAGATGCTATCGAACAATTTAAATAACTAAGGAAAAAGAAAAATATCTATGCTCTTGATTTTTCCAACACATGGAATTATGTACTTGGGGATGAAATAATCATCCCCTATTTATAAGAGTAAGTGGCCGAAATTTTTAGGTATATGGGCTTTGGAAAAAATCTTTTCTTAGACTCTAAGAAATCTTGAATATATCTCATATATTCTTTTCTACAAAATAAAATATTCCACAAAAATCTCACACTCCTTATAAAAGGGTGATTTTCGAAAATAACCAAGAGTAGAATCCAAGATTTGGATCTTCTTGAATATATGAGTAATCTTGTATTCCAAGAATACTTATCCTCCATAATATCTTTCCAAGAAAATCAACAAAATATTTTCTCTCCTAAATATACAATTTTCGAAAATTAAGGGAAAAAATCAGCAATATATTTTCTTTTTATTTTAATCACCTTATCATTATTGGGCTACTTGAGGGGCCTTTAAGGAGAATTAAGATTAGACCTCCTAATGGACTTCTGAATTTCAATATTAAGCCCCAATATAATTCAATCCATTAATATTAATTATTACCACTAATAAATTAATATTGCACTATCCATCTTAATCCATATTACGATAATATGGGCTCCCGGTTATTATTTCCCGCATTTAAGATTATCAAGTCCATTAATTGATTAAGCTTCTGAATAGCTCTAAATTAATTAATATATTTCACCTTGGAGTAAAGACAGCTCAACATTATTATCCGTACCGAAGAAACTGATTCTTCACTTGCAAGATTTGGTACGATAAAACTTCTGAGCCCACCAAGGGGACTAATCACACAAGCCATACTCGCACGCGTTTCTCCGTATTAAATCTTAGCAACCGTCGTATGATTAATATTACTGCCCAAGACACAAAGTTCGAAGTCACAATGATTCTCACCCAACATGAATCAAAGCAGTAACCATTAAGCACACACAGTCCTATTTAAGTGACGGAGATTAAGATATCAACAACCACTGAGGTCTAATTCTTCACATTTCAGAATAGAAGAATTTATCCTAGCTGTAGGTCCTCTTCAACACATACTAAATGTGCTAGTGCAATCTCTTAGTCAAGACAGACAAATCTGAACCTTACACATCGACCTTTCACGGCGGATTGTTCAATTCCACCTAGGTCGTGAAAATGTACGTTTAGTTACAAGGAAACTGTTAATGTTGTCTTCAGTGATCGGGTATCACCACATTAACTACAATGTAACAAGTACCATATATTGAACGGTTTGCAATAAATATTCAACATTCAATCATATCTAAAGCAAATGCGATAAAAGAATTATTCTCATAAAACGAGTGTTTGATACACGAGTTATACAAAGTAAAAGCATACTTTCACGTATAACTCCAACAATCTCCCACTTATACTTAAAGTCTGCTTTTAGTATACATCACGCATGTCTTAGTGTAGTAGCTCTACGTGACATCTCATGTCAACCTACACTAACCTAATAATTCCTCCCACTTATACTTAAAGCAGATTGGCAATAGTCTTGACTCCCATTCCATCCACATATCTCTCGAATGTACTCTGAGGCAGACCCTTTGTGAATGGATTCGCTAGGTTGTCACCCGACGCTATCTTTGCCACCTCTATATCTCCTCTCTTAACGATTTCTCGTATAAGATGGTATTTTCTTTCTATGTGTTTGCTGGCCTTGTGGGCTCTCGGTTCCTTGGAATTTGCAACTGCTCTGGCATTGTCACAAAAGACAGTTATCTTGTCGGGCAAATTCGGAACAACGTCCAAGTCCACTAAGAAGTTCTTGAGCCAAACTGCCTCTTTCGCTGCTTCACAAGCAGCTACATACTCGGCTTCCATGGTCGAATCGACGATGCATTTCTGCTTAACGCTTCTCTATGAAATGGCTCCTCCTCCCATGCAAAACACACTACCCGAGGTTGACTTTCTTGAGTCTATGTCTGATTGAAAATCCGAGTCCGCGTATCCTACGGGAACAAGACTATCCGACTGGTAAATCAGCATCCGCTCACGAGTTCTTTTCAGATACCTCAAGATGCACTTTACGGCAGTCCAATGGTCTTTCCCGGGACTACTTTAATATCTTGCCACCATGCCCACGGCAAAGCAGATATCCGGTCTCGTACACAACATTGCATACATAAGGCTTCCTACGGCTGAAGCGTACGGAACACCTTTCATGTCATCTATCTCCGCTTGCGTCTTAGGGCTCATTTCTTTCGATAGATGGATCCGTGTCTAAAAGGTACAAAACCTTTCTTGGAATCTTGCATGCTGAAATGCTTCAAAACAGTGTCAATGTATGAAGCTTGCGATAAGCCCAACATCCTCTTCTTGCGATCGCGAGTGATCTTGATCCCAAGGATGTTGCCGGTTTCCCCTAAGTCCTTCATATCAAATTGTTTTGACAGCCATACCTTTACGTCTGACAATACCTTTACATTGTTTCCAATGAGCAGAATATCGTCTACGTATAATACTAAGAATACCACCGCAGTTCCGTCACGCTTCTTATACACACAACTTTCGAACTCATTTTCATCAAACCCATAAGACTTAATCACTTGATCAAAACACTGGTTCCAAGTACGCGATGCTTGCTTAAGTCCATAGATGGATCTCTTAAGGTTGCATACGAGATTCTCTTGGCCTTTTTCAATGAAACCTTTGGGCTGTTGCATATAGATATCTATCCCGTCAACACTTCCGTTAAGGAAAGCCGTCTTGACATCCATTTGCCAGATCTCATAATCTAGGTGCGCAGCGGTCGACAAGAGAATATGGATGGACTTAAGCATAGCTACAGGCGAAAATGTTTCCTCATAATCGATCCCTTCTTTCTGAGTATACCCTTTGGCCACAAGCCTCGCTTTGAAGGTCTCTAACCTTCCGTCCGGTCCTCTTTTCCTCTTGTACACCCACTTGCATCCAATGGGTTCTACCCTATTGGGTGGCTCGACCAACTCCCACACTTGATTATGATCCATCGAACCCATCTCGGCTTCCATTGCCGTTTGCCATGACTCCGCATCTTTGTCTTGGATTGCCTCGTCGTACGTCCATGGGTCCGATTCAACACCGGGAACCAAATCCGAAGATTCTCCTATCCCCATGAATCTCTCGGGTTGCCTAGCAATCCTCCCACTACGACGGGGTTCCGGTTGTGAAGATGTGACGTGTGGTACATCATCTTGTATACTTGGTATCGAGGTTTGACCTCTCAATTCTTCTAAGGTAATTTCACTTTTAGGTTTCCGATTGTTCATATAGTCTTCCTCCAAGAATTTAAAGTGTGTACTAATCACGGTCTTTTGATCCTTGGGACTATAGAACATACACCCTTTCTTTCCCGCAGGGTATCCTATAAACAACCTTAATTCCGAACGTGGATCCAACTTACCGGCTTCCTTGTCTAGCACGTATGCCGGACAACCCCAAATCCACAAATATCTTAGACTGGACTTGCGCCCGGTCCACAATTCCATTGGGGTTTTAGGAACCGATTTGGATGGCACCAAGTTTAGAATGTAAGCCGCCGTTTCCAAGGCATTACCCCAAAACGACTTGGGTAAATCCGAATAACTCATCATGGATCTGACCATCTCTAAAGAGTCCGGTTTCTTCGTTCCGCCACACTGTTCTGTTGAGGGGTTCCCGGTGCGGTTAACTGGGATACGATCCCTTCGTCCGATAAGTAGTTCAAGAATTCATCGCTGAGGTATTCGCCTCCACGATCCGATCGTAGAAACTTGATACTCTTTTCCCTATGTTTCTTGGCTTCGGCCTTAAACTCCTTGAACTTGTCAAAAGTTTCAGACTTATGCCTCATAAGGTAAATGTATCCATATCTTGAGTAATCGTCAATGAAGGTGACGAAATACTCATACCCCATTCTCACTTTGATCGTCATTGGACCACACACATCGGTATGAACGAGTTCTAACACTTCCGTGGCTCTATTCTCCTTGGCTCCAAATGCCCTCTTGGTCATCTTACCCTCTAAACAGGATTCACAAGTTGGAAACGGCTCGACTTGGAGTGATTCCAAGGATCCGTCTTTCACCAATCTCTCTATCCGCTTTAGATTAATATGACCTAGTCTAAGATGCCATAGAAGTGTTTCGTTCATCTCCGAAGAACGCTTTCTTTTATTACTTGAAATGATCGACGTGTTATTAGATTCATTATTTGAGTGGTGTGCACACTTAATCGTATAGAGATTGTTTACCAACGTTCCATGACAGATAACATCATTCTTAAAAGAAACAGTAACAACTTTATTAAAAGTAACTGAATATCCATCAAAAAACAACTTAGAAACCGAAATTAAATTCTTCCTAAAGTTCGGAACGTATAAAACATCTCTTAAAATTAAAACTCTATCTTCAAAAGATAAGTGCACGACTCCCAATGCTTCGGCTGCCACCCTCGTAGCATCGCCCAAAGTGATGGTGATCTCATTCTTGCTAAGTCGCCGGGTTAGCTGGAACCCCTGAAGAGTGAAACAAATATGATCAGTTGTCCCGGTATCCACTACCCAAACGTGGGCAGCATACGCCGCAACATATGTTTCAACGACTAAAACATGAGACTTACATTTCTTTACCGCCTTCTTAGGCTTAGAACAGGTAGACCTCCAATGTCCTCTCTCCCCGCAATTGAAGCACTTACTCTTACCGGATATCTTCACGCCGTACGGCTTAAATGCTCTATCTTTGCCACCAAAAGTGAGTCTACTGGTTTGGTTCCGATCAACCACCTTCTTCTCAATCTTACCCTCCATTGGCCTAGATTTCGAGAAAAAGCTCTTAATCACCAAAGCCTCGTCCCTACTCCCTAAGTATGACTCTACCGTCATCAGAGCTTTGAGCAGGGTATCTAAATTGAACTTGTGTTCAGATAACACATATTCCCAAAAGAACCCATCTAAACTACTCGATAACTTTAGGAGTATGGAATCGATTTGACTTTCTTCACTTTGTCCGGCACTAAGAAACTCGAGTTTCTCAAACTCACACCTAAAATTGAGAACATGATCCCTTACAGGTGTTCCCTTCACCATTTCCTTCGTGAACTTCTCACGAATGGTGAACATATTCGCCATGGGGTTTTGATGTTGAAACATCTCTTCAAGGTTATTCATGATATCAACAGCCGCTTCAATGCCTTCATGAATGCGCTTCAAATCTTCAGACATAAATGTCAAGATGATGTGCTTCATGTGCTCATTGGAATGCTTCCAATCATCGAATATCGCCCTTTCCCCATTACTTGACTTATCATTAGGTTTCTTGGGTACGTCAACGCTAAATATCCAATAGTGTTCTTGCGCAGGAAGGACCATGTTCATATTACGTTTCCAATCAACATAGTTCTCAACAACAAGTTTATTATCTTTAAGTATACTATACAGTGGATTAATAGGTTGCGACATGATGAACTGAGAATAAAACATACATTCATATCAATATCTAGAAAAAATATGAAATTATCACATAATTCGATCACATCAATTATATTGAAACCTTAAAACAATATAACCATGCATCAGCCAACATCTCGAAACAATTTAAATGCGCCACGAGGGGGTGGTCTATACATTTAAATACATTCAAGCGGATCACAAACTTTAAAAGTTACAAATCCTTAATTCAAAATTAATAGTTGGCTCCCACTTTGACCACATAGAAATTGACAGGGACTCCGAGGGGAGTAAGTTAATATCAATATCCTATACCTAAGTAATAACCATAATTAAATACAAGATTATTATTTCGCTTTGAGCAAGCCACTCGGGGTGAGGGTCAATACCGCCACTAGTAATAATCCACAATCATCCTTTTGGAATTTATTCATGTGAAATCCGTTCTCTTGGCCGATCCGAGGGGGAAATATATTCCAAAAGAACTTCACAAATAAATAAATTATGGAGACCAAATTAATCCAATTTTAATATCCGGAATAAAATTGCGATTAAATAAACATACTTAGTAATTTTCGAAAGTAAGGTTTTTCTTGGACAATTAAATTCATGCAAACATATATTAACAAATAATAATAAGTGCACGAAATATAACATCCATCAAAACAAAATTAAACACATTTGAGCACTCAAATCCAATTGTCACAGTTTAATTTCTTCGCGTCTTGATGCGAAAAATCGTCCTTGTTGCTTTCTGTCATTCGTCTCGACACGCTCCCACTCGAACAGCAACACTTCATCAAAAACAACATCGTTTGGGGTTCGGGACGACATTTAAAATCACACGAAAGAAAAAGGAGAACCAAAAAAAATTCCACGGCCCGAGATACGGCGCGCGTCGGCCCACGGAGTGGGCCCGCGCGCCTCTCGGCCAAGCAGCTGAGGCGCTGCGTGCCGAGGCGCCAAAGCGCTGCACGCGAGGTGCCGAGGCGCTGCACACGAGGCGCCGAGGCGCTGCAGGCCGCGCCCGAGGCGCGCGCGCCACCTGCCACCCGTCGCGCGCGGGTCGTGCGCCGTGCACCTCGTGCATCGGGTTTCGACGTTCGTTCTCGTTTTCTTCACCCCATGCACGATTTTACGTCCATGCATGCGCCGCGCACGCATGCGTCGTCTGGGTACGCCGTCTTTAATTCTTCATTCTTTCGTCACGATCCGGTTACAATTTATTTTACAAAAAAAAATACTAGATCTAGACTAGTCTATTACAATGATCGAATCAAAATAAAAACAACTAATCTAATCGTGGATTTTCTCACGAGAAAAACGAATTCGAACGAATCGAATTAAAAATAATTAATTCACACGCATGAAAAATAACAACATTAAAACCATGACAATTGGATACCTGCAAAAAAGATCTAGCAATTCTACTATCCAATTTCAATTTAATGTTTAACAATTTAAATTCCAATTTAAAGATCAGAGCCCGAAACCGTGGCTCTGATACCAGTTGTTGGGAAAATAGGGGTGCCCGGAATCTATTCGGGATGAAATTTAAATACGAATTTAAATACAATTATTACTAGCATGAATTAATCCTAATTAATTCAAATAATAATTCCAACAACCAATTTAATATCATGCATGTTGAATTAATTCACATATAATCTATGGCGGAATAAACAAGATAATATGTGATTAACGTACCTCTCGTAGAACTTGGCCTTTGAATAAACGGGACTAACACGTACACGCTTTATCAACCCAAAAACCTTCTCAAGTATTCTCTTTCGCCTTGTTCGATCACCAGTGGGAGATGTGTTGGTCCCACTAGATAGATTGATTGTGGAAGCTTTAAAGTTATGTCTTAACAAACTTCTTATTATAAGAGCACAAAACAAGTAAGAGATTAAATAAACAAAAGCAATAAATAACACCGGATATATAGTGGTTCGGATTTGAATATCCTACGTCCACTCTCCCTTTTATCCAAGGGGTCTCACTATCAACCAACCAACTTACTTACGTACTGGAATTTTCGAAGTACCAGTTCCTTCTTACAACTCCTTTAGATCTAACCACAATCTAAAGTAGTCAACCTTCAACCTTATCTTAGGGATGAACAGGTTAAAGTCCAATAACTCCTTAAGAGTAGATATGTAATGTGAACAATAAGAGTGCTAAGAGTGATTATCAAAAGCTTGGAATGTGACTTGTGCGCGTAGGATCTCTAGAGCTTTTTCTTGTGACTGCACTCTTGTATTTATAGAGGAGATTAGGGTTAGCCGTTGGAGAGCTAATCCAATCAGATCCTCTATTTAAGGAAGCTTCAATCAATCAATTCCCCAATTGATTGATTGGGTTGGTGAGATCCTTGGATTGATTAACTTCAATAACTTTCCAATCCTATCTAGTTTGACTTGATTTGAATCACCAAAGGTCAAATGCTTCCTCTGCCTAACTCCGATTCTCTCCAGAGAAGGCAAGACCAGACACCAGGCAACCTCGATGTCTTCTGGTCCAGATCTGGTTAACAACCAGAATACTCAGTAGGAACAGGGGATCAAACTGAGCATCTTTTGTTCCACCAGATTCGTCTGGTCTGGACTCGTCTGGTCTGGGGAAGGTCCTCTGCCTCTGGTCAGATCTCATCTGGTGAAGTCTTCTGGTGGAGTCCTCTGGTGAAGTCCTCTGGTGGGGTCTTCTGGTGACTCTTCTGGTGAAGTCTTCTGGTCTGGCAGTTCCCCCTAGACTAAGTCCTAATCTAGATCATCATCTGGCTAACAGGTCCAGATGGTCCTATTACATCTTCTGGTTTGTTTTAACTCATCAAAACTATACAATATTTATCCTAACAATTTCCCCCTTTTTGATGGAGTTAAAACACTACCAGAACTGATCAAAAACAGAATATAAGCAAGAAAAACAATAAAGGGATAAGACCTTAGAGTAGATCTTGTCAGGCAATCAATAAGACAACAAGGAGTTGTCTTTGAGACAGAGAAGATATGATTTTCATTGATACAAAAGGATATAATGATTACAGATTACATTGAAGATCAGAGTCCTATTCTATGCATATCTTCTGTTCTCTTTAGGCACAAGAAACCAGTCAAGGAACCTATCCTGGACGGCCTTCAACTCTGCAGAAGATGTTGGAGTGAAATTCACCAACACCTTGGTCTTGTATAATCTCTTCAGCTCTGCCCAATCAACCTGGTTTCCATTCATAGGAGTGTTGAGATAGGTAAACTCGGGAGCAGTCACCTCCAGGTTGAATTCAATGGTAGAATCCATCAATTGCTTGTACAGATCTGCATCATAAGCTTGCATCCAAGAGTGAAAGGTTATGTTGATCAGCTCATCATCCTCTGGTGTTGGCCTCTGGATATAGTGTTGAATGAACCAGAGAGTCTTTGCCTCCTTCCATTTCTCAATCAAAGGCACAGGCACAGTAGAGTCAAAAGACCCTTCTGTCCTGAGAGGCAAAATGTTCATCACCTCTATAGGAGCTTTCCTCCTCTGACTAGATCCACCTGCACCAGAAGGAACACCAGCTTCTCTGGTCTTCTTGTTCTACCTCCTAACATATCTGAGCCTCTGCTCTTCATCTATGTTTTTCCTTATCCTAGCTTGCTTCTCCTCTGGAGTCTCTTCCTTATATCTCTTCTGAGCTTCTTCAACAACAGATTCAAGGAAGCTCTTCTTGATTTTCCTAAACTTCCTCTTAGCAGGTCCAGAGATTGAAATGGGATCCTGCTCTGCTTCTGAGAATTCCTCTTCTGCAGCAAGCTGCTTAGCCATGGTAATAAATTTGAGCTCTTCCTTCTTCTTCTTCTGCAGCTCAGCCTGGACCAAAGTGTTCTCCAGCAGGTCCAGACGAGCACCATGGCTAAAGAGTGTCTCATTGGTGGTCTTTGCCAGATCAGTTCTGGCCTTCTCTTCCCCCTTTTTAACTTCATCAAGGAGGGGCTCCACTACCTGCCTTATGAGATCAGGCAAGGCAGTGTTGGAGGAAGAGTGAAGATCACAAAGTTGCTTAGCCTCCTCCAGGTAAGCCTGAGATTCTGCAACTAATCTCTCCTACTTGGCAAGCATCTCCTGGAGTGAATCCTTGAGCTTAGCAGTCTGATGGAACGCGCCGGTGAAGGCGGTCCGTCCCCAAGATCGTTGTTGGGATACCAAACGTGTATAAACAATTAAAGACCTAAACATGCATCTAAAGACAAGTTTAGATCCGTTACCCTTGAAGACCGAGGCGTTGATTCCACTACTGATCTTCTAGTCTGTCTCCCAACCTCGTTCGTACACCGGGTGGACGGCGAACTAGCGAACGTGGAGAAAAGTGCCTCACAATTTTGTCTCCCTCTCAACCCCACTCACGAATTTCGGCTGCTGCACGTTTTATCTTAGAGTGCTAGGGTTTTAAACACGAAATTGAAGCCTTTATATAGACTCCTTAAGTTTCATGGGCCAGATTAGGGATCTGTTAGAAGGTATAGGGTTTGGGCTCCTCACGGACCCAAATACTCTTATGTTCAGCCCAGAACATTTATTTGGCCCGTGAACATTAATTCATTCCACTAGAGAATTAATGTTGCACTCCCATCCTATCCCGAACCGAATCAGGGCTTCTATTAGACTCTATAATTCCCCGTGTTAAAGATATCGCACGTCCATTAATTATTAAAGCTCCTGACCGCTTTAATTAATTAACATCTATTATTCCTTGAGTAGTACCACTCAACCTTGTTGTCGTACGGATATAATCCACCTGCAGGGTTTAATACGACAATCCTTTATGAGTTTCCTCAAGGGGACGTCATCAACCTGGATCACCAGGACACGGTGCCTTAATGTCAATAAATAGACATCGTGCAAACGATGTCACTACCCAAAATACATAGTGCGTTGAATCTAACAAGATTCTCACCCATAGTAAATCAAAGTAGTGAACAAGCGCTCCACATATCTAGATATCACAATTAGGGTTAAGAATTACAAGAGTCACCAAGACCTTTAGTTCTTCATAACAGTCAGAATAGAAGAACATGTCTTAACTGTGATCCATTCAATACGACATAGCGTACTAGTATGAACTAATGGCCAAGACAAGCCACTAACAAGTTCATACTACAACTTATACCAATAGTTATGTCCAGAACTATCTCAGTTGTGAATACTGTTTATATCTTATAAGGAACTGACAATGTGATCTTCTGTGTGACTACAAACCCACCACATTATCTACAATATAAGATAAACAGACATACAAGTAATACAAGCAATTAATAAGATTGCAATAATGTGAAAAACCATTTATTTCAGATAATAAGGAAATCGAATATATCCATAAAAGCCCAACAAAAGTTTGCTTTAAAGTATACACCAACAATCTCCCACTTATACTAAAGCTAAACTTTTAGTATACACATAAAGACATATCAATTCTCCCACTTATACTTAAAGTCTAGCTGGTATACATCGTAAACCAAGACCTTCCACATGCTGCTAAAAAACTTTCATTCCCAGAGTCTTTGTGAAAGGATCAGCCAGGTTGTTCAACGATGCAATTTTAGCTACAGCCACGTCTCCTCGATTTACGATGTCTCGTATAATGTGGTACTTCCGCTCTATGTGTTTACTCGCTTTATGGGCTCTAGGTTCCTTTGAGTTTGCCACTGCACCCGCGTTATCACAATAAACAGTGATACACCTTGGCATACTCTTGGACACCTCCAAGTCCAAAAGGAAATTACGTAGCCAAACAACCTCTTTGGCAGCCTCCGAGGCAGCTACGTACTCGGCCTCCATAGTGGAGTCCGCGATGCATTTCTGCTTCACACTTCTCCAAGATATGGCTCCGTCTCCCAACACAAACACATAACCCGAGGTAGACTTCCGTTCATCTAGATCAGCTTGGAAATCCGAATCAGTATAACCCAAAGGAACAATACTATCTAACTGGTATACCAGCATATAATCTCGAGTCCTTTTCAAGTACTTGAGAATATGCTTGACAGCAGTCCAATGTCCTTGACCAGGGTTAGACTGATATCTTGCTACCATGCCGACTGCATAGCAAATATCAGGCCTCGTACACAACATCGCATACATAAGGCTTCCTACAGCCGAAGCATAAGAAACCTTAGCCATCTCCTCTATCTCCTTCTGTGTCTTAGGACACATATCCTTAAATAAGGGAACTCCATGTCTAAAAGGTAGTAAACCCTTCTTTGAGTTTTGCATGCTGAAACGAGCAATCACAGTATCAATGTAAGATGCTTGAGATAAACACAACATTCTCTTTTTTCGATCACGAATGACCTTTATACCAAGAATGTACAATGCATCTCCCAAATCCTTCATTTGAAACTGCTCTGAAAGCCACACCTTTACGTCTGATAATACTTTCACATTATTGCCAATGAGAAGAATATCATCTACGTACAGTACTAAGAATACCACGACGTCTCCGTTACTCTTCTTATACACACAACTTTCATTTTGACATTGTTCAAATCCAAAAGATTTGATCACCTCATCAAAACGAATGTTCCAAGACCTGGAAGCTTGCTTTAGCCCATAAAGGGACTTTTTCAGCTTCCAGACCAGATGCTCTTGGCCTTTCTTCACATAACCCTCAGGTTGCCGCATGTAGATGTCCTTATTCAGATTTCCATTAAGGAAAGCTGTCTTGACATCCATTTGCCAAACCTCATAGTTCATGTGATTAGCTATGGATAAGAGAATCCAGATCGATTTTAGCATGGCTACTGGTGAGAAGGTCTTGTCATAGTCGATTCCTTCTTTCTGGGTAAAACCCTTTGCCACCAACCTTGCTTTAAAGGCAATAACCTTCCCATCAGACCCTCTCTTACGTCTGTAGACCCACTTACACCCGATGACTTCTTTGCCATGGGGAAGTTCGCTTAGGTCGTACACTTCCATAGCATCCATAGATTCAATTTCTGAATCCATAGACTTGTGCCAAGACTCTACATCTTTGTCTTGAATTGCCTCTTTGTAAGTTCAGGGATCGTTATCATCATGTTCATCGCTTGGAATCAAGTCCACAGACTCTCCCACAAACATGAAACGATCAGGTTGACGTACAAACCTCCCACTACGACGAGTCAATGCATGCAAAGGTTCATCAGAGTAATCACGTTGTGCAGTCTCTTGTGGTATTTCCTCTTGCACACTCGGTGTGCCATTATCTCCCTTTAACTCATTGAGAATGATCTCACTATTGGACTTATGCTCATGCATATAGTCTTCCTCTAAAAATTGGGCATTAGTACTGACTATCACCCTCTGATCTTTAGGACTATAAAAACAACCACCTTTTGTTCCCTTAGGATATCCTACAAACAACCGTACTTCAGTTCTAGGTGCCAACTTATCAGCTTCCTTATCCAGCACATGTGCTGGACAACCCCAAATCCGAATGTGGTTGAGACTAGGCTTTCGTCCAGACCACAGTTCAATCGGAGTTTTTGGAACCGCTTTAGAAGGTACGTAATTTAGAAGGTACGCCGCTGTTTCCAAGGCATATCCCCAAAACGAGGTAGGTAATGAAGCATAACTCATCATTGATCTCACCATTTCTAATATAGTCCTATTCCTTCTTTCAGCTACGCCATTCTGTTGGGGAGTACCAGGCGCAGTGAGCTGGGATGTAATCCCATTCTCTAATAAGTATTGCCTAAATTCATTACTAAGGTATTCGCCACCACGATCAGATCGTAGTGACTTGATACTCTTACCATGACGGTTCTCCACTTCTGCCTTAAATTCTTTGAACTTGCCAAAGCATTCAGACTTGTGGCGCATCAGATAGATGTACCCATATCTTGAGTAATCATCAATGAAAGTGACGAAATACTCAAAACCACCTCTAGTTTGAACAGACATAGGCCCACACAAATCAGAGTGAATCAATTCTAACACATCACTGGCCCTATTCCCCTTGGCCTTAAAAGGCCTTGAAGTCATCTTGCCTTCCAAGCAGGATTCGCAGACTGAGAATGGTTCCACTTGGAGAGACTCCAAAGAACCACTACTTACAAGTCTTTGAATTCTCCTCAGATTGACATGACCTAGTCTTAGGTGCCAAAGATATGTTTGATTCATCTTTGAAGGTTCTTTTCTCTTATTTGATGATGATGAATGAGTTTCAGTCATAGTACAATATGCACAAGTAATAGTGTAAAGACTGTTTTCTAACGTGCCAGAACAGATTAAAAAGTCATTTCTCATAATAACAACTTTGTCATTAAAAACAACTGAGCATCCATCCAAAAACAACTTCGAAACAGAAATTAAATTCTTCCGAAAACTCGGCACGTACAAAATATTCTTTAATACTAAAATAGAATTAGAAAAACATAAGTGCACATCTCCCACTGCGACCACTGCTACAGTCGTAGCATTGCCCAAACTGATAGTATTCTCGCCCTCACTCAGTTGCCTTGTTTGCAGAAACCCCTGCAAGGTATAACAGACATGATCAGTGGCTCCTGTATCTACTACCCAAGAAAGGGCAGAACAAGCCGCAAAGCATGTTTCAACAACTAGAGCAAGAGACGTACCAGAGTTATCCTTTTTTAAGAGAGGACAATCAGGCTTCCAATGTCCTGTCTTGTTGCACTTGAAGCATTTGCCTTTCGGCTTTTTCACGCCACCAGAAGGCGCCAAAACCTTGCTCCCACTACTTCCACTACTACTTCCACCAGCCTTTTTCTGAGAAGGCTTTTTCTTCTTCCCGCCCTTGGACGAAGAAGATCCAGCCTGAACAGAAACATGGGCTTGTGGACCCTTACCCATGAGACCTTCCACCGCAACCAACTCCGCAAGAAGCTCAGCTACAGTATAGCCCTTCTTACTCATGATTATGTTCAAATGGAAGTTTTCAAAGGATTTTGGGAGCGAGTTGAGGATCATATCGACCTTGGCATCACCGTCGATTTCTCCCCCGAGTACCTCTATCTCATTCAGATATTCCATCATCTTGAGACAGTGGTCCCTCACCGACGCTCCCTCTGGCATAGAGGTAGTCATAATTTTCCTCATAGCCTCAAAACGGGCAGCCCTATCTTTCTCACCAAAAAGCTCTTTTAGGCTCAACATCATATGTGTGGCAGTAGGCATGTTTTGATGCTGCTGTTGTAAAACATTTGACATAGAGGCCAAAATGTAACAACGAGCCATCTCATCAGCCTTGTGCCACTTCTTATGAGCCTCCTTTTGCTCTTCAGTGGAATCGGGTGCCAGATCGGCAGGAGCAGGAGTATTGAGCACAAACTTGTACTCATCTGCAACTAGAACAATGTCCAGATTTCTCTTCCAATCCAAATAATTCGGACCAGTAAGCTTATTTTCTTTTAAAATAACCATAAGCGGGTTGAACGTCATCTTATTAAATCTGAAATAAATTAAATGCAAGCAAGCATTAAAATCACATAAATTGAAGCATAAAATATTGGAAACCTTCAAAACCAACATTTAACACAACCTCCAACAGCCCAACAAACACACACGCAAGCCACGTTAGGATGGTCGTTTACGCATGTGTTCATTAACCAGACACCAAGTCTTTAATTTCAATATCACGTCAACTTATCCTTATGACGAATGAAATTAATAGTCGGACCTTAACTGGCCATGTGAATTAGAACAGGGACCCCGTTGGGGGGTTATATCAAAATTCACATCTAAGTGATGACCACAATTTAACTGTAAGCAAAATTATTCACTATTGACGGGCTCATACCAAGAACACATCGCCAGTAAATAATTCACTACAGTTATCTTGCACTAATCTTAACTGATGAACTCATGAATAATACATCCGTTGGGGATGATCACACACTTCATCTAAAGATTAAAACATTTTGATTAGAAGTCTTAACTAGTAAGCTTGTGAATGTTGCATCCGTTAGGGGGAGACTCCCAAGGCCCCACGAGCAACAATCACCTTACTTAAAGACCAATTGTGGAGGCCAATGAATTAATTAAATTAAATTCTACTCACTTAGTCATTTAAAATTGAAGATTATTTGCAGGCATAGCAGATTATAATAAAAAAAATTATAAAATACAAACATGCCATAAAACGATAAATAAAAGCATAAATAAATGCATATCTATCGCAACCCCTTCTAAAACATATCAAAAACAGCCTATCAAAGCTATTACAATGATAAATAAAGGGCGCGGATGGATGCCTCGCATCGGCCTCTCACGCAAAGCAAGAAATGGTCTCGAACGGCTCGAATTCACGTCACCCGAACTAAATACTCTTATGTTCAGCCCAGAACATTTATTTGGCCCGTGAACATTAATTCATTCCACTAGAGAATTAATGTTGCACTCCCATCCTATCCCGAACCGAATCAGGGCTTCTATTAGACTCTATAATTCCCCGTGTTAAAGATATCGCACGTCTATTAATTATTAAAGCTCCTGACCACTTTAATTAATTAACATCTATTATTCCTTGAGTAGTACCACTCAACCTTGTTATCGTACGAATATAATCCACCTGCAGGGTTTAATACGACAATCCTTTATGAGTTTCCTCAAGGGGACGTCATCAACCTGGATCACCAGGACACAGTGCCTTAATGTCAATAAATAGACATCGTGCAAACGATGTCACTACCCAAAATACATAGTGCGTTGAATCTAACAAGATTCTCACCCATAGTAAATCAAAGTAGTGAACAAGCGCTCCACATATCTAGATATCACAATTAGGGTTAAGAATTACAAGAGTCACCAAGACCTTTAGTTCTTCATAACAGTCAGAATAGAAGAACATGTCTTAACTGTGATCCATTCAATACGACATAGCGTACTAGTATGAACTAATGGCCAAGACAAGCCACTAACAAGTTCATACTACAACTTATACCAATAGTTATGTCCAGAACTATCTCAGTTGTGAATACTGTTTATATCTTATAAGGAACTGACAATGTGATCTTCTGTGTGACTACAAACCCACCACATTATCTACAATATAAGATAAACAGACATACAAGTAATACAAGCAATTAATAAGATTGCAATAATGTGAAAAACCATTTATTTCAGATAATAAGGAAATCGAATATATCCATAAAAGCCCAACAAAAGTTTGCTTTAAAGTATACACCAACACAGTCTGCAGCATTTGAGTGGCCAACTCAACTTTCAACACAGAAACTGGCCTTAGCTGCTCCAACACATGCTCCTGGAGCTGTTTTTGGCTGTGCATCACATCCAACTTCACAAAAAGACCATTTGCCTTAAAAGAAGCTTTAACTTCAGCAAGAGTAGACTTGATCTGCTTAAGAAAAATCCTCCTCTCCTGCCGAATCTGGTGCTCTATCATAGCAGGGGCCATATGTTGAATAGCCTTAGAAAAACGCCCAATCTGCATGATTTGCTCATTGAAGAAAGTCTCCATCTTCTGGAGCATGGCAGGAGACATATCAAAATCTTCCTCATCAGAGTAGAGCTCTGGAGGAAATGAGAAGTGAGGGCCAAAATTGTATGAGAAGCCCTCAGGAGTGAGCATTACTCCTCTCTGGATGAGCAAAGTACGAATCAACACCTTCGCTGCCTCTGGTATCTCTAGCTCAGCTGGATTTTGGATATTCATCTTCTTTTTGAGCTCTATCTCCCAGGCTGTGAATGTGGAGGGAGTCATCTCTTCTAGTAGCAGCATCAGATCCTCCACATCCTCTAATCTGGCCTTGCTCCAGATCTTGGCGGCAGTCAGATTCGCCAATAATGGTAAGTGAGATTCGCCAATAATGGTAAGTGCTCCAATAAGATTGGAAACTGCTCTCTTAGCCAGAGCTGAGCACTCACACTCATACTCTTCCTAATGGGACCCATTTCTGTAGATGAGAAAGTGAAGGGCTTGGGCCCAGAGGCAGAGGAGGAAGGTGCTAAGTGATTAGGCTCAAGTGAAGCTTCCTCATCTTCACTATCATCGCTGGTAAGGCATGTGGGAGAAGGGGGAGGGGCAGGGAATCCCAATGCCATAGAAAGAGGGTTCAAGTTTGAGTTCTGATCTGATTGAGTTTGGGGAGGGTTTGGATTTTGTGAGGTAGAGGGTGAAGGAATGGGTCGCTCTGCACCAGAAGTAGCTGGGATCTCTGGTACAGAGGGTGGGATTGGAATTTGTGATGTGGAAGGGGAGGGAATGGAGGGTTCTGCACCAGAAGTAGATGTCCCTTCTGGTACAGGGGCTGGGGGAGAGGGATTTGTGGAAAGATGTGTTTGGGAAGGTGGGGGAGAAGGTGTTTGAGGGATGGCTGAAGGACTGTATACGGGTGTATCTGGTAAGGTCTGCTCTGGTGAGGTAACGGGGGCACCAGAAGCAGGGGGGATGTTGGGAAAGGTTTTCTGGGGGAGATGTAGATGGGGTAACAAGGTTAATGGGGGAGGGGTTAGAAGGGTTTACCTCAGCTGGGTCAACACCAGCTGGAACTGATATCTCTGGATCATCTGGTATGAGCAAAGAAGCCTCCTCTATTGCCTGTTCCAAGGCATCTCCCAGGTCAGAGCCAGAGTCTGGATCTTGCAAGATGGCTTTCTTGGCTCTGGGTTTCTTCTTAAGAGGCTCAACCTCTTCTGCCACTTCTTCCTCCTCTTCTTCTGATGGCTCATCCACCAGAAGAGTCCTCCTAGCCCTTCTGCTAGTTATGTGCTTCTTAGCAGATGCTCTCTTGGCCTCCTCTGGCCTCTTCCTCTTAGCTGCTCCTGCCTTCTTAGCAGCTCTATCATCATCACCCTTCTTCTTCAGCACATCAAGAAGGGGGATCTGGTCCTCCTCCAAGGAGCCAGAGAAAGCTATGGTTGAAGAACCAGTAGCCTCAGCAGTCTTCTTCTTACTTTGCTGCTTCTTCTGCTGCTTCTGCCCCTTTGCAGGTGAGGGTACTGCTTGAAGAAGGGGGGCAGGGATGGCTTGCTCTCCATCAGAGTCGGCATGACCATGGAGATGACCATCCTTGGAGAATAGTATCTTGGACTTATGGAATCCTCTGCACCAGGACTCCTTCCATTTCTTCTCCGGAAGCAATGAATCCAAAATCAAAGTTAGTTTAGTTCCCAACAAAACATTTGCAGTGAAACAGAACTGCAACTCCCTTGGCTTGGAAGGACAAACCTCCTTCTTCACCTTTAACTTGTTCTTTCTCAACACATCCCAGAAGAACTCCGTCCAATTACATTGTACTCCATCGTACAATGCTCGCATCACACACATCCTGCCATTGAAAATGGCATCTATGCTGTGATTTTCACACATAAGCACCTTCACCACTATATCGAACAACACCTTATACTTCTGCCTTAAATGCTTATCTAAAAATCCTTTCGTGATGTTCTGGCAAGAAGATCTAGCAAAAAGTTTGAATGAATCAATAATTTCATCTTCCTTATACGTCAGTGGATCTACCCCTTCTGCCGAAATGTTTTCAAATAACGCGCAGAAATCGTGCTTGGAAAACACCAAATCATCTTGGTCGATCTTGGATGAAATGTAGTCGTCGTGGATCTTCATACGAACCAGAAATTGGGCCGCATATCCGTCCAAAGTCCTAAAATTTCTTGGAACCGTCGAAATCAACTTCTCCACCCCTGCTTTCTGGAGCAACTCCAGAATCGACAGCGCCACAGGGTTCTTCGTGGTGTAGAAGTCAACCACCATCTCTGTTTTCAACTTCTTCATCATCAACTCATGATCGAAGTTGCACGGAGGGGCCATTGCTATGAGAGAGAGAGAGAACTTTGCAGAGAGAGAGGTTAGGGCTTTGAAAGTAAGGAGACGTGAAAGGACAAATTGAAAAGAAATTTGATTTAAATAGAGCAAGATGCGTGGTAAGAGCAATAAATGAAGTGAATGCGTGTAATTTCCAAATATAAATTAGGGAACAAAATCAATTTTCGAATTGATTGACATTTTGCACAGTAATTAAATCTGATGGCCAAGATTAAAAGGCAAAATACAGATTTAATCTGTAGCGTAGGCGTGAGCATTGGGACTGGGTATAAAGGGGTTTTGTGGCAGTCAAGAGAAAAAGCGAAATGATTGCCTAGGCCCTATACCCTAGTCTTAAATACACTCTGAAGTTGAAACGTTTAGGGTGTATTTACTAATATAAAAGGTGTATCCCAATGATCAGGGGCCAGAAAAGTAAAAGCATACCTGTCACCTGGTATTGTAACCAGATGATACCACAACTAGTCTGGCGTTACACCTCATCTGATGGAAATCCATATAGTTCTGATCAGAGAAGACTCTGGTCTTTTTCTGGAATCTGACTCAGCACCTCATCTGGGACGTACCTCATCTGGTACAAGTGTCACCTGGTGCATACCTCATCTGGAGATGTAACTTCTCTGATATTTCTAATCTGCAGGTATGTTAGTTTTAAAGAACAAAGATTATGGAATAAGGTATAAATAAAGGATACTTCTCTGATGTTCCCCCTAAAACAAATCTGTCTCTGGATCCAATAATCCTAACTCAAAGGCTAACTCTCTGAATCTGGTCTCAGCCAATGGCTTAGTCAAAATATCTGCTCTTTGCCTCTCTGTTGCAATCTTTTCCATCCTTATATCTCCCTTCTCAACATGGTCTCTAATAAAGTGGTGCCTTATATCAACATGTTTGCATCTAGTATGAAGAACTGGATTCTGGGTGATTGCAATTGTACTGTTGCTGTCACAAAATATTGGAATATTCTTAGCCCTAAGCTGGTAGTCCCTAAGCTGTTGACTAATCCAGAGTAGTTGTGAGCAACAGCTCCCTGCAGCCATGTACTCTGCTTCTGTTGTTGATGTAGCAACTGAAGTCTGCTTCTTAGAAAACCAAGATACCAATTTATTCCCTAAGAATTGGCATGTTCCACTTGTCGACTTCCTATCTATTCTGCACCCACCATAATCTGAATCCGAATAACCACTCAACTCTAAGTTGTCATCTGCAGGATACCATAATCCTAAATTCACTGTTCCCTTAAGATATTTCAATATCTTCCTAGCTGCTTCCAAATGACTTTTCTTAGGATTAGCTTGAAATCTGGCACACACTCCTACAGCAAAGGTTATATCTGGTCTGCTCGCAGTCAGGTACAGAAGAGAACCAATAAGTGCTCTGTACTGAGTCTGGTCCACACTCTCTCCAGACTCATCTGGATCCATGTTGAAATTTGTCATCATAGGGATCTTGGCTGCTTTGCTAGACCCTACTCCAAATTTCTCTAACATGTTTCTGATGTACTTTACCTGATTTATGAAAATTCCCTTCTCTGATTGCTTTACCTGCAAACCTAAGAAATAATTCATTTCACCCATCATAGACATCTCAAACTGGCTCTGCATGAGATCACCAAACTTCTCACACAGCTTCTTGTTAGGGGATCCAAATATAATGTCATCAACATATATTTGGACCAGAAGGATGTCCTTTCCTTCTTCTTTCCTAAATAAGGTCCTATCAATCTTACCCTTAGTAAAACCATTGTCCAGAAGAAACTGAGATAGAGTGTCATACCATGCTCTGGGTGCCTGTTTCAGCCCATACAGAGCTTTCTTAAGCTTAAACACCTTGTCATCTTGTTCATTGTTCCACATACACTTCCTCAATGAGAATCCCATTAAGAAAGGTAGATTTCACATCCATCTGGTATACTTTGAACTTCATGTGAGCAGCATATGCTAAGAACAATCTGATGGCTTTTAGTCTGGCAACAGGCGCAAATGTCTCATCATAGTCTATTCATTCAGACTGAGAATAGCCCTGAGCCACTAGCCTTGCCTTGTTCCTAGTAATGACATCATTCTCATCTTTCTTATTCTTGAAAACCCACTTAGTGCCTATCACCTTTTGATGTCTTGGTCTGTCTACCAGCTCCCAAACATCCTGTCTGGTGAATTGATTCAACTCCTCCTGCATTGCAACAATCCAATTTGAATCCTTCAGTGCTTTCTTGATATTCTTGGGCTCAATTAAAGACACATAGCAACTGAATAAGGCAGCTAAGTTAAGAGTTCTCCTAGTCTGGACACCCTTAGCTGGATCTCCTAATATCAAGTCATAGGGGTGATCAACCAGGGTTCTCCTTCCCGTGGTCTCACCTGGTTGACCATCTTCTGCAGTGCCTTGGTGATTGTCACCAACTACAGGAGAGCTTCCCCCTACAGGAGTTCCAACTTCTTCTGGTTCTGCTCCTTGTGAAGACTTCTGCTTCAGAGAACCAGGAGATGGGTCACCATCTGAGTCTGAGTCTGAATCTGAATCAAGAGTAGGTAGATTGACCTTGATTACTCTGGGAATAGTCTGATTCTGTGTCTCATCAGAAGACTTAGAGTCCACCTTGCACTCAAAAGCAGATTCATAAAAAACAACATGAGGTGTTTCTTCCACACAAAGTGAATTCTTATTAAAAACTCTAAAAGCCTTACTGGTGCTGGAATATCCCAAAAATATTCCATCAGCCACTTTGGCATCAAAAGTTCTTAATTTAGATTTCCCATTGTCATGGATGAAACACTTACATCCAAAAACATGAAAATATGAAACAGATGGGGTTTTACCTTTCCATACCTCATATGGAGTCTTATTATGTCTCTGGGCAATTAGGCATCTGTTCTGAGTATAACAAGCTGTGTTGATTGCTTCTGCCCAAAATCTATGTGGTGTGTTGTACTCTGCCAGAAGTGTTCTTGCAGCTTCCTTGAGAGTCCTATTCCTCCTTTCTGCTACTCCATTTTGTTGGGGTGTTCTGGCAGCAGATGTCTCATGAAAAATCCCATGGTCCTTGCAGTAATCTGCAATGTGTGAATTCAAAAACTCTGTCCCTTTATCACTTCTGATTCTGACTATGCTCTGGTTCTGCTCATTCTGAATCTGCTTGAAGAATTCTGGTAGCTTAGTGATAGTTTCATTTTTCTTAAACAAGAACACTACCCAAGTGTATCTTGAAAAGTCATCTACTATCACCAAGGTGTACTTCCTTCCACTGAAACTAAGAGGAGAAACAGGTCCAACAGATCCATGTGAAGTAGTTGAAGTACTCTGGTTGTGGTTGTGCTCTGGACATCCTTAAAGGAAGTCTTGGGTTGTTTACCCTTCTGGCATGAACCAAAAACCTGATCCTTCTTAAACACTTCATTAGGAAGACCTCGAATTAGACCTTTTCTGGCAATCTTGTTCAGTGTTTTGAAGTTCAGATGACACAATCTCTTGTGCCAAATCCAGCTGTTCTCTGCAGATCCTTTTGCAACCAGGCAAGCATTTCTTGGGCAACTGCTAAAATCTGCAAGATAAATGTTACCCTTCCTCAAGCCTATTAGCAAGATATCATTATAATCAGAAGAAAAGACAGTGCATGAATCACTAGAGAACTTCACTGAGTATCCCCTGTCACAGAATTGGGATACTGAAAGCAGATTATGCTTGAGTCCTTCAACATAATAGACTTCATCTACAGATACTCCATTAAAAGTCAATTTTCCAACTCCTCTGGTGACTCCATAGTTGTTGTCACCAAACATCACTCTTGGCCCATTCATTGGCTTGTAATCCTGGAGATTATCTTTCTGGAAGGTCATGTGCTTGGAACATCCACTATCAATGTACCAGACATGGTTGCTTGAAAGTCCTTTCTCCAATGGGCTCTTATCTACCTGCAGATAAATCAATTAGGTCCCCTACTAGTGCTGGGTCCTGATTGGTTAGTTGCAGGTTTTGTAGGAATCCAAAGATAAAGATCATCCCTTGCTGGATGAGGAGATCTTATCTTCCTTCCAAATCTATCTACCAGAACATGTCCTCTTACAATGACATATTGAGCTACTGGTCTGATAAGGACACCTTTCCTATAAACAGGTCTGGTGTATCTTTTCTCAAATCTGGCCTTTGGAATGGCCTGCCTCAAAGACATGGTCTTAAAGGTCTGGTTGTAAGGGTACATCCTAGAAGAACCATCTCTGGTGTCATAACTACCCAGATCAGTTGGTTTTCTATAGATGGGTCTGGAAGACCTCCTCTGGTTCTGAAAATTGGATCTATTCTGATGATAGGATTCCTTCTGAGGTTTCCTGTTCTGGAATCTTCTTGGAGCATTCCACCTTTGAGATCCTTGATTCTGATTGAGGTTCCCTGGTTCAGTATATCTCCTCTGATATCCCCTATTCTGATTAGGTTTCCTCTTAGAGTCTTCTTTTTGAGGTCCCCTAATCTGCTTAGGTTCCACTCTTTTAGGATTCCTCTGAGGTTCTCTAATCAGGTTAGGCATCTGAACAGAACCATCAATCTTCATAGGTTCTTTTTTCTGACTTGTATGCTCTAGAATTTTTTCTTCTAAAACATTCACCTCTTCTGGATTATATTTTGAATTATTAGCAGGGGGGTCCCATTTCCAACCAGGTCTGTGAACCACCATGCGATCAGAAGGATCCTCTTCATTCCGGAGTTCCACAAATTCACCAGATCTTATAGACTTGTCTTTGGTAAAGCAATATTTATGAGATCTTTTAATAATTCCAGGATATCCTAAACCACTCTCATCATTTATGCGTTGAGAAGATCCTGAAATAATAGATAGAACATCTGGTTTCATGGAATCTTCTCTGGGCATAGGTATCTCAATATTTTGCTCAACTTGTTTTCCCTTGATAAGAGTCTGGTATTTGGCTCTAAGCTCATTTAACTCTTCTACATGAGAGTTCTTTTCCTTCATGAGTTGATCTACCAGAGTATCTCTTTCTGTGATCTTATCCTGAAGTTCATAAACTTCTTTGGAATGATCTTTCATGAGTTCTCTGGTGGATTTTTGTTCATGAGATAAGGATTGAACTTCAGTTCTGAGCCTACCATTCTCTTTCTCAAGTTTTTGACATAATTGAACACAATTTTGGAGATCTGATAGCATTTGCTGCATATCAGACTCTCTGGAGTTACCAGATGAATTAGAGGATTCAGTATATTTGGAATTTGATAAGACTAAGGTAGTTTCTTGTACCTCATTGATGTCTGCCATCAGACATACATCATCATCAGACCCGAAATCAGAAGAAGAAGAACTGGAACTAGTATCCTCCTCCTCTGCTTCTGCCAGCAATGCTCTCTTGTCTGCGTATCTCCTATCTCTCTTGAGTCTTTTCTCTTCTCTTTCCCTAGGAGTAAGTTGAGGACAATCATAACTGTAGTGACCAGTCTTGTTGCATGTGTAGCAGGCATTGTCTCCTCTGGGACTAGGACTTGGCTCTCTCCTCCTCTGGTTGTAGTCTGATCTGGCTGGACTACTCTCTCTCCACTGGTAGTCAGGTCTGCCAGAGCTACCATCCCTCCTATGATAGTCTGTTCTCCCAGAGCTGCCAGGGTTGTCATCTCTCCTCCTTTCTGGAGTTCTGAATCTGGTCTCCCTTGAGTCTCCAGATGTCTTCTCCTTTTCTGCAGACTTGAAAGAACTATTCCTGTCTCTAGTAGACTCCTTCCAATGCCTTTTGTACCTGCCATATTTTGAACTCATTTTATCCAATTTACGGGTTAGAAGTGCTACCTGCTCCTTGAGGCTCAAGTCATCTGCAGTAGACTCCTTTGGCTTGTCATTAGTCTTGATAGTTGAGGAGAATGCAACTCCTTTCTGACCAGAAGAGGAAACCTCTTTTGTTTGATCCTCCTCTTGAAGATCATACTCATAAGCTTTGAGATCAGATAATAGAAGATGATGATCCAGAGTGTTGAGATCCTTGTTGTCCTTGATCACAGTTACTTTGATTCTCCACCTGCTGGTTAGTGAACGCAATATTTTACTATTTATTTCTTTCTCTGAATAGGTCTTACCTAAGGCACTAGCCTTGTTCAGGAGGTTTGTGAGACGCATATCCAGCTGGTCAATGGCCTCGTCTGGTTTCATCTTGAAAGTGTCAAACGAGTGTTGAACAGCTTGGAGCTTGTTGTCTTTAATCTTCTCTGTTCCCTCACAGAGTAGTGCAAGTTTGTCCCACATCTCCTTGGCAGTGGCACACGTTCTGACTTTTTCAATCACCTCTTTAGTAAGTGTGTTGATGATCTCGGTTCTTGCTACCTGGTCCAAGTTGTAGAGCTTTCTTTCATCATTGTCTAACTCATCTCTCTTCTTGGGAATCTTTTGTCTGGGAACTCTGTCCTCAGCAGCTTTCTGGGCAGTTTCACTCGTTTCTTCTCTGGACTCTGACCTGCCACTATCAATAGGAGTCCAGTAAAATTGAATTGGGCCGCTTTCTACCACATCTAACATGCGGTGGTGAATAGCTCCAAGATGATTACTCATCATGAAGCTCCAGTGGCTATAATCCTCGAATGAGAATTCTGGCAGTTTGCGACTCTTATAAGAAGATTTCGAAGACATATTTACTAAAATAAAGGATTTACCAAGAATTTGAACAAAAACAATAAAGAGCAATGGATCTACCCGGTGACCACCAATAAGCTTTACAAAGCAGTGGTCGTTGGACACACTGCTCTGATACCACTTGTTGGTCCCACTAGATAGATTGATTGCGGAAGCTTTAAAGTTATGTCTTACCAAACTTCTTATTATAAGAGCATAAAACAAGTAAGAGATTAAATAAACGAAAGCAATAAATAACACCGGATATATAGTGGTTTGGATTTGAATATCCTACGTCCACTCTTTCTTTTATCCAAGGGGTCTCACTATCAACCAACCAACTTACTTACGTACTGGAATTTTTGAAGTACCAGTTCCTTCTTACAACTCCTTTAGATCTAACCACAATCTAAAGTAGTCAACCTTCAACCTTATCTTAGGGATGAACAAGTTAAAGTCCAATAACTCCTTAAGAGTAGATATGTAATGTGAACAATAAGAGTGCTAAGAGTGATTATCAAAAGCTTGGAATGTGACTTGTGCGCGTAGGATCTCTAGAGCTTTTTCTTGTGACTGCACTCCTGTATTTATAGAGGAGATTAGGGTTAGCCGTTGGAGAGCTAATCCAATCAGATCCTCTATTTAAGGAAGCTTCAATCAATCAATTCCCTAATTGATTGACTGGGTTGGTGAGATCCTTGAATTGATTAATTCAATAACTTTCCAATCCGATCTAGTTTGACTTGATTTGAATCACCAACGGTCAAATGCTTCCTCTGCCTAACTCTGATTCTCTCCAGAGAAGGTAAGACCAGACACCAGGCAACCTCGGTGTCTTCTAGTCCAGATCTGGTTAACAACCAGAATACTCAGTAGAAACAGGGGATCAAACTGAGCATCTTTTGTTCCACCAGACTCGTCTGGTCTGGGGAAGGTCCTCTGCCTCTGGTCAGATCTCATCTGATGAAGTCTTCTGGTGGAGTCCTCTGGTGGGATCTTCTGGTGACTCTTCTGGTGAAGTCTTCTGGTCTGGCAGTTCCCACTAGACTAAGTCCTAATCTAGATCATCATCTGGCAAACAGGTCCAAATGGTCCTATTACATCTTCTGGTTTGTTTTAACTCATCAAAACTATACAATATTTATCCTAACAAGATGCTATCGAACAATTTAAATAACTATGCTCTTGATTTTTCCAACACATGAAATTATGTATTTGGGGATGAAATAATCATCCCCTATTTATAAGAGTAAGTGGCCGAAATTTTTAGGTATATGGGCTTTGGAAAAAATCTTTTCTTAGACTCTAAGAAATCTTGAATATATCTCATATATTCTTTTCTCCAAAATAAAATATTCCACAAAAATCTCACACTCCTTATAAAAGGGTGATTTTCGAAAATAACCAAGAGTAAAATCCAAGATTTGGATCTTCATGAATATATGAGATAATCTTGTATTCCAAGAATACTTATCCTCCATAATATCTTTCCAAGAAAATCAACAAAATATTTTCTCTCCTAAATATACAATTTTCAAAAATTAAGGGAAAAAATCAGCAATATATTTTCTTTTTATTTTAATCACCTTATCATTATTGGGTTACTTAATGGGCTACTTGAGGGGCCTTTAAGGAGAATTAAGATTGGACCTCCTAATGGACTTCTGAATTTCAATATTGAGCCCTAATATAATTCAATCCATTAATATTAATTATTACCACTAATAAATTAATATTGCACTATCCATCTTAATCCATATTACGATAATATGGGCTCCCGGTTATTATTTCTCGCATTTAAGATTATCAAGTCCATTAATTGATTAAGCTTCTGAATAGCTCTAAATTAATTAATATATTTCACCTTGGAGTAAAGACAGCTCAACATTATTATCCGTACCGAAGAAACTGATTCTTCACTTGCAAGATTTGGTACGATAAAACTTCTGAGCCCACCAAGGGGTCTAATCACATGAGCCGTACTCGCACGCATTTCTCCTTATTAAATCTTAGCAACCGTCGTATGATTAATATTACTGCCCAAGACACAAAGTTCGAAGTCACAATGATTCTCACCCAACATGAATCAAAGCAGTAACCATTAAGCACACACGATCCTATTTAAGTGATGGAGATTAAGAAATCAACAACCACTGATGTCTAATTCTTCACATTTCAGAACAGAAGAATTTATCCTTGCTGTAGGTCCTCTTCAACACATATTAAATGTGCTAGTGCAATCTCTTAGTCAAGACAGACCAATCTGAGCCTTACACATCGACCTTTCACGACAGATTGTTCAATTCCACCTAGGTCGTGAAAATGTACGTTTAGTTACAAGGAAACTGTTAATGTTGTCTTCCGTGATCGGGTATCACCACATTAACTACAATGTAACAAGTACCATATATTGAACGGTTTGCAATAAATATTCAACATTCAATCATATCTAAAGCAAATGCGATAGAAGAATTATTCTCATAAAACGAGTGTTTGATACACGAGTTATACAAAGTAAAAGCATACTTTCACGTATAACTCCAACATAAAAATGCAGCTTTTACATCCATTTGATGAAGATTAATGTTAATGTAACATGCAATTGCTAGTAACAATCTAATAGATTCTATCCTAGCAAAAGGTGCAAATGTTTCATCAAAATCTATACCTTCAACTTGGGTGTAACCTTGTGCAACCAATCTAGCTTTGTTCTTAACTATGTTATCAGACCCGTCAGCTTTATTCTTAAAGATCCACTTAGTTCCAATGACATTGACATCATCAGGCCTTGGAATTAATGACCAAACATCATTTCTTTCAAACTGATTAAGTTCTTCATGCATATCATTAATCCAATTTTCATCTTTTAATGCTTCTGTAACATTTTTAGGTTCAATTTCAGAATAGTAACACTGAGCATTCACAACATTACATATTGAAGACATGCACACAGACCTTACCACATCAACACTGTTTGCACCTACTCTCCTTCTGGTTTGAACACCAACTGAAGCATCTCCAATGATCTGATTTGAAGGATATCTTTTGGTAATCCAAGTTGCTGGATTCTTCTTTGGAGTATACTGATTATTCTGTGAAGAATCTACTGAATCAGAAGAGGTGTTGTACCAGATGCTGGAACATTTGGTGAAACATTCTCTATTTTCAGTGATTCTTTTAGGAACCTCAGTAACTTTACTCACATCTTCAGTGTCATTCCCATCCATCAAATTCTTGTCATCATCAAACACTACATTCACCGACTCTCGAACAGTGTTAGTTCTAAGGTTATAAATTCTGTAGGTTTTATTATTTCTAGAGTTAACTAAGAAAAAATCTTTGTCACTCCTAGAATCAAACTTATGCAGTTGATCCCTATCATTGAGAATGTAACACACACAACCAAAAACAGATCTCATATGGGGTTTTATTACTTCCAATTCTAAAATAGACTTTATTTGCAATGTGACATGCTGTATTTAATGCTTCAGCCCAAAATTTCTTTGCAAGATTTTTTGAATTGAGTATTACTCTAGCCATCTCTTGAAGAGTTCTATTTTCCCTTTCAGCAATCTCATTTTGTTGTGGAGTTTTAGGTGAGGAAAACTCTTGTATTATACCTTTCTTATCACAAAAATCTGAAAACATGCTATTTTCAAACTCTCTACCATGATCAGACCTAATTCTGCTAACTTTCAAGTTGTAAATAGTTTTAAATCTCTTGTAAAGAACTTTAAAAGCATCAAAAGTCTCATATTTTTCTCTTAAAAACTCAATACAGGTATATCTAGAGTAGTCATCTACCACAACCAGTGAATATTTCTTACCACCAATGCTTTCAGTTTTCATAGGACCCATAAGATCCATATGCAATATTTCAAAACAACGATGTGTTGTGCAATGTGATAACATCTTATGCGACACTCTTACCTGCTCACCTCTTTGACATGGACCACATACAGTAGGTGTGATTATCTTCAGTTTAGGCAATCCTCTCACAGCTTCAGTTCTGATCAGTTTTTGCATGACTCTATAATTTACATGTCCAAGTCTTTGATGCCATATGACATTATCATCACAATTTGACAAATGACACACATTATTTATTCCAATTAAATAACAATTATCAGCTGACCTATTAACAATCATTAGACACTTATTATCCTTGTTTAGAACATAGCATAAATCCCTATCAAATTCAACATGCAAATTGTCATCACACAATTGATTTATACTAAGTAAATTAGCAAGTAAGCCATCAACATGCAGAACATTCTTAAGCTTAGGAAAATCTTCAACATTCAAAGTTCACTTTCCAATGATCTTTTCTTTTGATCCACCACCATATGTAACAGTCCCACCATTACAAGGTTCATAATTAGATAAGTAGTTAACTTGACCAGTCATATGTCTTGAGAAACCACTATCAAAATACCATAAATCAGGCACACATGCTTTCAGAGAAGTTTGAACAACATTGCAAGTAACATGTTCTTTCTTTTTCCTAGCAGATTTTGACAAGTGTTTCTTAGAATGTGAAGACATTTCAGACAATACTTTTTCAATTTCCAGATCCCTTTTCATCTTTTGACAATAAGAACGAATATGACCAATTTCAGAACAATAGTGACACACATACTTCTTAACGGGTTTTTCAATCACATGTACTTTTGCTTCAGCTAAAAACTCAGTTTTACCTTTCACAAATTTCACAAGATTATTCACATAGTTAGAAGTAGACTCACCAAGATAGCCTAAATCATGTTTACTAGACTGACCAACATTCAAATTATCATATACAATAGAAGAGCTCGTAAAATATTTCTTAAAACTTAAAGTAGAATTTTTCAATTCCTCTTTTAGTTTAGAAATTTCTAGTCTTTCCTTGTTAATATGACTTCCAATTTGGTCACTGTCTCTCATCATTCTCTTTGGCTATACTAGAAACACCATTCTTTGTGTCATCAGAACCTGTCTCATCAACACACCCATTAAAACAGTTTACATCTAAATGATTTTTGACAAATGTTGTTTCTAATGTATTAACATTGGAAACAACATCAATGTCTGCATCATCCAGATCATCATCTAAAGAATCATCATAATCAATTCTAGCAGAAAAAACTAATTCCTCATCTTTTGAACCTTCGGGTTCATCATCTGAGTCATCACTAAAAGTAACATTAAAATTCAGTTTCTGCCTTAATCTGGTATTTGCACACTCATTTGCATAGTGTCCAAATCCAGTGCATGCATCACATCTAACTGATTTTCTAAATTCAGGATCATACCTGGATTTGTTACCTTTGAATTGTCTGGATTGATTCTGATCCTTTCTTTTCTCCGGGTCAGATGGTGTGTTGTTGAATAGAGTCCTATGTTGGACATTCCCTTTGGATCTGTTCATCTTCTTCTTCTTCTTCTTCTTCTTCTTCTTCTTCTTCTTCTTCTTCTTCTTCTTCTTCTTCTTCTTCTTCTTCTTCTTCTTCTTCTTCTTCTTCTTCTTCTTCTTCTTCTTCTTCTTCTTCTTCTTCTTCTTCTTCTTCTTCTTCTTCTTCTTCTTCTTCTTCTTCTTCTTCTTCTTCTTCTTCTTCTTCTTCTTCTTCTTCTTCTTCTTCTTCTTCTTCTTCTTCTTCTTCTTCTTCTTCTTCTTCTTCTTCTTCTTCTTCTTCTTCTTCTTCTTCTTCTTCTTCTTCTTCTTCTTCTTCTTCTTCTTCTTCTTCTTCTTCTTCTTCTTCTTCTTCTTCTTCTTCTTCTTCTTCAAGTAGGAGTTGAATTTCATTGTGAGGAGTGCAGTTAGGGATGGCAACGAGGCGGGTCTAAGTTGGGTTTAGCCTGTCCCAGGACCCGTCCCGTCTGATATTTCTTGGACCCGCGACCCGCCTCGCCTTGCGAACCCAGCGGGTCTTACCTGCCGGACCTGCCAAACCCGCATGTTAATTTTTTTTATATTTTAAAATATTTTCTCTCTTTACTCTTATTTTACATTACAAAATCAACATATCAAATAATTTAAATTCATACACAATATTATTGAATGGTGAAGATTGAAAATTCTAGGAATGGTAAATATTTTTAATACTATTATTAATAATTATATTGATGGTCCCATTTTCGAAGGGCAAAATGGGAATTCAGGAGCAAATTTTTTTTTTTAAAACATTTTCCTCAGGGAGTTCAGCACGAGTGAGTAATACTCAAGTCACTGCTCTGCTCAGAGGCTGAGTTACCAAGTTAGTGAGAAGGCTTGGAGGCTCATGCTTTGAGCAAGGACAGTGGCTTGAGGTGCTGAACTCTCGAGTGCGTTATAAACCACAGCTTGCACCCTGACTGAGTTCAGTGACGGAATACTCAAGTCACTGCGTTGCTAAGAGTCAGAGCACTCAAGTCAGTCCAAACTGACTTGTGAGCTCAGGCTCTTAACAAGGCAGTGACTCGAGAGATTGAACTCTCGAGTGCTAGCCTAAGCTTGTCAGTGAGATTGGTTCTCCCTGACTAAAATACTTAGCTAATCTTCTTTTCAAACTTTCCAAGTACACTCAGAGAGCATACACTACAAATAATTAGCAAGTGCTTAGACAATAAACAACACTCAGTTTAACGTGGTTCAGAGACTCAAGCTCCTACGTCCACGGCCTGATTTAACAGGAAATCCACTAACTTGGATTCTTGTTTTTAACGTGCCAAGGTGCACTTACAACTGGACTCACGCCACTCCCTGGGCTGCCTCTCCTCACCTCACTACAAACCTAACATTCTTCTGAAAGGGTTTAGTTTGGTTTGGTTTTCTCCAACTAGGTGAGGTTTTCCCTTACAATGTGTTAGCCTTAAGCTAGGATTGGGAAAACCTCTCTAAGCTAAGAGTTACAAGCTTGAAACTCAATGAATATAAGTGATAACCCTAAAGGTCAGTGTCGTGGGTGTGTAACACTTCCTTATGACTCCCTAACAACTAACACACCCTCACAGCTTGTAGGTGTTTTTTTTTCTTTTACACACCATACAATGAAGCTATGAGCTTGTACTTATAATGAGGATTCAAATGTATCCGTTGGAGGGAAGATACATTTGAATCTAACATTTAATGGTTTCAACCACTTTTCTTGGAATTCGGCCTTTGTCAGTGTCAGTGTTGCTGCCTCGTGCTGATTGGTCCACGTGGCCTGAATTCACGGATCTTTGACTCAGTGGGTTGACCAAGACCCACTGACTTTAGGTAGCTTCCTCCTTCACTGACTGATGATCTTCAGTGGACTGAACGTCTTCAGTGTAGTTGTCCTTCAGAGACTATTTGAAGATCATTTCCAAGAAGTTTGTCATAAGGCTGAATGACAAAATTCCCTGACCAAAGTAGTCTGACTCCTTCAGGGCCTACTTGGTGCAACACTGATCCTCCTGATCATGCTCTTCACTGAGTGGTCCACCTGACTTAGCTTAGACCAGTCTGGTTTACACTCAGTGGGACATCCTTCAGGCTTCTCTTCTGGTTCAGGTTTCTGGCATGGCTTCAGTCAGTTCTTCTTGGTGTTATCTTGATATTCTCAGGTTGTGTTGCAGAGTTCCCCCTCGCTGAGTTCCCCCTCAAATGAACAGCCTATTCTACTGAGAAATGACTTAGCCTGACCTGAAATAAAAGATACTATCCCGACTGCTTTCAAACCTATTACATGTTGTTTTGGAAAATCATCAAAACTAAAACATATCCCAACAATTTCCCCATTTTTGATGATTCCAAAACTTCAAACCAAATGATTTTCTATTACAAGAATAATGTCAGAATACAAGTAATAGTTTGAAAAATGCAGGAATTCCCAAGTTTAAAACGTTTAAGATCTGTTCGGTAGACAATTGTTGGGACATTGTCTGTTTTGATTAAGATCCCAAAGCCCCTGAAAAGATGTTTGCCTTAATCTGTCTTTGTCAGGCTAGCCTTGGTTAGGATTAGTAAGTCATTTTACACTTCACAGGTACTCAGTGAGAGGAGAACTCACTGGTAACAATCAAGACTAAAAGCCTGAAGACGAAGAGCACCATCCTGAACTTATGGCAGTCCTCTAAGCTGGCTGAGTAAGTGTCAGTGATGAAGAGTATGACCTTGAGGTCATTACTAACTCAATCCTGAAGGGAACAGGATGTCACTGAGTTTTTGGGAAGACTTGGAGTAGAGCCAAGCAATGCAAAAGGAATTTCAGCGTCAGGACAAGACCGGTGGGCTCAAGACAAAATGAACTTAATAATACAAGCCTGAAGCTCAGGAATAAGTTCTGACATTCTCACCAACCTGATGACGTGGACCAATCCTGGAAGGACACGCACGTACGGAACCTGACATGAAGACTGAATTCAGACTGCATATTCAATGGGCAAGCATTTAATGTGCATTTAATGCAACCACCTAATTCATGCAAGAATGGCTGCTGCATGGGAATATGTCCGTTTGAAGACACTCTACATAGATGACTAGAAGGCTATCTCTCCAACGGATAGTTTTTCAAATCACCTATAAATACAGAAGACCTTGAACCCATTCAAGGTTACGGGAAATTTCCAAGCCAGAAATTACTCAAACTCTCAAGCATTCAAAGCAATCAGCCTTTAAGAGAAGCACTCAAAACCATCTAAATTTCCCAAGTGTTTCTTAGCAACTGAGAGTTATTCTGTATTCCAAGAGCTAAATAGCATTATATTAAGCTTAGAGAGATTATCCAATCCTTAGCATAGCTTTGCCTTGTAAGGATAATCTCAACCTAGTTGGAATCCAAACTGAAACCAAAACCCTAAGTTAGGTTTGTTGGGAGAAAGTCAGTTAGTGAGCTAGTAAGTGGAGTTGTATAGATCAGTAAGGTTAGCTGGTCTTGGTGTACCTTGGCACGTTAAAAACAAGAATCCCTTGAGTGGATTTTCTGTTAAGTCAGGCTGTGGACGTAGGACCTTGAGCCTCTGAACCACGTTAAACTCCTTGTGTTCTTATTGCTTTGATATTGTGCATACTTGACACATTACTTGTTCATTCATTGCATTCGGTTTATCAGGCTTGAATCAATCAGCCTGATCCTAAAAAAGGACACTGCCTTACTAAACACCTTTCAGAATTGAGTAAAACAATTTTTCAGAAAGCAAACTAAACAAGACTTTAAACTATCAGGGCTCAAACAATTCCGCACTGAACTTGAACTGATAGTCAACCAACTGACCCGCACCAAGTGTAGTCAGGAGGTGTGTTATCAGCTCCTAGTTCTTTACCACTCTGAGTAAAGGGGAGTCAGTCACTTTTTAAGTTTGAAAAATTGGTATACGTGTATTTCCCCCATACACGTATTCCTCAGTCTTGTACCAGGACCAACAAGTGGTATCAGAGCAGTGGTTCGAAAGACCACTGACTTTGAATACTAATAGTTTCAGAGGAGAAACTGTTGGTGGTCACTGAACAGATCTGAGTTTGCTTTTCATAAAACTTGCATCATCATGACTTCAAGAAGACTTGAAGCCTCATTACCTGAATTCTCTGTGTCTAACTTTGTCTATTGGAAGTTTAGATTAGAAGCACATCTAGATGCCATCCATGACCAGATGCCGCTTGTACTCAGGGAAGGACCGATCAAAATCACTGTCCCTAATACCAGAGGGAGAGGATATGATGATCTCGATATTGGTGTACCCATTCCTAAAGAAAGGAAGGATATGACCACTGATGAGATCAAGATAATGGGGCTTGATAACGTCGCCAGAAATATCATCTTGCATACGGTGCCTTTCGAGGAGTCAGCCAGGCTGATGAACTTAAAGACGGCAAAGGAGGTTTGGGATGAGCTGACCAGGGTGTGCGAAGGGTCAGAAAAGATAAAGGAGAACAAGAGGAACATTGCCATTCAGAAATTCGAGGCGTTCGAGATGTTGCCTGATGAGAGCATAGATCAAATGGAGTCTAGATTCATCAAGTTGATGAATGAGTTGGTGATGTTGGACAAGGATGTCCCAATGAGAGATGTTGCTTCAAAGATCCTGAATGCTCTTCCTGAGAGATGGGATAACAGTGTAATTATGCTTAAGAACACTCAGGATATGAGTAACATAACTTCTGCTTTACTTTTTTCAGAGCTCAAAGCGCTTGAATTTGATCTTAACAAAAGAAAGAAGAAAGTTCAGTCAGAAGAAGAAGTGAAGGAGAAAACTCCTGAGAAAAGTGTGGCGTTCAAGGCCAGGTCTGAACCTGTTGAGCCCTCATCAAATTCTTCATCAAAGTCACTAATGGAGATGAGCAGGGAAGAACTCGCTGAGGAGTACAGCCTGATGGCCAGACGTTTTGACAAGCTCAATTCCAGGTTTGGTCGTTATAAAAAGTTTTATCAGGACTCACGTGACAGGAAACTTGAAGGAACCCACCAAAGCTCAAGGAGATATGAGGAGCGAAGGAATACTGACCAGAGAAGAGAACGTGGTGATGAAAGAAGAGACAAACAGAGACGTACTCGCGATGATAGATATCCAACCAAGTCTGAAAGCTCGCCGAGAACCAGGGAACCTGACTCAAGGAGAAACCCAGAACCAAGGAAAGGAAGAGTAAGCGAGCAGATAGCATGTTACAACTGTAACAAGATTGATCACTATCAGTACGACTGCCCGGAGCTGAGTGCAAGGGAGAGAGAGGAAAGGAGAGCCACTAGGGACCTAAGATCTGCTGATCGGAGAGCAATGGTCGCTGAAGATGCAACAGACTCTGACGGTCCTGCTGAGAGGTCACCTGAACTCTTCTCAGATGACGAGTACGATGATGTCTATCTGATGGCTAGGGATGAGCCTGATGTAACATCAAATTCTGTTTGTGCTTCTTACACTGGTCAAAATCCTGAGCTTAGCTCAGAGTCAGTTAGAGAAATGAACCTTCAGATCTGCCTTGATCAATTGATGGTTGATTTCTCCAGACTGCAGGAAACTAATGTCTTCTTGGTAGAGGAGAACAAGAAATTGAGTACTGAGGTTCAAAACCTGAATGAACAACTCACTCAGTCTGATCTTAAAGAATCAACTCAAATTATAAGACTAACTCAGGAGATTGATTTAATCAATGCTGAGCGTCTTCCAAGAGAGAAGATTCTGAAGGAATTGGCTGAGGAAGAGCTGAAAGCACTTAAGAGTAAGTTTGATGACCTCTTTACCAGACATGAAATCCTGAAAAAAAGTGAGGACTCTCTCAAGAAAAAGGTTGCAGCAATGAATAAATCCTCAGTGGCTAGAGAGGAAATAAATAGCAGCCAGATGCTTGGGAATGAGAAAAAGGGACTTGGATATGTTCCTAAGAAATCCTCACAAGGTCAGTCTCATGTTGCTTCAGGGAGCAACACTGAGAGGGTATTTGTTCAGGCAGGCCAGAGTGCACCTAAGGTTATGCTCCAGGCCCGCCAAACCGATAAGGGCAAAGAAACTATTGACACAGTCAGGGTTGCTCCTAAGGTAGCTAAGCCAAAACCTAAGGGAAAGACAAGGTAATCTAAGGAAGCCCCTGAGAGCTCGGGCCAGGGAAAACCTCAGCGAAGGCAGAGGAAGACTCAGGCCAAGAGCCCTCTGACTGGTCAGCAAGGGTACCATCATGCTTGGCAATACCAACAGGGAAGGCCAAACATGATGACACCCCCATGGTTTTGGCATCCTGAGGCCTTTAACTGTTTTCCATTCCCTCACTTGCCTAGGGGGAATAGAACACAGGGCCCTTATCAAGAACAAGGCCCAAGACCTGTTGTACCCAGACATAGGAAGAACAGGAAGCCAGCCCATAAAGGCACCCACTCAGGCTCCTGTAAAGCCTAAGTCTAGCACTCATACACCATCTTTCTCTCAGGCAAAGAAGAAGAAAGTTGTGTATGTTGATGTTTCAGGGAGACAGATTTACCACTCTGAGGCAATCAGGGTTGTTAAGCAAGTCTGGATCCCGAAGGGTACAGCTGACACGATAGGACCCAACACCCAATGGGTACCTAAAGCCTGATTTGATTGCAGGCGGCTGTGGATCACAACAAGAGGGGAAGAGACTCAATCAAAGCTGTTTGGTATCTAGACAGTGGCTGCTCAAGGCACATGACTGGAATGAAGAGTCTTCTCCAAGAATACCAAGCCAAAGATGGTCCACAGGTAACCTTTGGTGATAACTCAAAAGGTGTTACTAAAGGTTTTGGTGTTTTGATAATAGGTACAGTCAGAGTGGAAAATGTGTCCTTTGTGGAAGGACTGAAGCATAACCTGTTGTCAGTAAGTCAATTCTGTGACAAAGGTTTCAGTGTTGAGTTCTCATCGAATATATGTTCAGTCAAGGACAAATCAACACAAGTGCTTCTATCAGGTATCAGGAAAGGTGACGTTTATCTCGCTGATTGGAGCAGCACTATTCCTAATACTTGTTTTGTGGCTAAAAGCTCTCTAGAGCTCAGTTGGTTATGGCATAAAAGATTAAGCCACCTGAACTTCAAGATTCTTAACAAAATTTCTAGACAGTCACTTGTTGATGGTCTACCTAATGAAGTTTTTAGCAAAGATCATGTGTGCAAAGCTTGTCAGGAAGGGAAGCAGGTCAGAGCATCATTAAAAAAGAAAGCTTCGTATTCCACTGACAGAATTCTTCAGCTCTTGCACATGGATTTGTTTGGTCCAATAACACCTGTGAGTATGAATGGTAGAAAATATACCCTTGTGGTTATTGATGATTATTCTAGATATACTTGGGTTATTTTCTTGTTGAATAAGAAGGAAACACAGGTGAAGCTTCCAGAGTTGCTCAGGAGACTCAGCAATGAGAAGAATCAATCCATTACTAAGATCAGATCTGACAAGGGCACTGAGTTTATAAATTCATATATTTCTGACTTTTGTAATGAACTTGGTATAGCTCATGAGACTTCTGCAGCTAGAACCCCACAACAGAATGGTGTCGCTGAAAGGAGGAACAGGACACTGAAGGAAGCTGCAAGGACCATGCTGGCTAAGTCAGGATTGCCCAAGAAATTCTGGGCTGAGGCAATCAACACTGCATGCTACACTCAGAACAGATCCATGCTGAACAAACAACATGCACAGACCCCATATGAGACATGGAACAAAAGGAAACCTCGTATTTCTTATTTTCATGTATTTGGTTGTAAGTGCTTCATCCTCAATAATGGGAAGACCCAATTGAAAGCCTTTGATAGCAAATCTGATGAAGGAATATTCTTAGGATATTCTGAAGTTAGTAAAGCCTTCAGGGTTTACAATTGTAGGACCCTTGTTGTGGAAGAATCACCTCATGTTGTCTTTGATGAATCTGCTAATGAGTCTAGGGCAAAAGTTTTGAATCCTGACACTGAGGAGGTCACAAAGAGAGTGACAAGGCCGAGCTTAAAGAATCAACCTGATCCAGAGGTCAAAACTGTGCCAATTCCAAGGTGGGATGATGACGATGATCAGGATGATGAATTAGGTGCCACTCCTAAGCCCAGCACATCAGGGATTGTTGAGCCTCAGACTGAGGAACAGGCTCAACCTGAGGTAAGCACCGTCTATGAAAAAGCTGTCGCAGCTGAGACGGTTCCTGAGTCACCTCATCAAGGGGGAATCAATGTCCCTGACATTGAGCTTATTAATCCTTTTGGTATAGACTCGGGATCATCCCTTTCTATTCAATTTCCTGAATTTTATGAGCCTGTAGACACTAATATTGCAGGTACTTCAGGAACAACCCTAGCAAAAGAACATGGTTAGAGGATCATCCCATTGATCAAATCATTGGTGATCCAACTGAGGGAGTCAGGACCAGACGGTTCCATGGTGAGAATGCACTGTTCTGTTGCTTTCTCTCTGAGCAAGAGCCTCAGAACATTGAAGAAGCTCTCACTGACTCGAACTGGATCATTGCCATGCAAGAGGAGTTGAATCAGTTTACAAGGAATAAGGTTTGGGAACTGGTAGATAGACCTAGGCATCAAGGTGTAATTGGTACCAAGTGGGTCTTCAAGAACAAGAAGGATGAGAATGGTGTTGTGGTAAGGAACAAGGCTAGACTGGTTGCAAAAGGGTATTGGCAGTCTGAAGGAATAGACTATGATGAGACTTTTGCTCCAGTGGCTAGGTTGGAAGCTATCAGGTTGTTCCTTGCATATGCAACATATAAGAAGTTCAAGGTGTATCAAATGGATGTCAAGAGTGCCTTCCTGAATGGTGTACTCAATGAAGAGGTATATGTTGAACAACCTCCCGGGTTTGAGGTTGGAGATAGAGTATACCATTTGAAGAAAGCACTCTATGGACTTAAGCAAGCACCAAGAGCTTTGTATGATACCCTCTCTCAATTCCTGACAGACCATGGGTTCAAGAAGGGAACCGTGGATAGGACATTGTTCAGGATCACTGAAGGTGATGACATTCTCTTGCTCCAGATTTATGTGGATGACATAATATTTGGATCACCAAATCATCAGCTATTTGAGAAATTCTCTAAGTTGATGACTGGTAAATTTGAGATGTCAATGATGGGAGAGATGAACTTCTTCTTAGGATTGTAGGTCAAGCAGACTGATCAAAGCATCTTCATAAATCAGGCCAAGTATACAAGAGACTTGATTCATAAGTTTGGTGTTCAGAACAACAATCCAGCCAGGATCCCAATGAACACAAATTGGAAGATGGATCCTGACACTGAAGGGACTTCAGTAAATCAGACTGAGTATCGAGGGCTGATAGGTTCTTTGTTGTACCTGAATGCAAGTAGGCCTGACATTACGTTTGCAGTTGGTGTATGTGCTAGGTATCAGTCTGATCCCAAGAAAAGTCATTTGGAGGCTGCTAAGAGGATACTTAAGTATTTGAAAAGGACAGTCAATATGGGACTATGGTATCCTTCAGATGACAACTTAGAACTGACAGGTTATTCAGATGCAGATTATGGAGGTTGTAGGATTGATAGGAAATCAACCTCAGGGACATTTCAGTTTTTGGGGAGTAAGTTGATCTCGTGGTTTAGTAAGAAGCAGAATTCAGTGGCTACATCCACAACTGAGGCTGAGTATATGGCTGCAGGTAGTTGTTGTGCTCAGATTTTATGGTTGAGGCAACAGTTGAGGGACTACCAAGTGTTTGCTAATCAGGTTCCAATCTATTGTGACAACAATAGTGCAATAGCAATTACTAAGAACCCAGTGCTTCACACAAGGTGCAAGCATGTGGACATTAGGCATCACTTCATTCGAGATCATGTGGAGAAGAAAGATATTAGGATGGAGAAGATTCACACTGACAGGCAAAGAGCTGACATCTTGACTAAGCCTCTGGCTGTAGCAAGGTTTATGGAACTGTCAGTAGAATTAGGACTCTTAGATCCGGGAGAGCAGTCAGTGTAGGGTTCTAGGGGGAACTCAGGCCAGACTCGACTCAGCGAGGTATCAGGGTGCTACAATGTCTCTCTGACAGGTATGAGTTCTAACCTGACTCTAGTGAATTTCAAGCGTCTCCCTGAGTCCTTCGTCCTGAAAATCTTTATTAAATGCATTCCGTTTTCATTAAAAGCGCGCCTTTTCATATTTAAACCCACGCGCACGGAGCATTTAATGCTTCAATTACTTTTTCATATACGTGTCCGTTTTATACGAAATATGACTGACATGAGGTTTTGATTGAAGCTGAGATTAATCCTGGCCCTTTATTTTAAAACCTTTCAAATTCAGGGATTAATCTCAACCCCACGTTTGAGTAACTGACTTAGTCTTATCAATCAAGAATGCCATTTGAGGTTTTTACGCAAACACAACGCACATCTGCACACTGAGTTTTCTCTTGCTCAAACACAGAAATTTCGAAAAATCTCTTCCTTTCAAAATCAATGGCATTTCTGAATTCTAACTGGACAACCGACAAGATCGAAGACGTTGTCGAGAACAAGCTGATACACATGGAGCAAGTCATCTCCATGGAAGGTATTTGTCTTACAGTTGAGGAAATCAAACCCGTGTTCAAATGGATTTCCAATGCTGGGTTGGAAACATACTTCACCACCCGCCCCATTTCCGTGCTCCCAAGAACAGTTGTGCTTAAGCCGACGGGAGAGAAGGACGGTGATGGCGAACCTCTTTACAACTCAGAGGTGGTCACTATTGACATTAGGAGGGCGGTAAGGGAAGTTTTCAAGCTGCCGTTCTCAGGCATCAACCCAAAGACGTACAAGGAGAACTCAGAGGGAGAGCTTCTTGGGAAATGGACCAAATCTGGGTCATCAGAGTTCAAGGCTCGTCAGAACAAGAATACGCTAAAGCCTGAGTACAGAGCTCTGGTGGATTTGGTGTCCAAGATTGTGATGGGTGCAACTGGCTCTCACGAGCAATTGAGTCAGCCCAAGCTGAGACTCATGGGAGCTATTGTTGATGGAGTGGAAGCGAACTGGGAGCAGTTCTTCCTTGATCAACTCCATCAGGCCGGGTTGGACAAGCTAAAGCGAGATGAGGAGAAGAAGCACATTTCCGTCAGTGCCATCTTGCCATTCGGAACAAGGATGTCCATCCTGATAGCTCATGCCTGCCATGGGTATACCTTCGACTTTGAAGATAGTCTTTCTTCAAAGAAGGTAATGTTTTCCTCACTGAGTGATACCTATTCAGTGCTAGGGCTGACTGATCCCAATGCGAAAGCAAAGGGTCAGGCCAAAAAGCCAGCTGATAAGGCCAAGAGAGTGGCTACCAGTCTCATTGAAAGGGCAGATGACCTCCTTGAGAGGAGTAAGGAAGGTGAGGAGGAGGTAGTAGCTGAGGAGGTGGAGCAGCCTGAGGTGGACGCGGCTGAGGAGAAGAAGAAAAGGGTGAAAATTGTGCTGTCAGGGAAGAGCACAAAGTCAGGGACTGAGTCTGATCCCAAGAAGGCCGGGTCTGAGGCTGAGGGAATTGACGATGACGTCAGGAAGGAGAGTGATCAGGGCGAATGGCCCCTGAAGAGGCTTAGGAAGGGACCCAAAAAGTCCCCGGCTAAGAAGTTGCCTATGGTGAGTGAGAGGGAGGAGTCAAGCTCACCTGGAGCCTCTGACTTGGAGGCAGTAAGAAAATCTGTCGAGACGGCTGAGTTGTTGCAGCCTGAGATAGTACCCACCCAAACACCCACACACCCTGAAACCCAAACATTTTCCAACCCTGACCCTACACCTCAACCACCCCAGACCACAGAGCCAAATCTTCCTACTGAGTCAGCGCCATCAAACTCACCAACGAATGAGCCTGACCAGTCAGCCGAGCCAAATCTTCCAAACCCCACAGACTTTCCCCCATACCCCAATCCCAAAGACTGTCCCAAATCCATTTCAACTGAAGAGGATGGATTCCTCGAAGTGGAGGAGGAGGAGTTAGATGAACATATGGCGGGAGGAATTCTGGAGAACACTCTCAGGGGGAATGCGACAGAATGGGCAGGTAAGTGCTGGCCTGGGCTGTATAAGTACAATGAGCTGCTGGCAAATGTGATTGAGCTCAAGGTTTGGTTGGAATTCAAACAATCAAACATGCAGGAGCAGCATTTGTTGGTTGATGCGCGTGGATGGGAGCACTGGGAGACAGAGGAGGCCAGGTTATGCTCCTATTTTGGCTTAACTAGCTGGCTTCAACTTCTAAACTTCGACAACTTGAAGCAGTTAGTGGCTGATATGATGTCCAAGGGCAGGGCGGACATCCTGTCTGATGAAGAGAAGGATGATGAGGATGATGAAGCTCAGGGTGGAGCTATGGAGAAGGCAGTAGAGGAGACTGCGAAGGAAGTTGATGAGATGATCTCTGAGCCTCAGGCTCATGGGGAAGGTGAAAAGGACACTGGTGCCAAGGGTGGACCAGTGGCTGAGGATGTTTTGAACATCTCAGCTGCCAATGAGACATCTGTCAATGAAGGGATTCCCCGCCCTGAGACAAGAGAGGAAGATGTTGAGGCATTCAAGGAGACTCTCAGTTCCGAGGGACAAGTTCCTAAGGTTCAAGTTAGCTTAGCTGAGCCTGAGTGGGCGGCTATGACTACTTCACAACTGCCTTCAGTGCACCTTGAAGAAGGGACTGATGCTGCAGGGGCTGACAAGGGAAAGCAGCCAATCACTGATGAGGCCGTTGATGACGAAGATGTGATAATAACTGGGGTCGGCCGTGCTGAATTCACAAGCATAGTGGAGGTCAAAAAGGAGAAAACCACTGAAAATCTAGCTGAACTTCAGGAGGAAGTAATGAGGCTACGAACTGAGAAGGAAGAAGACTCCAAGGCCCTGGCAAAACACATCAGGTGGACAAAGTCAGCCTACAACACCCTTGCCAACAGGGAGCTGATTTTGTTGAAGAAAACGATGACTGACACGGCCAAGTAAGTGAGGAATGAGAGGAAGCGCACCAAAAAGATGCTAAGGCAAACCTTGAAGCAGTTGGCTAAGAAGGATGAGCAAAGGAAGGAGGATCTTAATCAGGATGTGGAGAAGCTTGCAGCTCAGGCTGGAGCACTATTCACTCAGGCCGTTTCTGGCTCAGCGTCAAAGTTTGAGCTGGAGTCAGAACGCATTGCTCAGACTTCGAAGGACATTGCTAAGAGACTGACCCAAGCAGATGAGCGTTCCGCTCAGGTGGAGGAGAAGATTGAGAAGGCAGAACAAAGACTCAAACTCTCCATGGAGGTTTTTTAGAAAAAGGTCCAAGCTGCAATCAGTTCTGTATCTTTTGCAGGGACTGGTATCTCAATGGGAGTTGAATTATTGAAGGAGGGAATTAATGATGTCCATTCCCTAGCCTACTTCGTAATCAACAGCGAATCTGACGCATTCCCATCAGAGGCCAATGATGATGCCAAAAAGGGGGAAAGAAGAAGAAAAGATCCCGCCCTGAGGCATCTGAGGCAGTCAACCAAGGCGAAATTGTTCTAGCCGACCCTGAAGCAAATCCTGAAGAGAATGTGCTGAGGGTGAGGAAGTCAGCGAGGTTGGCAGCAGTGGAGAAGGAAGGAGGGGAGATTGTTGCCAAGTTGAAGGCGGAGGCAACAAAGGCAAAGGCTGATGAACCTTCCAAACAACAACCTGAGCCTGTTCAGAGATCTTCTCCCATGAGCTCAAGGAAGAATCCCATCACTTACTCTGGGGAGTTGGTGGCAGAGTTATGTGCTGAAGCATGGGGAGACCAGTCTGAGAAATCTGAGGCCATGCGCAGAGCTGAAATTGCTCAGAAGGAGAAGATGCACATCTTGGAAAAGAAGGTTGAGAAACTGACTGATATCACTGAGCTTCAACAAAGGGAGTTAGATGATGCAGTGATCAGTTTGCTTAGGAGGAAGAAGGCGAAGCCTGAGCCTAGGAAGTACAGGAAGAAGCCAACAGTTAGGAAGACTTCAATTCTTCAAGTCAGTAGGCCAGAATCAGGAGTGAGGGAAGCTGATGTTGATGAGTTCATCTCAGAGGCATTGAAGGAGTTCTGGTCTGACGCAAAGGATGAGTTTGTTAGATTGTGGTTTGTGGTGAAGAAGTGGGGCGACACTGATGACATCAATGCCCACTTCACTGACTACATGATGGATAACCATCTTGAGCTATTCCAAAAGATCTTGGAGGAGGCTGATGCAGCTCAAGTCCAAGTGAAGGCTCCTGAGTTCACCATTCGAGCTCCTCCCTTAGTTCCTGGAACTCAAAAGCATGACACAAAGGCCATCATGATGGAAGTATTGAAGATTGCCAAAGCTGAAGGATACGTGAATCAACCTAGAAGATTTGACGAGCTGAAGGCAAGAGTCTATGCAGGATATGGACTCAAACCTGAAATGAGATTAGTCTAGGTATTCACAGGCTTCTTTGTAATAGATTAGATTCATTGTAACCATTTCCACATCAATCAATGGAATCTATTACTTTTGCCCACAGACAAAAACTCATTGTCTTTTTTGGCTGTTTGTTTAAATTATGTACTTTATCAAGAACTGCTCTAACACTATCTTATCTTATAGATAGGTTTATTATATTTCCTCTAAGTGTTTTGAGGATCTTTTCAGTGTTTTGGCATCATCAAAAAGGGGGAAATTGTTGGGACATTGTCTGTTTTGATTAAGATCCCAAAGCCCCTGAAAAGATGTTTGCCTTAATCTGTCTTTGTCAGGCTAGCCTTGGTTAGGATTAGTAAGCCATTTTACACTTCACAGGTACTCAGTGAGAGGAGAACTCACTGGTAACAATCAAGACTAAAAGCCTGAAGACGAAGAGCACCATCCTGAACTTATGGCAGTCCTCTAAGCTGGCTGAGTAAGTGTCACTGATGAAGAGTATGACCTTGAGGTCATTACTAACTCAGTCCTGGAGGGAACAGGATGTCACTGAGTTTTTGGGAAGACTTGGAGTAGAGCCAATCAATGCAAAAGGAATTTCAGCGTCAGGACAAGACCGGTGGGCTCAAGACAAAATGAACTTAATAATACAAGCCTGAAGCTCAGGAATAAGTTCTGACATTCTCACCAACCTGATGACGTGGACCAATCCTGGAAGGACACGCACGTACGGAACCTGACATGAAGACTGAATTCAGACTGCATATTCAACGGGCAAGCATTTAATGTGCATTTAATGCAACCACCTAATTCATGCAAGAACGGCTGCTGCATGGGAATATGTCCGTTTGAAGCCACTCTACATAGATGACTAGAAGGCTATCTCTCCAATGGATGGTTTTTCAAATCACCTATAAATACAGAAGACCTTGAACCCATTCAAGGTTACGGGAAATTTCCAAGCCAGAAATTACTCAAACTCTCAAGCATTCAAAGCAATCAGCCTTTAAGAGAAGCACTCGAAACCATCTAAATTTCCCAAGTGTTTCTTAGCAACTGAGAGTTATTCTGTATTCCAAGAGCTAAATAGCATTATATTAAGCTTAGAGAGATTATCCAATCCTTAGCATAGCTTTGCCTTGTAAGGATAATCTCAACCTAGTTGGAATCCAAACTGAAACCAAAACCCTAAGTTAGGTTTGTTGGGAGTAAGTCAGTTAGTGAGCTAGTAAGTGGAGTTGTATAGATCAGTAAGGTTAGCTGGTCTTGGTGCACCTTGGCACGTTAAAAACAAGAATCCCTTGAGTGGATTTCCTGTTAAGTCAGGCCGTGGACGTAGGAGCTTGAGCCTCTGAACCAAGTTAAACTCCTTGTGTTCTTATTACTTTGATATTGTGCATACTTGACACATTACTTGTTCATTCATTGCATTCGGTTTATCAGGCTTGAATCAATCAGTCTGATCCTAAAAAAGGACACTGCCTTACTAAACACCTTTCAGAATTGAGTAAAACAAGTTTTCAGAAAGCAAACTAAACAAGACTTTAAACTATCAGGGCTCAAACAATTCCGCACTGAACTTGAACTGATAGTCAACCAACTGACCCGCACCAAGTGTAGTCAGTAGGTGTGTTATCAGCTCCTAGTTCTTTACCACTCTGAGTAAAGGGGACTCAGTCAGTTTTTAAGTTTGAAAAATTGGTATACGTGTATTCCCCCCCATACACGTATTCCTCAGTCATGTACCGGGACCACCATATATATATATATATATATATTATATTTAAATTATATTTAATTATAGGTGGGGCGGGTCCGGGGTGGGTTCGACTAATACGAGGACCCGCCCCAGGCCCGGTGGGTTTTTGGTCAAACGGGTCCAACCCGCCCCGGGACCCGTTTGACCGGGTTTTTACCCGGCCCCTATGGGGCGGGTTTGTGGTGGGTCTGGGTTTAGTCCCGCCCCATTTCCATCCCTAAGTGCAATGTGCTCAGGAGTGTTGTAACATTGGTCTAAAACATCTTCATCAGACTCAATCTCAGTCACAAAGAGCTGATTTTCAGTGTTAGAAGATGTTTCACCTTTGAAAACAACAACCTTCTTTCCTTTACTTGCATCTTCAGGTTGAGTTGTGTTCATCTCATAAGTTTTGAGAATACTTACAAGCTCATTTTGACTGAGAGTATTCGTATCCTTGGCTTCTTCAATTGCACAAATTTTTGCATCGAATCGTTTAGGAACCAAACGTAAAATTTTATGTGCTACACGTATATTGGAAATTGGATCTCCATGGGAGTGTGACTCATTGGCAATCTCACTCAGTCTTTCATTGTAAGCTGTGATCGTCTAATCATCCTTCATCCTTAGATTTTCAAACTTGGTTCCAAGCATCCGAAGTTTGGTCCTTCGAACACTTCCACTACCTTCACAATGTTCTTGAAGCCTCTCCCATGCATCTTTAGCCGTGGTACATGTTGATATGATCTTAAACATAGATACATCAACAGAGGTAAAGATAGCATTGAGAGATTTGGAATTGTAGCTCGTCGTCATGGTCTCCTCATTGGTCCATTCAATCTCCCGTTTGACTCTTATCTTGCCATCATCATCTGCTTGATTTCTGGGCCATTCCCAGCCAGTCAGAACACTTCTCCAAGCACGTTCATCAATTGATTTGATGTACATGTGCATCTTAGGTTTCCAATAGGTATAGTTGTTCCCATCAAGAATAAGAGGCCTAAGTGGTGTGTTTACAGGATATTCCATAGCAAAAAGGCACACTAAAACACATAATCTAAACTTAGCATGTCAAGTTTATGGCTCTGATGCCAATTGAAGGTGTGTCGTGTGTGTTAAGTGTAGATGTTGTAATGAATGTTAAAATACTAACTACAACAATCTGAAAAACAGAGTATAAATTTAGAATAACGGAAGACTAAAACACACGATTGCAAGATGGAATAACGTTTTAACACAAACTATATAAAATAGTTTGTGCTAACCTTACAACGAAATGTTCACTATAACAAAGGTAGTGATACAAAAGTTGTGTGAAGAGTAAAATTGTTCACAACTGAAACAAGACTCGATATTACCTATCAAATCTAAATTGGCTAAGTGTATAACACTATACACCGTCAAAGTTGATCTCTCACTATATCGATGATCTCTTGTTGGTCCCGTACAAGTCTGAGTAATACGTGTATGAGGGGAATACACGTATACAAATTTTGCTTTCTTTTTCAAAGACCGAGTCCCCTTAACTCAGAGTTTAGTGATAGGCACTGAATAGATAATACACCTACTAACGGCTCTGAAACAAGTCAGTTGGCTAACTATCTATTTATGCCTTGTGCGAAAATGTGTGAGCCTTGAAAGTTTATAGACTTGTTAAGTCGCTTTCTGAAAACTGAGTTTTTCTTTCTTACAAAGCCGTGGTTATGAGGGCAGTGCAATGAGTTCAAGGGTCAGACCGATTGGTTCAACACTGATAAAGCATGCAATGAATGAAATAATAAACAGTTTAAGCAAGATATCAAAATAGTAAAGAACTCAGGGCGATTAACGTGGTTCAGAGACTCAAACTCCTACGTCCACGGTCCTGATTGAACAAGAGAATCCCTTAATGGATTAACTTGTTTTTAACGTGCCAAGGTGCATAATAACCAGTCTCACTGATCCCTATAATTTGAGTTCTAGTCCTCCTTCTTCTAACCAACTTACTAACTTCAACCAACACACCTAACACTTAGGGTTTTGGTTTCAGTTTGGATTCCAACTAGACTGTGATAATCTTTACAATGAAAACCTATTCTAAGAATTAGATTATCACTCTAAGCTTAAGATGTGTATAGTGAGCTCATTGGAATACATAATAGACTCTAGACTTATAGAAACACTTGGGAAATTAAAGAGGTTTCGAGTGCTTCTTTGAATGCTTTGATTGCTTGAGAGTCTTGAATAATTTTTTGGCTTCGAAATTTCCCGTAACCTTGTTTGGGGCAAGGTCTTCTGTATTTATAGGTGGGTTTGGAAAACTATCCATTGGAAGAGATAGCTTCCTAGTCACCTTACTTGTAAGATATTTCAAATGGATATAATCTTCATGCAGCCACCTACTTGCATGGATTTGGTAAATGCATGCCCGTTGAAAACTGCAGGGATGTCAGGTTCAAGTCAGTGTCCTTACATGACTTGTCTTCTCTTCATTGGTCCACATCATCAGGTAGGTGAGAATGTCAGAACTCGTTCTTCAGTTCAGTCTTGTCTTTTTTTAGTTCAGTCCTCATCTACGTACATGGTCCAACGCTGACATTCCTTTTGCTTGCTTGGATCCTACTCCAAGTCTTTCTCAACTACTCAGTGGTATGTTCCCTTCAGGTTCGTGCGTTAGCAATGATCTCAGGATCACGCTCTTCATCCTGACACTTACTCAGCCAGCTTAAAAGGACCGCCATAAGTTCAGTGATGGTTCTCTAGTGTTCTTCAGGCTTGAGTCTTGATTGTCATCAGTGAGTTCTCCTCTCACTGAGTACCTGTGAATATAAACTATTCTACCTTTTCTAATCCTACCAAGACTAGCCTGACTATTACAAAATTTAGGCAAATTCATCTTTTCAGGGTTTTTGGGATCAACTCAAAACTGACATTGTCCCAGCATCTCTCTATCTAAAGATATATGATTGATCGCAAGTTATGTGAGATGTACTAAACTTCGAGGCATAACATAAAAGTTAAAATAATTGCCCTATCACCTTTGAACTCAGGATTGACACTAGAGTAGGTGTACTCTATTATTCCACACTCTGGCATTGAAGATTTTGACCTCTATTTATAGATGGAAATCTTCATCCTCAAATCATTTTTCATGTAACTTCCTTCATGATATTTTATTCAACCGTCCATGATCTTATCTTTATTCTGATTATTTTGACTACAACCGCCTGATCTAGATCTTTCTAAGTCCTCTGGAAATGCCTGGATCGTGTAGGTCCTTGTAGGTCTTTGTAGAACCTTCTGGAACCCGTAACCGCTATATGTTGCAACCTTCACTGTAAAATTGAGTATTCTAGACTCTTGTAGATCCTTCTAGATCTTCAACCTGCATGTCAAAACATCTAAAACAACATTTGATCATAAAGTGTTAGCTAATTATTGATAGAAGAACAGCCGGGCAACATGATCAAGCTAAATTAAAAGTAAACGAATGGTTAAAAGGTCATTAGAGATAAAAAGATTAAAGGAGGCGAGCAGTAGGGATTTAGCTTTAATAAATGGGATAAGACGAGCAGCTGGGTAAAGTGTCAGAACACATTGGACGAGCAGCTGGTCAGACGAGCAGCAGGTCACAAGGGAATAAAGATAAGCGAGCAACACTAACAAGGAGATTCAAGAATAAGCCAAAAGGGCGAGCAGGCGAGCAACAGGGCACGTCGGAAGATCACCAAGAATCCCACTAATTAGGCATTGCATTAGGAACAAACAAATATCTTAACACTTGTCATTGTGTAACATGTAATAGCTTATGACTTAAATAAGTGTCTAAACACTTGTCAATGTATCAATTAGGATGACTAAGGAGGTGACACCTCATGCTTGCTTGTACCCTATAAATTCCCCTTCATGAAAAGGGAGAAAAAAGGTTCATTTATTAAAAAACAAGCCCAAACTCTTGCAATTTCGATTCTCAAACTTTACTTAGCTCAATCCAGTGTTTAATCTCAAGTTATACACCTTGTTTGATGATCTTCTAAGCCTAAACAACCACTAATCACCCACATTAAATCAAGATCATCAATAATTGGCGCTAGAAGGAGGGTGTGCTCGAACCTCTGGTTGGTTGAAGATTTGAAGGAATATTGTACAAAGTTGCCGGAATCTGCAGATTTCAGCCAAAATCCGGCGATAGGTCACCGGAAACTGGAATATAAAGGTGTTTGGTGATCATTTGTGATAAATTTGTTCACATTTGAGAATTTGAATGCATGCATGTGTGATATAGGATTTGTAAATAGCCAAAATTCACACATACAAGGCTAGTTATTCTTAAATTGACAACCACAATCACAAAACCTTTATCAAAACATTCAATATTTAACAAATGGCGAGATCACAAGAACGGCAATCCTCAAGCGCGCACCCGTCACACAGATCACAAACTAGGGTATCATCAATAGGTGACCATGCACGGACGGTGCAGGCAATATCCCAAAGAAACGTGCAAGTCACCATCGACACTCTCCCTCAGGAGGTGGAAGCTCTCACTCAAAATCCGGAAGAATTAGCAAAAACAATTGTCGTCTTACAGTTGTTGCAAATATGTCAAGAAGTTGTCGGGCCATCAAGAGCTCAGGAGGCGAGCAACCGAGCAGCCGAGCAGGTGGCCAAACAACAGAAGGACATACGAGTAGATGAAGCAGATAGTGCACAAGTTAGAATGAATAAAGGCAAAGCCCCGATAAGCGAACAATTGGGAAGCCGAGGCGAACCCACCCCTGGGGAAGGAGAGGAGTCGAGCAGGGAGATAACCAAGGATATAGGCCGCACTCAAACAAGAGCAAGAATAGAGAATTGCGGAAGAGATTGGAGAGAAACCCTCCATAGGAGCGAGGAGCGAGCATGCCCTGCTGCTCGCCCCTTAGTCCATGATAGGCTGAGAAGGTCTGCCTTTGGCCGTTTGGGTCCCAACAGGGCTAGCAATGTTGCTAGGCGAGCCACACAGGAGAAACGTCCCATTGGAGAGGGACTGCATCATGTACTTGAAATTAGACTTGATCATGATGAACAACCTTCCAATAGAAGAACGTCTTCAGATGAGTGACAAGCCTTGAAGAAAGCAGTGGAGGAGATGCAGAAGCAGTTGGAGACCCAAAAAGGTGTTGGATCGACGGTGTTGCCATCATCACCATTATCTTCCGTAATCCTGAATGCTCCCATACAAAAGAAGATACAGTTCCCAGCTATCAGTCTGTATGAAGGAACAATAGATCCAAGAGTCCACCTAACAAAGTATTCAAATTTTATGATATCAATGGGGCCTACAGATGCAAGTATGCAACTCAATGTCATAACTTCCCGCTCACACTTGGAGACAAACCTCATCGATGGTTCTCAACATTAACCTCAGGATCCATTAACTCCTTTGCATATTTAAGCAAGGAGTTCCTGTCCCATTTCTCTACCGCCGGGTCTTATTTAACATAGAGACACCGATTGGCGGATTTAAAGTAGGGAGATGATGAGTTCGATAGAAAATTTCTCGAGAGACATTTGATGAGACATTTGCTACTGTTGCCAGACTAGAAGCCATCAGATTGTTTCTAGCCTATGCTGCTCACATGAAGTTCAAAGTATACCAGATGAATGTGAAATCTGCCTTTCTTAATGGGATTCTCATTGAGGAAGTGTATGTGGAACAACCTCCTGGTTTTAAACAAGGTGACAAGGTGTTTAAGCTTAAGAAGGCTCTTTATGGGCTGAAGCAGGCACCCAGAGCATGGTATGACACTCCATCTCAGTTTCTTCTGGACAATGGTTTTACCAAGGGTAAGATTGATAGGACCTTGTTTAGGAAAGAAGAAGGAAATGACATCCTTCTGGTCCAAATATATATTGATGACATTATATTTGGATCCCCTAATAAGAAGCTGTGTGAAAGGTTTGGTGAACTCATGCAGAGTCAGTTTGAAATGTCTATGATGGGTGAGATGAATTATTTCTTAGGTTTGCAAGTAAAGCAATCAGAGAAGGGAATTTTCATCAATTAGGCAAAGTATATCAGAAACATGTTAGAGAAATTTGGAGTAGGATCTAGCAAAGCAACCAAGATTCCTATGATGACAAATTTCAACATGGATCCAGATGAGTCTAAAGAGAGTGTGGACCAGACTCAGTACAGAGCACTTTTTGGTTCTCTTCTGTACCTGACTGCTAGAAGACCAGATATAACCTTTGTTGTTGGTGTGTGTGCCAGATTTCAAGTTAATCCTAAGAAAAGTCACTTGGAAGTAGCTAGGAAGATATTGAAATATCTTAAGGGAACAATGAATTTGGGGTTGTGGTATCCTGCAGATGATAACTTAGAGTTAAGTGGTTATTCGGATTCAGATTATGGTGGGTGCAGAATAGATAGGAAGTCTACAAGTGGAACATGCCAATTTTTAGGGAATAAATTGGTATCCTGGTTTTCTAAGAAGCAGACTTCAGTTGCTACATCAACAACAGAAGCAGAGTATATGGCCGCAGGAAGCTGTTGTTCACAACTACTCTGGATTAGTCAGCAACTTAGGGACTACCAGATTAGGGCTAAGGATATTCCAATCTTTTGTGATAGCAACAGTGCCATAGCAATTATCCAGAATCCAGTTCTTCATACCAGATGCAAACATGTTGATATAAGGCATCACTTCATAAGAGACCATGTTGAGAAGGGAGGTATAAGGATGGAAAAGATCGCAACAGAGAAGCAGAGAGCATATATTCTGACTAAGCCTTTGGCTGAGACCAGATTCAGAGAGTTAGCATTTGAGTTAGGTTTGTTGGATCCAGAGACATAATTGGTTTAGGGGGAACAAAGAAGTATCCTTATTTCAATTATACATACTTTATTATTTTGATACTAATATGCCTACAGGTTAGATATACCAGGGAAGTTACATCTCCAGATAAGGTTGGTACCAGATGAGGTCTATTCCAGATGAGATGCAGTGACAGATTCCAGAGAAATCTGGAGTCTATTCTGACCAGAACCAGATGGGTTTCCATCAGATGAGATGTACCACCAGGCTAACCAAGGTATCATCTGGTTACAATACCAGGTGACAGGTATGTATTTACTTCTCTGGCCTCTGATCATTGGGATACACTTTTCAAATTAGTAAATACACTCAAAACATTTCATCTTCAGGGTGTATTTAAGACTAGGGTAGAGGGCCTAGGCAATCATTTCACTTTTTCTCTTGACTGCCACAAAACCCCTCGAACCCAGTCCCAATGACCATGCCCACGCACCAAATTAAATCTGTATTTTGCCTTTCAATCCTGGCCGTCAGATTTAATTACCGTGCAATATGTCAATCAATTCACAAATTGATTTTGTTCCCTAAATTAAAGTTTAAACTTACACGCGTTTACACTTCATTTAATTTTACAGCCACGCGTCTATTCTTATTTAAACCAAAAAAAATTCACTCTGTCTTTTCACGTTTTCTTACTCTCAAGCCCTAACCTCTCTCTGCAAGTTTTCTATCTCTCTCTCTCTCTCAGAAATGGCACCCAAATGCAACTTTGATCCGGAGCATGTGTGCAAGAAACTCAAATCAGAGATGGTGGTTGACTTCTATTCCACCAAGAATCCGGCGGCGCTAGCTATTTTGGAATTGCTAAGGAAATCTGGGGTTGAAGACTTGATATCCAAAGTTCCTAAGGATTTACGCACTTTGGATGGGTATGCTGCCAAGTTTCTCATCAGAATGAAGATTCACGATGATCACATATCGTCCAAGATTGACAAGGAGGATGTTGTCTTTTCGAAGCACGATTTCTGCAAACTATTTGGCAACATCTCATCGGAAGGAGTTGATCCGTTGAAGTATAAGGAGGGTGAGGTTGTAGAGTCGTTCAAGATCTTTGCTAGATCTTCTTGCCAGAATCTGACAAAAGGCTTTTTGGATAAACACCTTAGGCAAAAGTACAAGGTACTTTTCGACATAGTGGTTAAGGTATTGTTGGTCCCGGTACAAGACTGAGGAATATGTGTATGGGGGGGAATACACGTATGCCAATTTTTCAACCTTAAAACTGACTGAGTCCCCTTTGCTCAGAGTGGTAGAGAACTAGGATCTGATAACACACCTACTGACTACACTTGGTGCGGGTCAGTTGGCTATCAGTTCAAGTTCAGTGCGGAAAAGTTTGAGCCCTGAAAGTTTAAAGTCTTGTTTAGTTTGCTTTCTGAAAAACTTGTTTTACTCAAATCTGAAGAGTGTTTAGTAGGGCAGTGCTCTTTAGACGATCAGCCTGATTGATTCAGGCCTGATAAACTTGAATGCAATGAATGAACAAGTAATATAGCAAGTATGCACAATATCAAAACAGTAAGAACACAGGGAGTTTAACGTGGTTCAGAGTCTCAAGCTCCTACGTCCACGGCCTGACTTAACAGGAAATCCACTCAAGGGATTCTTGTTTTTAACGTGCCAAGGTGCACCAAGACCAGCTAACCTCATTGATCTATACAACTCCACTTACTAACACTCTAACTGACTTACTCCCAACAAGCCTAACTTAGGGTTTTGGTTTCAGTTTGGATTCCAACTAGGTTGAGATTATCCTTACAAGTCAAAGCTATGCTAAGGATTGGATAATCTCTCTAAGCTTGAGATAATTCTAATTAGCTCTTGGAATACAGAACAACTCTCAACTGCTAAGAAACACTTGGGAAATTTAGAAGGTTTCGAGTGCTTCTCTTAAAAGTTGAATGCTTTGAATGCTTGAGAGTTTGAGTAATTTCTGGCTTGGAAATTTCCCGTAACCTTGAATGGGTTCAAGGCCTTCTGTATTTATAGGTGATTTGAATAACTATCCGTTGGAGAGATAGCCTTCTAGTCATCTATGTAGAGTGGCTTCAAACGGACATATCTTCATGCAGCAGCCGTCCTTTGCATGGATTTGGTATTTGCATTAAATGCACATTAAATGCTTGCCCGTTGAATATGCAGTCTGAATTCAGTCTTCATGTCAGGTTCCGTACGTGCGTGTCCTTCTCGGATTGGTCCACGTCATCAGGTTGGTGAGAATGTCAGAACTTATTCCTGAGCTTCAGGCTTGTCTTATTAAGTTCATTTTGTCTTGAGCCCACCAGTCTTGTCCTGACGCTGAAATTCCTTTTGCATTGCTTGGCTCTACTCCAAGTCTTCCCATTAACTCAGTGACATCCCGTTCCCTTCAGGACTGAGTTAGTAATGACCTCAGGGTCATACTCTTCATCACTGACACTTACTCAGCCAGCTTAGAAGACTGCCATAAGTTCAGGATGGTGCTCTTCGTCTTCAGGCTCTGAGTCTTGATTGTCTCCAGTGAGTTCTCCTCTCACTGAGTACCTGTGAAGTGTAAAATGACTAAGTACTAATCCTAACCAAGACTAGCCTGACAAAGACAGATTAAGGCAATCACATTTTCAGGGGTTTTGGGATCTTAATCAAAACTGACAATGTCCCAACAATTTCCCCCTTTTTGATGATGCCAAAACACTGAAAACATCCTCAAAATACTTAGAGGAAACAAGATAAACCTATCTATAAGATAAGACAGTGTTAGAGCAATTCTTGATAAAAGTACAGAATTTTAAACAACAGCCAATAAAGACAATGAGTTTTTGTCTGTGGGCAAAAGTAATAGATTTCATTGATTGATGTGGAAATGATTACAATGAATCTAATCTATTACAAAGAAGCCTGTGAACACCTAGACTAATCTCATTTCAGGCTTGAGTCCATATCCTGCATAAACTCTTGCCTTCAGCTCGTCAAGTCTTCCAGGTTGGTTCACGTACCCCTCAGCTTTGGCAATCTTCAAGACTTCCATCATAATGGCCTTTGTATCATGCTTTTGAGTTCCAGGAACCAAGGGAGGAGCTCGAATGGTGAACTTAGGAGCCTTCACTTGAACTTGAGCTGCCTCAGCCTCCTCCAAGATCTTCTGGAATAGCTCAGGATGATTGTCCATCATGTAGTCAGTGAAGTGGGCATTGATGTCGTCAGTGTCGCCCCACTTCTTCACAACAAACCACAGTCTAACAAATTCATCCCTTGCATCAGTCCAAAACTCCTTCAATGTCTCTGAGACGAACTCATCAACAAAAGCTTCCCTTGCTCCTGATTCTGGCCTTCTGACTTGCAGAATTGTTGATTTCCTAACTGTTGGCTTCTTCCTGTACTTCCTTGGCTCAGGCTTCGCCTTCTTCCTCCTTAGCAAGCTGATCACTGCATCATCTAGTTCACGTTGTTGAAGCTCAGTGATATCCGTCAGCTTCTCAACCTTCTTCTCTAAGATGCGCATCTTCTCCTTCTGAGCAATTTCAGCTCTGCGCATAGCCTCAGATTTTTCAGATTGATCTCCCCACGCTTCAGCACATAGCTCCGCAACCAACTCACCTGAGTAAGTGATGGGATTCTTCCTTGAGCTCATGGGAGACGACCTCTGAACTGGCTCAGGTTGTTGCTTGGAAGGTTCATTAGCCTTTGCCTTTGTTGCCTCCTCTCTTAGCTTGGCAACAACTTCCTCTCCTTCTTTTTCCACCGCCGCTAACCTAGCTGACTTCCTCACCCTTAAAATGTTTCCATTAGGATTGGCTTCAGGGTCAGCTAGAACGGTCTCACCTGAATTGACTGCCTCAGATGCCTCAGGGCGGGATCTTTTCTTCTTCTTTTCCCCCTTTTTGGCATCATCATTGGCCTCGGATGGGAATGCGTCAGATCCGCTGTTGATTACGAAGGAGGCTAGGGAATGGACATCATTAATTCCCTCCTTCAATAATTCAACTCCCATCGAGATTCCAGTCCCTGCAAATGATACTGAACTGATTGCAGCTTGGACCTTCTTCTCAAAGACCTCCATGGAGAGTTGGAGTCTTTGCTCAACCTTCTCTATCTTCCCTTCCACCAGAGCAGATCGCTCATCTGCTTGGGTCAGTCTCTCAGCAATGTCCTTTGAAGTCTGAGCAATACGTTCTGACTCCAGCTCAAACTTTGACGCTGAGCCAGAAATGGCCTGAGTGAATAGTGCCCCAGCCTGAGCTGCAAGCTTCTCCACAGCCTGATTAAGATCCTCCTTCCTTTGCTCATCCTTCTCAGCCAACTGCTTCAAGGTTTGCCTCAGCATCTTTTTGGTGCGCTTTCGCTCATTCCTCACTGACTTGGCCGTGTCAGTCATCGTTTTCTTTAACAAAATCAGCTCCCTGTTAGCAAGGGTGTTGTAAGCTGACTTCGTCCACCTGATGTGCTTCGCCAGGGCCTTGGAGTCTTCTTCCTTTTCAGCTCGTAGCCTCATTACCTCCTCCTGAAGTTCAGCTAGATTTTCTGAGGTTTTCTCCTGCTTGACCTCCACTATGCTGGTGAATTCAGCACGTCCGACCCCGGTTATGATCACATCCTCATCATCAACGGCCGCCTCAGTGATTGGCTGCTTTCCCTTGTCAGCCCCTGCAGCATCAGTCCCTTCTTCAAGGTGCACTGAAGGCAGTTGTGAAGTAGTCATAGCCGCCTCCTCAGGCTCAGCTAAGCTAACTTGAACCTTGGGAGCAAGTCCCTCGGAACTGAGAGTCTCCTTGAATGCCTCAACATCTCCCTCTCTTGTCTCAGGGCAGGGAATCCCTTCATCGACAGATGTCTCATCGGCAGTTGAGATGTTCACAACATCCTCAGCCACTGGTCCACCCTTGGCACCAGTGTTCTTATCACCTTCCCCCTGAGCCTGAGGCTCAGAGTTCATCTCATCCACTTCCTGTGCAGTTTCCTCCACTGCCTTCTCCAAGTCTCCACCCTGAGCTTCTTCATCATCCTCATCATCATCCTTTCCGTCATCAGAAAGGAGGTCAACCTTGCTCTTGGACATCATATCAGCCACTAGCTGCTTCAGGTTGTCAAAGTTCAAGAGTTGAAGCCAGCTAGTAAGTCCAAAGAACGAGCAAATCTTGGCCTCTTCCGTCTCCCAGTGCTCCCAGCCACGAGCATCCACCAGCATATGTTGCTCCTGCATGTTTGATTGTTTGAAGTCCAACCAAACTTTGAGCTCAATCACATACGCCAGTAGCTCAGTATACTTGGATAGCCCAGGCCAGCACTTTCCTGCCCATTCTGTGGCGTTCCCCCTGAGCGTGTTCTCCAGAATCCCTCCAGCCATGTGTTCATCCAAATCCTCCTCCTCCACTTCGAGGAATTCGTCCTCCTCAGCTGAAATGGATTTGGGACAGTCTTTGGGATTAGGGTATGAGGGAAAATCTGAGGGGTTTGGAAGGTTCGGCTCGGCTGACTGGTCAGGCTCATCCATGTGTGAAGTTGAAGGTGCTGACTCAGTAGGATGATTTGGCTCTGAGGTTTGGTTTGGTTGGGGAGAATGAGGTGTGGGGTCAGGAATGAAGGGTGTTTGGGTTTCAGAGTGTGGGGGTGTTTGAGTGGGTACTGTCTCAGGCTGCAACGACTCAGCCGTCTAGACAGTTTTTCTTACTTCCTCCAAGTCAGAGGCTCCAGGAGAGCTTGACTTCTCCCTCTCACTCATCTCAGGCAGCTTCTTAGCAGGGGATTTTCTGGTCCCCTTCCTAAGCCTTTTCAGGGGCCTCTCTCCCTGAGCACCCTCCTTTCTGACGTCATCGTCAGTTCCCTCAGCCTCAGATCCGGCCTTCTTGGGATCAGACTCAGTCCCAGATTGCGTGCTCTTCCCTGACGGCACTATCTTCACCCTCTTCCTCTTCTCAGCAGCTTCCACTTCAGGCTGCTCCACCTCCTTAGCAGCAACCTCCTCACCATCCTTACTCCTCTCAAGGAGCTCATCTACCCGTTCAATGAGACTGGTTGCCACTCTCTTGGCCTTACCAGCTGACTTTTTGGCCTGACCCTTTGCTTTCGCATTGGGATCAGTCAGCCCTAGCACTGAATAGGTATCACTCAGTGAGGAAAACATTACCTTCTTCGAGGAGAGACTATCCTCAAAGTCGAAGGTATACCCATGGCAAGCATGAGCAATCAGGATGGACATCCTCGTGCCGAAAGGCAAGATGGCGCTGACGGAAATGTGCTTCTTCTCCTCGTCTCGCGTGAGTTTGTCCAGTCCTGCCTGATGGAGTTGATCGAGGAAAAGCTGCTCCCAGTTCGCTTCCACTCCATCAACGATAGCTCCCATGAGTCTCAGCTTGGGCAGACTCAATTGCTCGTGAGAGCCAGTTGCGCCCATCACCATCTTGGATACCAAGTCCACCAGAGCTCTATACTCAGGTTTTAACGTACTCTTGTTCTGGCGAGCCCTGAACTCCGATGACCCTGACTTGGTCCATTTCCCAAGAAACTCTCCCTTTGAGTTCTCCTTGTAGGTTCTTGGGTTGATGCCTGAGAATGGCAGCTTGAAGACTTCCCTCACCGCCTGCCTGAAGTTGATAGTGACCACCTCTGTGTTGTAAAGAGGTTCGCCGTCGCCGTCCTTTTCTCCCGTCGGCTTCAACGCAGTCACCTTAGTGAAAACTTCCCCTTTCCGCAAGAACATATTCAAATATGCTTCCACAACTGTTCTTGGGAGCACGGAAATGGGTCGGGTGGTGAAGTATGTTTCCAACCCGGCATCGGAAATCCATTTAAACACGGGTTTGATTTCCTCAACCGTAAGACAGATACCTTCCATGGAGATGACTTGCTCCATGTGTACCAGTTTCTTCTCAACAACGTCGACGATCTTGTCGGTTGTCCAGTTGGAATCAAGGAATGCCACTGTTTTAGAAAGAAAGGTTTTTGAAAATTTCTGTGTTTGAGCAAGAGAAAACTCAGTGTGCTGATTGTGCGTTGTGTTTGCGTAAAAACCTCAAATGGCACTCTTGATTGATAAGACTAAGTCAGTTACTCGAATGTGGGGTTGAGATTGATCCCTGAATTCGAAAGGTTTTGAAATGAGGGGCCAGGATTAATCTCAGCTTCAATTAAACTCCATGTCAGTCATATTCCGTATAAAACGGACACGTATATGAAAAAGTAACTGGCATTAAATGCTCCGTGCGCGTGGGTTTTAAATATGAAAAGATGCGCTTTTAATGAGAACGGAATGAATTTAATAAAGATTTTCAGGACGAAGGACCCAGGGAGACGCTTGACATTCGCAGGAGTCAGGTTAGAACTCATACCTGTCAGGGAGACATTGTAGCACCCTGATACCTCGCTGAGTCGAGTCTGGCCTGAGTTCCCCCTAGAACCCTACGCTGACTGCTCTCCCGGATCTAAGAGTCCTAACTCCACTGACAGTTCCATAAACCTCGATTCAGCCAGAGGCTTAGTCAAGATGTCAGCTCTTTGCCTGTCAGTGTGAATCTTCTCCATCCTAATATCTTTCTTCTCCACATGATCTCGAATGAAGTGGTGTCTAATATCCACATGCTTGCACCTTGTGTGAAGCACTGGGTTCTGAGTAATTGCTATAGCACTATTGTTGTCACAATAGATTGGAACCTGATTAGCAACCACTTGGTAGTCCCTCAACTGTTGCCTCAACCATAAAATCTGAGCACAACAACTACCTGCAGCCATATACTCAGCCTCAGTCGTGGATGTAGCCACTGAATTCTGCTTCTTACTAAACCACGAGATCAACTTACTTCCTAAAAACTGACATGTCCCTGAGGTTGATTTCCTATCAATCCTACAACCTCCATAATCTGCATCTGAATAACCTGTCAGTTCTAAGTTGTCATCTGAAGGATACCATAGTCCCATATTGACTGTCCTTTTCAAATACTTAAGTATCCTCTTAGCAGCCTCCAAATGACTTTTCTTGGGATCAGACTGATACCTAGCACACACACCAACTGCAAACGTAATGTCAGGCCTACTTGAAGTCAGGTACAATAAAGAACCTATCAGCCCACGATACTCAGTCTGATTTACTGAAGTCCCTTCAGTGTCAGGATCCATCTTCCAATTTGTGTTCATAGGGATCCTTGCTGGATTGTGGTTCTGAACACCAAACTTATGAATCAAGTCTCTTGTATACTTTGCCTGATTAATGAATATACCTTGATCAGTCTGCTTGACCTGCAATCCTAAAAAGAAGTTCATCTCTCCCATCATGGACATCTCAAATTTACCAGTCATCAACTTAGAGAATTTCTCACAGAGCTGATGATTTGGTGATCCAAATATTATGTCATCCACATAAATCTGGACCAAGAGAATGTCATCACCTTCAGTGATCCTGAACAATGTCCTATCCACAGTTCCTTTCTTGAACCCATGGTCTGTCAGGAATTGAGAGAGGGTATCATACCAAGCTCTTGGTACTTGCTTAAGTCCATAGAGTGCTTTCTTCAAATGGTATACTCTATCTCCAACCTCAAACCCGGGAGGTTGTTCAACATATACCTCTTCATTGAGTACACCATTCAGGAAGGCACTCTTGACATCCATTTGATACACCTTGAACTTCTTGTATGTTGCATATGCAAGGAACAACCTGATGGCTTCCAACCTAGCCACTGGAGCAAAAGTCTCATCATAGTCTATTCCTTCAGACTGACAATACCCTTTCGCAACCAGTCTAGCCTTGTTCCTTACCACAACACCATTCTCATCCTTCTTGTTCTTAAAGACCCACTTGGTACCAATCACACCTTGATGCCTAGGTCTATCCACCAGTTCCCAAACCTGATTCCTTGTGAACTGATTCAACTCCTCTTGCATGGCAATGATCCAGTTCGAGTCAGTGAGAGCTTCTTCAATGTTCTGAGGCTCTTGCTCAGAGAGAAAGCAACAGAACAATGCACTCTCACCATGGAACCGTCTGGTCCTGACTCCCTCAGTTGGATCACCAATGATTTGATCAATGGGATGATCTTCTAACCAAGTTCTCTTGCCAGGAGTTGTTCCTGAAGTACCTGCAATGTTAGTGTCTACAGGTTCATAAAATTCAGGAAATTGAACAGAAGGGGATGATCTTGAGTCTATACCAAAGGGATTAATAAGTTCAATGTCAGGGACATTGGTTCCCCCTTGATGAGGTGACTCAGGGACCGTCTCAGTTGCAACAGCATCTTCATAGACGGTGCTTACCTCAGGTTGAGCCTGTTCCTCAGTCTGAGGCTCAACAATCCCTGATATGCTGGGCTTAGGAGTGGCACCTGATTCATCATCCTGATCGTCATCATCATCCCATCTCTGAATTGGCACAGTCTTGATCTTAGGATCAGGTTGATTCTTCAAGCTCAGCCTTGTCACACTCCTTGTGACCTCCTCAGAGTCAGGATTCAACACCTTTGCCCTAGACTCATTTGCAGATTCATCAAAGACAACATGAGGTGATTCTTCAACAACAAGGGTCCTACAATTGTAAACCCTGAAGGCTTTACTAACTTCAGAATATCCTAAGAATATTCCTTCATCAGATTTGCTATCAAAGGCTTTCAACTGGGTCTTCCCGTTGTTGAGGATGAAGCACTTACAACCAAATACATGAAAATAAGAAATACGAGGTTTTCTTTTGTTCCATGTCTCATATGGGGTCTGTGCATGTTGCTTGTTCAGCATGGATCTGTTCTGAGTGTAGCATGCAGTGTTGATTGCCTCAGCCCAGAATTTCTTGGGCAATCCTGACTCAGCCAGCATGGTCCTTGCAGCCTCCTTCAGTGTCCTGTTCCTTCTTTCAGCGACACCATTCTGTTGTGGGGTTCTGGCTGCAGAAGTCTCATGAGCTATACCAAGTTCATTACAGAAGTCAGAAATATATGAATTTATAAATTCAGTGCCCTTGTCAGATCTGATCTTAGTAATGGACTGATTCTTCTCATTGCTGAGTCTCCTGAGCAACTCTGGAAGCTTCACCTGTGTTTCCTTCTTATTTAACAAGAAAATAACCCAAGTATATCTAGAATAATCATCAATAACCACAAGGGTATACTTTCTACCATTCATACTCACAGGTGTTATGGGACCAAACAAATCCATGTGCAATAGCTGAAGTATCCTGTCAGTGGAATAAGAAGCTTTCTCTTTGAATGACGCTTTGACCTGCTTCCCTTCCTGACAAGCTTTGCACACATGATCTTTGCTAAAAACTTCATTAGGTAGACCATCAACAAGTGACTGTCTAGAAATTTTGTTAAGAATCTTGAAGTTCAGGTGGCTTAATCTTTTATGCCATAACCAACTGAGCTCTAGAGAGCTTTTAGCAATAAAGCAGGTATTAGGAATAGTGCTGCTCCAATCAGCGAGATAAACGTTACCTTTCCTTATACCTGATAGAAGCACCTGTGTTGATTTGTCCTTGACTGAACATGTATTCGATGAGAACTCAACACTGAACCCTTTGTCACAGAATTGACTTACTGACAGCAGGTTATGCTTTAGTCCTTCCACAAAGGACATATTTTCCACTCTGACTGTACCTATTATTAGAACACCAAAACCTTTAGTAGCACCTTTTGAGTTATCACCAAAGGTTACCTGTGGACCATCCTTAGCTTGATACTCTTGGAGAAGACTCTTCATTCCAGTCATGTGCCTTGAGCAACCACTGTCTAGGTACCAAACAGCTTTGATTGAGTCTCCTCTCCTCTTGTTGTGATCCACAGCCGCCTGCAAGCAAATCAAGCTTTAGGTACCCATTGGGTGTTGGGTCCTATAGTGTCAGCTGTACCCTTCGGGATCCAGACTTGCTTCACAACCCTGATTGCCTCAGAGTGGTAAATCTGTCTCCCTGAAACATCGACATACACAACTTTCTTCTTCTTTGCCTTAGAGGAAGATGGTGTATGAGTGTTAGACTTAGGCTTCGCAGGAGCCTGAGTGGGTGCCTTTTGGGCTGGCTTCCTGTTCTTCCTAGGTCTGGGTGCAGCAGGTCTTGGGCCTTGTTCTTGATAAGGACCCTGATTTCTATTTCCCCTAGGCAAGTGAGGAAATGGAAAACAGTTAAAGGCCTCAGGATGCCAAAACCACGGGGGTGTCATCATATTTGGCCTTCCCTGTTGGTATTGCCAAGCATGATGGTACCCTCGCTGACCAGTCTGAGGGCTCTTGGCCTGAGTCTTCCTCTGCTTTCGCTGAGGTTTTCCCTGGCCTGAGCTCTCAGGGGCTTCCGTAGATTGCTTTGCCTTTCCCTTGGGTTTTGGCTTAGCTACCTTAGGAGCAACCCTGACTGTGTCAACGGTTTCCTTGCCCTTATCAGTTTGACGGGCCTGGAGCACAACCTTAGGTGCACTCTGGCCTGTCTGAACAAATACCCTCTCAGTGTTGCTCCCTGACGCAACATGAGACTGACCTTGTGAGGATTTCTCAGGAACATATCCAAGTCCCTTTTTCTTATTCCCAAGTATCTGGTTGCTATTTATTTCCTCTCTAGCCACTGAGGATTTATTCATTGCTGCAACCTTTTTCTTGAGAGAGTCCTCACTCTTTTTCAGGATTTCATGTCTGGTAAAGAGGTCATCAAACTTACTCTTAAGTGCTTTCAGCTCTTCCTTCCTGACCAGCTCTTTCTCAGCCAATTCCTTCAGAATCTTCTCTCTTGGGAGACGCTCAGAATTGATCATATCAATTTCCTGAGTTAGTCTCACAATCTGAGCTGATTCTTTAAGATCAGACTGAGTGAGTTGTTCATTCAGGTTTTGAACTTCAGTACTCAATTTCTTGTTCTCCTCAACCAAGAAGACATTAGTTTCCTGCAGTCTGGAGAAATCAACCATCAATTGATCAAGACAGATCTGAAGGTTCATTTCTCTAACTGACTCTGAGCTAAGCTCAGGATTTTGACCAGTGTAAGAAGCACAAACAGAATTTGATGTTACCTCAGGCTCATCCCTAGCCATCAGACAGACATCATCGTACTCGTCATCTGAGAAGAGTTCAGGTGACCTTTCAGCAGGACCGTCAGAATCTGTCACATCTTCAGCGACCATCGCTCTCCGATCAGCAGATCTTAGATCCCTAGTGGCTCTCCTTTCCTCTCTCTCCCTCGCACTCAGCTCCGGGCAGTCGTACTGATAGTGACCAATCTTGTTACAATTGTAACATGCTACCTGCTCACTCACTCTTTCTTTTCTCGGTTCAGGGTTCCTCCTTGAGTCAGGTTCCCTGGTTCTTGGTGAGCTTTCAGTCTTTGTTGGATATCTATCATCGCTAGTACGTCTCTATTCGTCTCTTCTTTCAGGTTTTGGTTCAGAATATCTTCTATCATCACCACGTTCTCTCCTCTGGTCAGTATTCCTTTGCTCCTCATATCTCCTTGAGCTTTGGTGGGTTCCTTCAGGTTTCCTGTCACGTGAGTCCTGATAAAACTTTTTATAACGACCAAACCTGGAATTGAGCTTGTCGAATCGTCTGGCCATCAGGCTGTACTCTTCAGCGAGTTCTTCTCTGCTCATCTCCATCAGTGACTTTGATGAAGAATTTGATGAAGGCTCAACAGGTTCAGACCTGGCCTTGAATGCCACACTTTTCTCTGGAGTTTTCTCCTTCACTTCCTCTTCTGACTGAACTTTCTTCTTTCTCTTGTTAAGGTCAAATTCAAGCGCTTTGAGCTCTGAAAAAAGTAAAGTAGAAGTTATGTTACTCATATCCTGAGTGTTCTTAAGCATGATTACACTGTTGTCCCATCTCTCAGGAAGGGCATTCAGGATCTTTGAAGCAACATCTCTCCTTGGGACATCCTTGTCCAACATCACCAACTCATTCATCAACTTGATGAATCTAGACTCCATTTGATCTATGCTCTCGTCAGGCAGCATCTCGAACGCCTCGAATTTCTGAATGGCAATGTTTCTCTTGTTCTCCTTGATCTTTTCAGATCCCTCACACATCCTTGTCAGCTCATCCCAGACCTCCTTTGCTGTCTTTAAGTTCATCAGCCTGGCTGACTCCTCGAAGGGCACCGTGTGCAAGATGATGTTTCTGGCGACGTTGTCAAGTCCCACCATCTTGATTTCATCATTGGTCATGTCTTTCCTTTCTTTAGGAACCTGCACGCCAATCGCAAGATCCTCATATCCCAGTCCTCTGACGTTAGGAATAGTGATCTTGATCGGTCCCTCCCTGAGTACATGTGGCATCTGGTCATGGATGGCATCTAGATGTGCTTCTAATCTGAACTTCCAATAGACAAAGTTAGACACAGAGAATTCAGGTAACGAAGCTTCAAGTCTCCTCGAAGTCATGATGATGCAAGTTTTATGAAAAGCAAACTCAGATCTGTTTAGTGACCACCAACAGTTTCTCCTCTGAAACTATTAGTATTCAAAGTCAGTGGTCTTTCGAACCACTGCTCTGATACCACTTGTTGGTCCAGGTACAAGACTGAGGAATACGTGTATGGGGGGGAATACACGTATGCCAATTTTTCAACCTTAAAACTGACTGAGTCCCCTTTGCTCAGAGTGGTAGAGAACTAGGATCTGATAACACACCTACTGACTACACTTGGTGCGGGTCAGTTGGCTATCAGTTCAAGTTCAGTGCGGAAAAGTTTGAGCCCTGAAAGTTTAAAGTCTTGTTTAGTTTGCTTTCTGAAAAACTTGTTTTACTCAAATCTGAAGAGTGTTTAGTAGGGCAGTGCTCTTTAGACGATCAGCCTGATTGATTCAGGCCTGATAAACTTGAATGCAATGAATAAACAAGTAATATAGCAAGTATGCACAATATCAAAGCAGTAAGAACACAGGGAGTTTAACGTGGTTCAGAGTCTCAAGCTCCTACGTCCACGGCCTGACTTAACAGGAAATCCACTCAAGGGATTCTTGTTTTTAACGTGCCAAGGTGCACCAAGACCAGCTAACCTCACTGATATATACAACTCCACTTACTAACACTCTAACTGACTTACTCCCAACAAGCCTAACTTAGGGTTTTGGTTTCAGTTTGGATTCCAACTAGGTTGAGATTATCCTTACAAGTCAAAGCTATGCTAAGGATTGGATAATCTCTCTAAGCTTGAGATAATTCTAATTAGCTCTTGGAATACAGAACAACTCTCAACTGCTAACAAACACTTGGGAAATTTAGAAGGTTTCGAGTGCTTCTCTTAAAAGTTGAATGCTTTGAATGCTTGAGAGTTTGAGTAATTTCTGGCTTGGAAATTTCCCGTAACCTTGAATGGGTTCAAGGCCTTCTGTATTTATAGGTGATTTGAATAACTATCCGTTGGAGAGATAGCCTTCTAGTCATCTATGTAGAGTGGCTTCAAACGGACATATCTTCATGCAGCAGCCGTCCTTTGCATGGATTTGGTATTTGCATTAAATGCACATTAAATGCTTGCCCATTGAATATGCAGTCTGAATTCAGTCTTCATATCAGGTTCCGTACGTGCATGTCCTTCTCGGATTGGTCCACGTCATTAGGTTGGTGAGAATGTCAGAACTTATTCCTGAGCTTCAGGCTTGTCTTATTAAGTTCATTTTGTCTTGAGCCCACCAGTCTTGTCCTGACGCTGAAATTCCTTTTGCATTGCTTGGCTCTACTCCAAGTCTTCCCATTAACTCAGTGACATCTCGTTCCCTTCAGGACTGAGTTAGTAATGACCTCAGGGTCATACTCTTCATCACTGACACTTACTCAGCCAGCTTAGAAGACTGCCATAAGTTCAGGATGGTGCTCTTCATCTTCAGGCTCTGAGTCTTGATTGTCTCCAGTGAGTTCTCCTCTCACTGAGTACCTGTGAAGTGTAAAATGACTAAGTACTAATCCTAACCAAGACTAGCCTGACAAAGACAGATTAAGGCAATCACCTTTTCAGGGGTTTTGGGATCTTAATCAAAACTGACAATATCCCAACAGGTATTGATGTGTGAGAGCCATAGCACAGATGTCATCTTCACTGGCAGGCTCTGTGTTATGAGGGCATTGTATGATGGAGTATAATGTAATTGGGCGGAATTTTTCTGGGGCGTTTTGAGGAAGAACAAGTTGAAGGTACAAAAGGAAGAATGTCCCAGCAAGCCAGGGGAGTTGCAATTTGTCTTCAATGCAAATGTTTCGTTGGGCACGAAGCTCACTTTGATTCTGAATTCCATCTTTCCAGAGAAGAAATGGAAGGACTCCTGGTGCAAGGGCTTCCACAAATCAAAGTTTATTTTCTCCGAGGATGGTCCTCTCCATGACCATCCTAACTCTGACGGAGAAGAAGCAATCCCTGCCCCTCCTATCCAAGCAGTGCCTTCACCTGCTAAGGGGCAGAAGATCAAGAAGAGCCAGCAGAAGACGTCTGAAGCTACTGGTTCTTCAGCTATGTTATTTTCTGGCTCATCAGAGGATGACCAGATTCCCCTTCAAGCTGCCCTGAAGAAGAAGGGTGATGGAGGAGAGGCTGCTAAGAAGGCAGCAGCCAAGAGAAAGCAGAGGCAAGAAGATGTTGCAAGAAAAACCTCTGCTAAGAAGCCGAGAACTTCAAAAAGGGGAAAGAAGACTCTTTTGGTGGATGAGTGATTAGGCGTGAAATTGTCATGATTCGTCACTCGAAATGCCCTTGTTTTGATTGATTTATATGAGTATTTAGAGTCATTTGAGTATCATTTTCATACGAAAAAATACGAAAAGTATTAGTTCGAGGGAGCAAAAGTATCATTGGAGTGCACAAGCAAGGAGCACTCGTGCACATAGTGCACGAGCAGTCGTGTATAGCGCTCGAGAAGGTGCAACTCATGCACATAGTGCACGAGCACTCGTGCAGGGTGCACGAGCAGACGCAGTTCGTGCACTTGTGCACGAGCAAAGAAGGTCGAGCACTTTTAGCTCTCTGGAAGAATTGGAGCGCACGACGGGGGTGAGTACACAAAACGTAAACAATCCGACTCATAACCTTGTCCAACATCCTCAAAATAACCCTGCTTACCCACATAACAACTTTCCACAAAACAACTTACCTTATCCACCATACCCACCTTATCCATATCCACCATACCCGTATCCTCCACCTCCTGTTTATAACCAACCACCAGCTTATCAACCACCACCACCCCAACAAGTACCCGTACCACCTGCTAATCCTCAATATGTTCCTCAGAAAGCAGATCAGAACATGGCTATTAGAGGAAGGTTCGCGGCACAACCACAGAGGTACTATGATGGAGTGGCATTGCCCCCTGTTGAGGCAAACAACTTCTCAATTTCCCCAGGAATTCTAAAGCTGCTTACCGAGAATCAATTCAAAGGAGAGGTTGGGAAGGAGAATCCTCATACTCATCTGAGGAGTTTTCTGATGATCGCATCCACATTCAATTATAACGGCATGTCTGAAGATGCCAAGGGCTCAGGCTGTTCCCATTCTCTTTGACGGGAATAGCCAATGAGTGGTATGATAACACGCTTCCACGGGGAGGTGTAACCACATAGGCCGAGCTCGAGCGTCTATTCCTCGAGCGATTCTACCCTCCATCTAGAACCATTAAAGCAAGGATAGTGATTTCTTCCTTTAGCCAGAAGCCAGGAGAGGATTTACGTCAGGCGTGGGAGAGGTACTCGAATATGTTGATTGAGTACCCGCAGCACGGGTACAATGAGGGAGATATCATGGCATTCTTCTATAGTGGAGCCAGCAAGACTGGTCAAGCCCATCTCGATGCATGTGCCAGTGGAGCTTTTCTGAACCAAGGGATAGCGAGATGTAGAGAAATTGTCGACAATATTATCACGAATGCCAGGGCATGGAATGAGGATCCAGAATTTCAGCGAGCTTGCAAGTTGGAGGAGAATGAGGGTACGATGAAGCTGTTGATGGAAATGATGGAAAAGATCAGCAACCTTGAGATGGGGCAGAATCTGGTTGGAGGAAATGTAGCAGTGAGCGAGAAAGTGGACCCACCCATGAGTCAGCAAGAAGAGGCCAACTTTATGGGAATACCTAACTATCCACAAGGTGGCAATCAGTTTGGAAGACCTTCTTATGGCCAACCATTTGTACCTCCAGGTCCACAGCCGCCTCAAAATCAATGGAGGAACACACAAGTGTATCAATGAGGCCAGCAGCCTCCTCAAAACACATGGAGGAAGAGCGAGAATTTTTCATATGCTAATCCGAATGCCGGAATTACAGTTCCTCCAGGTGTTGATCCAGGGTCGAAGCGTCCGGGTGGAGAAGGTGGTGCCTCAACTGAGGAGATGTTGAGAGCTTGGTTAGACGTGAAATTATCATGATTCGTCACTAGAAATGCCCTTATTTTGATTGATTTATATGAGTATTTAGAGTCATTTGAGTATCATTTTCATAAACTAATGAATTTGTCTCTTTGATGCTCATAGATGGATAGAGGGCGAAAAGAGGAGTTTGTAGGACTTTGAATCGACTCAAACGGACGCCCGGATGAGAAGATATCGAAGAAATACAAAAAGTACTAGTTCAGGGGAGCAATAGTATCATTGGAGTGCACAAGCAAGGAGTACTCATGCAGGGATGCACGAGCAGATGCGGGTCGTGCACTAGTGCACGGGCGATGGAGGTCGAGCACTTTTTGCTCTCTAGAAGAATTGTAGCGCACGACGGGGGTGAACTCGTGCACTAGTGCACGAGCAGTGCATGAGCGTACATAATTTTTGGCCCATTAACTCCCGATTCGACCCGTTGCCTATTTATACCTCTTCCAAACACATTTTTAGAGATTACTCGACAATACATCAGACACACCACTTACCACTTGATACCTTATTACTTTTAGAGTTAGTTTTTGGAGAAGAAGAGACGAGCAAACTTTACTTTATGTTTAATCGAGGTTTTAGTACGAATTCTTAGTTTATTTTTGTTTCTTAGTTCCTTTTCATTAGTTCGATTACATTAAACACTTTAAACTTCATTTTTATTAATTAAATTTCAGTTCTTTGCAAGTATTTCTTTAAACCCTAGTTTATGTTTGATCTTTTATTTGTTTTAATCATTATGTTTATGTTCGTCACTTCTTCTATTGCTTTTATTATTGTCAAAGCCATGTCTGGCTAAAACCCTTGCATGCTTAGGTTAGGATAAACTCATAGAAGTAGGATGTTGGTACGTAATTAGGGTAATTCATGACGTTAGTTTTAATTCTCTTAATTAATGAATTCTTAAAATTAATCTTAACTTTCCTTTGAACTTCGTACGAAAAATGTTAGAGAGAGGACGGTCGTATCACTCTTTAACAACGAGTAGACTTAATGAGAGAGTTTAGAAAGAGTTAATTAATCTACCCATTTATCTAAAGAGGACGACCGCATCACCTTAGTTTAAATTAGGGTCTCGTTAATTAAGCACGATCTATTAACTCGTTAGTGGATTAGTGAAGTCGATTGCTAGGATAAAGTATTAGGGTATGAAGTCTTGAGCTTTCATCTTACAATCTTTAACTTAGGTTATTTCTTGCGTGTCACGGTTAACTTGATTATGTACTTGCTCCGTTAGTATACGTAGGGATTCCTATCCTGAGCATCACCATCCCTTACTTGAATACAAACCTTAGTTTATTCGTTTCTTTCGTTCTCTAGTTTAATTAGTTTATTTTAGTTTAAAATTAATTCTTTCAAAAATCCAAAAACATACATTCATATTAACTACGACGCGTAGATCTTCAGGGATCTATTCGCATACATACCTTCCCTTGGGTTCGATAATACTTGGTCACTATACTTACTCATACTACAGTGAACCCGTACTCTTGCGGGAAAACTACTAGTAGAAAGCTAGTATATTTGATTCAAGTCAATGGCGCCGTTGCCGGGGATGGCGTTGTATGTCTTTTGAATAGGACTTGTAGATAGCTTAGTAGTTAGTATTGAGTGATTTACTTTTCTATTTTATTTCCTAGTATTTTCGGCAGTTGCATTTTTATTCTTTTATTAGTGTTTCGGGTTTATGAAAACACGCTCACAAGGTGCTACGAGCGAAGAGAGATTACAGTTGGATCCTAAGACAATAGCAAGAAGAAACAGAGCCTTCTTGAGAAGGATGAACGCTGCCGGAGGAGAGAACGAGAACGTCAACATAGACATCTCTAATGAGTTGGATGATGCTGCGAATGAGTTCAATCAGGAATTGGGCCGAGTTGATGGCACTGGAGGGAGTGGTAGCCAGAATCAAGTTCCGATAGGGGACAGCCAGAACCAAAACCCGGGCACACATAACGTAAACAATCTAGCTCACAACCTTGTCCAACATCCTCAGAACAACCCTGCTTACCCACAGAACAACTTTCCACAAAACAATTTACCTTATCCCTACCCATACCCACCTTATCCGTATCCACCATACCCGTATCCTCCACCTCCTGTTTACAACCAACCATAAGCTTATCAACCACCACCACCCCAACAAGTACGCGTACCACCTGCTAATCCTCAGCACGTTCCTCAGAATGCAGATCAGAACATGGCTATTAGAGGAAGGTTCGCGGCACAACCGCAGAGGTACTATGATGGAGTGGCATTTGCCCCCTGTAGAGGCAAATAACTTCTCGATTTTCCCAGGAATTCTTAAGCTGCTTACCGAGAATCAATTCAAGGGGGAGGTTGGGAAGGAGAATCCTCATACTCATCTGAGAAGTTTTCTGATGATTGCATCCACATTCAATTATAACGGCATATCTGAAGATGCCAAGAGGCTCAGACTGTTCCCATTCTCTTTGACGGGAATAGCCAAGGAGTGGTACGATAACACGCTCCCACGGGGAGGTGTAACCACATGGGCCGAGTTCGAGCGTCTGTTCCTCGAGCGATTCTAACCTCCATCTAGAACCATTAAAGTGAGGATAGAGATTTCTTCCTTCCGCCAGAAGCCAGGAGAGGATTTACGTCGGGCGTGGGAGAGATACTCAAATATGTTGATTAAGTGCCCGCAGCACGGGTACAATGAGGGAAATATCATGGATTCTTCTATAGTGGAGCCAGCAAGGCTGGGCAAGCCCATCTCGATGCGTGTGCCAGTGGAGCTTTTCTGAACCAAGAGATAGCGAGATGTAGAGAAATTGTCGACAACATTGTCACAAATGCCGGGGCATGGAATGAGGATCCGGAATTTCAGTGAGCTTGCAAGTTAGAGGAGAATGAGGGTACACGGAAGCTGTTGATGGCTATGATGGAAAAGATCAGCAACTTTGAGATGGGGCAGAATCGGTTGGAGGGAATGTAGCAGTGAGCGAGAAAGTGGGCCCACCCACGAGTCAGCAAGAAGAGGCCAACTATATGGGAAGGCCTAATTATCCACAAGGCGGGTATCCACAAGGTGGCAATCAGTTTGGAAGGCCTTCTTATGGCCAACCATTTGTACCCCAGGTCCACAGCCGCCTCAAAATCAATGAAGGAACACACAAGGATATCAAGGAGGCTAACAGCCTCCTCAAAACACATGGAGGAAGAATGAGAATTTCTCATATGCTAATCCTAAGGCCGGAATTACAGTTCCTCCAGGCGTGGATCCAGGTTCTAAACCTCCTGGTGGAGAAGGCGGTGCCTCAACTGAGGAGATGTTGAGAGCTATCCTTCAGAAAGTGGAGGAAGGTAGCAAGAGTTTGTCCTCTTTGGAGTACGATGTGAAGGAGTTGCATAAGAAAGGCGATCAACGTGATCAAGAACTCCAAAAGAGAGACATCGAGTGGAATCGAGCTCAACAAGAGAACAACCGTAGGTTCACTTCTATTGAGTATCAAATTGGTCAAATTGCAAAGTCTCAGACGGGAGAGCCGGGCAAGTATCCTTCAATGCTCGAGGGTAACCCAAAAGAACATTGCAAGACTATTGAGTTGAGAAGTGGGACCAAATATGATGGTCCGGAGATGCCTGCTGATTCTGAGACGCCCCAAGGAGAGGTTGAGATAGAAGGAAAATATCCTGAGGTAGATAGAGATGAGATTGAAGAGATGGGAGTTGAGAAAGGGGTTGAGAGTGAAGGCATTCAGAAGAGTAAAGATGTGGATGAGTCCCATGAGAGCAAAGAGCCTAAAGAGGAAGGCATTGAGGAGATTGAGAGAGTTCCAACGTGGAAGAAGACAAAGGAAGCAAGGAAGAATGTAAAAGAGACTGAGAAAGATGAATGGGGGGTACCCAAATCTGTGATACCTTTCCCATATCCACAACGCTTCATGAAAAAGAAGCTTGATGAGAAGTTTGCTAAATTCCTTGATGTTTTTAAAAAGTTACATATTAACATTCCTTTTTATGATGCTTTGGAACAGATGCCTAACTACGCCAAGTTCTTGAAGGACTTGATAGCGAAGAGACAGAGAGTGGACGGACCTGAGCTAGTGCACTTGAACCACGAGGTGAGTGCTATGGTGCACAAGGCGCTTCCGCCAAAGTTGAAGGATCCCGGGAGCTTCACCATTCTTTGTGATATCGGGAACGAGATCAAGAAAAGAGCGTTGTGCGATCTCGGGGCGAGCATCAATCTTATGCCCCTATCGTTATTCAAGAAGTTGGAGGGGGGAGAACTTCAATCGACAATGATGACGCTTCAACTTACCGACCAGTCTATTACTCGACCTCAATGTATGGTTGAAGACGTCCTCGTGAAGGTTGGGGATCACATATTTCCAGCCGATTTTGTAGTGCTTGACATGGAGGAAGATGAGCACGTTCCATTGATCTTGGGAAGACCGTTCTTAGCAACTGCCGGGATGGTGCTAGATGTGGCAAATGGAAAGATCATGTTGAAAGTTGACGATCAAGAGATAAAGATTTCCCTATATGAGGCCATGAAGCACCCGAAGGAGGATGAGAGCTGTTATTGCATGGATGCAATTGATCCTCGTGTTGAAGACACACCTCCTATCCCTAATCTTTCTCATATTCATGATTTCGTTAGTCCTTCACTTGATAATTTAACCCATGAGCGTTATGATCTTGATTATTTTGATAGGGATAAAGAGAAGAAGTTGAAGGATGAAGAAGTGAAAAGTGAGGACGTAGTCCAGTTGGAGGGGAAAGGAGGAGGTAATAAGAGAAAGTCCAAGCGCAAGAAATTGCTTAGTAAGACTCCTCTAGATAAAGGTGAGAAGAAGTTGAGATCCCCACCACTTGGGGATGAGAAGGAAGCAAAGGAGCTCATGATGAAGGGGCATCAAGGAAAGAAATGCAAGCACCACTCTTATGAGAGTAAGGGAGGTAAATTTGAGTATCCTGTCTCATAAGCTCCTTTGAGCTCGGTCCGGCATTAGGACCTTAAAAATAGCGCTGAATGGGAGGCAACCCATTTTTATTTATTTTTCATTGTTTTTATATTATTAGGGTGTTATTGAATCGTAAGTTTTAACCTCGTACTTGAGAGTTTTATTTTGTAGGCTTGTCTCGAGAGAGTAGAGGAATCATGGAGTTATCCAAAAGGGAGGAACTCAAGCAAGGGAGTGTGCTGCGTTGTTAAGAGAAATTGAACTATTTGGATGAGGTAACCCACAACCCCAAACTTAGACCTCTTCACAAGGTCGAAGTTTGGGGGGGGGTGGAGTTTTTATATGTTTTATTATTACATTGCACAGGCGCACACGTCTTTTTTAGTTGAGTTTGGTTATTTGAGTCTTGAGATGCTCCTTGAGCTGATTATGTTTTGAGATGCTACTACATATTTCATGCCTATCAATCATCTTATGCTTGTTGATTGCTATCTTTGAGTATGATTTGATGAGTAGGGTGAATTGTGAGGGTGAGTTAGGAATTCTTTTGTGTGAGTGTTTGAGTTGGAGTTGATTTGAGAAAGAACTCGTATGCTTGCGAGTTTTTCTTTTGAGTGCTTGTGTGATGAGAGTGAGAATTCACTAGGACTAGCATGGATGTGAAAGTTGTGAGATTTGAGCCTTATGAGATTTTGACGCACAAAATGATCTCTTCGTTTATGAGTGGATCGTCACCTTAGAGGATGCTAGAACTTGTGTGTGCTCTTACTTCTTGATTGTATCTAGTTTGATATGCCGAAGGTGATCTTAGGCCATCTTTGTTTTGATTGAGTCACTTAGCCTAAATTTTCCTTACCATTGACATTTGTCCCTTGTTAGCCCCTTTGAGCTTTAGGCCTATTTCATTTGCTAGCACATTTAAACACTGTTAGGATAAAAATTTGTTAGTTTTGATGAGTTAAAACAAACCAGAAGATGTAATAGGACCATCTGGACCTGTTAGCCAGATGATGATCTAGATTAGGACTTAGTCTAGGGGGAACTGCCAGACCAGAAGACCTCACCAGAAGAGTCACCAGAAGACCCCACCAGAGGACTTCACCAGAGGACTCCACCAGAGGACTTCAGCAGAAGAGATCAAGACCAGAGGCAGAGGACCTTCCCCAGACCAGACGAGTCCGGACCAGACGAATCTGGTGGAACAAAAGATGCTCAGTTTGATCCCCTTATTCTACTGAGTATTCTGGTTGTTCACCAGATAAGGACCAGAAGACACCGATGATGCCTGGTGTCTGGTCCTGCCTTCTCTGGAGAGAATCAGAGTTAGGCAATTGGAAGCATTGACCGTTGGTGATTCAAATCAAGTCAAACAAGATTGGATTGAGAAGATATGAAGACAATCAATCAAGATCTCACCAACCCAATCAATCAATTAGGGAATTGATTGATTGAAGCTTCCATATATAGAGGATCTGATTGGATTAGCCTCCCTACGGCTATGTCCCTAATCCCCTCTATATATACTTGAGTGCAGATCAAGAAAAAGCTCTAGAATCATTCACGCGCATATAGCCACACTAAGCCTTTGATCACTACGCATATTGCACTCACATTTTGTTCTTAATTACTTATCTACTCGTAAGGAGTTTATACACTCAACCTGTTCATCTTGTTAGACAAGGTTGGAGTGAGTCTATCTTTAGATCGAAGTTAGATCTAAAGAGTTTGTAAGAAGGTGCTGGTACTTCAGAAATTCCAGTGAGTAAGTTTGTGAGTTGGTTGTTAGTGAGACCCCTTGGTGATAAGGGAGAGTGGACGTAGGATATTTATCCGAACCACTATATATCTTGTGTCTTTTATCGCTTTATTTTAAATACTGTTTATTGATCTCTTATAAAAGATTTTGGAAAGACATTATTACATAAGCTTCCGCAATTAATCTATCGAGTGGGACCAACAAGTGGTATCAGAGCAGTGTGTCCACGACCACTGCTTTGAAAAGCTTTTGGTGGTCACCGGGCAGATCCATTGCTCTTTAGTGTTTTTATTCAAGTTCTTGTTATTTCCCTAAATTTCTTATCAATATGTCTTCGAAATCTTCTTATAAGAGTCGCAAACTGCCAGAATTCTCGTTCGAGGATTATAGCCACTGGAGCTTCATGATGAGTAATCATCTTGGAGTTATTCATCACCGCATGTTAGATGTGGTTGAAAGTGGCCCCATTAAATTTTATTGGACTCCTATTGATAGTGGCAGGTCTGAGTCCAGAGAAGAAACTAGCGACGCTGCAGAGGATAGGGTTCCCAGACAACGAATCCTCAAAAAGAAAGACGAACTTGACAACGATGAGAGAAAGCTACATAACCTGGACCAGGTGGTGAGGACTGAGATTATCAACACTCTTACTAAAGAAGTTATTGAAAAGGTCAGGACGTGCACCACTGCAAAAGAGATGTGGGACAAGTTAGCTCTGCTCTGTGAAGGAACAGAGAAGATTAAAGATAACAAGCTCCAAGCTGTTCAACACTCTTTTGACACATTTAAGATGAAACCAGACGAGACCATTGACCAGCTGGACATGCGTCTCACGAATCTCTTGAACAAGGCTAGTGCCTTAGGTAAGACCTATTCTGAAAAAGAGATTAATAGTAAAATATTACGTTCACTAACAAGCAGGTGGAGAATTAAAGTCACTGTGATCAAGGACAACAAGGATCTCAACACTCTGGATCACCATCTTATGTTGTCTGATCTCAAGGCTTACGAATATGATCTTCAAGAGGAGGATCAAACAGAAGAGGTTTCCTCTTCTGGCCAGAAAGGAGTTGCATTCTCTTCAACTCTCAAATCTGATGCCATGCCAAAGGAGTCTACTGCAGATGACTTGAGCCTCAAGGAGCAGGTAGCACTTCTAACTCATAAATTAGACAAAATGAGTTCAAAATATGGCAGGTACAAAAGGCATTGGAAGGAGTCTACCAGAAACAGGAAGAGTTCTTTCAAGCCTGCAGAGAAGGAGAAGACATCTGGAGACTCAAGGGAGACCAGATTCAGAACTCCAGAGAGGAGGAGAGATGACAACCCTGGCAGCTCTGGGAGATCAGATCATCAGAGGAGGGATAGTAGCCCTGCCAGATCAGACTACAACCAGAGGAGGAGAGAGCCAAGTCCTAGTCCCAGAGGAGACAATGCCTGCTACACATGCAACAAGACTGGTCACTACAGTTATGATTGTCCTCAGCTTACTCCTAGGGAAAGAGAAGAGAAAAGAATCAAGAGAGATAGGAGATATGCAGATAAGAGAGCACTGCTGGCAGAAGCAGAGGAGGAGGATACTAGTTCCAGTTCTTCTTCTTCTGACTTTGGATCAGATGATGATGTGTGTCTCATGGCAGACATCACTGAGGTAAATGAAACTACTCTTGTTTTATCTAATTCCAAATGTACTGAATCCTCTAATTCATCTGGTAACTCCAGAGAGTCTGATATGCAACAAATGCTATCAGATCTCCAAAATTGTGTCCAACTCTGTCAAAAACTTGAGAAAGAGAATGGTAGGCTCAGAGCAGAAGTTCAATCTCTCTCTCATGAGCACAAATCCACCAGAGAACTCATGAAAGATCATTCCAAAGAAGTCTCTGCACTTCAGGATAAGATCACAGAAAGAGATACTCTGGTAGATCAACTCATGAAAGAAAGGAATTCTCAAGAGGATGAGATCACTGAACTCAGAGCCAAATACCAAACTCTTATCAAGGGAAAACAAGTTGTCCACAACATAGAGGAGATACCTATGCCCAGAGAAGCTCCTAAGATACCATCTGTTGTATCTATCATATCAGAGTCTTCTCAGCGCATTTGTGATAAGAGTGGTTTAGGATATTCTGGAATTACCACTAAGACTCACAAGTACTTTTATAACAAAGACAAGTCTGTAAGAGCTGGTAAAGTGGTAGAAATCTGGAATGATAAAGACTTAACTGGTAATGGTTACAAGGTGGTTCACAATCCTGATTGGAAAAGGAATCACTCTGTTAATCACTTAACTAATGGTCCAGAAGAGTTGACTACTCTGGAAGAGAAGATGCTAGAGAATAAGTGTCAAAAAGGGGAACCATTAAAGATTAATGGTTCTGTGAACAATGAGTCCCAAGGAGTAGGAATTACTCAAATTGGAGGACCCCAGAGAAATCCTCAAAGGGAACCTAAACAGATTAGGGGACCTCAAAGGAAACACTAAAAAAGGGGGAATACCAATCAGAGTAATAACTACCAGAGAAGGAACAATGTTCAACAGAACCAGGTACCCCAGAGACAATTTTCTCAGAAAAATCAATTCCAGAATAGGTATACTCAAAGGAACTATAATCACCAGAACAGGTCTAATTATCAGAACCAGAGGAGGTCTTCCAGACCCATCTATAGAAAACCAACTGATCTGGGAAGTTATGACACCAGAGATGGTTCTTCTAGGATGTACCCTTATAACCAGACCTTTAAGACCATGTCTTTGAGGCAGGCCATTCCAAAGGCCAGATTTGAGAAAAGGTACACCAGACCTGTTTATAGGAAAGGTGTCCTTATCAGACCAGTAGCTCAATATGTCATAGTAAGAGGACATGTACTGGTAGATAGATTTGGAAGGAAGATAAGATCTCCTCATCCATCAAGAGATGATCTTTATCTATGGATTCCTACAAAACCTGCAACTAACCAATCAGGACCCAGCACTAGTAGGGGACCTAATTGATCTCTCTGCAGGTAGATAAGAGTCCATTGGAGAAAGGATTTTCAAGCAACCATGTCTGGTACATTGATAGTGGATGTTCCAAGCACATGACATTCCAGAAGGATAATCTCCAAGATTTCAAACCATTAAATGGACCAAGAGTGATGTTTGGTGACAACAACTATGGAGTCACCAGAGGAGTTGGAAAGTTGACCTTCAATGGAGTATCTGTAGATGAAGTCTACTACGTAGAAGGACTCAAGCATAATCTGCTTTCAGTATCCCAATTCTGTGACAAGGGATACTCAGTGAAGTTTTCTAGTGATTCATGCACTGTTTTCTCTTCTGATTATAATGATATCTTGCTAATAGGCTTGAGGAAGGGTAACATTTATCTTGCAGATTTTAGCAGTTGCCTAAGGAATGCTTGCCTGGTTGCTAAAGGATCTGCAGAGAACAGCTGGATTTGGCACAAGAGATTGTGTCATCTTAACTTCAAAACATTGAACAAGATTGCCAGAAAGGGTCTCATTCGAGGTCTTCCAAATGAAGTGTTTAAGAAGGATCAGGTTTGTGGTTCATGCCAGAAGGGTAAACAACCCAAGACTTCCTTTAAGGATGTCCAGAGCACAACCACAACCAGAGTACTTCAACTACTTCACATGGACCTGTTTGGACCTGTTTCTCCTCTTAGTTTCAGTGGAAGGAAGTACACCTTAGTAATAGTAGATGATTTTTCAAGATACACTTGGGTAGTGTTCTTGTTTAAGAAAAATGAAACTATGACTAAGCTGCCAGAGTTCTTCAAGCAGATTCAGAATGAGCAGAACCAGAGCATTGTCAGGATTAGGAGTGACAAAGGAACAGAGTTTTTGAATTCACATATTGCAGATTATTGCAAGGATCATGGGATTTTTCATGAGACATCTGCTGCCAGAACACCTCAACAAAATGGAGTTGCAGAAAGGAGGAATAGGACTCTCAAAGAAGCTGCAAGAACACTTCTGGCAGAGTACAGCACTCCACAGAGATTTTGGGCAGAGGCCATCAATACAGCTTGTTACACTCAGAACAGGTGCCTGATTGCCCAGAGACACAATAAGACCCCATATGAAGTATGGAAAGGTAAAACCCCATCTGTTTCATATTTTCATGTTTTTGGATGTAAGTGTTTCATCCATGACAATGGGAAATCTAAATTAAGAACCTTTGATGCTAAAGTGGCTGATGGAATATTTTTGGGATATTCCAGCACCAGTAAAGCTTTTAGAGTTTTTAATAAGAATTCACTTTGTGTGGAGGAAACACCTCATGTTGTTTTTGATGAATCTACTTTTGAGTACAAGGTGGATCCTAAGTCTTCAGATGAGACCCAGAATCAGACTACACCCAGAGTTATCAAGGTCAATCCACCTATTCTTGATTCAGATTCAGATTCAGATGAGGACCCATCTCCTGGTTCTCTGAAGCAGCAGCCTTCACAAGGAGCAGAACCAGAAGAGGTTGGAACTCCTGTAGGGGGAAGCTCTTCTGCAGGTGGTGATAATCACCAAGGTACTGCAGAAGATGATCACCCAGGCAAGACCACGGGAAGGAGGACCCTGGTTGATCACCCCAATGACCTGATCTTAGGAGATCCAACTAAGGGTGTCCAGACTAGGAGAACTATTAACTTAGCTGCCTTATTCAGTTGCTATGTGTCCTTGATTGAGCCCAAGAACATCAAGGAAGCACTGAAAGATTCAAATTGGATTGTGGCTATGCAGGAGGAATTGAATCAATTCACCAGACAGGATGTTTGGGAGCTGGTAGACAGACCAAGACATCAAAAGGTGATAGGCACTAAGTGGGTTTTCAAAAATAAGAAAGATGAGAATGATGTCATTACTAGGAACAAGGCAAGGCTAGTGGCCCAGGGCTATTCTCAGTCTGAAGGAATAGACTATGATGAGACTTTTGCTCCTGTTGCCAGACTAGAAGCTATCAGATTGTTCTTAGCATATGCTGCTCACATGAAGTTCAAAGTATACCAGATGGATGTGAAATCTGCCTTTCTTAATGGGATTCTCATTGAGGAAGTGTATGTTGAACAACCTCCTGGTTTTGAACAAGGTGACAAGGTGTTTAAGCTTAAGAAAGCTCTTTATGGGCTGAAGCAGGCACCCAGAGCATGGTATGACACTCTATCTCAATTTCTTCTGGACAATGGTTTTACTAAAGGTAAGATTGATAGGACCTTGTTTAGGAAAGAAGAAGGAAAGGACATCCTTCTGGTCCAAATATATGTTGATGACATCATATTTGGATCCCCTAACAAGAAGCTGTGTGAGAAGTTTGGTGAGCTCATGCAGGGACAGTTTGAGATGTCCATGATGGGAGAATTGAATTACTTTTTGGGTTTGCAGGTTAAGCAATCAGAGAAGGGAATTTTTATTAATCAAGCTAAGTACACCAGAAACATGTTAGAGAAATTTGGAATAGGATCTAGCAGAGCAGCCAAGATCCCTATGATGACAAATTTCAACATGGATCCAGATGAATCTGGAGAGTGTGTGGACCAGACTCAGTTCAGAGCACTTATTGGTTCTCTTTTGTATCTGACTGCAAGCAGACCAGATATTACTTTTGATGTAGGAGTTTGTGCCAGATTTCAAGCTAACCCCAAGAAGAGTCACTTGGAAGCAGCTAAGAAAATATTGAAATACCTTAAGGGAACTGTGAATTTAGGATTATGGTATCCTGCAGATGACAATTTAGAATTAAGTGGTTATTCAGATTCAGACTATGGTGGGTGCAGAATAGATAGGAAATCTACAAGTGGTACATGCCAATTTTTAGGGAACAAATTGGTATCCTGGTTTTCCAAGAAGCAGACTTCAGTTGCTACATCAACAACAGAAGCAGAGTACATGGCTGCAGGGAGTTGTTGTTCTCAACTACTTTGGATTAGTCAACAGCTTAGGGACTACCAGATTAGAGCTAAGGATATTCCTATTTTCTGTGATAGTAATAGTGCCATTGCAATCACCCAGAATCCAGTTCTTCATACCAGATGCAAACATGTTGATATAAGGCATCATTTTATCAGAGATCATGTTGAGAAGGGAGATATAAGGATGGAAAAAATTGCAACAGAGAGGCAGAGAGCAGATATTCTAACCAAGCCTTTGGCTGAGACCAGATTCAGAGAGTTAGCTTTTGAGTTAGGATTGTTGGATCCAGAGACAGATTTGATTTAGGGGGAACATCAGAGAAGTATCCTTACTTTATTAATTCTCTTCATAAATTTTCTTTATGCTAACATACCTGCAGATTAGATATATCAGAGAGGGTATACTTCCAGATGAGGTATACACCAGGTGACACTAATCCCAGATGAGGTGCTGAGTCAGAGATATGTCCAAAGTCTTTATTGACCAGGACCAGATAAGTTCCATCAGAGGAGAAGTATCACCAGACTAGTTGTGGTATCATCTGGTTACAATATCAGGTGACAGGTATGTCTTTTCTACTCTGGCCTCTGATCATTGGGATACACTTTTCAAATTAGTAAGTACACTCAAAACCTTTCAACTTCGGAGTGTATTTAAGACTAGGGTATAGGGCCTAGGCAATCATTTCGCTTTTTCTCTTGACTGCCACAAAACCCCTTTATGCCCAGTCCCAATGACTATGCCAACGCACCAGATTAAATCTGTATTACGCCTTTCATCATGGCCATCGGATTTAATCACTGTGCAAAATGTCAATCAATTCTAAAATTGATTTTGTTTCCTAAATTGAATTTGAAACAACACGCGTTCACATTTCATTTAATTTTCAAGCCACGCGTACTACTCTATTTAAATCATTTTTGTTTTCAATCTGTCCTTTCACGTTTCCATACTATTCGAACCCTAATCTCTCTCTACGAAGCATTTTTTTTCTCTCTCTCTCTCTCTCTCACAGTTATGGCACCCAAGTGCAATTTTGATCCAGACTATGTCTGCAAGAAGCTCAAGTCAGAAATGGTGGTGGACTTCTATTCCACTAAGAATCCGGCCGCTTTGGAGATTTTGGAACTTCTCCGACGTTCTGGGCTGGAGGAGTTGATCTCAAAGGTTCCCAAGGATCTGCGTACCTTGGATGGATATGCTGCACAATTTCTTATCCGGATGAAGATCCATGAAGACTATATTTCTTCCAAGATTGATTCAGAGGATCTTGTTTTCTCTAAGGCAGACTTCTGTGGTCTTTTTGGTAACCTTTCTGCGGAAGGTGTGGACCCACTGAAGTACAGAGAAGGAGAGGCGTTGGAATCCTTCAAGATGTTTGCCAGAAATTCATGCCAGAATATTACCAAGGGTTTCTTGGATAAGCATCTTAGGCAGAAGTATAAGGTGCTTTTTGACATTGTGGTGAAGATTCTCATGTGTGAGAGCCATAGCACAGATGCCATCTTCGTTGGCAGGCTCTGTGTTATGAGGGCCATTCTGGATGGTGTTCAATGTAACTGGGCTGAGTTCTTCTGGGGGGGTGCTGAGGAAGAACAAGGTGAAAATACAGAAGGAAGAATGCCCCCAGTTGCCAGGAGAGCAACAATTTGTGTTCAATGCTAATGTTTCATTGGGCACAAAACTCACTCTAATTCTGGATTCGATTCTTCCAGAGAAGAAATGGAGACAATCCTGGTGTAAGGGCTTTCATAAGTCCAAGATTATGTTCTCCAAGGATGGTCCTCTCCATGGCCATCCTGATTCTGATGGTGAGCAAGCCATCCCTGCTCCTCCCCTTCAAGCCATTCCCTCACCTGCTAAGGGGCAGAAGCAGCAGCAGCAGCAGAAGACTCAGAAGAAAGCTGCTGCAGCAACTGGTTCTTCAGCCGTTGCCTTTTCTGGTTCCTCAGAGGAGGACCAGATCCCTCTTCTTGATGTACTGAAGAAGAAGAGTGAGGTTGCCAAGAAGGCAGGAGCTTCAAAAAGGAAGAGGCCAGAGGAGGCCAAGAAGAAATCTGCCAAGATGCCAAGGACTGGCAGAGGAGCTCCCAAGAAAACCCTTCTGGTGGATGAGCCATCAGAAGAGGAAGAGGAAGAAGATGAAGTGCCTCTTGTGAGGAAATCCAAGGCCAAGAGAGCCCTTCTTCAAGATTCAGACTCTGGATCTGATCTTGGAGAGGCCTTGGAGAAGGCCATTGAGGATGCCACCCAGATGATGGAGGATGCTCCAGAGCCTGTTATGCCTGCTGGTGTTGACCCAGCAGAGGTAAACCCTTCCTTTCCCTCTTCCTCCCCCATAAATCTTGTTTCCCCTTCTACCTCTCCCCCAGATAACATTCCCCAAACCCCATCTGCCTCTGGTAACCCCATTCTACCACCAGAGCAGACTATTCCAGATACCCCCGTCTATACTCCTTCTACCATTCCTACACAAACACCTTCTCCCCCAAATTTCCAAACACATATCCCCACTAACCCCTCTCCCCCACCTTCTGTATCAGAGGTACCCTCAACCTCCTCTGGTGCAGAAGTCCCCCCTTCAAACACTTCCACCTACCAAATCCCTCCTACACATTCTGTACCAGATATCCCTTCCTCTTCTGGTGCAGAGCAACCAATCCCCACCACCTCTACTTCACAAAATCCAAACCCTCCCCAAACCCATACAGACCAGGACCCAACCATTTCTATGGCTCTGGGATTCGTTGGCCCTCCCCCCTCCCCAACCTGTTTAACCAGCGATGATAGTGAAGATGAGGAAGCTTCACTTGAGCCTGTTGACTTAGCCCCTTCCTCCTCTGCCTCTGGGCCCAAACCCTTCACTTTCTCATCTGCAGAAATGGGTCCCATTAGGCAGAGTATGAGTGTAAGTGCTCAGCTCTGGCTAAGAGAGCATTTTCCAGTTCTTCTGGAGCACTTACCACTTCTGGCAGAGCTTACTGATGCCAAGGTCTGGAGCAAGGTCAGACTTGAAGATGTGGAGGACCTAGTGCTTTTGCTTGAGGAAATGGGTGCCTCCAACTTCACTGCTTGGGAGATTGAGCTGAAGCAGAAGATGAACATTCAGAACCCAGCAGAGCTGGAGACTCCTGGTGCAGCCAAAGTCTTGATTCGCACCTTGCTCATCCAAAGAGGAGTCATGCTCACTCCAGAGGGCCCCACTTACAAGTTTGGTCCTCACTTTGTCTTCCCTCCAGAGCTTTATTCAGACGAGGAGGACTTTGAGATGTCTCCTGCTGTGCTCCAGAAGATGAAGGCTTTCTTCAACGAGCAGATCATGCAGATAGGGCGCTTTTCCAAAGCAATCCAACATATGGCCCCTGCTATGATTGAGCATCAGATTAAGCATGAGAGGAGAATCTTCATGAAGCAGCTCAAGTCCTCTCTGGCAGAGGTTAAAGCTTCGTTCAAGGCTAATGGCTTGTTTGTCAAGCTAGATGTTATGCATAGCCAGAAGCAGCTCCAGGAGCATGTGATGGAGCAGATGAGGCCAGTTTCTGTACTCAAAGTGGAAATGGCCAGCCAGATGATTCAGACTGCTAGACTGAAGGACTCCCTCCAGGAGATGTTGGAGAAGCAAGAGAGACTTGTTGCAGAGTCTAAGGCTTACCTGGAGGAGGCCAAGCAGCTTCGTGATCTTCACTCTTCCTCCAACACTGCCTTGCCTGATCTCATAAGGCAGGTAGTGGAGCCCCTCCTTGATGAAGTTAAAAAGGGGGAAGAGAAGGCCAGAACTGATCTGGCGAAGACCACAAATGAGACTCTGTTTAGCCATGGAGCTCGTCTGGACCTGCTGGAGAACACTTTGGCCCAGGCTGAGTTGCAGAAGAAGAAGAAAGAAGAGTTGAAATCTCTATCTATGGCTAGACAGCTTGCTGCAGAAGAAGAGTCATCTGAAGCTGAGCAGGATCCTTCTACCATTCCTGGTCCTGCTAAGAGGAAGATTAGAAAAGTAAAGAAGAGTTTCCTTGAATCTGTTGTCGAAGAAGCAGAGAAGAGATACAAGGAAGAGACTCCAGAGGAGAGGCAAGCCAGAATCAGGAAGAACATAGATAAAGAGCAGAGGCTCAGATATGTTAGGAGACAGAACAAGAAGGCCAGAGAAGCTGGTATTCCTTCTGGTGCAGGTGGCTCAGGACAGAAGAGGAAAGCTCCTGTGGAGGTTATGAACATCTTGCCACTAAGGACAGAAGGGTCTTTTGACTCTACTGTGCCTTATCCTCTGATTGAGAGATGGAGAGAAGCCAAGACCCTCTGGTTCATTCAGCATTATATCCAGAGGCCAGCACCAGAAGATGATGAGCTAATCAACAGAACCTTCCATTCTTGGATGCAAGCCTATGATGCAGACTTGTACAAGCAGCTGATGGATTCAACCATTGAGTTCAACCTGGAAGTGATTGCTCCTGAATTTACTTACCTTAACACTCCCATGATTGGGAACCAGGTGGATTGGGCAGAACTGAAGAAGCTTTACAAGACCAAGGTGTTGGTGAATTTCACCCCAACATCTTCTGCAGAGTTGAAGGCCGTCCAGGATAGGTTCCTTGACTGGTTTCTTGTCCCTAAAGAGAACAGAAGATATGCCTAGAATAGGACAATGAACTTCAATGTAATCTGTAATTATTTTGTCCTCTGATTATTAATGAAAAATACATATCTTCTCTGTTCTAAAGACAACTCCTTGTTGTCTTATTACTTGCCTGATGAGATCTATTCTAAGGTCTCATCCCTTTATTGTTTTCTTACTTAAGTTTTACTTTTGATCAGTTCTGGTAGTGTTTTAACTCCATCAAAAAGGGGGAAATTGTTAGGATAAAAATTTGTTAGTTTTGATGAGTTAAAACAAACTAGAAGATGTAATAGGACCATCTGGACCTGTTAGCCAGATGATGATCTAGATTAGGACTTAGTCTAGGGGGAACTGCCAGACCAGAAGACCTCACCAGAAGAGTCACCAGAAGACCCCACCAGAGGACTTCACCAGAGGACTCCACCAGAGGACTTCAGCAGAAGAGATCAAGACCAGAGGCAGAGGACCTTCCCCAGACCAGACGAGTCTGGTGGAACAAAAGATGCTCAGTTTGATCCCCTTATTCTACTGAGTATTCTGGTTGTTCACCAGATAAGGACCAGAAGACACCGAGGATGCCTGGTGTCTGGTCCTGCCTTCTCTGGAGAGAATCAGAGTTAGGCAATTGGAAGCATTGACCGTTGGTGATTCAAATCAAGTCAAACAAGATTGGATTGAGAAGATATGAAGACAATCAATCAAGATCTCACCAACCCAATCAATCAATTAGGGAATTGATTGATTGAAGCTTCCATATATAGAGGATCTGATTGGATTAGCCTCCCTACGGCTATGTCCCTAATCCCCTCTATATATACTTGAGTGCAGATCAAGAAAAAGCTCTAGAATCATTCACGTGCATATAGCCACACTAAGCCTTTGATCACTACGCATATTGCACTCACATTTTGTTCTTAATTACTTATCTACTCGTAAGGAGTTTATACACTCAACCTGTTCATCTTGTTAGACAAGGTTGGAGTGAGTCTATCTTTAGATCGAAGTTAGATCTAAAGAGTTTGTAAGAAGGTGCTGGTACTTCAGAAATTCCAGTGAGTAAGTTTGTGAGTTGGTTGTTAGTGAGACCCCTTGGTGATAAGGGAGAGTGGACGTAGGATATTTATCCGAACCACTATATATCTTGTGTCTTTTATCGCTTTATTTTAAATACTGTTTATTGATCTCTTATAAAAGATTTTGGAAAGACATTATTACATAAGCTTCCGCAATTAATCTATCGAGTGGGACCAACAAACACTATTCCAAGTTCCTAAGCCTTTTAATCCCAATTTGAGTGGAGAATAGGAAATGTTGGTCCCACTAGTTAGATTAATTGCGGAAGCTTAAGTTAAATGTCTTAACAAATTCTTTTTACAAAAGCACAAAACCAATAAGAGAATAGGTAAATGAAAGCAATAAAGAACACAAGATATATAGTGGTTCGGATTTGAATATCCTACGTCCACTCTCCCTTTTATCCAAGGGGTCTCACTAACAACCAACTCACTTACTTACTTCACTGGAATTGGGAAGTACCAGTTCCTTCTTACAACCTCTTTAGATTTAACTTCAATCTAAAGATCAACAGCCTTCAACCTTATCTGGTAGATGAACAGGTTGAGGTTTCAACAACTCCTTAAGAGTAGATGTATATTATGAACAATAAGAGTGCCTAGAATGATTATCAAAAGCTTAGATGGACTTATGCGCTTATGGTGTCTCTCTAGAGCTTTTTCTTGAACTGCACTCTTGTATTTATAGAGGGGATTAGGGCTAGCCGTTGGAGAGCTAATCCAATCAGATCCTCTATTTAAGGAAGCCTCAATCAATCAATTCCCTAATTGATTGATTGGGTTGGTGGGATCCTTGGATTGATTATCTTCAAAACTTTCCAATCCTGATCTTGTTGACTTGATTTGAATCACCAACGGTCAATAGCTTCCTCTGCCTAACTCTGATTCTCTCCAGAGAAGGCAAGACCAGACACCAGGCAACCTCGGTGTCTTCTGGTCCTAATCTGGTGAACAACCAGAATACTCAGTAGAAACATGAGATCAAACTGAGCATCTTTTGTTCCACCAGTCTCGTCTGGTCCGGACTCGTCTGGTCTGTGGAAGGTCCTTTGCCTCTGGTCAGATCTCATCTGGTGAAGTCTTCTGGTGGAGTCCCCTGGTGAAGTCCTCTGGTGGGGTCTTCTGGTGACTCTTCTGGTGAAGTCTTCTGGTCTGGCAGTTCCCCCTAGACTAAGTCCTAATCTAGATCATCATCTGGCTAATAGGTCCAGATGGTCCTATTACATCTTCTGGTTTGTTTTAACTCATCAAAACTATACAATAATTTTCCTAACAGGAAAAGTGTGAATGTGAAGGGATTGAGTTGAGTTGAGAAAGGAAAATGTGATTGCTTGAGTGATTATGAGAAGAAGGTGTGATGAAGTTTGAGTTGTGGGAAAGAACAAAAAGTTGAGAATGAGCAAAAGAAAAAAAAATTGAGCTCATGTGTTTGTGAAAGAGAAAAAAAAAATTGATTGAAAAAAGAAAAGTGAAAAGAGTGAGAAAGAAAAAAAATTGAAGTGTCGAGAATTGGAATGGAAAGTGTGTAGAGTGAAATTGTTTGAAGTATTCTGTTCCTAATCTTGAAGTACCGAAGTTTGATTTTCTATTCTCCATTCACTTGAGTCACTTACCATATTGTTATCCCACTTGTCCAAAGAGCCTACATTACAACCTTGAGAAAAATCCTTTTTGATTCGGCATTGATTTCTAGAGTATGGTCGGAGTTGAGAGTGCTTACAAGCCTATGGCTGCCAATATGTGTGATTGATTGTTTGAGTGAGTCCCTTTATCATTGATATACACTTGTGAGGGAGTGAAACACATCGTTGAGTGTACATCCATGTTTGATCTGGGTGTTTCTTGTTGTTGTTGCATGAGTGTGATGAAGGGAGGTGAGTGAGTATACTTGTGATTGATCTTTGAAGCTCGAGTTCATTTGCTTGCATGATTTGATTCGTTGACTCATTCCTAACAATTTTACTTGACTTATTATTTCGTTGCTTGAGGACAAGCAACATGGTAAGTTTGGGGGGGTTGATTAGGCGTGGAATTGTCATGATTCGTCAATAGAAATGCCCTTGTTTTGATTGATTTATATGAGTATTTAGATTCATTTGAGTATCATTTTTATAAACTAATGGATTTGTCTCTTTGATGCTCATAGATGGATAGAGGGCGAAAAAAGAAGTTCGTAGGACTTTGAATTGACTCAAACGGATGCCTGGATGAGAAGATATCGAAGAAATACGAAAAGTATTAGTTCGGGGGAGCAAAAGTATCATTGGAGTGCACAAGCAAGGAGTACTCGTGCAGGGGTGCACGAGCGGTCGAGTAAAGCACTCGAGTAGGCGGAACTCGTGCGCTAGTGCACGAGCAGACGTGGGTCGTGCACTAGTGCACGAGCGATGGAGGTCGAGCACTTTTTGCTCTCTGGAAGAATTGTAGCGCACGACGGGGGTGAACTCGTGCACTAGTACACGAGCAGTGCACGAACGTACGTGATTTTTGGCCCATTAACTCCCAATTCGACCCGTTGCCTATTTATACCTCTTCCGAACATATTTTTAGAGATTACTCGACAATACATCAGACACACCACTTACCACTTGATACCTTATTACTTTTAGAGTTAGTTTTTGGAGAAGAAGAGACGAGCAAGCTTTACTTTACGTTTAATCGAGGTTTTAGTACGAATTCTTAGTTTATTTTTGTTTCTTAGTTCCTTTTCATTAGTTCGATTACGTTAAACACTTTAAACTTCATTTTTATTAATTAAATTTCAGTTCTTTGCAAGTATTTCTTTAAACCCTAGTTTATGTTTGATCTTTTATTTGTTTTAATCATTATGTTTATGTTCGTCACTTCTTCTATTGCTTTTATTATTGTCAAAGCCATGTCAAGCTAAAACCCTTGCATGCTTAGGTTAGGATGAACTCGTAGAAGTAGCATGTGGGTACGTAATTAGGGTAATTCGTGACGTTAGTTTTAATTCACTTAATTAATGAATTCTTAAAATTAATCTTAACTTTCCTTTGAACTTCGTACAAAAAGTGTTAGAGAGAGGACGACCGTATCACTCTTTAACAACAAGTAGACTTAATGAGAGGGTTTAGAAAGGGTTAATTAATCTACCGGTTTACCTAAGGAGGACGACCGCATCACCTTAGTTTAAATTAGGGTCTCATTAATTAAGCACGATCTATTAACTCGTTAGTGGATTAGTGAAGTCGATTGCTAGGATAAAGTATTCGGGTATGAAGTCTTGAGCTTTCATCTTACAATCTTTAACTTAAGTTATTTCTTGCGTGTCACGGTTACCTTGATTATGTACTTGCTCCGTTAGTATACGTAGGGATTCCTATCCTGAGCATCACCATCCCTTACTTGAATACAAACCTTAGTTTATTCGTTTCTTTCGTTCTCTAGTTTATTTTAGTTTAAAATGAATTCTTTCAAAAATCCAAAAACATACATTCATATTAACTATGACGCGTAGATCTTCAGGGATCTATTTGCATACATACCTTCCATTGGGTTCGATAATACTTGGTCGCTATACTTACTCATACTACAGTGAACTCATACTCTTGTGGGGAAACTACTAGTAGAAAGCTAGTATATTTGATTCAAGTCAGAGCTATCCTTCAGAAGATGGAGGAAGGTAGCAAGAGATTGTCCTCTTTCGAGTATGATGTTAAAGAGTTGCATAAGAAAGGTGATCAGCGTGATCAAGAACTCCGGAAGAGAGACATAGAGCTGAATCGAATTCAGCAAGAGAATAATAGGCAGTTCACTTCGATAGAGTTTCAGATGAGCCAGATCGTAAAATTATTGGGTAGAGAGCCGGGTAAGTATCCTTATATGCCGGAGGGAAACCCGAAAGAGCATTGCAAGGCGATCCAGCTTAGAAGTGGGACCAACTATAAGGGTCCTCAGATGCCTGCTGATTCTGAGACGCCCAAAGGAGATATTGAGATTGAGGAGATGGGAGTTGAGAAAGGGGTTGAGGGTGAAGACACTAAGAAGAGTAAAGATATGGATGAGAGCAAAGAGCCTGAAGAGGAAGGCATTGAGAAGATTGAGAGAGTTCTTAAGTGGAAGAAGGCAAAGGAAGCAAGAGAGAAAGTGAAAGAGATCGAGCGTGATGAATGGGGGTACCCAAATCGGTGATACCCGTCCCGTATCCACAGCGCTTCATGAAAAAGAAGCTTGATGAGAAATTCTCTAAATTCCTTGTATTTTTACGAAATTGCATATTAACATTTCTTTTTATGATGCTTTGGAACAGATGCCGAATTATGCTAAGTTCCTGAAGGACTTGATCGCGAAGAGAAGAAGAGTTGATGAGCCCAAGTTGGTGCAGCTGAACCATGAGGTGAGTGCATTAGTGCACAAGGCGCTTCCCCCGAAGTTGAAGGATCCCGGGAGTTTCACGATCTTATGTGATATCGGGAATGGAGTTAAGAAGGGAGCATTGTGCGATCTTGGAGCAAGCATTAATTTGATGCCGTTGTCGCTTTTCAAGAAGTTGGAGGGTGGAGAACTTCAACTGACAATGATGACGCTCCAACTTGCTGACCGATCTATTACTCGACCTCAAGGTGTAGTTGAAGACGTCCTCGTGAAGGTTGGGGATCACATATTTCCAGCCGATTTTGTAGTGCTTGACATGGAGGAAGATGAGCACGTTCCATTGATCTTGCAAAGACCGTTCTTAGCAATGGACGAGATGGTGCTAGATGTGGCAAATGGGAAGATCACATTGAAAGTTGACGATCAAGAGATAAAGATTTCCCTATATGAGGCCATGAAGTACCCGAAGAAGGAGGAAAGTTGTTATTGCATGGATGCAATTGATCCTCATGTTGAAGACACACCTCCTATCTCTAATCTTTCTCATATTCATGATTTCGTTAGTCCTTCACTTGATAATTTAACCTATGAGCATTATGATCTTGATGGTTTTGATAGGGATAAAGGGAAGAAGTTGAAGGATGAAGAAGTGAAAAGTGAGGATGTGGTCCAGTTGGAGGGGAAAGGAGGAGTTAAAAAGAGAAAGTCCAAGCGCAAGAAACTGCTTAGTAAGACTCCTCCAGATAAAGGTGAGAAGAAGTTGAGACCCCCACCACTTGGGGATGAGAAGGAAGCAAAGGAGCTCATGATGGAGGGGCATCAAGGAAATAAATGCAAGCACCACTCTTATGAGAGTAAGAGAGGTAATTTTGAGTATCATGTCCCATAAGCTCCTTTGAGCTCGGTCTGGCATTAGGACCTTAAAAATAGCGTTGAATGGGAGGTAACCCATTTTTATTTGTTTTTAATTGTTTTTATGTAATTAGGGTGTAATTGAATCGTAAGTTTTAACCTCGTACTTGAGAGTTTTATTTTGTAAGCTTGTCTCGAGAGAGTAGAGGAATCATGGAGTTATCCAAAAGGGAGGAACTCAAGCAAGGGAGTATGCTGTGTTGTTAAGAGAAACTTAATTGTTTGGATGAGGTAACCCACAACCCCAAACTTAGACCTCTTCACAAGGTCAAAGTTTGAGGGGTGGAGTTTTTATATATTTTATTGTTACATTGCACAGACGCACACGTCTCTTTGAGTTGAGTTTGGTTATTTGAGTCTTGAGATGCTCCTTGAGCTGATAATGTTTTGAGATGCTACTACATATTTCATGCCTATCAATCATCTTATGCTTGTTGATTGCTATCTCTGAGTATGATTTGATGAGTAGGGTGAATTGTGAAGTTGAGTTAGGAGTTTTGTTGTGTGAGTGTTTGAGTGGAGTTGATTTGAGAAAGAACTAGTATGCTTGTGAATTTTCCTTTTGAGTACTTGTGTGATGAGAGTGAGAATTCACTAGGACTAGCATGGATGTGGAAGCCGTAAGATTTTAGCCTTTTGAGATTCTGATGCATAAAATAATCTCTTTGTTTGTGAGTGGATCGTCACCTTAGAGGATGCTAGAACTTGTGTGTGCTCTTGCTTCTTGATTGTGTCTAGTATGATATGCCGAATGTGATCTTAGGCCATCTTTGATTTGAATGAGTCACTTAGCCTAAATTTTCCTTACCATTGATATTTGTCCCTTGTTAGCCCCTTTGAGCCTAAAGCCGATTTCATTTGCTAACACATTTAAACACTATTCCAAGTTCCAAAGCCTTTTTGTCCCAATTTGAGTGGAGAATAGGGAAAGTGTGAATGTGAAGGGATTGAGTTGAGTTGAAAGAGGAAAATGTGATTGCTTGAGTGATTATGAGAAGAAGGTGTGATGAAAAAAAGTTGTGGGAAAAAGAAAAAAAATTGAGAATGAGCAAAAGAAAAAAAAATGAGCAAAAGAAAAAAAAAAGAGCTCATGTGTTATGAAAAAAAAAAGTGAAAAGAGTGAGAAAGGAAGAAAAGAAAAATTGAAGTGTTGAGAGTATTGGAATTGAAAGTGTGTTGATTGAAATTGTTTGGAGTATTCTGTTCCTAATCTCGAAGTACCGAAGTTTGATTTTCTATTATCCATTCACTTAAGTCACTTACCCATATTGTTACCCCACCTGTCCAAAGAGCCTACATTACAACCTTGAGAAAAGTCCTTTTTGATTCGGCATTGATTTCTAGAGTATGGTCGGAGTTGAGAGTGCTTACAAGCCTATGGCTGCCGATATGTGTGATTGATTGTTTGAGTGAGTCCCTTTATCATTGATATACACTTGTGAGGGAGTGAAACACACCGTTGAGTGCACATCCATGTTTGATCTTAGTGTTTCTTGTTGTTGTTGCATGAGTATGATGAAGGAAGGTGAGTGAGTAAACTTGTGATTGATCTTTGAAGCTCGAGTTCATTTGCTTGCATGATTTGATTCGTTGACTCATTCCTAACAATTTCACTTGACTTATTATTTTGTTGCTTGAGGACAAGCAACATGGTAAATTTGGGGGGGGGGGGTTGATTAGGCGTGAAATTGTCATGATTCGTCACTCGAAATGCCCTTGTTTTGATTGATTTATATGAGTATTTAGAGTCATTTGAGTATCATTTTCATAAACTAATGAATTTGTCTCTTTGATGCTCATAGATGGATAGAGGGCGAAAAGAGGAGTTCGTAGGATTTTGAATCGACTCAAACGGATGCCCGGATGAGAAGATATCGAAGAAATACGAAAAGTATTAGTTCGAGGGACCAAAAGTATCATTGGAGTGCACAAGCAAGGAGCACTCGTGCACATAGTGCACGAGCAGTCGTGTATAGTGCTCGAGAAGGTGCAACTCGTGCACATAGTGCACGAACACTCGTGCAGGGTGCACGAGCAAAGGAGGTCGAGCACTTTTAGCTCTCTGGAAGAATTGGAGTGCACGACGGGGGTGAGCTCGTGCACAAGTGCACGAGCAGTGCACGAGCGTACGTGATTTTTGGCCCATTAACTCCCGATTCGACCTGTTGCCTATTTATACCCCGTAGGAGCACGTTTTTACTACACCACAACTTACCACTTGATACCTTATTACTTTTAGAGTTAGTTTTTGGAGAAGAAGAGATGAGCAAGCTTTACTTTACGTTTAATCGAGGTTTTAATATGAATTCTTAGTTTCTTTTCGTTTTGTAGTTTCTTTTCATTAGTTCGATTACGTTAAACACTTTAAACTTAGTTTTTTTTTATTAATTAAATTTCAGTTCTTTGCAAGTATTTCTTTAAACCCTAGCTTATGTTTGATCTTTTATTCGTTCAACTCATTATGTTTATGTTCGTCACTTCTTCTATTGCTTTTATTATCGTCAAAGCCATGTCCGGCTAAAACCCTTGCATGCTTAGGTTAGGATGAACTCGTAGAAGTAGGATGTGGGTACGTAATTAGGGCAATCCGTGATGTTAGTTTTAATTCTCTTAATTAATGAATTCTTAAAATTAATCTTAACTTTCCTTTGAACTTCGTACAAAAAGTGTTAGAGAGAGGACGACCATATCACTCAATAACAACGAGTAGACTTAACTAGAAGGTTTAGAAGAGGTTAATTAATCTACCGGTTTAGCTAAGGAGAACGGCCGTATCACCATTAGTTAAATTAGGGTCTCTTTAATTAAGCACAATCTATTAATTTGTTAGCGGATTAGTGAAGTCGATTGATAGGATAAAGTATTAGGGTTTGAAATCTTGAGCTTTCATCTTACAATCTTTTACTTAGGTTATTTCTTGTTTGTCACAGTTATCTTGATTATGTACCTGCTCCGTTAGTACACGTAGGAATTCATATCCTAAGCATCACCATCACTTATTTGAATACAAACCTTTTTAATTCTTTTCTTTAGTTTAGTTAGTTTACTCTAGTTTAGAGTTTATTCTTCAAAAAATCCAAAAAAAATACATTCATATTAACTACGACGCGTAGATCTTCAGGGATCTGTTCGCATACACTCCATCCCTTGGGTTCGATAATACTTGGTCGCTATACTTGCCCATACTACAGTGAACCCGTACTCTTGCGTGGAATCTACTAGTAAAAAACTAGTATTTTCGATTTAAGTCAATGAGCCATCAGAGGAAGAGAAATCAGAGGAGGAGGTCCCTCTGGTTAAGAAGTCCAAGGCAAAGAGGGTCATTCTGCAGGCCATAGAGGAGGCTTCTCACCTGATGGAGGAAGCCACAACACCAGAACAGGTAATCCCACCTATCCCTTCATCTAATCCCATTAACCTTATTACCCCCACTACATCTCCCCCAGATTCACATACACAAATCCCCTTCCCTGCTCCTGGTGCCCCCATTGCTTCACCAGAGCAGACCCTGCCTGATACCCCATATACACTCCCTTCACCATTCCCACTGAGACACCTTCTCCCCTTACTTCACATATCCCTCTCCCCCAGCTACTGTACCAGAGGTGCCTTCCACCTCCTCTGGTGCAGAACAACCCCTTCCCCCCATCTCTACCTCACAAATTCCTTCCCTTCCCCAATCTCATACAGAACAGAACCCCTCTATCCCTATGGCAGTGGGATTTCCTGCCCCTCCCCATTCTCCCACTTGCCTGTCCAGCGATGATAGTGAAGATGGGATGCTTCACTGGAGACGGAGAACTTAGCACCATCCTCCTCTGCCTCCGGGCCCAAACCTGTTAGGATAAATGTTGTATAGTTTTGATGAGTTAAAAACAAACCAGAAAATGTAATAGGACCATCTGGACCTGTTAGTCAGATGATGAACTAGATTAGGACTTAGTTTAGGGGGAACTGCCAGACAAGAAGACCTCACCAGAAGAGTCACCAGAAGACCCACCAGAGGACTTCACCATAGGACTCCGCCAGAGGACTTCACTAGATGAGACTGACCAGAGGCAGAGAACCTTTCCCCAGACCAGACGAGTCTGGTGAAATAAAAGATGCTCAGAATCATCTCCTGACTCTGATGAGCATTCTGTTTCTTAACCAGATCAGGACCAAAAGACATCAAGGTTGCCTGGTGTTTGGTCTTGCCTTCTCTGGAGAGAATCAGAGTTAGGCATAGGAAGCACTTGACCGTTGGTGATTCAAATCAAGTCAACAAGATCAGGATTGGAAAGTTTTGAAGTCAATCAATCCAAGGATCTCACCAACCCAATCAATCAAAAAGGGAATTGATTGATTGAAGCTTCCTTAAATAGAGGATCTGATTGTATTAGCTCTCCTACGGCTATGTCCTAATCACCTCTATAAATACAAGAGTGCAGACTCAAGAAAAGCTCTAGAATCCTACGCGCAATAAGTCATATTCCAAGCTCTTGATTATCAAGCATATATCACTCTTATTCTGCTCATACATTCATATTTATTCTTAAGGAGTTGTTGGATCTCAACCTGTTCATCTATAAGAGAAGGTTGAAGGCTTTAGATCAAGTTAGATCTAAAGGGTTTGTAAGAAGGAACTGATACTTCACAATTCTAGTAAGAAAGTTGGTTGTTGGTTGATTAGTAAGACCCCTTTGATCAAGGGAGAGTGGACGTAGGATATTCAAATCCGAACCACTATACATCCGGTCTTATTTACTGTTTTCTGTATTTACTTTCTTGTTTATTTATTGTGCTCTTGTGAAAAGAACTTTGCTAAAGACATTTCCTTTAAAGCTTCCGCAATTTATCAATCTAGTGGGACCAACAAGTGGTATCAGAGCAGTGTGTCCAAAGACCACTGCTTTGTAAAGCTTTTTGGTGGTCACCGGGCAGATCCATTGCTCTTTATTGTGTTTTGGTTAAATTTTTTTTTAATCTCTCTAGTAAAAATGTCTTCAAAATCTTCTTACAAGAGCCGTAAGTTACCAGAATTCTCTTTCGAGGATTACAGCCACTGGAGCTTCATGATGAGTAATCATCTTGGAGCTATTCATTACCGCATGTTAGATGTGGTAGAGAGTGGCCCAATTAAATTTTACTGGACTCCTATTGATAGTGGCAGGTCAGAGTCCAGAGAAGAAACAAGTGAAACTGTCCAGAAAGCTGCTGAGGACAGAGTTCCCAGACAGAGAATCCTCAAGAAGAAAGATGAGCTTGACAATGATGAAAGGAAACTCTATAATTTGGACCAGGTGGCAAGGACTGAAATCATCAACACACTCACTAAGGAGGTGATTGACAAAGTCAGAACCTGTGCCACTGCCAAGGAGATGTGGGATAAACTTGTCTTGCTCTGTAAAGGAACATAGAAGATCAAGGATAACAAACTCCAAGTTGTTCAACACTCGTTTGACACCTTCAAAATGAAACCAGACGAGACCATTGACCAGCTGGATATGCGTCTCACAAATCTCCTCAACAAGGCTAGTGCCTTAGGTAAGGCCTACTCTGAAAAGGAAATAAATAGTAAAATATTGTGTTCACTAACCAACAGGTGGAGAATCAAAGTGACTGTGATTAAAGATAGCAAGGATCTCAACACTCTGGATCATCATCTTCTGTTATCTGATCTTAAAGCCTACGAATATGATCTTCAAGAGGAGGATTAAACAGAAGAGGTTTCCTCTTCTGGGCAGAAAGGAGTTGCCTTCTCCTCTACCATCAAGACAGATGACAAACCTAAGGAATCTCCTGCAGATGACTTGAGTCTCAAGGAACAGGTAGCACTCCTAACCCGTAAACTTGATAAAATGAGTTCAAAATATGGCAGGTACAAAAAGCACTGGAAGGAATCTACCAGAGACAGGAAGAGTTCCTTCAAAGCTGCAGATAAAGAGAGAAAATCTGGAGACTCAAGGGAGACCAGATTCAGAACTCCAGAGAGGAGAAGAGATAGCAGCTCTGGGAGATCAGATTACCAGAGGAGGGATGGCAGTTCTAGCAAATTTGACTACCAAAGAAGAGATAGTAGTCCAGCCAGAACAAAGTACAACCAGAGGAGGAGAGATCCAAGTCCCAGTCCCAGAGGAGATAACACTTGTTACACCTGCAACAAGCCTGGTCACTACAGCTATGATTGTCCTCAATTGACTCCTAGAGAAAGAGAAGAGAAAAGACTCAAGAGAGATAGGAGATATGCTAACAAGAGAGCACTACTGGCAGAAGCAGAGGAGGAAGATACTAGTTCCAGTTCTTCTTCTTCTTCTGATTTCGGATCAGATGATGATGTATGTCTTATGGTAAACATCACTGAGGTAAATGAAACTACCATATGCTTATCTAATTCCAAATATACTGAATCATCTCATTCATCTGGTAACTCCAGAGAGTCTGATATGCAACAAATGCTATCAGATCTCCAAAATTGTGTTCAACTATGTCAAAAACTTGAGAAGGAAAATGGTAGGCTCAGAGCTGAAGTTCAATCCCTCTCTCATGAGCAAAAATCCACCAGAGAACTCATGAAAGATCATTCCAAATAAGTCTCTGAACTTCAGGATAAGATCATAGAAAGAGATACTCTGGTAGATCAACTCATGAAAGAAAAGAACTCTCAGGAAGATGAGTTCAATGAACTTAGAGCCAAGTACCAGACTCTTATCAAGGGAAAACAAGTTGAGCAAACCATAGAAGAGATACCCATGCCCAGAGAAGCTCCCAAGATACCATCTGTTGTATCTATTATATCCGAGTCTTCTCAGCGCATTAATGATAAAAGTAGTTTAGGATATTCTGGAATTACTACCAAAACTCATAAACACCTTTACAATAAAGATAAGTCTATAAGATCTGGTAAATTGGTAGAAATCTGGGATGAAAAAGACTCAACTGGTAATGGTTACAAAGTGGTTCACAATCTTGATTGGAAAATGAACCACTCAGTTAATCACATAGAATATGGTCCAGAAGAGTTGACTGTCCTGGAAGAGAGAATCTTTGAGAATAAACGTCAACAAGGGGAACTATTGAAGGATGATGGATCTGTTAACAATAAATCTCAAAGAGTAGAACTTACTCAGATTGGAGGACCCCAGAGGAATCCTCAAAGGGAACCTAACCAAATTAGGGGACCTTAAAAGAGACACTCAAGAAGGGGGAATCCCAATCAGAATAGGAACTACCAGAGATGGAATAATGTTCAACAGAACCAGGTACCCCAGAGACGGTTTTCTCAGAGGAATCAATTCCAGAACAGATACACTAAAAGGAACTATAACCACCAGAAAAGGTCTAACTTTCAGAACCAAAGGAGGTCTTCCAGACCCATCTATAGAAAACCAACTGATCTGGGTAGTTATGACACCAGAGATGGTTCTTCTAGGATGTACCCTTACAACCAGACCTTTAAGACCATGTCTTTAAGGCAGGCAATTCCAAAAGCCAGATTTGAGAAAAGATACACCAGACCTGTCTATAGGAAAGGTGTTCTGATCAGACCAGTAGCTCAATATGTCATTGTAAGAGGACATGTGCTGGTAGATAGATTTGGAAGGAAGATAAGATCTCCTCATCCAGCAAGGGATGATCTTTATCTTTGGATTCCTACAAAACCTGCAACTAACCAATCAGGACCCAGCTCTAGTAGGGGACCTAATTGATTTCTCTGCAGGATAATAAGAGCCCATTGGAGAAAGGACTCTCAAGCAAACATGTGTGGTACATTGATAGTGGATGTTCCAAGCACATGACATTCCAGAAAGATCATCTCCAGGACTTCAAGCCAATGAGTGGGCCAAGGGTGATGTTTGGTGACAACAACTATGGAGTCACCAGAGGCGTTGGGAAGTTGACTTTTAATGGAGTATTTGTAGATGAAGTCTACTACGTTGAAGAACTCAAGTATAATCTGCTTTCAGTATCCCAATTTTGTGACAGGGGATACTCAGTGAAGTTCTCTAGTGATTCATGCACTGTCTTTCCTTCTGATTATAATGACATTTTGCTTATAGGCTTGAGGAAGGGTAACATTTATCTTGCAGATTTTAGCAGTTGCCCAAGAAATGCTTGCTTGGTTGCTAAAGGATCTGCAGAAGATAGCTGGTTATGGCACAAGAGATTGAGCCACCTTAACTTCAAAACACTGAATAAGATTGCCAGAAAAGGTCTTATTCGAGGTCTTCCTAATGAAGTGTTCAAGAAGGATCAGGTTTGTGGTTCATGCCAGAAGGGTAAGCAACCCAAGACCTCCTTTAAGGATGTCCAGAGCACAACCACAACCAGAGTACTTCAACTACTTCACATGGACCTGTTTGGACCTGTTTCTCCTCTTAGTTTCAGTGGAAGGAAGTACACCTTGGTGATAGTAGATGACTTTTCAAGATACACTTAGGTAGTGTTCTTGTTTAAGAAAAATGAAACTATCACTAAGCTGCCAGAATTCTTCAAGCAGATTCAAAATGAGCAGAACCAGAGCATAGTCAGGATCAGAAGTGACAAAGTGACAGAGTTTTTGAATTCACACATCGCAGAGTATTGCAAAGAAGATGGGATTTTTCATGAGACATCTGCTGCCAGAAAACCCCAACAAAATGGAGTAGCAGAAAGGAGGAATAGAACCCTTAAGGAAGCTGCAAGGACTCTTCTAGCAGAATACAACACATCACAAAGGTTTTGGGCAGAAGCCATCAATACAGCCTGTTACACCCAGAACAGATGCCTAATTGCCCAGAGACATAGCAGGACTCCATATGAGGTATGGAAAGGTAAAACCCCATCTGTTTCATATTTTCATGTTTTTGGATGTAAGTGTTTCATCCATGACAATGGGAAATCTAAATTAAAAACCTTTGATGCTAAAGTGGCAGATGGAATATTTTTAGGATATTCCAGCACCAGTAAAGCTTTTAGAGTTTTTAATAAGAATTCACTTTGTGTGGAGGAAACACCTCATGTTGTTTTTTTATGAATCTGCTTTTGAGTGCAATGTGGACTCTAAGTCTTCTGATGAGACACAGAATCAGACTACTCCCAGAGTAATCAAGGTCAATCCACCTATTCTTGATTCAGACTCAGATTCAGATATTGATCCTTCTTCTGGTTCTCTGAAGAAGAAGTCTTCACAAGGTGCAGAAACAGAGGAGGTTGGAACTCCTGTAGGGGGAAGCTCTTCTGCAGGAGGTGATATTCATCAAGGTACTGCAGAGAATGATCAATCAGGTAAGACCACGGGAAGGAGGACCCTGGTTGATCACCCCAATGACCTGATAATTGGAGATCCAACTAAGGGTGCCCAGACTAGGAGAACTCTTAACTTAGCTGCCTTATTCAGTTGCTATGTATCCTTGATTGAGCCCAAGAACATCAAGGAAGCACTGAAAGATTCAAATTGGATTGTTGCTATGCAAGATGAGTTGAATCAATTCACCAGACAGGATGTTTGGGAGCTGGTAGACAGACCAAGACATCAAAAGGTGATAGGCACTAAGTGGGTTTTCAAGAATAAGAAAGATGAGAATGATGTCATAACAAGGAACAAGGCAAGGCTAGTGGCTCAGGGCTATTCTCAGTCTGAAGGAATAGACTATGATGAGACATTTGCTCCTGTTGCCAGACTAGAAGCCATTAGATTGTTCTTAGCATATGCTGCTCAGATGAAGTTCAAAGTATACCAGATGGATGTGAAATCTGTCTTTCTTAATGGGATTCTCATTGAGGAAGTGTATGTGGAACAACCTCCTGGTTTTGAACAAGGTGACAAAGTGTTTAAGCTTAAGAAAGCTCTTTATGGGCTGAAGCAGGCACCCAGAGCATGGTATGACACTCTATCTCAGTTTCTTCTGGACAATGGTTTTACTAAGGGTAAAATTGATAGGACCTTATTTAGAAAAGAAGAAGGAAAGGACATCCTTCTGGTCCAAATATATATTGATGACATTATATTTGGATCCCCTAACAAGAAGCTGTATGAGAAGTTTGGTGATCTCATGCAGAGCCAGTTTGAGATGTCTATGATGGGTGAAATGAATTATTTCTTAGGTCTAAAACAATCAGAGAAGGGAATTTTCATCAATCAGGCAAAGTACATCAGAAACATGTTAGAGAAATTTGGAATAGGATCTAGCAAAGCAGCCAAGATTCCTATGATGACAAATTTCAACATGGATCCAGATAAGTCTGGAGAGAGTGTGGACCAGACTCAGTACAGGGCACTTATTGGTTCTCTTCTGTACCTGACTGCAAGCAGACCAGATATAACCTTTGTTGTTGGTGTGTGTGCCAGATTTCAAGCTAATCCTAAGAGAAGTCATTTGGAAGCAGCTAGGAAGATATTGAAATATCTTAAGGGTACAATGAATTTGGGGTTATGGTATCCTGCAGATGACAACTTAGAGTTAAGTGGTTATTCTGATTCAGATTATGGTGGGTGCAGAATAGATAGGAAGTCTACAAGTGGAACATGCCAATTTTTAGGAAATAAATTGGTATCTTAGTTTTCTAAGAAGCAGACTTCAGTTGCTACATCAACAACAGAAGCATAGTACATGGCTGCAGGAAGCTGTTGTTCACAACTACTCTGGATTAGTCAACAGCTTAGGGACTACCAGATAAGAGCCAAGGATATTCCAATCTTCTATGATAGCAATAGTGCAATAGCAATCACCTAGAATCCAGTTCTTCACACCAGGTGCAAACATGTTGATATAAGACATCACTTTATCAGAGACCACGTTGAGAAGGAAGATATAAGGATGGAAAAGATTGCAACAGAGAAGCAGAGAGCAGATATTCTGACTAAGCCTTTGGCTGAAGCCAGATTCAGAGAGTTAGCTTTTAAGCTAGGTTTATTGGATCCAGAGACATATTTGGTTTAGGGGGGAACATCATAGAAGTATCCTTGTTTCATTCTATTACTTAATATATTCATTTTCAAACTAACATGCCTACATGCTAGATATATCAGGGAAGTTACATCTCCAGATGAGATACGCACCAGATGAGGTACATCCCAGATGAGGTGCTGAATAAGATTCCAGAAAAGTCCGGAGTTCTCTCTGACCAGAACCAGATGAGATGTAACACAAGACTAGCTGTGGTATCATTTGGTTACAATACCAGGTGACAGGTATGTATTTACTTCTCTGGCCTCTGATCATTGGGATACACTTTTCAAATTACTTAATACACCCAAAACGTTTCAACTTCAGGGTGTATTTAAGACAAAGGTATAGGGCCTAGGCAATCATTTCGCTTTTTACCTTGACTGCCACAAAACCCCTTTATACCCAGTCCCAATGATCACGCTTACGCACCAGATTAAATCTGTATTTCATCTTTTAATCTTGGCCATCAGATTTAATTATTGTGCAATATGTCAATCAATTCGAAAATTGATTTTGTTCCCTAAATTAAATTTAAACTTTACACGCGTTCACACTTCATTTAATTTCCAAACCCACGCGTCTTATCTTATTTAAACCTAATTTTTCTTATCTATATTTTCACGTTTCCTTCCTCTCAAACCCCTAACTTCTCTCAGCAAGTTTCTCTCTCTCTTTTTCTCTTAGAAATGGCACCTAAATGCAATTTCGACCCTGACCACGTCTGCAAGAAGCTCAAATCGGAGATGGTGGTTGATTTCTACTCCACCAAGAACCCAGCGGCGCTTGAGATTCTGGAATTATTAAGGAAGTCTGGGGTGGAGGACCTGATCTCCAAAGTCCCCAAGAATTTGCGCAGTTTGGATGGGTAGGCTGCACAGTTTGTGGTCAGGATGAAGATCCACGATGACCACATCTCCTCCAAGCTTGATAAGGAGGATGTCGTCTTTTCGAAGACCGATTTCTGCAGTTTGTTTGGTAACATTTCCTCGGAGGGTGTGGACCCCTTGAAGTACAAGGAAGGAGAAGCGGTTGAATCCTTCAGGATCTTTGCCAGATCGTCTTACCAGAACTTTACTAAAGGTTTTTTGGACAAGCATTTGAGGAAAAAATACAAGGTACCGTTCGATATTGTGGTGAAGATCCTGATGTGCGAAAGTCATAGCACAGATGCCATCTTCATAGGCAGGCTCTGTGTTATGAGGGCAATTTTTTACGGCGCCAAGTGCAATTGGGCAGAGTTCTTCTGGGGAGTTTTGAGGAAGAACAAGTTCAAGGTGCAGAAGGAGGAGTGCCCCCAATTGCCTAGAGAGCAACAATTCATTTTCAATGCCAATGTGTCCTTAGGCACAAAGCTCACTCTGATCTTGGACTCAATCTTTCCAGAGAAGAAGTGGAGAGATTCCTGGTGTAAGGGCTTTCACAAGTCCAAGATCCTATTTTCTAAGGATGGCCCTCTCCATGGCAATGCTGATTCTGATGGAGAGCAAGCCATCCCTGCCCCTCCTCTTCAAGCAGTTCCCTCACCTGCAAAGGGGCAGAAGAAGCAGAAACAGCAAAGTAAGAAGAAGACTGCTGAAGCTACTGGTTCTTCAACCATAGCTTTCTCTGGTTCCTCAGAGGAGGACCAGATTCCCCTTCTTGATGTGTTGAAGAAGAAGGGTGATGGTGAGAAGGCTGCCAAGTCAGCGGAAGCAGCTAAAAGGAAGAGGCCAGAGGAGGCCAAGAAGGTATCTGCTAAAAAGCCCAGAACAAGCAGAAGGAGCAAGAAAACACTTCTGGTGGATGAGCCATCAGAAGAAGAAGAGGCAGAGGAGGTTGAGCCTCTTAAGAAGAAATCCAGGTCCAGGAGGGCCATATTTCAGGGGTCAGACTCTGGCTCTGACCTAGGGGATGCCTTGGAGCAGGCAATAGAAGAGGCTTCTTTACTTATGGGAGATGCTCCAGAGATATCTGTTCCTGCTGGCATTGACCCAGCTGAGGTAATTCCTTCCATCCCCTCCCCTCCCTTCCCATGTTAACCTTGTTACCCCCTCTACTTCTCCCCCAGAAAACCCTCCCCAAAATCCATCTTCTGCTCCTGGTGTCCCCATCTCTGCACCAGAGCAGACCCTACCTGATACCCCCCTATACACTCCCTCCACCATCCCTACACAAACTCCTTCTCCCCCACCTTCCCAAACACCTCTTAACACTAATCCCTCTCCCCCAGCCCCTGTACCAGAGGTGTCATCCACTTCTGGTGCAGAACAACCCCTTCCAACCTTCCCCACCTAACAAAATTCCATCCCAGCCTCTGTACCAGAGATACCATCTTCCTCTGGTGCAAAACAACCCTTACCCTCTACCTCTACCTCTCAACATCCTACACCTCCCCAAACTCATTCAGACCTGACACCATCTATCTCCATGGCTTTGGGACCTCTTTCCCCTCCCCATTCTCCCACCTGTCTGACCAGCAATGATAGTGAAGATGAGGATGCTTCACTGGAGCCGGAGGTCTTAGCACCATCCTCCTCTGCCTCTGGGCCCAGACCCTTTACTTTCTCAGCTGTAGAAATGGGTCCCATCAGGCAGAGTATGAGTGTAAGTGCTCAGCTCTGGCAAAGAGAGCACTTTCCTATTCTTTTGGAGCACTTACCACTATTGGCAGATCTGACTGATGCCAAAGTCTGGAGCAAGGCCAGATTAGAGGATGTGGAGGACTTGATGATGCTGCTAGAAGAAATGTCTCCCTCCACATTCACTACCTGGGAGATAGAGCTCAAGAAGAGGTTGAACATCCAGAACCTGGCTGAGCTAGAGACTCCGGAGGCAGCAAAGGTGTTGATTCGCACTCTGCTCATCCAGAGAGGAGTTATGATCTCTCCTGAGGGTCCCTCATACAACTTTGGCCCTCATTTCACCTTCCCTCCAGAACTCTATTCTGATGAGGAGGACTTTGATGTAACTTCTGTCGTGCTGCAAAAGATGAAGACCTTTTTCAATGAGCAGATCATGTAGATTGGGCATTTCTCTAAGGCAATTCAACATATGGCCCCTGCTATGATTGAGCACCAGATTCGGCAGGAGAGGAAGATCTTCTTGAAGCAGATAAAGTTCACCTTTGTTAGGATAAAAATTGTATAATTTTGATGATTTAAAACAAACCAGAAGATGTAATAGGACCATCTGGACCTGTTAGCCAGATGATGATCTAGATTAGGACTTAGTCTAGGGGGAACTGCCAGACCAGAAGACTTCACCAGATGAGATCTGACCAGAGGCAGAGGATCTTCCCCAGACTAGACGAGTCCGGACCAGAAGAGTCTGGTAGAACAAAAGATGCTCAGTTTGATCCCCTGTTTCTACTGAGTATTCTGGTTGTTAACCAGATTAGGACCAGAAGATACCGAGGTTGCCTGGTGTCTGGTCTTGCCTTCTCTGGAGAGAATCAGAGTTAGGCAGAGGAAGCATTTGACCGTTGGTGATTCAAATCAAGTCAACAAGATCAGGATTGGAAAGTCTTGAAGTCAATCAATCCAAGGATCCCACCAACCCAATCAATCAATTAGGGAATTGATTGATTGAAGCTTCCCTAAATAGAGGATCTGATTGGATTAGCTCTCCAACGGCTATTTCCTAAATCCCCTCTATAAATACAAGAGTGCAGTTCAAGAAAAAGCTCTAGAGAGAGACCCTACGAGCATAAGTCACAATCCAAGCTTTTGATAATCACTCTTAGCACTCTTATTGTTCACATTATAAATCTACTCTTAAGGAGTTGTTAGACCTCAACCTGTTCATCTACAAGATAAGGTTGAAGGTTGTTGATCTTTAGATCGAAGTTAGATCTAACGAGTTTGTAAGAAGGAACTGGTACTTCACAATTCCAGTGAGTAAGTTGGTTGTTGGTTGGTTAGTGAGACCCCTTTGATCAAGGGAGATTGGACGTAGGATATTCAGATCCGAACCACTATATATTCGGTGTTATTTATTGACTTCATTTACTTATTTTTTTATTGGTTTTGTGCTCTTGTAAAAAGAATTTATCTAAGACATTCAACTTAAGCTTCCGCAATTTATCAACCTAATGGGACCAACAACCTTTGCTGCTGCCAAAGCCTCTTTCAAAGCCAATGGACTTTTTGTAAAGCTGGATGTTATACATAGCCAGAAATAGCTCCAGGAGCATGTGATGGAGCAGCTGAGGCCAGTTTCTGTTTTGAAGGTTGAGATGGCTTCCCAGATGTTGCAGACTGCTAAGTTGAAGGACTCCCTCCAGGAGATGTTAGAAAAGCAGGAGAGACTAGTTGCTGAGTCAAAAGCCTACCTGGAGGAAGCCAAGCAACTGCGTGATCTTCACTCTTCCTCCAACACTGCCTTGTCTGATCTCATTAGGCAGGTAGTGCAAGCCCTTGTTGATGAAGTTAAGAGAAGGCCATAACTGATCTGGCAAAGACCACGAATGAGACTCTCTTCGGCCATGGTGCTCGTCTGGACCTGCTAGAGAACACTCTGGCCCAGACAGAGCTGCAGAAGAAGAAGAAGGAAGAGCTCAAATCTCTTACCATGGCAAAGCAGCTGGTGACAGAAGAGGAGTCCACAGACACTGAGCAGGATCCTATGGCCATTTCTGGACCTGCCAAGAGGAAGATAAGGAAGGTAAAGAAGAGCTTCCTTGAATCTGTCGTTGAAGAGGCAGAGAAGAGATTCAAGGAAGAGACGCCTGAAGAGAGGCAAGCCAGAATAAGGAAGAACATAGATGAAGAGCAGAGGCTCAAATATGTTAGGAGGCAGAACAAGAAGACCAGAGAAGCTGGTATCACTCCTGGTGCCAGTGGATCCAGCTAGAAAAGGAAAGCGCCTGTTGAAGTGATGGAGATTTTGCCACTCAGGATAGAAGGGTCCTTTGACTCTACTGTGCATGTTCCCCTCATTGAGAAGTGGAGAGAAGCCAAGACTGTGTGGTTCATCCAGCACTACATCTAAAGGCCTCCACCAGAGGATGATGCTCTCATCAACAGGACGTTCCATTCCTGGATGAAGGCTTATGATGCAAGTCTGTACAAGCAGCTGATGGACTCCACCATTGAGTTCAACCTGGAGGTCACTGCCCCTGAATTTCATTATCTCAACACTCCAATGATAGGGGACCAGGTTGATTGGGCTGAACTGAAGAAGTTATACAAGACCAAGGTGTTGGCAAATTTCACTCCAACATCTTCTGCAGAGTTGAAGGCCATTCAAGACAGGTTTCTTGACTGGTTTCTGGTGCCCAAGGAAAATAGAAGATATGCATAGATTAGGACCTTGATATTCATTGTAAAATGTAATCTTTTATCCTTATTATTAATGAAATATCATATCTTCTCTGTCTTAAAGACAACTCCTTGTTGTCTTCTTGTTTGCCTGATAAGATCTACTCTAAGGTCTTATCCTTTTATTGCTTTTATGCTTAAGTAATTTTATTTGATCAGTTCAGGTAATGTTTTAACTCCATCAAAAAGGGGGAAATTGTTAGGATAAATGTTGTATATTTTTTATGAGTTAAAAACAAACCACAAAATGTAATAGAACCATCTGGACCTGTTAGTCAGATGATGAACTAGATTAGGACTTAGTCTAGGGGGAACTGCCAGACAAGAAGACCTCACCAGAAGAGTCACCAGAAGACCCACTAGAGGACTTCACCAGAGGACTCCGCCAGAGGACTTCACCAGATGAGACTGACCAGAGGCAGAGAACCTTTCCCCAGACCAGACGAGTCCGGACCAGACGAGTCTGGTGAAATAAAAGATGCTCAGAGTCATCTCCTGACTCTGATGAGCATTCTGTTTCTTAACCAGATCAGGACCAGAAGACATCAAGGTTGTCTGGTGTCTGGTCTTGCCTTCTCTGGAGAGAATCAGAGTTAGGCATTGGAAGCACTTGACCATTGTTGATTCAAATCAAGTCAACAAGATCAGGATTGGAAAGTTTTGAAGTCAATCAATCCAAGGATCTCACCAACCCAATCAATCAATTATGGAATTGATTGATTGAAGCTTCCTTAAATAGAGGATCTGATTGGATTAGCTCTCCAACGGCTATATCCTAATCACCTCTATAAATACAAGAGTGCAGACTCAAGAAAAGCTCTAGAATCCTACGCGCACGAAGTCATATTCCAAGCTCTTGATTATCAAGCATATAGCACTCTTATTCTGCTCATACTTTCATATTTACTCTTAAGGAGTTGTTGGATCTCAACCTGTTCATCTTTAAGAGAAGGTTGAAGGCTTTAGATCAAGTTAGATCTAAAGGGTTTGTAAGAAGGAACTGGTACTTCACAATTCCAGTAAGAAAGTTGGTTGTTGGTTGGTTAGTGAGACCCCTTTGATCAAGGGAGAGTGGACGTAGGATATTCAGATCCGAACCACTATACATCCGGTCTTATTTACTGTTTTCTGTATTTACTTTCTTGTTTATTTATTGTGCTCTTGTGAAAAGAACTTTGCTAAAGACATTTCCTTTAAAGCTTCAACAATTTATCAATCTAGTCGGACCAATAAAACCATTTACCTTCTCATCTGCAGATATGGGTCCCATAAGGCAGAGTATGAGTGTAAGTGCTCAGCTCTGGCTAAGAGAGCATTTCCCAATCCTGTTGGAGCACTTACCACTGCTGGCATATCTGACTGACGCCAAAGTCTGGAGCAAGGCCAGACTCAAGGATGTAGAGGATCTGATGTTGTTATTGGAGGAGATGACCACCTCTACATTTACTGCCTGGGAGATTGATCTCAAGAAGAAGCTAAACATTCAGAATCCTGCGGAGCTTGAGACCTCAGAAGCAGCGAAGGTGTTGATCTACACCTTGCTGATCCAGAGGAGAGTGATGATCTCCCCTGAGGGCCCCTCATACACCTTTGGCCCTCACTTCACTTTTCCTCCAGAGCTGTACTCTGATGAAGAAGACTTTGATGTCACTCCTGCCGTGCTGTAAAAGATGAAGACGTTCTTTAATGAACAGATTATGCAGATTGGACGTTTCTCCAAGGCCATCCAACATATGGCTCCTGCTATGATTGAGCACCAGATTCGGCAGGAGAGGAGTGTTGGGACATTGTCAGTTTTGATTAAGATCCCAAAGCCCCTGAAAAGATGTTTGCATTTGTTCATCAGGCTAGTCTTGGTTAGGTTTTGTACTTAGTCATTTTACACTTCACAGGCAATCAGTAAGAGGAGCACTTACTAATGACAATCAAGACTCAGAGCCTGAAGACGTTTTACCATCCTGAACTTATGGCAGTCTCCTAAGCTGGCTGAGTAAGTCTTAGTGATGAAGAGTATGACCCTGAGGTCAGTACTACTCAGTCCTGAAGGGAACAGGATGAAACTGAGTTATTAGGAAGACTTGGAGTAGAGCCAAGCAATGCAAAAAGAATGTCAGCGTCAGGACAAGACCGGTGAGCGCAAGACAAAATGAACTTAATAAGACAAGCCTGAAGCTCAGGAATAAGTTCTGACATTCTCACCAACCTGATGACGTGGACCAATCCGGGAAGGACACGCACGTATGGAACCTAACAAGAAGACTGAATTCAGACTGCATATTCAACGGGCAAGCATTTAATGTGCATTTAATGCATCTACCAAATCCATGCAAGGACGACTGATGCATGAAGATATGTTCGTTTGAAGCCACTCTACATAGTTGACAAGAAAGGCTATCTCTCCAACGGATAGTTTTTCAAATCATCTATAAATACAGAAGACCTTGAACCCATTCAAGGTTACGGGAAATTTCCAAGCCAGAAATTACTCAAGCTCTCAAGCACTCAAAGCATTCAGCCTTAGAAGAAGCACTCGAAACCATTCTAAATTTCCCAAGTGTTTCTTAGTTATTGAGAGTTATTCTGTATTCCAAGAGCGAACTAGCATTATCTTAAGCTTAGAGAGATTATCCAATCCTTAGCATAGCCTTGCCTTGTAAGGATAATCTCAACCTAGTTGGAATCCAAACTGAAACCAAAACCCTAAGTTAGGTTTGTTGGGAGTAAGTCAGTGAGTGTGTTAGTAAGGAAGTTTGTATAGATCAGTGAGGTTAGCTGGTCTTGGTGCACCTTGGCACGTTAAAAACAAGAATCCCTTGAGTGGATTTCCTGTTTAATCAGGTCGTGGACGTAGGAGCTTTAGTCTCTGAACCACGTTAAAATTGATGTGTTCTTATTGCTTTGATATTGTGCATACCTGCCATATTACATATTCATTCATAAGCATTGTGTTTATCAGGTCAGAATCAATCTGCCTGATCCTCTAAAAGAGCACTGCCCTTACTAAACATCTTTCAGAATTGAGTAAAATGAGTTTTCAGAAAGCAAACTAAACAAGACTTTAAACTATCAGGGCTCAAACATTTCCGCACTGAACTTGAACTGATAGTTAGCCAACTGACCCGCACCAAGTGTAGTCAGTAGGTGTTGTTGATGACCTTTGATCAATGTTGATAATTAGTGGCTATTTATGCTAAGAAAGATCACCAAACAAAGATCAATGTAGGATTAAAGCTAGATTTTTGTAAGTAAAGATTGAGAGGTAAATTTGCAAGAGTTTGGCTTGTTTTTGAATTGGTAACCTCCTCCTTATTATCCCATGAAGGGTATTTATAGAGATACAAGCAAGTAGGAGGTGTCACTTCCCTAATCATCTTAATTTTTATTATGACAAGTGTTAAGACACTTGTCATCTCCTAAGCTATTACATCTTTACACAATAACAAGTGTTAAGACACTTGTTTGTTTCTAATGTAATGCCTAATTATTGGGATTTCTGATGATCTTCTGAGGTGCCCTCTTGCTCGCCTACTCGCCACTAGTTAGGTCTTTGTGTCTTCTTGGTCTGGCTGTTCGCCACCTTCTTGTGCTCTTTATGCCCAACTGCTCGCCTCCTGGTATCATGACCAGCTGCTCGCCTCCTAGCATCATGACCAGCTGCTCATCTACTCGACCTTGGTCTTCAAGCCCAGCTGCTCGCCTCCTCAGGTGTGAAGTCCCTGCTGGTCATCCTTTTATTTATTATTTTCATTCTTGATTTCTTAATCTCATTATTTTAATATTTTTATTCCTAATCTTGTTGCCCGGCTGTTCATCTATCAACAATGCCCCCTAGTTTGGCACATAAGGATAGATTTTATCCTTTTTTGTCAAAAAATTAGATAGGCTAAATTATTCGATAGGAGGCGAGCAGCAGGGAATTTGTCTTTCATTTCTTATGGGGAGCGAGCAACAGGTTTTTGAAATTTTGAGCGGGAACTCTCGGAGGCGAGCAACAGGGAACGACGCTTGTACAGGTATCGTTTCGTTTCTCGAGGCGCAGAATTCGAAGCGTCGTGACGTGGCAGCCCACGCGTGCGCCCTTAGAATTGCGTATAGGGGCCTCAATTTTTCACTTCTCTCAATTTCGCCCCCGAATCCATATCTATAAATAGCTCCCTTCTTCCATTTTCTTTCTTTTTTCGATTTCTCACAAGCAAAACAGCCATTGACGAATTTCAAGCTTTTTCTTACCCATTCTTTTCGATTTCTTGACTAATTCCTCCTAAATCAAAGGTGAATCCTTTGATTCTTTTTGTTTCTTTCCGTAATTGTTTGTTTTTTACTCTCGATTTTGTATTTTTCATCTCTTTCACCATTCCACCGCCATCGCCGCCACATCACCACCGCGTCGCCATCGCGTAACTGCCACTGCCTTCTGTTTTTTGTTCAAATCGCGCCACCACTCACTCTGCTCTCATTTGTGCTCTTTTTTCGTTTGATTTGCACAAAGGATTTTCAAAATGGCATCTCCTTCTTCGAGCAACACTCAATCTCTCGAGTTTGTTAGACGAAATCCGGGAAAAAGGCCCGTAGAAGATGAACCGCCGCGCCCTGCTCCTCACCGCTCGCTCCGGCGAGCAGCTGGCCAGGTTCCTAAGACTTTGCTTATTGATGAGGATATGGGTTCCGAGGCGAGCTCTATTGCTCGCTCCATCGATTCCTTCTATGCTGTGGAAAGCTCGGGCGAGCAGGACGTCCAAGGCCCTGTTGCTCGCTCCTCGGCTCGTGAAGGAACTTCCTCGGATTTAGGCGAAGATTCCGCTGAGGTCGCTGCTGAAATAGAGTAGATGAGCCTCCATGGGGACACGGGGGCGAGCAGCGAGCAACCGGTCCGGAGCGAACAAGTAGCCGGATCAGGGAGCGAGCAGGTGGGAGTTACATGGGAATTTCTTCGGGAGATAAATTTTCCTGTTTCAAGGCCAACTCCCGAGTCTCTCGTTCCTAAAGTTGTAGTCCGAAGGCAAGAGTGGATTGACTACGCCAACAAGTATCACAACACATTTCCTGTTCCTGCTCGACCTATCATGGAGGCTCTTCCATCAACATACACAGCGAGCAAAATAGCCAGTGTAGTTACGGAGGAGGATTTAGTTCGGATACGGTCTCGCTACCGCATTTCGTACGATATCCACTTGTACGTTCCCCAACCAGGAGAGAGAGCTGACAATCCACCCCCAGGCTGCACTGCGATTAACCTTGACGTACTTAACACGGGGTTCCCTCTCCCGCTGCACCCGGTGATCGGACGATTCTTGAAGGACATAAACCTGGCGATCACTCAGATTACTCCGAACGGTTGGGATAGTTTGTTGGCGTTTATGACCCTTTTCGGGTTGGAAGGATACAAGAACAAAATCTGCACGGCGGAGATACACTATGCTTTGACCATCTCCTCGGCTGTAAATGAAGACGGGCTTGGTTGGTATTACATCAAACCCCGCAGTGGCGTCAAATTAATCGAAGGGGTGCCTAATAAGGTCAAAAGTTGGCACAAGTAATTTTTTTATATTGGCGGCGATTGGCGGGCGTCCTCTGATTTTTCGGGAGGACCGGGACGTATAGACTCACCTACTCGTTTCGACGAGATTCGGCGTAGGTCTCAGTTCCTAGTTCATCGAATTTTTAGGTGAATAATTTTAATCTTTTTCCCTTGTTTTGCAGGTCCTCGTCTCTTGAAGTGGGGGCATCCGGATCTGAGCGAAGAATTTTTATATGTTCTCGCATTGATTTCACTACGGGACGTTAAGGACCGGAGCATCGAACATCTCTCCCAAGCCCATTTTCGCAGGCTAGCCCAACTTACTACCAGTGCCCATCACTTGGAGGCACAAGCAGAAGTCCCCGAAGGTAAGTTTTACTTGTTAATTTTTTCGTTTTTCCTATTATTCGTGTTGGAGTTATACGTGAAAGTATACTTTTACTTTGTATAACTCGTGTATCAAACACTCGTTTTATGAGAATAATTCTTTTATCGCATTTGCTTTAGTTATGATTGAATGTTGAATTTCTATTGCAAACCGTTCAATATATAGTACGTGTTACATAGTAGTTAATGTGGTGATACCCGATCACGGAAGACAACATTAAAGGTTTACTTGTAACTAAACGTACATTTTCACGACCTAGGTGGAATTGAACAATCCGCCGTGAAAGGTCGATGTGTAAGGCTCAGATTGGTCTGTCTTGACTAAGAGATTGCACTAGCACATTTAGTATGTGTTGAAGAGGTCCTACATCGAGGATAAATTCTTCTGTTCTGAAAGGTGAAGAATTAGACCTCAGTGGTTGTTGATTTCCTAATCTCCGTCACTTAAATAGGACCGTGTGTGCTTAATGGTTACTGCTTTGATTCATGTTGGGTGAGAATCATTGTGACTTCGAACTTTGTGTCTTGGGCAGTAATATTAATCATACGACGGTTGCTAAGATTTAATACGGAGAAACGCGTGCGAGTACGGCTCGTGTGATTAGTCCCCTTGGTGGGCTCAGAAGTTTTATTGTACCAAATCTTGCAAGTGAAGAATTAGTTTCTTCGGTACGAATAATAATGTTGAGCTGTCTTTACTCCAAGGTGAAATATATTAATTAATTTAGAGCTATTCAGAAGCTTAATTAATTAATGGACTTGATAATCTTAAACGCGGGAAATAATAAACGGGAGCCCATATTATCGTAATATGGATTAAGATGGATAGTGCAATATTAATTTATTAGTGGTAATAATTAATATTAATTGGCTGAATTATATTGGTGCTCAATATTGAAATTCAGAAGTCCATTAGGAGGTCCAATCTTAATTCTCCTTAAGGCCCCTCAAGTAGCCCATTAAGTAGTCCAATAATGATAAGGTGATTAAAATAAAAAGAATATATTATGCTGATTTTTTTTTGTTATTTTCGAAATTTTTTATTATTGAGAGAGAAAAGATTTTGTTGATTTTCTTGGAAAGATATTATGGAAGATATGTATTCTAGGAATACAAGAATATCTCATATATTCAAGAAGATCCAAATCTTGGATTCTCTTCTCATGAAACTTTCGAAAATCACCCCTTAATTAGGAGTGTGAGATTTTTGTGGAATATTTTATTTTGGAGAAAAGAATATATGGGATATATTCAAGATTTCTTAGAGTCTAAGAAAAGATTTTTTCCAAGCCCATATCCACATGAAAAAAATCGGTCACTACTTCTTATAAATAGGGGATGATTATTTCATCCCCAAGTACATAATTCCATGTGTTGGAAAAATCAAGAAGCATATATATTTTTCTTTTTCCTTAGTTTATTAAATTACTTGAAAGCGTCTCCCACCGGCGATCAAGTGAGGTGAAAAGGGAAATACTTGAGAAGGCTTTGGGTTGATAGAGCGAGATTACAAGTGTCCCGTATATCCAAAGGCCAATACTACGAGAGGTACGTTAATCGCATATTTACTTGTTTAATTCCGCCTAGTTAAATATGTGAAATTAATTTAACATGCATGATGATAATTAGTTGTTGGAATTATTATTTGAATTAATTAGGATTAATTCATGCTAGTAATAATTGTATTTAAATTCGTATTTAAAATTTCATCCCGAATAGATTCCGGGCACCCCAATTTTTCCCAACAACTGGTATCAGAGCCACGGTTTTGGGCTCTGAATTTTAAATTGGAATTTAAATTGTTAAACATTAAATTGAAATTGGATAGTAGAATTGTTAGATCATTTTTGCAGGTATCCAATTGTCATGGTTTTAATGTTGTTAATTTCATGCGTGTGAATTAATTGTTTTTTAATTCGATTCGTTCGAATTCGTTTTTCTCGTGAGAAAATCCACGAGTAGATTAGTTGTTTTTATTTTGATTCGATCATTATAATAGACTAGTCTAGATCTAGTATTTATTTTTTTGTAAAAATAAATTGTAATCGGATCGTGACGAAGAACGAAGAATTAAAAACGGTGTACCCGGACGACGCATACAAGTGTGGCGCATGTATGGACGTAGAATCATGCAAGGGGTGAAGAAAACGAGGACGAACGGCGAAAAAAATGGCGCACGGGGGTGCACGGTGCACGCCGTGCGCGACGGAGGCTGGCGCCGCTCGCGCGCTTCGGACCCGGGCTGCAGCGCCTCGGGGCGCTCCGGGCGGTGCCTCGGCGCGCCTCCGTGCAGCGCCTCGGGTGCGCCTCGGGGCTGCACTTCGGCGCGCTTCGGGCAGCGTTTCGGCGCTTCTCGGGCCGGGAAGCGGGCGGGCCCACTTCGTGGGCCAACGCGCGCTGTATCTCAGGCCGTGGAATTTTTTCGGTTCGTGTTTTTTTTTCGTTTGATTTTAAACGTCGTCCCGAAACCCAAACGATGCTGTTTTTGAAGAAGTGTTGTTGTTCGAGTGAGAGCACGTCGAGACGAACGTCGGAAAGCAACAAGGACAATTTTTCGCATCAAGACGTGAAGAAATTAAACCGTGACAATTGGATTTGAGTGCTCCAATGTGTTTAATTTTGTTTTGATGGATGTTTTATTTCGTGCACTTATTATTATTTGTTAATATGTGTTTGCATGAATTTAATTGTCCAAGAAAAACCTTATTTTTGAAAATTACTAAGTATGTTTTTATAATCGCAATTTTATTCCGGATATTAAAATTGGATTATTTTGACCTCCATAATTTATTTATTTGTGAAGTTCTTTTGGAATACATTTCCCCCTCGGATCGGCCAAAAGAACGGATATCACATGAATAAATTCCGAAAGGATGATTGTGGATTATTACTAGTGGCGGTATTGACCCTCACCACGAGTGGCTTGCTCAAAGCGAAATAATAATCCTGTATTTAATTATGGTTATTACTTAGGCATAGGAAATTGATATTAACTTACTCCCCTCGGAGTCCCTGTCAGTTTCTATGTGGTCAAAGTGGGAGCCAACTATTAATTTTGAATTAAGGATTTGTAACTTTAAGTTTGTAATCCGCTTGAATGTGTTTAAATGTATAGACCACCCCTCGTGGCGCATTTAAATTGTTTCGAGATGTTGGCTGATGCATGATTATATTGTTTTAAGGTTTCAATATAATTGATGTGATCAAATTTATGTGATAATTTTGTATTTTTCTAGATATTGATATGAATGTATGTTTTATTCTCAGTTCATCATGTCGCAACCTTTTAATCCACTGTTTAGTATACTTAAAGATAACAAACTTGTTGGTGAGAACTATGTTGATTGGAAACGTAACCTTAATATTGTCCTAACCGCTCAACACCACAAGTGGGTACTTACCACTCCTAAGCCCCAAGAGCCTGCCGAAGATGCCACGAAAGCGGACAAGAAAGAGCATAAGAGTTGGTTTGACTCCGATGAGATGGCTAGGTGTACTATTCTGGCTTCAATGTCAGATGTGTTGCAACACCAACACCAACACATGGAGACCGCCTCTGAGATAATGCAAAATCTTGAAGCGATGTTTCAACATCAGAACCGTACGGCTAGGCAAATCACCATGCGAAAGATGCTTTCGTTGAAAATGGTGGAAGGTACGCCCGTAAGGGATCACGTAATCGAGATGATGGGTTATCTCAACAAGTTGGAAGTACTTGGTGCGGAATTTGACCTCCCTACTAAGGTCGATTTCGTTCTCCATTCTCTGCCAAAGAGCTTTGAGCAGTTTCAGTTGAACTATCAAATGAATGACCGGGCAAATAGTTTGCCTGAGCTCTTGCAAGCTTTGGTATCGGCAGAGACTCTAATGGATCACCAAACTGTTGCTATGGTGGCAAACGGTCCGTCTTCCTCTTCGGGTCCCAAGGGAGGGAAGAAGAGGAAGAGGACGAAGGGCCAGACCCAAGCAAATCCAACCGTTGCGAAACCCAAGGCAAAGGGAGAAGGAGGTGGAAAGAAAGCTGCTAAGGGTAAGTGCTTTAATTGTGGTGAGAAGGGACATTGGAGGGCGACCTGTTCTAAGCCTAAGAAGGGTGGAAAGAAAGGTAAGTCTCATGCTTTAGTCATTGAAACATATGTTGCGGCGTATGCTGCCCACGTTTGGGTAGTGGATACCGGGGCAACTGATCATATTTGTTTCACTCTTCAGGGGTTCCAGCTAACCCGGCGACTTAGCAAGAATGAGATCACAATCACTTTAGGGGATGCTACGAGAGTGGCAGCCGAAGCAGTGGGAGTCGTGCACCTATCTTTTGAAGATAGAGTTTTAATTTTAAGAGATGTTTTATACGTTCCAAACTTTAGGAAGAATTTAATTTCGGTTTCAAGTTGTTTTTTGATGGATATTCAGTTACTTTTAATAAAGTTGTTACTGTTTCTTTTAAGAATGATGTTATCTGTCATGGAACGTTGGTAAACAATCTCTATACGATTAAGTGTGCACACCACTCAAATAATGAATCTAATAACACGTCGATCATTTCGAGCAATAAAAGAAAGCGTTCTTCGGAGATGAACGAAACACTTCTATGGCATCTTAGACTAGGTCCTATTAATCTAAAGCGGATAGAGAGATTGGTGAAAGACGGATCCTTGGAATCACTCCAAGTCGAGCCGTTTCCAACTTGTGAATCCTGTTTAGAGGGTAAGATGACCAAGAGGGCATTTGGAGCCAAGGGGAATAGAGCCACGGAAGTGTTAGAACTCGTTCATACCGATGTGTGTGGTCCAATGACGATCAAAGCGAGAATGGGGTATGAGTATTTCGTTACCTTCATCGACGATTACTCAAGATATGGGTACATTTACCTTATGCGGCATAAGTCTGAAACTTTTGAAAAGTTTAAAGAGTTTAAGGCCGAAGCCGAGAAACATAGGGAAAAGAGTGTCAAGTTTCTACGATCAGATCGTGGAGGCGAATACCTCAGCGATGAATTCTTGAACTACCTATCGGACGAAGGGATCGTATCCCAGTTGACCGCACCGGGAACCCCTCAACAGAACGGTGTGGCGGAGCGAAGGAACCGGACTCTTTTAGAGATGGTCAGATCCATGATGAGTTATTCGGATTTACCCAAGTCGTTTTGGGGTAATGCCTTGGAAACGGCGGCTTATATTCTAAACTTGGTGCCATCCAAATCGGTTCCTAAAACCCCAATAGAATTGTGGACCGGGCACAAGCCCAGTCTAAGACATTTGCGGATTTGGGGTTGTCCGGCATACGTGCTAGACAAGGAGTCCGGTAAGTTGGACCCACGTTCGGAATTAAGGCTGTTTATAGGATACCCTGCGGGAACGAAAGGGTGTATGTTCTATAGTCCCAAGGATCAAAAGACCGTGATTAGTACACACTTTAAATTCTTGGAGGAAGACTATATGAACAATCGGAAACCTAAAAGTGAAATTACCTTTGAAGAATTGAGAGGTCAAACCTCGATACCAAGTATACAAGATAATGTACCACACGTCACATCTTCACAACCGGAACCCCGTCGTAGTGGGAGGGTTCCTAGGCAACCCGAGAGATTCATGGGGATAGGAGAATCATCGGATTTGGTTCCCGGTGTTGAATCAGACCCATGGACGTACGACGAGGCAATCCAAGATAAAGATGCGGAGTCATGGCAAACGGCAATAGAAGCCGAGATGGGTTCGATGGATCATAATCAAGTGTGGGAGTTGGTCGAGCCACCCAGTGGGGTAGAACCCATTGGATGCAAGTGGGTGTACAAGAGGAAAAGAGGACCGGACGGAAGGGTTGAAACCTTCAAAGCAAGGCTTGTGGCCAAAGGGTATACTCAGAAAGAAGGGATCGATTATGAGGAAACCTTTTCGCCTGTAGCCATGCTTAAGTCTATCCATATTCTCTTGTTGATCGCTGCGCACCTAGATTATGAGATCTGGCAAATGGATGTCAAGACGGCTTTCCTTAACGGAAGTCTTGACGGGATAGATATCTATATGCAACAGCCCAAAGTTTTCATTGAAAAAGGCCAAGAGAATCTCGTATGCAAGCTCAAGAGATCCATTTACGGACTTAAGCAAGCATCGCGTACTTGGAACCAGTGTTTTGATCAAGTGATTAAGTCTTATGGGTTTGATCAAAACGAGTTCGAAAGTTGTGTGTATAAGAAGCGTGACGGAACTGCGGTGGTATTCTTAGTATTATACGTAGACGATATTCTGCTCATTGGAAACAATGTAAAGGTATTGTCAGACGTAAAGGTATGGCTGTCAAAACAATTTGATATGAAGGACTTAGGGGAAGCCGGTCACATCCTTGGGATCAAAATCACTCGCGATCGCAAGAAGAGGATGTTGGGCTTATCGCAAGCTTCATACATTGACACTGTTTTGAAGCGTTTCAGCATGCAAGATTCCAAGAAAGGTTTTGTACCTTTTAGGCACGGAATCCATCTATCGAAAGAAATGAGCCCTAAGACGCAAGCGGAGATAGATGACATGAAAGGTGTTCTGTACGCTTCGTCCGTAGGAAGCCTTATGTATGCAATGTTGTGTACGAGACCGGATATCTGCTTTGTCGTGGGCATGGTGGCAAGATATCAAAGTAATCCCGGGAAAGACCATTGGACTGCCGTAAAGTGCATCTTGAGGTATCTGAAAAGAACTCGGGAGCGGATGCTGATTTACCAGTCAGATAGTCTAGTTCCCGTAGGATACACGGACTCGGATTTCCAATCAGACATAGACTCAAGAAAGTCAACCTCGGGTAGTGTGTTTTGCATGGGAGGAGGAGCCATTTCATGGAGAAGCGTTAAGCAGAAATGCATCGCCGATTCGACCATGGAAGCCGAGTATGTAGCTGCTTGTGAAGCAGCGAAAGAGGCAGTTTGGCTCAAGAACTTCTTAGTGGACTTGGACGTTGTTCCGAATTTGCCCGACAAGATAACTGTCTTTTGTGACAATGCCGGAGCAGTTGCAAATTCAAAGGAACCGAGAGCCCACAAGGCCAGTAAACACATAGAAAGAAAATACCATCTGATACGAGAAATCGTTAAGAGAGGAGATATAAAGGTGGCAAAGATAGCGTCGGGTGACAACCTAGTGGATCCATTCACAAAGGGTCTGCCTCAGAGTACATTCGAGAGACATGTGGATGGAATGGGAGTCAAGACTATTGCCAATCTGCTTTAAGTATAAGTGGAAGGAATTATTAGGTCAGTGTAGGTTGTCACGTAGAGCTACTACACTAAGACATGCGTGATGTATACTAAAAGCAGACTTTAAGTATAAGTGGGAGATTGTTGGAGTTATACGTGAAAGTATGCTTTTACTTTGTATAACTCGTGTATCAAACACTCGTTTTATGAGAATAATTCTTTTATCGCATTTGCTTTAGTTATGATTGAATGTTGAATTTCTATTGCAAACCGTTCAATATATAGTACGTGTTACATAGTAGTTAATGTGGTGATACCCGATCACGGAAGACAACATTAACGGTTTACTTGTAACTAAACGTACATTTTCACGACCTAGGTGGAATTGAACAATCCGCCGTGAAAGGTCGATGTGTAAGGCTCAGATTGGTCTGTCTTGACTAAGAGATTGCACTAGCACATTTAGTATGTGTTGAAGAGGTCCTACAACGAGGATAAATTCTTCTATTCTGAAAGGTGAAGAATTAGACCTCAGTGGTTGTTGATTTCTTAATCTCCGTCACTTAAATAGGACCATGTGTGCTTAATGGTTACTGCTTTGATTCATGTTGGGTGAGAATCATTGTGACTTCGAACTTTGTGTCTTGGGCAGTAATATTAATCATACGACGGTTGCTAAGATTTAATACGGAGAAACGCGTGCGAGTACGGCTCGTGTGATTAGTCCCCTTGGTGGGCTCAGAAGTTTTATTGTACCAAATCTTGCAAGTGAAGAATTAGTTTCTTCGGTACGAATAATAATGTTGAGCTGTCTTTACTCCAAGGTGAAATATATTAATTAATTTAGAGCTATTCAGAAGCTTAATTAATTAATGGACTTGATAATCTTAAACGCGGGAAATAATAACCGGGAGCCCATATTATCGTAATATGGATTAAGATGGATAGTGCAATATTAATTTATTAGTGGTAATAATTAATATTAATGGGCTGAATTATATTGGTGCTCAATATTGAAATTCAGAAGTCCATTAGGAGGTCCAATCTTAATTCTCCTTAAGGCCCCTCAAGTAGCCCATTAAGTAGTCCAATAATGATAAGGTGATTAAAATAAAAAGAATATATTATGCTGATTTTTTTTTGTTATTTTCGAAATTTTTTATTATTGAGAGAGAAAAGATTTTGTTGATTTTCTTGGAAAGATATTATGGAAGATATGTATTCTAGGAATACAAGAATATCTCATATATTCAAGAAGATCCAAATCTTGGATTCTCTTCTCATGAAACTTTCGAAAATCACCCCTTAATTAGGAGTGTGAGATTTTTGTGGAATATTTTATTTTGGAGAAAAGAATATATGGGATATATTCAAGATTTCTTAGAGTCTAAGAAAAGATTTTTTCCAAGCCCATATCCACATGAAAAAAATCGGTCACTACTTCTTATAAATAGGGGATGATTATTTCATCCCCAAGTACATAATTCCATGTGTTGGAAAAATCAAGAAGCATAGATATTTTTCTTTTTCCTTAGTTTATTAAATTACTTGAAAGCGTCTCCCACCGGCGATCAAGTGAGGTGAAAAGGGAAATACATGAGAAGGCTTTGGGTTGATAGAGCGAGATTACAAGTGTCCCGTATATCCAAAGGCCAATACTACGAGAGGTACGTTAATCGCATATTTACTTGTTTAATTCCGCCTAGTTAAATATGTGAAATTAATTTAACATGCATGATGATAATTAGTTGTTGGAATTATTATTTGAATTAATTAGGATTAATTCATGCTAGTAATAATTGTATTTAAATTCGTATTTAAAATTTCATCCCGAATAGATTCCGGGCACCCCAATTTTTCCCAACAATTCGTTCTTGCCCTGCTGGTCGCCTAAGCCCTGCTGGTCGCCTAGGCCCTGTTGATCGCCTATGACTAATAATTTTTGTGTTGTTTTCAGCTCAAAGGGTAACGGTCGCTGTCCCCCCAATTCCCGAGAGTTATTATTTGCTTGCACGTCGGGTTAAACAAATGGCCGCCAATCAACCATCGAGGAAAAAGAAGTTTGACCCGTGCACCTCCTTGATCAAGCTGAGAGCCGAAGCGGACGAGTAAGAAGAAGTTCCTCAGGCTCCTGCCCCTGCTCCTCGCCCCCCAGTGCGCTCCTCACCTCCCCCAAAGAATACGAGGGGTAAGAAGAGACTTACGAAGGAGACCGCTCCTCGTAAAGAAGACGACCGCGCCAAGCGGGTGAAAGGACAAGTTCCTTCTCAGGTGGGCAAGTCTACTGCTCGCTCCTCGCCGGTGGAGGAGGTGACCGAGCAGCAAGTCGTTGGGGCAATACTCGCCGGCCAGAACAGGGGCACGTCTCCTGACAACACATACCTGGGCTATGACCCAGTAAAGATGAGGGAGTAAGTACCTTCACCTTTCTGTATGATGTTTGCCCCTTTGACTTTGTCTTTCTAACGACTTTTTCCTTGTATAGGTACCGAAAGAACGATTACCCTGGTCGTGCAAAGGTACTTCACCAATTCAGTTGTGTGAAGTCTCCTCCGGCACCTCATGAGATTAAGGACTCCCACGTCCGAAGAGCCATGGAGTACGTTCCCCGCTCATGGACCAAGACTCGCGAGGAGATCCTGCAGAATCAGAGCCTTAGTGACAACGCTCGCCTGTTGAGCTATAACGCGAGCCACCAATCTATTACTGCTCAGCGAGTCCTGGACCAGGCTATCGAACTTGAGCGAACGAACCGCGGTCTGGGGCGAAGGATCGAGCAAGTTGAGGCGGAACGTGATGGTCAACTTGCTCAACTGAAGAAGAAGGATGAAGAGTCGGCTAAGTTGAAGGCTGACTTTGATAGAGCCAAGCATACATGGACGTGGGAGGTGAAAGCTGTCGAGGATCGGGAAATGGTAGCGTCCAACACTTCAGAGAAGCTTAAGTTAGAGTTGGGCATTGCCACTGACCGTCTGCAGGTCCTGGAGACAGAGCGAGTGGGTCTGGTAGAGAGGGTGGAGTCTTTGAAGGTCCACGTCGATCAGCTGGAAAAGAAAAACAAGCGCGCCATTTCTTACACTACTTATGTGCAAGATGTAACTGATAATACCAATCTTGGTTACATCTGCGCGTATGCTGACAGTGTGAGAAATGTGAAGTACGCCTTGGACAATGGTTTAGACGTGATGACTTCAACCATTAAGGACTTCACAGACTATGTCACTGAAAACCCTCCAGCTCCTGGCTTCGAGATCCCGGTGGCTGACTTAGGAGAGATGGGGGTCAACTTGGGTGTCTTCAAGGACGATTTCCGCATTGTGGCCCCCAAGGAGAGAGTGGAGGCGGACAGGGATATGACCATCTTCGAAGCTTTGGGCCCCCTTCTCCCTAATTCTCTCGGCGAAACGAGCTCCTCCATTGCTGTAGGCGAGCAACAGGTCTCTGGGGCCACTATTCAAGATATTCAGCCTCCTCCTCCTCCCCAAGATCCTCAAGCACCACCTGCTCCTCCGGCATCCGAGACTTAGAGGACTTTTTATCTTTTTTGCTTTAGTCAATGTAGTAGGACGATGTTTTTCTCTCTTTGTATCTTTGCATTTTGAATGAATGGAATTGTATTTCTTATTTTACTTGTTCGCCCTTTGTTTATTTTTGCTTAAGTACTTCTCCCTTAGTTGAGAGTTTTAATACTTTTCTTTTGCAAATGTATGTATATTTGAGTATGTGTGAGCCTATTTGGTTCTTTTGGAGAACTTGGCTTTTGTCATACTTCCCTTTATGCCCTGTTTCTCGCCCCTTGCTATGTTTGTGCTTAAATGCATTTGGCTTCGGGACGAGCAACTAAGTGTTAGCATGTGCCCTGTTGCTCGCCTCCACTATACTTGTGATTTATGCATTTAGTATCTTGAGCGAGCAACTTCGTGTAATGGGGCGATCAGGTGGGCTTCTAAGTCTCATGGACCCTGCTGCTCGCCTCCTTTTGGACTTGTGCTTACAACACTTGCTTATCCTCCGGCGAGCAGCTTTCCTTCTGGGCGAACAGTTGGGTTTTAACACCTCTTGTTTCCTTATATACATAATACTTTTGAATAATCATCTAACCTCTCTGAAATTTTGCAAAAAAAGTTCAAAAATTTCATCCATCTTACAATAATATACACAGCAATATGCATAAAGAACTTTACTCTAATCTACAGAAAAAATTTCTATGGAAATTTTTATTTTACATCAGTCCCCTAACTATTGATAATATTTCTTCAACAAAGCCGCGTTCCAGGTGTATTGGGCCGAGTTGCCTTCTATGTCTTCAAGATCATACGTGCCATTGTGCCACTTATGAGTTATCTTGAATGGGCCCTCCCAAGTCGGTCCAAATACACCTGGAGGTGTTGCTAGGATTTTTCGGAGTACCAGATCCCCGACTTCAAACTCCCTGATTTTTACTTGCGAGTTGTAGTACTTCGCAATTCTTCTTTTGTATATTTCATTTTTTATTTCTGCTGAAATTCTTTTTTAATCAATCAGATCCATTTCTGCAGCTAGTGCTTTGTTGTTTTCTTGTTCATTGAACTCGGCTATTCTTTCAGTTGGTACTTTGAGCTCTATAGGTATAACTGCTTCTGTACCGAATGCCATAGCAAACGGTGTTTCTCCCGTGCTCGTTCTATATGATATTCTATATGCCCAAAGCACTTCAGGGAGTTCTTCCGACCACCTGCCTTTCTTGTCCACCAGACGGATTTTGAGAATGTGCTTGGTTATCTTATTAACCGCCTTGACTTGACCGTTGGACTGAGGGTGATATGGTGTCGAAAAATGCTTCTTGATTCCCCATTTTTTGCAGAAATCTCTTATCTTTTTTCCTTCGAACTGTCTTCCATTATCGGTTACTATTGCTTGAGGAACTCCAAATTGACACACTATACTCTTCCAGATGAATTTGATCATTTTTTCTTGTGTTATTGTTACTAGCGCTTCAGCTTCAGCCCATTTCGTGTAATAGTCCACGGCCATCACTGCAAATCTTACATTCCCCTTTCCCGTTGGGAAAGGTCCTATGATGTCTATCCCCCATTTTGCAAATGGCCATGGACTATTTACTGAGATCAGCTCTGTTGGTGGCTTATGGATGTTGGGAGCGAACAGCTGGCACTTGTGGCATGTTTTTGCAATTCTGATTGCGTCTTGTAATAGAGTTGGCCAGTAGTAACCTTGCCTTACTGTTTTGTATGCCAGTGCTCGTCCTCCTGCGTGATTTCCACAAACTCCTTCGTGGATTTCTTTCAAAACTTCCTGGCCTTGTCCCCTTGCTAGACATTTTAGTAGGGGCAGTGAAAATCCCCTCTTGTAAAGTTGGCCTTCCATGATCGTAAATCTTGCTGCTCGTTTGACTAACTTGGCCACTTCTTGTGGGTCTTCAGGCACTATGTTATCCTTGAGGTATTTGTATATTGGTGTTCTCCAGTCCTCTTCTGTCAATTCTTCTTCAACTTGATTTATCTTGTAGTCACTGGTGGATGGATTAGAAATTCTTGTTATCGTGACCTCTGAAAGTTTTGCTGGTCCCATACTAGTAGCTAGGCGAGCAAGCGCATCTGCTTGGGTGTTATTGTCTCTTGGCACTTGTTCGATGTAAATTTGCTCGAAAAGCGAAGCCAGGTGAGCAACGATTTTCTGGTACAAGGCCATGTTCTCATCCTTGGCTTCGTATTCCCCACGGACTTGGTTGACTATCAGCTGGGAATCTCCATAAATTTGAACCCTTCGAACTCCTACAGCTAGAGCTAGTCGTAACCCGGCTATCAATGCTTCGTACTCAGCTTCGTTGTTTGTTGCCATGAATTCGAATCTGACAGCTGAGGTGAACACTTGTTTATCTGGACTGATCAGCACTATCCCGGCTCCTGTTGTTGTATTATTTGACGATCCGTCTACGTACATGTGCCATGGATGATTATGACCTCTCGTCAGATCCTGAGGGAAGGTTAATACGACAATAAAGTCGGCTAACGCTTGTCCCTTGATCGCTGTTCGAGGTGCATAAGATATTCCGAATTGGCTTATTTCGAGGGACCACTTGAGGAGACGACCATCAGTGTCAGGCCTTTGCAAGATTTGTCTTAGTAGGAAGGTTGTTAAGACCTCCACTTGGTGATCAAAGAAATATGGCCGTAGCTTTCTTACGCTCATCACCAGTGTGTAGGCTAACTTTTCCATAGGTGAATATTTAATCTCCGCTTCATGCAAAGCCTGACTCACATAGTAGATTGGCAAGTGAAATTTTCCTTCTGCTCGAACCAAGACTGAGCTGATAGCCACCTCTGAAGCGGCTAGATACAAGTACAATTTTTCTCCGGAGACCGGTTTTGATAGGATTTTAGTATCGCTTAGATACTCCTTCAGCTGCTCAAACGCTTGTTGACAATCGTCCGTCCACTGGAACTGTCCTTTCTTAATGGCATCAAAGAAAGGTCGACATTTGTCTCCGGATCTGGAAATGAACCTGTTTAGGGCTGCTAAACATCCGGTTAGTCGTTGGACCTCCCTGACGGACCTTGGTGGCTGCATATCCATGACTGCTTTGACCTTTGACGGATTTGCCTCAATGCCTCGTTGACTAACCAGGTGCCCCAGGAATTTTCCTGAGTGTACTCCAAAGCTGCTTTTCTTTAGGTTTAGCTTCATGTTGTATGCTCGAAGAATCTCAAATGCTTGTGCCAGATGTTCCAAGTGATCTTCTTTTCTTAGGCTTTTCACGACTATGTCATCTACGTACACTTCCATTGTTCTGCCGATGTGATCATCGAATATTTGTTTAACAAGTCTCTGGTATGTGGCTCCTGCGTTGATTAACCCGAACGGCATCCTCTTCCAACACAGCAGGTTCTTGTTGGTGTAGAACGCCGTGCTTTCTTGGTCGTCTGGGTGTATCGGTATCTGGTGGTACCCGGCAAATGCATCCATGAAGGTAAGAAGTTCGTGTCCTGCTGTGTTGTCCACCAGTTGATCAATATGTGGTAACGGGAAATTGTCTTTGGGACATGCAGCATTCAGGTCCGTGAAATCAATACACAGTCTCCATGTGCCATTTGGTTTTTTCACCAACACCGGATTTGCCACCCATCGAGGACACAAAGCTTCTTTGATCAGATCATTATCGAGTAACTTCTTCACTTCGATATCAAATGCCTCATATTTGTCAGGCCCGAACTTTCTTCTCTTCCTAGTTGGGTCAATATTGAGCTTATGGCAGGCATGCTCAGGGCTAATGCCTACCATATCTGCATGCGACCATGCGAATACGTTAAGATTGGACTTAAGGAATTCGCTCATTCTGGATCTGTATGGCTCTGGGAGCTCAGATCCAATGAACAATTCTAAGTCTTCTCTATTCGGGTCAACTTTTATTGTTTCCAATTCTTCAACCGGAGTTGCCTTCCTCTTTTGGCTTTTCCATCGGGGATCAATTATCGGACCTTCCAAACTGAGTTCATCTTCGATCATGGGTTCTGCCTCTAACCTTGGTTCGATATCATTTACTCTTTTTGGCTCAGGTACAACTTCTTTTCCCTGCTGCTCGCCATGGCCCTCCTGCTCGTCCTCACCCTACTGGTCGTCCACCTCCATTATTTCTGTGTCGATGGACTCCTTGATTTCGTCCAACACGGAAGGTTCATCCTCAGCCCTGCTGCTCGGCTGCTCGTCTATAACAGACACACTGTTTTCTTTCGGTTGGAGTTGCAGGAGGCACTCTCGAGCCTTCTTCTGATCACCTTTAATTGTACCTGGACCCTTTGAAGTTGGAAATTTAAGACAGTAGTAGTACGTTGAAACAACCGCTTTAAATTCATTTATAAAAGGTCGGCCGAGAAACCCGTTGTAGACAGACTGTTGGTTTACAACTAAAAACTCTATCATTCTAGTCAGTCTCCTTTCGGGATTCTCAGTCGATACAAGTTCGACTGGCAACGTTACTAATCCTAAGGGAACGGTTACAGCATCTCCGAACCCTACTATCTTATGATCACATTCTTTTATATACTCTTCACAATCACCTATCTGATCTAATGTGCTTTTAAACAAGATGTTTGTGTAGGAGCTGGTGTCCACAAGCAAACGGTGAACTCGGGCTCCCATGATATTAGCACAAATGATTAGTGAATCATTGTGTGGAGTGAGTATCCCGTCTAGGTCCTTTTCAGAGAATATCAGATCCCCCGTCTTCGTAGTTGCTTGGTTTACTCCAACTTCTCTGACTTGAGCTACTGCCCTCAAGTCTGCCTTCCTTTTCCTTTTAGATACCGGTGGCCTTCCGTCAGAACAGCCCCCTACTGGTCCGGACGGCTTGAGCATTAAGATCTCTCGAACAGGTTCCGCCGGTGCTGTAAACGGTTTCTTGCCTTTTTTGTCCGTCCTGCTCGGCTGCTCGTCGCCCTCATCCTCTTCCGAGCTGGATGGAATTGATACCCTTGGTCTTTTGCCTGGTTGCCTCTTCACGAATTCTGACAACCTTCATTCTTCATAAAACCTCCACAGTTGCTTTAGGAGGTCTCGATATTCACTCGTGAAGTGACCTATGGTTTGATGATATGCGCAGTATTTGTTGGGGTTCATCTTCCCCCACTCTTGTCGTATTCTCCTTGGTTCTGACAGCATGTCCTTATCTTTAACGTTATTGTATACAGCTTCTATCGATGTGGACAGGACATGGTTCAGCTTCTCTTTCAACTCAGAACCTTCACTGAAGGCCTTCATGTTCTTAGGGGCCTTGTACTCTCCTCCCGACTTCTTTCCCAGCTTTTTAGTGTCGGCTTTGTCTCCCAATTCTTTTTGTAGAGTCTCTTGCATTGAAATATATACACCTGCTTTGTGCCTGAATTCGGAGTATGTTTTGGGAAATGCGAGGTGCATCTCTTTCCACAAATCTGTTCCTTTCTTGAGACCTGCCATGACTGCCACAATTTTTGTATCTTCACTCACCATTTCTCCTTCCAGCAGAACTTTGTCAAATCTTTCAAGGAAGGCTCTATCAGACTCCTCGTCTCCCTGCTTCAGATCTGCAAGCCTATGTCTCTGCGTAAGGTAAGATCCGACCGTGGAGAAGTGCGATAGAAATTCCTTGCTGAGTTGCATAAATGAGCTTATAGAGCTAGGAGCAAGTGCAGAGAACCATCTGTGAGGGCCATCACCTAAAGTTAACGGAAAGTTACGGCACTGCGTTGCATCAGACTCTTTTACGGATATCATGTAGTCGGTGTATTTGGATAAATGCATCTTCGGGTCTGAATTTCCTTCATACAAATTAATGGCCGGGAATTGTACTTTCTTTTGCACTGGCGCATTCAGAATAGCCGGGGACAAAGGTGATGATGGTAGTATTGTTGATCCAACGCCTTTTTGGGCCTCCAACTGTTTCTGCATTTCTTCCACCGCCTTCTTCAGAGCTTGCCACTCGCCCGGAGACGTTCTTCCATTAGAAGGATGTTCATCATGGTCGGGTTCGATGACCTCTTCATGACGTAGTCCCTTACTAACGGGACGTTTCTCCTGCGTGACATGCCTAGCGATGTTGCTAGCTCCGTTGGGACCCAAACGCCCGAAAGCTGACCTTCTCAACCTCTCATGCACTGAGGGGCGAGCAGCAGGGTGTGCTTGCTTGTGTGCTCGCTCCTCGCTTCTTTGATGAGCCTCCTCTCTACGTGCCCCGTAATGGCTTGCCCCTCTTGTATGGGAGTGGCTCACACTCCTCATGTCCCTGCTGCTCGACTCCTCGCCCGTCCCTGGAGTGGACTCTCCTCGACTTCCAAGCCGCTCGCTTATTGGTGTTTTACCCTTAGCCCTCATTGCCTGTCCACTGTCAACCTCATCTATCTTCGCATCTTCTCGTTGTTTAGTTCTTCTTTCGATTGCCCGGTTGCTCGCCTCCAGGGCTTTAGAAGGTCTGTGCCCTGCTGCCCGGTTACTCGCCTCCCGGGCTCTTGACGGTCCGACAGCCTCCTGTTGCCGTTGTATGGATTGTAGGATGGCAATTGTTTTGGCTAATTCCTCCGGGTTTTGGGCCAAAGCCTCCACTTCCGGGGGTAAAGTGTCAATTGTAACTTGCACGTTCCGCTGGGATGTTGCCCGTACCGTTCGTACGTGGTTACCCGTCGACGATACCCTTGTTCGTGATTTGTTCAACGGGTGAGTGCTCGATTCTTGCGGTTCTTGTGATCGCACCATTTTCCGAATTTTGATGTTCCTTTGGTGAAAATCTTATGTTTGTGGATGTTTTGACCTAGAAACAACTAGCCTTGCATGTAGGGATTTGGTTGTTTACAAACCTTTATCGACACATGCATGCATTCAAGCTTGTAGGTCTTGTGTAACACCATTGAAACACTCAAGTAAAGTTCCAAGTTCCAGTTTCCGGCGACTTATTGCCGGAATTATGCAGTTTCCGGCGACTTTTCACAAGAATTCTTCAAATCTTCAACCGACGGAAGGTTCGGACCCTTCTTCTAGCGCCAATTGTTGATGACCTTTGATCAATGTTGATAATTAGTGGCTGTTTATGCTAAGAAAGATCACCAAACAAAGATCAATGTAGGATTAAAGCTAGATTTTTGTAAGTAAAGATTGAGAGGTAAATTTGCAAGAGTTTGGCTTGTTTTTGAATTGGTAACCTCCTCCTTATTATCCCATGAAGGGTATTTATAGAGATACAAGCAAGTAGGAGGTGTCACTTCCCTAATCATCTTAATTTTTATTGTGACAAGTGTTAAGACACTTGTCATCTCCTAAGCTATTACATCTTTACACAATAACAAGTGTTAAGACACTTGTTTGTTTCTAATGTAATGCCTAATTATTGGGATTTCTGATGATCTTCTGAGGTGCCCTCTTGCTCGCCTACTCGCCACTAGTTAGGTCTTTGTGTCTTCTTGGTCTGGTTGTTCGCCACCTTCTTGTGCTCTTTATGCCCAACTGCTCGCCTCCTGGCATCATGACCAGCTGCTCGCCTCCTAGCATCATGACCAGCTGCTCATCTACTCGACCTTGGTCTTCAAGCCCAACTGCTCGCCTCCTCAGGTGTGAAGTCCGTGCTGGTCGTCCTTTTATTTATTATTTTCATTCTTGATTTCTTAATCTCATTATTTTAATATTTTTATTCCTAATCTTGTTGCCCGGCTGTTCATCTATCAACAGGTGTGTTATCAGCTCCTAGTTCTTTACCACTCTGAGTAAAGGGGACTCAGTCAGTTTTTAAGTTTGAAAAATTGGTATACGTGTATTCCCCCCCATACACATATTCCTCAGTCTTATTTCGGGACCAACAAGTGGTATCAGAGTAGTGGTTCAAAAGACCATTGACTTTGAATACTAATAGTTTCAGAGGAGAAACTGTTGGTGGTCACTGAACAGATCTGAGTTTGCTTTTCATAAAACTTGCATCATCATGACTTCGAGGAGACTTGAAGCTTCGTTACCTGAATTCTTTGTGTCTAACTTTGTCTATTGGAAGTTCAGATTAGAAGCACATCTAGATGCCATCCATGACCAGATGCCGCGTGTTCTCAGAGAGGGACCGATCAAGATCACTATCCCAAACGTCAGAGGACTGGGATATGAGCATCTTGAGATTGGCGTGCAGGTTCCTAAAGAAAGGAAAGACATGACCAACGATGAGATCAAGATGGTAGGACTGGACAACGTTGCCAGAAATATCATTTTGCATACGGTGCCCTTCGAGGAGTCAGCAAGGTTGATGAATTTAAAGACGGCAAAGGAGGTTTGGGATGAGCTGACCAGGATGTGCGAAGGGTCAGAGAAGATAAAGGAAAACAAGAGAAATATTGCCATTCAGAAGTTCGAAGCGTTCGAGATGCTGCCTGATGAGACTATCGATCAGATGGAGTCAAGATTCATCAAGTTGATGAATGAGTTGGTGATGCTGGATAAGGATGTTCCAAAGAGAGATGTTGCTTCAAAGATCCTGAATGTCCTCCCTGAGAGATGGGATAACAGTGTAATTATGCTTAAAAATACTCAGGATATGAGCAACATAAGTTCTGCTTTACTTTTTTCAGAGCTAAAGGCACTGGGATTTGATCTTAACAAAAGAAAGAAGAAAGTTCAGCCAGAAGAGGAAGAAAAGGAAAAAACTCCTGAGAAAAGCGTGGCGTTCAAGGCCAGGGCTGAACCAGCTGAGTCTTCATCAAAGTCACTGATGGAGATGAGCAAGAAAGAGCTCGCTGAGGAGTATAGCCTGATGGCCAGACGCTTTGATAAGCTTAATTCCAGGTTTGGTCGTTATAAGAAATTTTATCAGGACTCACGTGACAGGAAACCTGAAGGAACCCACCAATGCTCAAGGAGATATGAGGAAAGGAGAAACACTGACCAGAGAAGAGATCGTGGCAATGAAAGAAGATATTCAGATCCAAAGCCCGATCGTAGAGATGAACAGAGACGTACTCATGATGACAAGCACTCAGGGAAGACGGAAAGCTCATCAAGACAGAGGGAACCTGACTCAAGGAGGAACCCTGAACCACGGAGAGAAAGAGGAGATGAGCAACCAACCTGTTACAACTGTAACCAGAGCGGGCACTATCAGTATGATTGTCCGAAGCTGAGTGTTAGGGAAAGAGAAGACATGAGGGCCAAGAGAGACCAGAGGCTTGCTGACCGGAGAGCCATGCTCGCTGAGGATGCAACGGACTCTGATGGTCCTGAGGAGAGGTCGCCTGAACTCTTTTCTGATGATGAGTACGATGATGTCTGCCTTATGGCAAGGGAGGAACCTGAGGTAACATCTAACTCTGTATGCGGTTCTTACATTGGTCAAAATCCTGAGCTAAGCTCAGAGTCAGTTAGAGAAATGAACCTTCAGATCTGTCTGGATCAATTGATGGTTGATTTCTCCAGACTACAGGAAACTAATGTCTTCTTGGTAGAGGAGAACAAGAAATTGAGTACTGAGGTTCAAAACCTGAATGAACAACTCACTCAGTCTGATCTTAAAGAATCAGCTCAAATTGTGAGACTAACTCAGGAGATTGATTTAATCAATGCTGAGCGTCTCCCAAGAGAGAAGATTCTGAAGGAATTGGCTGAGGAAGAGCTGGCCAGGAAGGAAGAACTGAAAGTACTTAAGAGTAAGTTTGATGACCTCTTTACCAGATACGAAATCCTAAAAAAGAGTGAGGACTCTCTCAAGAAAAAGGTTGCAACAATGAATAAATCCTCAGTGGCTAGAGAGGAAATAAATAGCAGCTAGATGCTTGGGAATGAGAAAAAGGGACTTGGATATGTTCCTAAGAAATCCTTACAAGGTCAGTCTCATGTTGCTTCAGGGAGCAACACTGAGAGGGTGTTTGTTCAGGCAGGCCAGAGTGCACCCAAGGTTGTACTCCAGGCCCGTCAAACTGATAAGGGCAAGGAAACTGTTGACAAAGTCAGGGTTGCCCCCAAGGTAGCTAAGCCAAAACCCAAGGGAAAGGCAAAGCAACCGAGGAAGGTCCCTGAGAGCTCAGGTCAGGGAAAACCTCAGCGAAAGTAGAGGAAGACTCAGGCCAAGAGTTCTCAGACTCGTCAACGAGGGTACCATCATGCGTGGCAATATCAATAGGGAAGGCCAAACATGATGACACCCCCGTGGTTTTGGCATCCGGAGGCCTTTAACTGTTTTACATTCCCTCACTTGCCTAGGGGGAATAGAACACAGGGCCCTTATCAAGAACAAGGCCCAAGACCTGTTGCACCCAGACCTAGGAAGAACAGGAGGCCAGCCCAAAAGGCACCCACTCAGGCTCCTGTGAAGCCTAAGTCTAGCACTCATACATCATCTTCCTCTCAGGCAAAGAAGAAGAAAGTTGTGTATGTTGATATTTCAGGGAGACAGATTTACCACTCTGAGGCAATCAGGGTTGTTAAGCAAGTCTGGATCCCGAAGGGTAAGCTGACACGATAGGACCCAACACCCAATGGGTACCTAAAGCCTGATTTGATTGCAGGCGGCTATGGATCACAACAAGAGGAGAGGAGACTCAATCAAAGTTGTTTGGTACCTAGACAGTGGTTGCTCAAGGCACATGACTGGAATGAAGAGTCTTCTCCAAGAATATCAAGCCAAAGATGGTCCACAAGTAACCTTTGGTGATAACTCAAAAGGTGTTACTAAAGGTTTTGGTGTTTTGATAATAGGTACAGTCAGAGTGGAAAATGTGTCCTTTGTGGAAGGACTGAAGCATAACCTGTTGTCAGTAAGTCAATTCTGTGACAAAGGTTTCAGTGTTGAGTTCTCATCGAATATATGTTCAGTCAAGGACAAATCAACACAACTGCTTCTATCAGGTATCAGGAAAGGTAACGTTTATCTCGCTGATTGGAGCAGCACTATTCCTAATGCCTGTTTTGTTGCTAAAAGCTCTCCAGAGCTCAGTTGGTTATGGCATAAAAAATTAAGCCACCTGAACTTCAAGATTCTTAACAAAATTTCTAGACAGTCACTTGTTGAAGGTCTACCTAATGAAGTTTTTAGCAAAAATCATGTGTGCAAAGCCTGTCAGGAAGGGAAGCAGGTCAGAGCGTCATTCAAAGAGAAAGCTTCTCATTCCACTGACAGGATACTTCAGCTCTTGCACATGGATTTATTTGGTCCCATAACACCTGTGAGTATGAATGGTAGAAAATATACCCTTGTGGTTATTGATGATTATTCTAGATATACTTGGGTTATTTTCTTGTTGAATAAGAAGAAAACACAGGTGAAGCTTCCAGAGTTGCTCAGGAGACTCAACAATGAGAAGAATCAGTCCATTACTAAGATCAGATCTGACAAGGGAACTGAATTTATAAATTCATATATTTCTGACTTTTGTAATGAACTTGGTATAGCTCATGAGACTTCTGCAGCTAGAACCCCACAACAGAATGGCGTTGCTGAAAGAAGAAACAGGACACTGAAGGAAGCTGCAAGGACCATGCTGGCTGAGTCAGGATTGCCCAAGAAATTCTGGGCTGAGGCAATCAACACTGCATGCTACACTCAGAACAGATCCATGCTGAACAAACAACATGCACAGACCCCATAGTATTTCTTATTTCCATGTATTTGGTTGTAAGTGTTTCATTCTCAACAATGGGAAGACCCAATTGAAAGCCTTTGATAGCAAATCTGATGAAGAAATATTCTTAGGATACTCTGAAGTCAGTAAAGCCTTCAGGGTTTACAATTGCAGGACCCTTGTTGTGGAAGAATCACCTCATGTTGTTTTTTATGAATCTGCTAATGAGTCTAGGGTAAAAGTGTTGAATCCTGACACTGAGGAGGTCACAAGGAGTGTGACAAGGCTGAGCTTGAAGAATCAACCTGATCCCAGGGTCAAAACTGTGCCAATTCCTAGATGGGATGATGATGACGATCAGGATGATGAGTCAAGTGCCACTCCTAAACCCAGCACTTCAGGGACTGTTGAGCCTCAGACTGTTGAACAGGCTCAACCTGAGGTAAGTACCGTCTATGAAGATGTTTTCGCAGCTGAGACGGTTCCTGAGTTACCTCATCAAGGGGGAATCAATGTCCCTGACATTGAGATTGTTAATCCCTTTGGTATAGACTCAAGATCATCCTCTTCTGTTCAATTTCCTGAATTTTATGAGCCTGTAGACACTAACATTGCAGGTACCTCAGGAACAGCTCCTGGCAAAAGAACATGGTTAGAGGATCATCCCATTGATCAAATCATTGGTGATCCAATTGAGGGAGTCAGGACCAGACGGTTCCATGGTGAGAGTGCATTGTTCTGTTGCTTTCTCTCTGAGCAAGAGCCTCAGAACATTGAAGAAGCTCTCACTGACTCGAACTGGATCATTGCCATGCAAGAGGAGTTGAATCAGTTCACAAGGAATCAGGTTTGGGAACTGGTATGTAGACCTAGGCATCAAGGTGTAATTGGTACCAAGTGGGTCTACAAGAACAAGAAGGATGAAAATGGTGTTGTGGTAAGGAACAAGGCTAGACTGGTTGCAAAAGGGTATTGTCAATCTGAGGGAATAGACTATGATGAGACTTTTACTCCAGTGGCTAGGTTGGAAGCTATCAGGTTGTTCCTTGCATATGCAACATATAAGAAGTTCAAGGTGTATCAAATGGATGTCAAGAGTGCCTTCCTGAATGGTGTACTCAATGAAGAGGTATATGTTGAACAACCTCCCGGGTTTGAGGTTGGAGATAGAGTATACCATTTGAAGAAAGCACTCTATGGAGTTAAGCAAGCACCAAGAGCTTGGTATGATACCCTCTCTCAGTTCCTGACAGACCATGGGTTCAAGAAGGGAACCGTGGATAGGACATTGTTCAGGATCACTGAAGGTGATGACATTCTCTTGGTCCAGATTTATGTGGATGACATAATATTTGGATCACCAAATCATCAGCTATGTGAGAAATTCTCTAAGTTGATGACTGGTAAATTTGAGATGTCAATGATGGGAGAGATGAACTTCTTCTTAGGATTGCAGGTCAAGCAGACTGATCAAGGTATCTTCATAAATCAGGCCAAGTATACAAGAGACTTGATTCAAAAGTTTGGTGTTCAGAAAAGCAATCCAGCCAGGATCCCTATGAACACAAATTGGAAGATGGATCCTGACACTGAAGGGACTTCAGTAAATCAGACTGAGTATCGAGGGCTGATAGGTTCTTTGTTGTACCTGACTGCAAGTAGGCCTGACATTACGTTTGTAGTTGGTGTATGTGCTAGGTATCAGTCTAATCCCAAGAAAAGTCATTTGGAGGCTGCTAAGAGGATACTTAAGTATTTGAAAAGGACAGTCAATATGGGACTATGGTATCCTTCAGATGACAATTTAGAACTAACAGGTTATTCAGATGCAGATTATGGAGGTTGTAGGATTGATAGGAAATCAACCTCAGGGACATGTCAGTTTTTGGGAAGCAAGTTAATCTCGTGGTTTAGTAAGAAGCAGAATTCAGTGGCTACATCCACAACTGAGGCTGAGTATATGGCTGCAGGTAGTTGTTGTGCTCAGATTTTATGGTTGAGGCAACAGTTGAGGGACTACCAAGTGTTTGCTAATGAGGTTCTAATCTATTGTGACAACGATAGTGCAATAGCAATTACTCAAAACTCAGTGCTTCACACAAGGTGCAAGCATGTGGATATTAGGCATCACTTCATTAGAGATCATGTGGAGAAGAAAGATATCAGGATGGAGAAGATTCACACTGACAGGCAAAGAGCTGACATCTTGACTAAGCCTCTGGCTGAAGCAAGGTTTATGGAACTGTCAGTGGAGTTAGGACTCTTAGATCCGGGAGAGCAGTCAGTGTAGGGTTCTAGGGGGAACTCAGGCCAGACTCGACTCAGCGAGGTATCAGGGTGCTACAATGTCTCCCTGACAGGTATGAATTCTATCCTGACTCTTGTGAATTCCAAGCGTCTCCCTGAGTCTTTCGTCCTGAAAATCTTTATTAAGTGCATTCCGTTTTCATTAAAAGCACGTCTTTTCATATTTAAAACCATACGCGATGGAGCATTTAATGCCGCAGTTACTTTTTCATATACGTGTCCATTTTATACGGAATATGACTGACGTGGGTAATTAATCAAAACTGGGATTAATCTTGGCCCTTCATTTCAAAATGTTTCGAATTCAGGGATTAATCTCAACCCCACGTCTGAGTAACTGACTTAATCATATCAATCAAGACTGTCATTCGAGGTTTTTACGCAAACACAAAGCACATCTGCACACTGAGTTTTCTCTTGCTCAAGCAATCTCAGTATTTTCTCAAAATCTCTCTTCAAAATCAAATGGCACATCTTGATTCCAACTGGACAACCGACAAGATCGAGGATGTTGTTAACAACAAACTCGTGCACATGGAGCAAGTTATCTCCATGGATGGCACCTGTCTTACAGTAGAGAAAATCAAACCCGTTTTCAAGTGGATTTTCGACGCTGGGTTGGAGACATATTTCATTACTCGCCCTATCTTCGTGCTTCCGAGAACGGTTGTGGAAGCATATCTTAATATGTTCTTGCAAAGGGATGAACTGTTCACGAAGGTGACTGCGCTCAAGCCGACAGGGGAGAAAGACGGCAACGACGAACCTCTTTACAAGTCGGAGGTGGTCACCATCGATATACGAAGGACGGTCAGGGAAGTTTTTGCACTGCCATCCTCTGGCATCAACCCAAGGGTCTACAAGGAGAACTCTGAAGGAGAACTCCTGGGCAAATGGACCAAGGAGGGGTCGTCTGTGTTCAGGGCTCGTCAGAACAAGAATACGTTGAAGCCTGAATACAGGGCGCTAGTGGACCTTGTGTCCAATATGGTAATGGGATCTACGGGATCTCATGAGCAGCTGAGTCTGCCCAAGCTGAGGCTGATGGGAGCCATTGTTGACGGAGTTGAGGCCAACTAGGAGCAGTTCTTTCTGGACCAACTCCATCAGGCTGGTCTGGACAAGCTCAAGAAGGATGAGGAGAAGAAGCACATCTCTGTTGGTGCTATTCTTCCTTTCGGGACCAGGCTCTCAGTCCTGATTGCTCATGCTTACCATGGGTACACCTTCGACTATGAGGATAGCCTCTCATCGAAGAAGGCGATGTTTGCCTCACGGAGTGATACCTACTCAGTGCTAGGGCTGACTGATCCCAATGCTCAGGCAAAGGGTCAAGTCAAAAAGCCAGTCGGTAAGGCCAAGAAGGTGGCTACCAGCCTCATTGAGAGGGTAGATGATCTCCTTGAGAGGAGTAAGGAGGTGGAAGAGGTCGTGGCAGCTGAGAAGGAGGTGGATCAGCCTGCGGAGGAGGAGGAGGAGGAGAAGAAGAAGAAGAAGAAGAAGAAGAAGAAGAAGAAGAAGAAGAAGAAGAAGAAGAAGAAGAAGAAGAAGAAGAAGAAGAAGAAGAAGAAGAAGAAGAAGAAGAAGAAGAAGAAGAAGAAGAAGAAGAAGAAGAAGAAGAAGAAGAAGAAGAAGAAGAAGAAGAAGAAGAAGAAGAAGAAGAAGAAGAAGAAGAAGAAGAAGAAGAAGAAGAAGAAGAAGAAGAAGAAGAAGAAGAAGAAGAAGAAGAAGAAGAAGAAGAAGAAGAAGAAGAAGAAGAAGAAGAAGAAGAAGAAGAAGAAGAGACTTAGGAAGGGGGTTCGAAAGTCCCCTGCTAAGAAGCTGCCTGTCGTGAGTGAGAGGGAGAAGACAAGCTCCCCTGGAGCCTCTGACTTGGAGGAAGTGAGAAAATCTGTCGAGACGGCTGAGTTGTTGCAGCCTGAGACAGTACCCCACAAATCACCCACACACCCTGACACCCAAACACCATCCAACCCTGACCCTAACCCTCAAACCACCCAAACACCCCAAGAGCCAAACACCCTAACTAAGTCAGCGCCATCAAACTCACCCACAAATGAGCCTGACCAGTCTTCTGAGCCACACCTTCCCGAGCCCACAGATTTTCCATCTTACCCCAACCCCAAGGATTGCCCCAAATCCTTCCCAACTGAAGAAGATGACTTCCTTGTCATTCAGGAGGAGGAGGAGTTGGATGAACATATGATGGGGGGAGTACTGGAGAATACGCTGAGGGGGAATGCCACTGAAAGGGCATCTAAGTGCTGGCCCGGACTGAATAGATACAAAGAGCTACTGGCAAATGTAGTTGAGCTCAAGGTTTGGTTGGAATTCAAACAATCAAACATGCAGGAGCAGCATTTGTTGGTAGATGCTCGTGGCTGGGAGCACTGGAAGACAGAGGAGGCCAGGCTGTGCTCCTATTTTGGCCTGACTAGCTGGCTTCAATTGCTTAACTTCGATAACCTGAAGGAGCTAGTCAACAGCCTGATGGCCCAGAGCAAGGCTGATATCCTATCCGATGATGAGGAGGACAAGGAGGATGAGAAAGATGCTCAGGACGGAGCTATGGAGAAGGCTGTGGAGGAGACAGCACGGGAGCTGGATGGTATGGACTCTGAGCCTCAGGCTCAGGGGGAAGGTGATAAAGACACTGGTGCCAAGGGTGGACCAGTGGCTGAGGATGTTTTGAACATCTCAGCCGCCGATGAAACATCTGTCGATGAAGGGATTCCCTGCCCTGAGACAAGAGAGAAAGATGTTGAGGCGTCTAAGGAGACTCCCAGTTCCGAGGGACTTGTTCCTAAGGTTCGAGATGGCGGGGCTGAGCCTGAGCAGGCGGCCTTGACCACTCAACAACTGTTATCAGTGCACCCTGAAGAGGGGACTGAGGATGCGGGGGCTGACAAGGGAAAACAGTCACTTACTGACGAGGCCGTTGATGATGATGAAGATGTGATGATCACCGGGGTCGGCCGTGCTGAGTTTACAAGTATTGTGGAGGTCAAGCAGGAGAAAACCTCTGAAAATCTAGCTGAACTTCAGGAGGAAGTAATGAGGCTACGAGCTGAGAAAGAAGAAGACTCCAGGGCCCTGGCGAAACACATCAAGTGGATAAAGTCAGCGTACAACTCCCTTGCCAACAGGGAGCTGTTTTTGCTAAAGAGAACAATGACTGACACGGCCAAGTCAGTGAGGAACGAGCGGAAGAGGACAAAGAAGATGCTAAGGCAGACCTTGAAGCAGTTAGCTGAGAAGGATGAGCAAAGGAAGGAAGATCTCAATCAGGCTGTGGAGAAGCTTGTGGCTCAGGCTGGAGCACTATTCACTCAGGCCATTTCTGGCTCAGCCTCAAAGTTGGAGCTGGAGTCAGAACGCTTTGCTCAGACTTCAAAGGATATTGCTGAGAGGCTGACTCAAGCAGATGAGCGATCTGCTCTGGTGGAGGAGAAGATAGAGAAGGTTGAGCAAAGACTCCAACTCTCCATGGAGGTCTTTGAGAAGAAGGTCCAAGCTGCAATCAGTTCTGTCTCTTTTGCAGGGACTGGTATCTCAATGGGAGTTGAGTTATTGAAGGAGGGAATTAATGATGTCCATTCCCTAGCCTCCTTCGTAATCAACAGCGGATCTGACGCATTCCCATCAGAGGCCAATGATGATGCCAAAAAGGGGGAAAAGAAGAAGAAAAGATCCCGCCCTGAGGCATCGGAGGCAGTCAACCAAGGCGAAACCGTTCAAGCTGATCCTGAAGCCAATCCTGAAGGAAATGTGCTAAGGGTGAGGAAGTCAGCTAGGTTGGCGGCAGTGGAGAAGGAAGGAGAGGAGATAGTTGCCAGGCGAAGGGCGGAGGCAGCAAAGGCAAAGGCTGATGAACCTTCCAAGCAACAACCTGAGCCAGTTCAGAGATCTTCTCCCATGAGCTCAAGGAAGAATCCCATCACTTACTCCGGGGAGTTGGTGGCGGAGTTATGTGCTGAAGCATGGGGAGATCATTCTGAGAAATCTGAGGCTATGCGCAGAGCTGAAATTGCTCAAAAGGAGAAGATGCGCATCTTGGAAAAGAAGGTTGAGAAGCTGACTGACATCACTGAGCTTCAACAACGAGAACTGGATGATGCAGTGATCAGCTTGCTAAGGAGGAAGAAGGCGAAGCCTGAGCCTAGGAAGTACAGAAAGAGGCCAACAGTTAGGAAGTCATCAATTCTTCAAGTCAGTAGGCCAGAATCAGGAGTAAGGGAAGCTTTTGTCGATGAGTTCGTCTCAGAGGCATTGAAGGGGTTTTGGACTGATGCAAGGGATGAATTTGTAAAATTGTGGTATGTTGTGAAGAAGTGGGGCGACACTGACGATATCAATGCCAACTTCACTGACTACATGATGGACAATCATCCTGAGTTATTCCAGAAGATCTTGGAGGAGGCTGATGCAGCTCAAGTCCAAGTGAAGGCTCCTGAGTTCACCATTCGAGCTCCTCCCTTAGTTCCTGGAACTCAGAAGCACAACACGAAGGCCATTATGATTGAAGTCTTGAAGATTGCCAAAGCTGAAGGATATGTGAACCAACCTAGAAGACTTGACGAGTTGAAGGCAAGAGTCTATGCTGGATATGGACTCGAACCTGAAATGAGATTAGTCTAGGAAGTTCATTACCTCTGTGTAATAGATTAAGATTCATTGTAACCATTTTTCATATCAATCAATGAAATCTACTACTTTTGCCCATAGACAAAAACTCATTGTCTTTTTAGCTGTTGTTTAAATTCTGTACTTTATCAAGAATTGCTCTAACACTGTCTTATCTTATAGATAGGTCTGTATATTTCCTCTAAGTGTTTTGAGGATCTTTTTAGTGTTTTGGCATCATCAAAAAGGGGGAAATTGTTGGGACATTGTCAGTTTTGATTAAGATCTCAAAGCCCCTGAAAAGATGTTTGCATTTGTTCTATCAGGCTAGTCTTGGTTAGGTTTTGTACTTAGTCATTTTACACTTCACAGGCAATCAGTAAGAGGAGCACTTACTAATGACAATCAAGACTCAGAGCCTGAAGACGTTTTACCATCCTGAACGTATGGCAGTCTCCTAAGCTGGCTGAGTAAGTCTCAGTGATGAAGAGTATGACCCTGAGGTCAGTACTACTCAGTCCTGAAGGGAACAGGATGAAACTGAGTTATTAGGAAGACTTGGAGTAGAGCCAAGCAATGCAAAAAGAATGTCAACGTCAGGACAAGACTGGTGAGCACAAGACAAAATGAACTTAATAAGACAAGCCTGAAGCTCAGGAATAAGTTCTGACATTCTCACCAACCTGATGACGTGGACCAATCCGGGAAGGACACGCACGTACGGAACCTGACAAGAAGACTGAATTCAGACTGCATATTCAACGGGCAAGCATTTAATGTGCATTTAATGCATCTACCAAATCCATACAAGGACGGCTGCTGCATGAAGATATGTCCGTTTGAAGCCACTCTACATAGTTGACAAGAAAGGCTATCTCTCCAACGGATAGTTTTTCAAATCATCTATAAATACAGAAGACCTTGAACCCATTCAAGATTACGGGAAATTTCCAAGCCAGAAATTACTCAAGCTCTCAAGCACTCAAAGCATTCAGCCTTAGAAGAAGCACTCGAAACCATTCTAAATTTCCCAAGTGTTTCTTAGTTATTGAGAGTTATTATGTATTCCAAGAGCGAACTAGCATTATCTTAAGCTTAGAGAGATTATCCAATCCTTAGCATAGCCTTGCCTTGTAAGGATAATCTCAACCTAGTTGGAATCCAAACTGAAACCAAAACCCTAAGTTAGGTTTGTTGGGAGTAAGTCAGTGAGTGTGTTAGTAAGGAAGTTTGTATAGATCAGTGAGGTTAGCGGGTCTTGGTGCACCTTGGCACGTTAAAAACAAGAATCCCTTGAGTGGATTTCCTGTTGAATCAGGCCGTGGACGTAGGAGCTTTAGTCTCTGAACCACGTTAAAATTGCTGTGTTCTTATTGCTTTGATATTGTGCATACCTGTCATATTACATATTCATTCATAAGCATTGTGTTTATCATGTCAGAATCAATCTGCCTGATCCTCTAAAAGAGCACTGCCCTTACTAAACATCTTTCAGAATTGAGTAAAACGAGTTTTCAGAAAGCAAACTAAACAAGACTTTAAACTATCAGGGCTCAAACATTTCCGCACTGAACTTGAACTGATAGTTAGCCAACTGACCCGCACCAAGTGTAGTCAGTAGGTGTGTTATCAGCTCCTAGTTCTTTACCACTCTGAGTAAAGGGGACTCAGTCAGTTTTTAAGTTTGAAAAATTGGTATACGTGTATTCCTCCCCCCCCCCCATACACGTATTCCTCAGTCTTGTTCCGGGACCAACAAGAAGGATATTTCTAAAGCAGATCAAGTCCACTTTTGCCTCTGCCAAGACATCTTTTAAGCAAATGGACTTTTTGTGAAGCTGGATGTGATGCACAGCCAGAGACAGCTCCAAGAGCATGTTTTGGACCAGCTACGTCCAGTCTCTGCGCTAAAGGTGGAATTGGCTTCTCAGATGCTGGAGACTGCCAAACTCAAAGATTCCCTCCAAGAGATGTTGGCAAAGCAGGAGAGGCTTGTGGCTGAGACTCAAGCTTACCTGGGGGAGGCCAAGCAACTGCGTGATCTTCACTCTTCCTCCACCACTGCCTTGCCTGATCTCATTCGACAGGTGGTGCCGCCCCTTATTGATGAAGTTAAAAAGGGGGAAGAGAAGGCCAGAACTGATCTGGCAAAGACCACTAATGAGACCCTCTTCAGCCATGGTGCTCGTCTGGATCTGCTAGAGAACACTTTGACCCAGGCTGAGCTGCAGAAGAAGAAGAAAGAAGAGCTTAAATCTCTTACCATGGCAAAGCAGCTGGTAGCAGAAGAGGGGACTCTTGATGCAGAGCAGGATCCAGCCAGAGAAGCTGGTATCACTTTTGGTGCCAGTGGATCCAGCCAGAGAAGGAAGGCTCTTGTTGAGGTGATGGAGATTTTGCCACTAAGGACAGAAGGGTCTTTTGACTCTACTGTGCCTGTTCCTCTCATAGAGAAGTGGAGAGAAGCCAAGACTCTGTGGTTCATTCAACACTACATCTAGAGGCCCCCGCCAGAGGATGATGCGCTCATCAACAGAACCTTCCACTCCTGGATGAAGGCTTATGATGCTGATATGTACAAGCAGTTGATGGATTCCACAATAGAGTTCAACCTGGAGGTCACAGCCCCTGAGTTTCATTATCTCAACACTCCAATGACCGGGGACCAGGTTGATTGGGCAGAACTGAAGAAACTTTACAAGACCAAGGTGTTGGTGAATTTCACCCCAACATCTTCTGCTGAGCTCAAGGCCATCCAAGACAGATTCTTCGACTGGTTTCTAGTGCCAAAGGAGAATAGAAGATATGCTTAGTATAGGACCTGATCTGATATGTAATCTGTAATCATTCTATCCTTATTATTAATGAAAAATCATATCTACTCTGTCTTAAAGACAACCTCTTGTTGTCTTCTTGTTTGTCTGATGTTGGTCCCACTTGATAGATTAATTGCGGAAGCTTATGTTTAAATGTCTTTCCAAAATCTTTTCTAAGAGAGCAATAAACAATAATTAAAGTAAAGCGATAAAAAACACAAGATATATAGTGGTTCGGATAAATATCCTACGTCCACTCTCCCTTATCACCAAGGGGTCTCACTAACAACCAACTCACAAACTTACTCACTGGAATTTCTGAAGTACCAGCACCTTCTTACAAACTCTTTAGATCTAACTTCGATCTAAAGATAGACTCACTCCAACCTTATCTTAACAAGATGAACAGGTTGAGTGTATAAACTCCTTACGAGTAGATAAGTAATTAAGAACAAAGTGTGAGTGCAATATGCGTAGTGATCAAAAGCTTAGTGTGGCTATATGCGCGTGAATGATTCTAGAGCTTTTTCTTGATCTGCACTCAAGTATATATAGAGGGGATTAGGGACATAGCCGTTGGGAGGCTAATCCAATCAGATCCTCTATATATGGAAGCTTCAATCAATCAATTCCCTAATTGATTGATTGGGTTGGTGTGATCTTGATTGATTGTCTTCATATCTTCTCAATCCAATCTTGTTTTGACTTGATTTGAATCACCAACGGTCAATGGTTTCTTCTACCTAACTCTGATTCACTCCAGAGAAGGCAGGACCAGACACCAGGCATCCTCGGTGTCTTCTGGTCCTTATCTGGTGAACAGCCAGAATACTCAGTAGAATAAGGGGATCAAACTGAGCATCTTTTGTTCCACCAGACTCGTCTGGTCCGGACTCGTCTGGTCTGGGGAAGGTCCTCTGCCTCTGGTCTGATCTCCTCTGGTGAAGTCCTCTGGAGGAGTCCTCTGGTGAAGTCCTCTGGAGGGTTCTTCTGGTGACTCTTCTGGTGAGGTCTTCTGGTCTGACAGTTCCCCCTAGACTAAGTCCTAATCTAGATCATCATCTGGCTAACAGGTCCAGATGGTCCTATTACATCTTCTGGTTTGTTTTAACTCATCAAAACTAACAAATTTTTATCCTAACAATTTCCCCCTTTTTGATGGAGTTAAAACACTACCAGAACAGATCAAAAGTAAAACTTAAGTAAGAAAACAATAAAGGGATGAGACCTTAGAATAGATCTCATCAGGCAAATAATAAGACAACAAGGAGTTGTCTTTAGAACAGAGAAGATATGTATTTTTCATTAATAATCAGAGGACAAAATAATTACAGATTACATTGAAGTTCATTGTCCTATTCTAGGCATATCTTCTGTTCTCTTTAGGGACAAGAAACCAGTCAAGGAACCTATCCTGGACGGCCTTCAACTCTGCAGAAGATGTTGGGGTGAAATTCACCAACACCTTGGTCTTGTAAAGCTTCTTCAGTTCTGCCCAATCCACCTGGTTCCCAATCATGGGAGTGTTAAGGTAAGTAAATTCAGGAGCAGTCACCTCCAGGTTGAACTCAATGGTTGAATCCATCAGCTGCTTGTACAAGTCTGCATCATAGGCTTGCATCCAAGAATGGAAGGTTCTGTTGATCAGCTCATCATCTTCTGGTGCTGGCCTCTGGATATAATGCTGAATGAACCAGAGGGTCTTGGCTTCTCTCCATCTCTCAATCAGAGGATAAGGTACAGTAGAGTCAAAGGACCCTTCTGTCCTTAGTGGCAAGATGTTCATAACCTCCACAGGAGCTTTCCTCTTCTGACCTGAGCCACCTGCACCAGAAGGAATACCAGCTTCTCTGGCCTTCTTGTTCTGTCTCCTAACATATCTGAGCCTCTGCTCTTCATCTATGTTCTTCCTGATTCTGGCTTGCCTCTCCTCTGGAGTCTCTTCCTTGTATCTCTTCTCTGCTTCTTCGACAACAGATTCAAGGAAACTCTTTTTAACTTTTCTAATCTTCCTCTTAGCAGGACCAGGAATGGTAGAAGGATCCTGATCAGCTTCAGATGACTCTTCTTCTGCAGCAAGCTGTTTAGCCATAGATAGAGATTTCAACTCTTCTTTCTTCTTCTTCTGCAACTCAGCCTGGGCCAAAGTGTTCTCCAGCAGGTCCAGACGAGCTCCATGGCTAAAAAGCATCTCATTTGTGGTCTTCGCCAGATCAGTTCTGGCCTTCTCTTCCCCCTTTTTAACTTCATCAAGGAGGGGCTCCACTACCTGCCTTATGAGATCAGGCAAGGCAGTGTTGGAGGAAGAGTGAAGATCACGAAGCTTCTTGGCCTCCTCCAGGTAAGCCTTAGATTCTGCAACAAGTCTCTCTTGCTTCTCCAACATCTCCTGGAGGGAGTCCTTCAGTCTAGCAGTCTGAATCATCTGGCTGGCCATTTCCACTTTGAGTACAGAAACTGGCCTCATCTGCTCCATCACATGCTCCTGGAGCTGCTTCTGGCTGTGCATAACATCTAGCTTGACAAACAAGCCATTAGCCTTGAACGAAGCTTTAACCTCTGCCAGAGAGGATTTGATCTGCTTCAGGAAGATTTTCCTCTCTTGCTTAATCTGATGCTCGATCATAGAAGGGGCCATATGTTGGATTGCTTTGGAAAAGCGCCCTATCTGCATGATATGCTCGTTGAAGAAAGCCTTCATCTTCTGGAGCACAGCAGGAGACATCTCAAAGTCCTCCTCGTCTGAATAAAGCTCTGGAGGGAAGACAAAGTGAGGACCAAACTTGTAAGTGGGGCCCTCTGGAGTGAGCATGACTCCTCTCTGGATGAGCAGGGTGCGAATCAAGACTTTGGCTGCACCAGGAGTCTCCAGCTCTGCTGGGTTCTGAATGTTCATCTTCTGCTTCAGCTCAATCTCCCAAGCAGTGAAGTTGGAGGCACCCATTTCCTCAAGCAATAGCACCAGGTCCTCCACATCTTCAAGTCTGGCCTTGCTCCAGACCTTGGCATCAGTAAGCTCTGCCAGAAGTGGTAAGTGCTCCAGAAGAACTGGAAAATGCTCTCTTAGCCAGAGCTGAGCACTTACACTCATACTCTGCCTAATGGGACCCATTTCTGTGGATAAGAAACTGTGCAGCATATCCAGATGAGGTACGCAGATCCTTGGGAACCTTTGAGATCAACTCCTCCAGCCCAGAACGTCGGAGAAGTTCCAAAATCTCCAAAGCGGCCGGATTCTTAGTGGAATAGAAGTCCACCACCATTTCTGACTTGAGTTTCTTGCAGACATAGTCTGGATCGAAATTGCACTTGGGTGCCATAACTGTGAAAGAGAGAGAGAGAGAGAGAATGCTTTGCAGAGAGAGGTTAGGGTTCGAATAGTATGGAAACGTGAAAGGACAGATTGAAAACAAAATTGGTTTAAATAGAGTAATACGCGTGGCTTGAAAATTAAATGAGGTGTGAACGCGTGTTGTTTCAAATTCAATTTAGGAAACAAAATCAATTTTAGAATTGATTGACATTTTGCACAGTGATTAAATCCGATGGCCATGATGAAAGGTGAAATACAGATTTAATCTGGTGCGTTGGCATAGTCATTGGGACTGGGCATAAAGGGGTTTTGTGGCAGTCAAGAGAAAAAGCGAAATGATTGCCTAGGCCCTATACCCTAGTCTTAAATACACTCCGAAGTTGAAAGGTTTTGAGTGTACTTACTAATTTGAAAAGTGTATCCCAATGATCAGAGGCCAGAGTAGAAAAGACATACCTGTCACCTGATATTGTAACCAGATGATACCACAACTAGTCTGGTGATACTTCTCCTCTGATGGAACTCATCTGGTCCTGGTCAGTAAAGATGTTGGGCATATCTCTGACTCAGCACCTCATCTGGGATAAGTGTCACCTGGTGTATACCTCATCTGGAAGTATACCCTCTCTGATATATCTAATCTGCAGGTATGTTAGCATAAAGAAAATTTATGAAGAAAATTAATAAAGTAAGGATACTTCTCTGATGTTCCCCCTAAATCAAATCTGTCTCTGGATCCAACAATCCTAACTCAAAAGCTAACTCTCTGAATCTGGTCTCAGCCAAAGGCTTGGTTAAAATATCTGCTCTCTGCCTCTCTGTTGCAATCTTTTCCATCCTTATATCTCCCTTCTCAACATGATCTCTGATAAAATGATGCCTTATATCAACATGTTTGCATCTGGTATGAAGAACCGGATTCTGGGTGATTGCAATGGCACTATTACTATCACAGAAAATAGGAATATCCTTAGCTCTAATCTGGTAATCCCTAAGCTGTTGACTAATCCAAAGAAGTTGAGAACAACAACTCCCTGCAGCCATGTACTCTGCTTCTGTTGTTGATGTAGCAACTGAAGTCTGCTTCTTGGAAAACCAGGATACCAATTTATTCCCTAAAAATTGGCATGTTCCACTTGTAGATTTCCTATCTATTCTGCACCCACCATAGTCTGAATCTGAATAACCACTTAATTCTAAATTGTCATCTGCAGGATACCATAATCCTAAATTCACAGTTCCCTTGAGATATTTCAATATTTTCTTAGCTGCTTCCAAGTGACTCTTCTTGGGGTTAGCTTGAAATCTGGCACAAACTCCTACAGCAAAAGTAATATCTGGTCTGCTTGCAGTCAGATACAAAAGAGAACCAATAAGTGCTCTGTACTGAGTCTGGTCCACACTCTCTCCAGACTCATCTGGATCCATGTTGAAATTTGTCATCATAGGGATCTTGGCTGCTCTGCTAGATCCTATTCCAAATTTCTCTAACATGTTTCTGGTGTACTTAGCTTGATTTATAAAAATTCCCTTCTCTGATTGCTTAACCTGCAAACCCAAAAAGTAATTCAATTCTCCCATCATGGACATCTCAAACTGTCCCTGCATGAGCTCACCAAACTTCTCACACAGCTTCTTGTTAGGGGATCCAAATATGATGTCATCAACATATATTTGGACCAGAAGAATGTCCTTTCCTTCTTCTTTCCTAAACAAGGTCCTATCAATCTTACCTTTAGTAAAACCATTGTCCAGAAGAAATTGAGATAGAGTGTCATACCATGCTCTGGGTGCCTGCTTCAGCCCATAAAGAGCTTTCTTAAGCTTAAACACCTTGTCACCTTGTTCAAAACCAGGAGGTTGTTCAACATACACTTCCTCAATGAGAATCCCATTAAGAAAGGCAGATTTCACATCCATCTGGTATACTTTGAACTTCATGTGAGCAGCATATGCTAAGAACAATCTGATAGCTTCTAGTCTGGCAACAGGAGCAAAAGTCTCATCATAGTCTATTCCTTCAGACTGAGAATAGCCCTGGGCCACTAGCCTTGCCTTGTTCCTAGTAATGACATCATTCTCATCTTTCTTATTTTTGAAAACCCACTTAGTGCCTATCACCTTTTGATGACTTGGTCTGTCTACCAGCTCCCAAACATCCTGTCTGGTGAATTGATTCAATTCCTCCTGCATAGCCACAATCCAATTTGAATCTTTCAGTGCCTCCTTGATGTTCTTGGGCTCAATCAAGGACACATAGCAACTGAATAAGGCAGCTAAGTTAATAGTTCTCCTAGTCTGGACACCCTTAGTTGGATCTCCTAAGATCAGGTCATTGGGGTGATCAACCAGGGTCCTCCTTCCCGTGGTCTTGCCTGGGTGATCATCTTCTGCAGTACCTTGGTGATTATCACCACCTGCAGAAGAGCTTCCCCCTACAGGAGTTCCAACCTCTTCTGGTTCTGCTCCTTGTGAAGGCTGCTGCTTCAGAGAACCAGGAGATGGGTCCTCATCTGAATCTGAATCTGAATCAAGAATAGGTGGATTGACCTTGATAACTCTGGGTATAGTCTGATTTTGGGTCTCATCAGGAGACTTAGGATCCACCTTGTACTCAAAAGTAGATTCATCAAAAACAACATGAGGTGTTTCCTCCACACAAAGTGAATTCTTATTAAAAACTCTAAAAGCTTTATTGGTGCTGGAATATCCCAAAAATATTCCATCAGCCACTTTAGCATCAAAGGTTCTTAATTTAGATTTCCCATTGTCATGGATGAAACACTTACATCCAAAAACATGAAAATATGAAACAAATGGGGTTTTACCTTTCCATACCTCATATGGGGTCTTATTGTGTCTCTGGGCAATCAGGCACCTGTTCTGAGTGTAACAGGCTGTATTGATGGCCTCTGCCCAAAATCTCTGTGGAGTGTCGTACTCTGCCAGAAGTGTTCTTGCAGCTTCTTTGAGAGTCATATTCCTCCTTTCTGCAACTCCATTTTGTTGAGGTGTTCTGGCAGCAGATGTCTCATGAAAAATCCCATGATCCTTGCAATAATCTGCAATATGTGAATTCAAAAACTCTGTTCCTTTGTCACTTCTGATCCTGACTATGCTCTGGTTCTGCTCATTCTGAATCTGCTTGAAGAACTCTGGCAGCTTAGTTATAGTTTCATTTTTCTTAAACAAGAACACTACCCAAGTGTATCTTGAAAAGTCATCTACTATTACTAAGGTGTACTTCCTTCCACTGAAACTAAGAGGAGAAACAGGTCCAAACAGGTCCATGTGAAGTAGTTGAAGTACTCTGGTTGTGGTTGTGCTCTGGACATCCTTAAAGGAAGTCTTGGGTTGTTTACCCTTCTGGCATGAACCACAAACCTGATCCTTCTTAAACACTTCATTTGGAAGACCTCGAATGAGACCCTTTCTGGCAATCTTGTTCAATGTTTTGAAGTTAAGATGACACAATCTCTTGTGCCAAATCCAGCTGTTCTCTGCAGATCCTTTAGCAACCAGGCAAGCATTCCTTGGGCAACTGCTAAAATCTGCAAGATAAATGTTACCCTTCCTCAAACCTATTAGCAAGATATCAGTATAATCAGAAGAGAAAACAGTGCATGAATCACTAGAAAACTTCACTGAGTATCCCTTGTCACAGAATTGGGATACTGAAAGCAGATTATGCTTGAGTCCTTCTACGTAGTAGACTTCATCTACAGATACACCATTGAAGGTCAACTTTCCAACTCCTCTGGTGACTCCATAGTTGTTGTCACCAAACATCACTCTTGGTCCATTTAATGGCTTGAAATCTTGGAGATTATCCTTCTGGAATGTCATGTGCTTGGAACATCCACTATCAATGTACCAGACATGGTTGCTTGAAAATCCTTTCTCCAATGGACTCTTATCTACCTGCAGAGAGATCAATTAGGTCCCCTACTAGTGCTGGGTCCTGATTGGTTAGTTGCAGGTTTTGTAGGAATCCATAGATAAAGATCATCTCTTGATGGATGAGGAGATCTTATCTTCCTTCCAAATCTATCTACCAGTACATGTCCTCTTACTATGACATATTGAGCTACTGGTCTGATAAGGACACCTTTCCTATAAACAGGTCTGGTGTACCTTTTCTCAAATCTGGCCTTTGGAATGGCCTGCCTCAAAGACATGGTCTTAAAGGTCTGGTTATAAGGGTATATCCTAGAAGAACCATCTCTGGTGTCATAACTTCCCAGATCAGTTGGTTTTCTATAGATGGGTCTGGAAGACCTCCTCTGGTTCTGATAATTAGACCTGTTCTGGTGATTATAGTTCCTTTGAGTATACCTATTCTGGAATTGATTCTTCTGAGAAAATTGTCTCTGGGGTACCTGGTTCTGTTGAACATTGTTCCTTCTCTGGTAGTTATTACTCTGATTGGTATTCCCCCTTTTTGAGTGTTTCCTTTGAGGTCCCCTAATCTGTTTAGGTTCCCTTTGAGGATTTCTCTGGGGTCCTCCAATTTGAGTAATTCCTACTCCTTGGGACTCATTGTTCACAGAACCATTAATCTTTAATGGTTCCCCTTTTTGACACTTATTCTCTAACATCTTCTCTTCCAGAATAGTCAACTCTTCTGGACCATTTGTTATTTGATTAACAGAGTGATTCCTTTTCCAATCAGGATTGTGAACCACCTTGTAACCATTACCAGTTAAGTCTTTATCATTCCAGATTTCTACCAATTTACCAGCTCTTACAGACTTGTCTTTGTTATAAAAGTACTTGTGAGTTTTAGTGGTAATTCCAGAATATCCTAAACCACTCTTATCACAAATGCGCTGAGAAGACTCTGATATTATAGATACAACAGATGGTATCTTAGGAGCTTCTCTGGGCATAGGTATCTCCTCTATGTTGTGAACAACTTGTTTTCCCTTGATAAGAGTTTGGTATTTGGCTCTGAGTTCAGTGATCTCATCCTCTTGAGAGTTTCTTTCTTTCATGAGTTGATCTACCAGAGTATCTCTTTCTGTGATCTTTTCCTGAAGTTCAGAGACTTCTTTGGAATGATCTTTCATGAGTTCTCTGGTGGATTTATGCTCATGAGAGAGAGATTGAACTTCTGCTCTGAGCCTACCATTCTCTTTCTCAAGTTTTTGGCAGAGTTGGACACAATTTTGGAGATCTGATAGCATTTGTTGCATATCAGACTCTCTGGAGTTACCAGATGAATTAGAAGATTCAGTACATTTGGAATTAGATAAAACAAGAGTAGTTTCATTTACCTCAGTAATGTCTGCCATGAGACACACATCATCATCTGATCCAAAGTCAGAAGAAGAAGAACTGGAACTAGTATCATCCTCCTCTGCTTCTGCCAGCAGTGCTCTCTTATCTGCATATCTCCTATCTCTCTTGATTCTTTTCTCTTCTCTTTCCCTAGGAGTAAGTTGAGGACAATCATAACTGTAGTGACCAGTCTTGTTGCATGTGTAGCAGGCATTGTCTCCTCTGGGACTAGGACTTGGCTCTCTCCTCCTCTGGTTGTAGTCTGATCTGGCAGGGCTACTTTCTCTCCTCTGGTAGTCAGGTCTGCCAGAGCTACCATCCCTCCTCTGATGATCTGATCTCCCAGAGCTGCCAGGGTTGTCATCTCTCCTCCTCTCTGGAGTTCTGAATCTGGTCTCCCTTGAGTCTCCAGATGTCTTCTCCTTCTCTGCAGGCTTGAAAGAACTCTTCTTGTTTCTGGTAGACTCCTTCCAATGCCTTTTGTACCTGCCATATTTTGAACTCATTTTGTCTAATTTATGAGTTAGAAGTGCTACCTGCTCCTTGAGGCTCAAGTCATCTGCAGTAGACTCCTTTGGCATGGCATCAGATTTGAGAGTTGAAGAGAATGCAACTCCTTTCTGGCCAGAAGAGGAAACCTCTTCTGTTTGATCCTCTTCTTGAAGATCATATTCGTAAGCTTTGAGATCAGACAACAGAAGATGGTGATCCAGAGTGTTGAGATCCTTGTTGTCCTTGATCACAGTGACTTTAATTCTCCACCTGCTTGTTAGTGAACGTAATATTTTACTATTAATCTCTTTTTCAGAATAGGTCTTACCTAAGGCACTAGCCTTGTTCAAGAGATTCGTGAGACGCATGTCCAGCTGGTCAATGGTCTCGTCTGGTTTCATCTTAAATGTGTCAAAAGAGTGTTGAACAGCTTGGAGCTTGTTATCTTTAATCTTCTCTGTTCCTTCACAGAGCAGAGCTAACTTGTCCCACATCTCTTTTGCAGTGGTGCACGTCCTGACCTTTTCAATAACTTCTTTAGTAAGAGTGTTGATAATCTCAGTCCTCGCCACCTGGTCCAGGTTATGTAGCTTTCTCTCATCGTTGTCAAGTTCGTCTTTCTTTTTTAGGATTCGTTGTCTGGGAACTCTATCCTCTGCAGCGTCGCTAGTTTCTTCTCTGGACTCAGACCTGCCACTATCAATAGGAGTCCAGTAAAATTTAATGGGGCCACTTTCAACCACATCTAACATGCGGTGGTGAATAGCTCCAAGATGATTACTCATCATGAAGCTCCAGTGGCTATAATCCTCGAACGAGAATTCTGGCAGTTTGCGACTCTTATAAGAAGATTTCGAAGACATATTGATAAGAAATTTAGGGAAATAACAAGAACTTGAATAAAAGCACTAAAGAGCAATGGATCTGCCCGGTGACCACCAAAAGCTTTTCAAAGCAGTGGTCGTGGACACTCTGCTCTGATACCACTTGTTGGTCCCACTTGATAGATTAATTGCGGAAGCTTATGTTTAAATGTCTTTCCAAAATCTTTTCTAAGAGAGCAATAAACAATAATTAAAGTAAAGCGATAAAAAACACAAGATATATAGTGGTTCGGATAAATATCCTACGTCCACTCTCCCTTATCACCAAGGGGTCTCACTAACAACCAACTCACAAACTTACTCACTGGAATTTCTGAAGTACCAGCACCTTCTTACAAACTCTTTAGATCTAACTTCGATCTAAAGATAGACTCACTCCAACCTTATCTTAACAAGATGAACAGGTTGAGTGTATAAACTCCTTACGAGTAGATAAGTAATTAAGAACAAAGTGTGAGTGCAATATGCGTAGTGATCAAAAGCTTAGTGTGGCTATATGCGCGTGAATGATTCTAGAGCTTTTTCTTGATCTGCACTCAAGTATATATAGAGGGGATTAGGGACATAGCCGTTGGGAGGCTAATCCAATCAGATCCTCTATATATGGAAGCTTCAATCAATCAATTCCCTAATTGATTGATTGGGTTGGTGTGATCTTGATTGATTGTCTTCATATCTTCTCAATCCAATCTTGTTTTGACTTGATTTGAATCACCAACGGTCAATGGCTTCTTCTGCCTAACTCTGATTCACTCCAGAGAAGGCAGGACCAGACACCAGGCATCCTCGGTGTCTTCTGGTCCTTATCTGGTGAACAGCCAGAATACTCAGTAGAATAAGGGGATCAAACTGAGCATCTTTTGTTCCACCAGACTCGTCTGGTCCGGACTCGTCTGGTCTGGGGAAGGGTCCTCTGCCTCTGGTCTGATCTCCTCTGGTGAAGTCCTCTGGAGGAGTCCTCTGGTGAAGTCCTCTGGAGGGTTCTTCTGGTGACTCTTCTGGTGAGGTCTTCTGGTCTGGCAGTTCCCCCTAGACTAAGTCCTAATCTAGATCATCATCTGGCTAACAGGTCCAGATGGTCCTATTACATCTTCTGGTTTGTTTTAACTCATCAAAACTAACAAATTTTTATCCTAACATCTGATAAGATCTATTCTAAGGTCTTATCCTTTTTACTTATTTTCTTGCTTAAGTATTTTCTCTTTGATCAGTTCTGGTTAGTGTTTTAACTCCATCAAAAAGGGGGAAATTGTTAGGATAAAAAGTTGTTTAGTTTTGATGAGTTAAAACAAACCAAAAGATGTAATAGGACCATCTGGACCTGTTACCCAGATGAGGAAATAGATTAGGACTTAGTCTAATGGGAACTGCCAGACCAGAAGAGTCACCAGAAGACCCTCCAGAGGACTTCACCAGAGGACCTTCCCCAGACCAGACGAGTCTGGTGAAATAAAAGATGCTCAGAATCATCTCTTGATTCTACTGAGTATTCTGTTTCTCAACCAACTCTGGACCAGAAGACACCGAGGTTGCCTGGTGCCTGGTCCTGCCTTCTCTGGAAGAATCAGAGTTAGGCATTGGAAGCATTTGACCGTTGGTGTTTCAAGTCAAGTCAACAAGATCGGATTGAAAAGTATTTTCAATCAATCCAAGGATCTCACCAACCCAATCAATCAATTAGGGAATTGATTGATTGAAGCTTCCTTATTTAAGAGATCTGATTGGATTAGCTCTCCAACGGCTAATTTCTAAGCATCTCTATAAATACAAGAGTGCAGTTTCAAGAAAGGCTCTAGAGAGATCCCACGCATACACGAAGTTCATATCCAAGCCTCTTTGATAATCAAGCTTTAGCACTCTTACTTTGTTCTCATCTATATCCACTCATTTAAGGAGTATTGAATCTCAACCTGTTCATCTATTAAGACAAGGTTGTAGATTGAAAGGCCTTAGATTGAAGTTAGATCTAAAGAGATTGTAAGAAGGAACTGGTACTTCACAGTTCCAGTAGATAGTAAGTTGTTGGTTGGTTAGTGAGGCCCCTTTGAACAAGGGAGAGTGGATGTAGGATTTTCAGATCCGAACCACTATACATCCGGTCTTATTTATTGCTTTCCTTTCTTTATTGCTCTTAGTATTTTCAGATCCGAACCACTATACATCCGGTCTTATTTATTGCTTTCCTTTCTTTATTGCTCTTACATTTCTTGCTCTTATAAAAAGATTTTGTAAAGACTTAACTTTAAAGCTTCCGCAATTAATCTATCTAGTGGGACCAACAAGTGGTATCAGAGCAGTGTGTCCAAAAACCACTGCTTTGTAAAACTTTTTGGTGGTCACCGGGCAGATCCATTGCTCTTTATTGTTTTGTTTAAATTCTTGTTAAAATCCTTTTGAAAAATGTCTTCATAATCTTCTTACAAGAGCCGTAAGTTACCAGAATTCTCCTTTGAGGATTATAGCCACTGGAGCTTCATGAAGAGTAATCATCTTGGAGTTATTAATCACCGCATGTTAGATGTGGTAGAGAGTGGCCCAATTAAATTTTGCTGGACTCCCATTGATGATGGCAGGTCAGAGTCCAGGGTAGAAACCAGCGTATCTGCAGAGGAGAGAACTGGTGAACGAGTTGCAAGACAGAAGATACTAAAGAAAAAGGTTGAGCTTGACAATGATGAGAGGAAATTATACAATCTTGACCAGGTGGCAAGGACAGAGATCATAAACACACTCACAAAGGATGTGATTGAAAAGGTCAGAACATGTGCCACGGTCAAGGAGATGTGGGACAAGTTGGCATTGCTCTGTGAGGGAACAGAAAAGATCAAGGACAATAAGCTCCAGGCTGTTCAACACTCTTTTGACACCTTCAAAATGAAACCAGATAAGACAATTGACCAGCTGGATATGCGTCTCACCAATCTCCTCAACAAGACTAGTGCCTTAGGTAAGACCTACTCTGAAAAGGAAATAAATAGTAAAATATTGCGTTCACTAACCAGCAGGTGGAGAATCAAAGTCACCGTGATTAAAGACAATAAGGATCTCAACACTCTGGATCATCATCTTCTGTTGTCTGATCTCAAAGCCTATGAATATGATCTTCAAGAGGAGGATCAAACAGAAGAGGTTCCTCTTCTGGTCAGAAATGAGTTGTTTTCTCCTCTACCATCAAGTCAGATGATAAGCCAAAGGAGACTGCCGCAAATGACCTGAGTCTCAAGGAGCAGGTAGCCCTCCTAACTCGTAAACTTGATAAAATGAGTTCAAAATATGGCAGGTACAAAAAGCACTGGAAGGAATCTACCAGAGAAAGGAAGAGTTCCTTCAAGTCTGCTGACAAGGAAAAGACATCTGAAGACTCAAGGGAGACCAGATTCAGAACTCCAGAGAGGAGGAGAGATGGCAGCTCTGGCAGATCAGATTACCAGAGGAGAGATAGCAGTTTTGGCAGACCTGACTACCAGAGGAGAGATAGTAGTCCAACCAGAGCAGAGTACAACCAGAGGAGGAGAGATCCAAGTCCCAGTCCCAGAGGTGACAACACATGCTACACTTGCAACAAGCTAGGGCACTACAGCTATGATTGTCCTCAACTTACTCCTAGGGAAAGAGAAGAGAAAAGACTAAAAAGAGATAGGAGATATGCAGACAAAAGAGCTCTACTGGCAGAAGCAGGGAAGGAGGATACTAGTTCCAGTTCTTCTTCTTCTTCTGATTTTGGATCTGATGATGATGTATATCTTATGGCAGACATCACTGAGGTAAATGAAACTACCTTATGCTTATCCAATTCCAAATATACTGAATCTTCCCATTCATCTGGTGCTTCCAGAGAGTCTGATATGCAGCAAATGCTATCAGATCTCCAAAATTGTGTTCAACTTTGCCAAAAACTTGAAAAAGAAAATGGTAGGCTTAGAGCTGAAGTTCAATCTTTATCAAATGAGCAAAAATGTGCCAGAGAACTCATGAAAGATCATTCCAAAGAAGTATCTGAACTTCAGGACAAGGTCACACAAAGAGATACTCTGGTAGACCCGCTTATGAAAGAAAAGAACTCACAGGAAGAAGAGTTCAATGAACTCAAAGCCAAATACCAATATCTTATCAAGGGTAAGTAAGTTGAACAACCTATTAAGGAAATACATAAGACCAGAGAAGCTCCAACTGTTGTATCCATTATACAAGGATCTTCTCAAAGGGTAAATGATAAGAGTGGTTTAGGATATTCTGGAATTACAACCAGATCTACTAAATTTTTATGCAATAAAGGCAAGTTGTCTGAAAGATCTGGTGAAGTAGTAGAAATCTGGGATGAAAAGGATCCTAATGGAAAAGGTTACAGAGTAGTTAAAAACCATAACTGGAACAAAGACTGCTCTGCTGACCATATAGATGATGTTCATAATGAGTTCACTAAACTGGAAGAGGAAATCTTAGAGCATAAACGTCAGATAGGGGAACCTATGAAGATTGATGGTTCTGTTTAGATGCCTAACCGGATTAAGGGACCTCAGAGGAGACCTAAAAGAGTGGAACCTAAGCAAATTAGGGGACCTCAGAAGGGAAACTCTAAGAGGAAACCTAATCAGAATAAGAGATATCAGAGGAGATATACTGAACCAGTGAACCTCAATCAGAATCAGGGATCTCAAAGGAAGAATGCTCAAAGAGGATTCCAGAACAGGAATACTCAGAAGGAATTTCATCATCAGAATAGATCCAATTTTCAGAACCAGAGGAGGTCTTACAGACCCATCTATAGAAAACCAACTGATTTGGGTAGTTATGATACCAGAGATTGTTCTTCTAGGATGTACCCTTACAACCAGACCTTTAAGACTATGTCTTTAACGCAGGCCATTCCAAAGGCCAGATTTGAGAAAAGATACACTAGACCTGTTTATAGGAAAGGTGTTCTTATCAGACCAGTAGCTCAATATGTCATTGTTAGAGGACATGTGTTGGTAGATAGATTTGGAAGGAAGATAAGATCTCCTCATCCAGCAAGGGATGATCTTTATCTTTGGATTCCTACAAAACCTGCAGCTAACCAATCAGGACCCAGCACCAGTAGGGGACCTAATTAATTTCTCTGCAGGAGGATAAGAGCCCATTGGAGAAAAGACTTTCAAGCAATCATGTCTGGTACATTGATAGTGGATGTTCCAAGCGCATGACATTCTAGAAAGATCATCTCCAGGATTTCAAGCCACTGAATGGGCCAAGAGTGATGTTTGGTGACAACAACTATGGAGTCACCAGAGGCGTTGGAAAGTTGACCTTTAATGATGTTTCTGTAGATAAAGTCTACTACGTTGAAGGACTCAAGCATAATCTGCTTTCAGTATCCCAATTTTGTGACAAGGGATACTCAGTGAAGTTTTTAGTGATTCGTGCACTGTCTTTTCTTCTGATTATAATGATATCTTGCTAATAGGCCTGAGGAAGGGTAACATTATTCTTGCAGATTTTAGCAGTTGCCCAAGAAATGCTTGTCTGGTTGCAAAGGGATCTGCAGAAGACAGCTGGCTTTGGCACAAGAGATTGTGTCATCTGAACTTCAAAACACTGAACAAGATTGCCAGAAAAGGTCTAATTCGAGGTCTTCCTAATGAAGTGTTTAAGAAGGATCAGGTTTGTGGTTCATGCCAGAAGGGTAAACAACCTAAGACTTCCTTTAAGGATGTCCAGAGCACAACCACAACCAGAGTACTTCAACTACTTCACATGGACCTGTTTCTCCTCTTAGTTTCAGTGGAAGGAAGTACACCTTGGTGATAGTAGATGACTTTTCAAGTTACACTTGGGTAGTGTTCTTGTTTAAGAAAAATGAAACTATCACTAAGCTGCCAGAGTTCTTCAAGCAGATTCAGAATTAGCAGAACCAGAGCATAGTGAGGATCAGAAGTGACAAAGGGACAGAGTTTCTGAATTCGCATATTGCAGAGTATTGCAAGGACCATGGAATCTTTCATGAGACATCTGCTGCCAGAACACCCCAACAAAATGGAGTGGCAGAAAGGAGGAACAGAACCCTCAAGGAAGCTGCAAGGACTCTTCTAGCAGAGTACAACACACCACAGAGATTTTGGGCAGAAGCTATCAACACAGCCTGTTATTCTCAGAACAGATGCCTAATTACCCAGAGACATAACAAGACTCCATATGAGGTATGGAAAGGTAAAACCCCATCTGTTTCATATTTTCATTTTTTGGATGCAAGTGTTTCATCCATGACAATGGGAAATCCAAATTAAAAACTTTTGATGCTAAAGTGGCAGATGAAATATTCTTAGGATATTCCAGCACCAGTAAAGCATTCAGAGTCTTTAATAGGAATTCACTTTGTGTGGAAGAAACACTTCATGTTATTTTTTATGAATCTGCTTTTGAGTGCAAGGTGGACTTAAAGTCTTCTGATGAGACACAGAATCAGACCACTCCCAGAGTAATCAAGGTCAATCCACCTATTCTTGATTCAGATTCAGATTCAGGTGTTGGCCCATCTTCTGGTCCTCTGAAGCAGAAGCCTTCACAAGGAGCAGAACCAGAAGAGGTTGGAACTCCTATAGGCGGAAGCTCTCCTGCAGTTGGTAATAATCACCAAGATACTGCAGTAGATGGTCAGCCAGGCAAGGCCACGGGAAGGAGGACCCTGGTTGATCACCCCAATTACCTGATACTTGGAGATCCAGCTAAGGGTGCCCAGACTAGGAGAACTCGTAACTTAGTTGCCTTATTCAGTTGCTATGTGTCCTTGATTGAGCCCAAGAACATCAAGGAGGCACTGAAAGATTCAAATTTGATTGTTGCTATGCAAGAGGAATTGAATCAATTCACCAGACAGGATGTTTGAGAGCTGGTAGACAAACCAAGACATCAAAAGGTGATAGGCACTAAGTGGGTTTTCAAGAATAAGAAAGATGAGAATGATGTCATTACTAGGAACAAGGCAAGGCTAGTGGCTTAGGGTTATTCTCAGTCTGAAGGAATAGACTATGATGAGACATTTGCTCATGTTGCCAGACTAGAAGCCATCAGATTGTTTCTAGCCTATGCTGCTCACATGAAGTTCAAAGTATACCAGATGGATGTGAAATCTGCCTTTCTTAATGGGATTCTCATTGAGGAAGTGTATGTGGAACAACCTCCTGGTTTTGAACAAGGTGACAAGGTGTTTAAGCTTAAGAAGGCTCTTTATGGGCTGAAGCAGGCACCCAGAGCATGGTATGACACTCTACCTCAGTTTCTTCTGGACAATGGTTTTACCAAGGGTAAGATTGATAGGACCTTGTTTAGGAAAGAAGAAGGAAAGGACATCCTTCTGGTCCAAATATATGTTGATGACATTATATTTAGATCCCCTAACAAGAAGCTGTGTGAAAAGTTTGGTGAACTCATGCAGAGTCAGTTTGAAATGTCTATGATGGGTGAGATGAATTATTTCTTAGGTTTGCAAGTAAAGCAATCAGAGAAGGGAATTTTCATCAATAAGGCAAAGTATATCAGAAACATGTTAGAGAAATTTGGAGTAGGATCTAGCAAAGCATCCAAGATTCTTATGATGACAAATTTCAACATGGATCCAGATTAGTCTGGAGAGAGTGTGGACCAGACTCAGTATAGAGCATTTATTGGTTCTCTTCTGTACCTGACTGCTAGTAGACCAGATATAACCTTTGATGTTGGTGTGTGTGCCAGATTTCAAGTTAATCCTAAGAAAAGTCACTTGGAAGCAGCTAGGAAGATATTGAAATATCTTATGGGAACAATGAATTTGGGGTTATGGTATCCTGCAGATGATAACTTAGAGTTAAGTGGTTATTCGGATTCAGATTATGGTGGGTGTAGAATAGATAGGAAGTCTACAAGTGGAACATGCCAATTTTTAGGGAATAGATTGGTATTCTAGTTTTCTAAGAAGCAGACTTCAGTTGCTACATCAACAACAGAAGCAGAGTATATGGCCGCAGGAAGCTATTGTTCACAACTACTCTGGATTAGTCAGCAGGTTAGGGACTACCAGATTAGGGCTAAGGATATTCCAATCTTTTGTGATAGCAACAGTGCCATAGCAATCACCCAGAATCCAGTTCTTCATACCAGATGCAAACATGTTGATATAAGGCATCACTTCATAAGAGACCATGTTGAGAAGGGAGATATAAGGATGGAAAAGATCGCAACAGAGAAGCAGAGAGCAGATATTTTGACTAAGCCTTTGGCTGAGACCAGATTCAGAGAGTTAGCATTTGAGTTAGGTTTGTTGGATCCAGAGACAGAATTGGTTTAGGGGGAACATCAGAGAAGTATCCTTATTTCAATTATACATACTTTATTGTTTTGGTACTAATATGCCTACAGGTTAGATATACCAGGGAAGTTACATCTCCAGATAAGGTTGGTACAAGATGAGGTCTATTCCAGATGAGATGCAGTGACAGATTCTAGAGAAATCCGGAGTCTATTCTAACCAGAACCAGATGGGTTTCCATCAGATGAGATGTACCGCCAGGCTAACCAAGGTATCATCTGGTTACAATACCAGGTGACAGGTATGTATTTACTTCTCTGGCCTCTGATCATTGGGATACACTTTTCAAATTAGTAAATACACTTAAAACGTTTCATCTTCAGGGTGTATTTAAGACTAGGGTAGAGGGCCTAGGCAATCATTTTGCTTTTTCTCTTGACTGCCACAAAACCCCTCGAACCCAGTCCCAATGACCATGCCCACGCACCAAATTAAATCTGTATTTCGCCTTTCAATCCTGGCCGTCAGATTTAATTACCGTGCAATATGTCAATCAATTCACAAATTGATTTTTTCCCCTAAATTAAATTTTAAACTTACACGCGTTTACACTTCATTTAATTTTACAGCCACGCGTCTTTTCTTATTTAAACCAAAAAAAATTCACTCTGTCTTTTCACGTTTTCTTACTCTCAAACCCTAACCTCTCTCTGCAAGTTTTCTCTCTCTCTCTCTCTCTCTCAGAAATGGCGCCCAAATGCAACTTTGATCTGGAGCATGTGTGCAAGAAACTCAAATCAGAGATGGTGGTTGACTTCTATTCCACCAAGAATCCGGCGACGCTAGCTATTTTGGAATTGCTAAGGAAATCTAGGGTTGAAGACTTGATATCCAAAGTTCCCAAGGATTTGCGCACTTTGGATGGGTATGCTGCCAAGTTTCTCATCAGAATGAAGATTCACGATGATCACATATCGTCCAAGATTGACAAGGAGGATGTTGTCTTTTCGAAGCACGATTTCTGCAGACTATTTGGCAACATCTCATCGGGAGGAGTTGATCCGTTGAAGTATAAGGAGGGTGAGGTTGTAGAGTCGTCCAAGATCTTTGCCAGATCTTCTTGCCAGAATTTGACAAAAGGCTTTTTGGATAAACACCTTAGGCAAAAGTACAAGGTACTTTTCGACATAGTGGTTAAGGTATTGATGTGTGAGAGCCATAGCACATATGCCATCTTCACTGGCAGGCTCTGTGTTATGAGGGCATTGTATGATGGAGTACAATGTAATTGGGCGGAATTTTTCTGGGGCGTTTTGAGGAAGAACAAGTTGAAGGTACAGAAGGAAGAATGTCCCAGCAAGCCAGTGGAGTTGCAATTTATCTTCAATGCAAATGTTTCGTTGGGCACGAAGCTCACTTTGATTCTGGATTCCATCTTTCCAGAGAAGAAATGGAAGGACTCCTGGTGCAAGGGCTTCCACAAATCAAAGTTTATTTTCTCCAAAGATGGTCCTCTCCATGGCCATCCTGACTCTGATGGAGAAGAAGATCCCTACCCCTCATATCCAAGCAGTGCCTTCGCCTGCTAAGGGGCATAAGATCAAGAAGAGCTAGCAGAAGACGTCTGAAGCTACTGGTTCTTCAACTATGGTATTTTCTGGCTCATCAGAGGATGACCAAATTCCCCTTCAAGCTGCCCTGAAGAAGAAGGGTGATGGAGGAGAGGCTGCTAAGAAGGCAGGAGCAGCCAAGAGAAAGCAGAGGCAAGAAGATGTTGCAAGAAAAGCCTCTACTAAGAAGTCGAGAACTTCAAGAAGGGGGAAGAAGACTCTTCTGGTGGATGAGCCATCAAAGGAGGAGGTCCCTCTGGTTAAGAAGTCCAAGGCAAAGAGGGCCATTCTGCAGGACCCAGACTCGGGGTCAGACCTGGGAGATGCCTTGGAGCAGGCCATAGAGGAGGCTTCTCACCTGATGGAGGAAGCCACAGCACCAGAACAGGTAATCCTACCTATCCCTTCATCTAATCCCATTAACCTTGTTACCCCCACTACATCTCCCCCAGATACACATACACAAAACCCCTTCCCTACTCCTGGTGCCCCCATTGCTTCACCAGAGCAGACCCTACCTGATACCCCCATATACACTCCCTCCACCATTCCCACTGAGACACCTTCTCCCCGTACTTCACATATCCCTCTCCTCACAAATCCCTCTCCCCCAGCCACTGTACCAGAGGTGCCTTCCACCTCCTCTGGTGCAGAACAACCCCTTCCCCCATCTCTACCTCACAAATTCCTTCCCCTCCCCAATCTCATACAAAACAGAACCTCTCTATCCCTATGGCAGTGGGATTTCCTGCCCTTCCCCATTCTCCTACTTACCTGTCCAGCGATGATAGTGAAGATGAGGATGCTTCACTGAAGCCGGAGAACTTAACACCATCCTCCTTTGCCTCTGGGCCCAAACCCTTTACCTTCTCATCTGCAGATATGGGTCCCATAAGGCAGAGTATGAGTGTAAGTGCTCAGCTCTGGATAAGAGAGCATTTCCTAATCCTGTTGGAGCACTTACCACTGCTGGCATATCTGACTGACGCCAAAGTCTGGAGCAAGGCCAGACTCGAGAATGTAGAGGATCAGATGTTGTTATTAGAGGAGATGACCACCTCTACATTCACTTCCTGGGAGATTAATCTCAAGAAGAAGCTAAACATTCAGAATCCTGCGGAGCTTGAGACCCCAGAAGCAGCGAAGGTGTTGATCCGCACCTTGCTGATCCAGAGGGGAGTGATGATCTCCCCTGAGGGCCCCTCATACACCTTTGGCCCTCACTTCACTTTTCCTCCAGAGCTGTACTCTGATGAAGAAGACTTTGATGTCACTCCTGCCGTGCTGCAAAAGATGAAGACGTTCTTTAATGAACAGGTTATGCAGATTGGACGTTTCTCCAAGGCCATCCAACATATGGCTCCTGCTATGATTGAGCACCAGATTCGGTAGGAGAGGAGGATATTTCTGAAGCAGATCAAGTCTATTTTTGCCTCTGCCAAGGCATCTTTTAAGGCAAATGGACTTTTTGTGAAGTTGGATGTGATGCATAGCCAGAGACAGCTCCAGGAGCATGTTTTGGACCAGCTGCGTCCAGTCTCTGTGCTAAAGGTGGAATTGGCTTCTCAGATGCTGGAGACTGCCAAACTCAAAGATTCCCTCTAGGAGATGTTGGCAAAGCAGGAGAGGCTTGTGGCTGAGACTCAAGCTTACCTGGAGGAGGCCAAGCAGTTGCGTGATCTTCACTCTTCCTCCACCACTGCCTTGTCTGATCTCATTCGACAGGTGGTGCAGCCCCTTATTGATGAAGTTAAAAAAGGGGAAGAGAAGGCCAGAACTGATCTGGCGAAGACCACTAATGAGACCCTCTTCAGCCATGATGCTCGTCTGGATCTGCTGGAGAACACTTTGGCCCAGGCTGAGATGCAGAAGAAGAAGAAAGAGGAGCTTAAATCTCTTACCATGGCAAAGCAGTTGGCAGTAGAAGAGGAGACTCTTGATGCAGAGCAAGATCCAGTTTCTATTCCTGGCCCTGCTAAGAGGAAGATAAGGAAGGTGAAGAAGAGCTTTCTTGAAGAAGTAGTTGAGGAAGCAGAGAAGAGATTCAAAGAGGAGACGCCAGAAGAGAGGCAAGCAAGGATAAGGAAGAACATAGATGAAGAGCAGAGGCTCAGATATGTTCGAAGGCAGAATAAGAAAACCAGAGAAGCTGGTATCACTTCTGGTGCCAGTGGATCCAGCCAAAGAAGGAAGGCTCCTGTTGACGTGATGGAGATTTTGCCACTAAGGACAGAAGGGTCTTTTGACTCTACTGTGCATGTTCCTCTCATAGAGAAGTGGAGAGAAGCCAAGACTCTGTGGTTCATTCAACACTACATCCAGAGGCCCCCGCCAGAGGATGATGAGCTCATCAACAGAACCTTCCACTCCTGAATGAAGGCTTATGATGCTGATCTATACAAGCAGTTGATGGATTCCACAATAGAGTTCAACCTGGAGGTCACAGCCCCTGAGTTTCATTATCTCAGCACTCCAATGACCGGGGACCAGGTTGATTGGGCAGAGCTGAAGAAACTTTACAAGATAAAGGTGTTGGTGAATTTCTCCCCAACATCTTCTGCTGAGCTCAAGGCTATCCAAGACAGATTCTTCGACTGGTTTCTGGTGCCAAAGGAGAATAGAAGATATGCTTAGTATAAGACCTAATCTGATATGTAATCTGTAATCATTCTGTCCTTATTATTAATGAAAAATCATATCTACTCTGTCTTAAAGACAACCTCTTGTTGTCTTCTTGTTTGCCTGATAAGATCTATTCTAAGGTCTTATCCTTTTTACTTATTTTCTTGCTTAAGTATTTTCTCTTTGATCAGTTCTGGTTAGTGTTTTAACTCCATCAAAAAGGGGAAAATTGTTAGGATTAAAAGTTATTTAGTTTTGTGAGTTAAAACACACCAGAAGATGTAATAGGACCATCTGGACCTGTTAGCCAGATGAGGAAATAGATTAGGACTTAGTCTAGGGGGAACTGCCAGACCAGAAGAGTCACCAGAAGACCCTCCAGAGGACTTCACCAGAGGACCTTCCCCAGACCAGACGAGTCTGGTGAAATAAAAGATGCTCAGAATCATCTCTTGATTCTACTGAGTATTCTGTTTCTCAACCAACTCTGGACCAGAAGACACCGAGGTTGCCTGGTGCCTGGTCCTGCCTTCTCTGGAAGAATCAGAGTTAGGCATTGGAAGCATTTGACCGTTGGTGTTTCAAGTCAAGTCAACAAGATCGGATTGGAAAGTATTTTCAATCAATCCAAGGATCTCACCAACCCAATCAATCAATTAGGGAATTGATTGATTGAAGCTTCCTTATTTAAGAGATCTGATTGGATTAGCTCTCCAACGGCTAATTTCTAAGCATCTCTATAAATACAAGAGTGCAGTTTCAAGAAAGGCTCTAGAGAGATCCCACGCGCACACGAAGTTCATATCCAAGCCTCTTTGATAATCAAGCTTTAGCACTCTTACTTTGTTCACATCTATATCCACTCATTTAAGGAGTATTGAATCTCAACCTGTTCATCTATTAAGACAATGTTGTAGATTGAAAGGCCTTAGATCGAAGTTAGATCTAAAGAGATTGTAAGAAGGAACTGGTACTTCACAATTCCAGTAGATAGTAAGTTGTTGGTTGGTTAGTGAGGCCCCTTTGAACAAGGGAGAGTGGATGTAGGATTTTCATATCCGAACCACTATACATCCGCTCTTATTTATTGCTTTCATTTCTTTATTGCTCTTACATTCCTCGATCTTATAAAATGATTTTGTAAAGACTTAACTTTAAAGCTTCCGCAATTAATCTATCTAGTTGGACCAACAAGGCGAACAGGAGGTCCAAAACGAGCAGCAAGGAGAGGAGGTTGTACCTGCTCCAAACGAGGTTGAGGATATCGAGCCAAGGCTAGGAGTAGAGCCAATGATGATTGAAGATGAACTTAATCCAGAAGGACCCATCATCGATCCTCGCCGGTTGAAGAACTAGAGGCAATAAGAGTCGACCCGAACCGAGAAGACTTAGAACTTTTTATTGGAACTGAGCTCCCTGAGCCATACAGATCTAGAATGAAAGAATTTCTCAAGTCCAATCTCGATGTATTCGAATGGTCGCATGTCGATATGGTGAGCATTAACCCTGAGCATGTTTGCCATAGGCTAAATATTGATCCAACTAGAAAACTGGTAAAGCAAAAAAGAAGAAAATTTGGACCCGACAAGTACGAGGCGTTGGATGTAGAAGTGAAGAAGCTACTGGACAACGATCTCATCAAACAAGCTTTGTGCCCCAGATGGGTGGCAAATCTAGTGCTAGTCCGAAAGCCGAATGGAACATAGAGATTGTGCATTGACTTCACCGACTTGAATGCTGCCTGCCCAAAAGACAATTTCCCACTTCCACACATTGACCAGTTGGTAGACAATACAGCCGGGCATGAACTCCTCACATTCATGGATGCGTTTACAGGCTATCACCAAATTCCAATGCACCCGGACGACTAGGAGAACACATCATTCTACACCAACAAAAACTTGTTATGTTGGAAGAGGATGTCGTTCGGATTGATTAACGCAGGAGCCACGTACCAGAGACTTGTCAATAAAATATTTGATGAACACATTGGCAAGACGATGGAAGTATACGTGGATGATATAGTCGTCAAAATTCTAAAGAAAGAGGACCATCTAGAGCACTTATCACAAGCATTTGAGATACTCCGGGCTTATAACATGAAGCTAAATCCAAAAAAGAGTAGCTTTGGAGTTCATTCAGGAAAGTTCCTTGGACACCTGGTCAGTCAGCGAGGCATTGAGGCTAACCCATCAAAGGTGAAGGCAATCATGGATATGCAGCCACCAAGATCAGTCAAGGAAGTCCAACGGCTCACTGGATGTTTAACGGCCTTGAATAGGTTCATTTTAAGATCCGGTAATAGATGCCGACCTTTCTTTGATGCTATCAAGAAAGGGCAGTTTCAATGGACAAGCAGTTGTCAACAAGCATTTGAGAAACTAAAAGAATACCTTGGCGACACCAAGACCCTGTCAAAACCCATATCAGGAGAGAAGTTGTACCTGTACCTGGCTGCCTCAGAAGTGACGATCAGCTCGGTCTTAGTACGTGCAGAGGGAAAGTTTCACTTGTCGATATACTATGTAAGTCAGGCCTTACATGAAGCGGAAGTCAAATATTCACCAATGGAGAAGTTAGCTTACGCACTTGTGATGAGCGTAAGAAAGCTACGACCATACTTCTTTGACCATCAGGTGGAGGTGTTAACAACATTTCCACTAAAATAAATTTTGCAAAGGCCTGACACTGCTGGTCGCCTCCTCAAGTGGTCACTCGAAATAAGCCAGTTTGGAATATCTTATGCACCATCAAAGGACAAGCATTAGCCGACTTCATAGTCGAACTAACCTTTCCTCAAGATCCGACAAGAGATCATGATCATCCATGGCATATGTATGTCGACGGGTCATCAACTAATGTGGCATCAGGAGCCGGGATAGTATTGATCAGCCCTGGCAGACAAGTATTCACCTCAGCTATCAGATTGGAGTTCATGGCAACAAACAACGAAGCTGGATATGAAGCGCTGATAGACGGACTTCGGTTAGCATTAGCTGTGGGGGTACGAAAGTTGCAAATATATGGAGACTCCCAGTTGATAGTCAACCAGGTCCGAGGAGAATACGAGGTAAAAGATGAGAACATGGCTCTGTATCAAAAGATTGTAGCTCATCTAGCCTCCTTATTTGAACAGATTTACATTGAACACGTGGCAAGAGATAACAATGCCCAGGCAGATGCACTTGCTCGCCTAGCTACCAGTACAGGACCAGTAGAGCTTTCAGAGGTTACAATAACCAAAATACTACACCCATCAACTAACAATTACAAAATCAATCAAGTTGAGGAAGAACTTGGGAAAGATGACTGGCGAACATAAATACTCAAGATCTCAAAAATAGGAAAGTACCCGAAGACCCACAAGAAGCAGCCAAGACGGCCAGGCGGGCAGCAAGGTTCACTATCATGGATTGACAACTTTTCAAAAGAGGATTCTCACTTCCTTTGTTAAAATGTTTAGCAAGGGGGCAAGGCCAAGAATTTTTGAAAGAAATCCACGAAGGCGTGTGTGGAAATCATGCAGGAGGGCGAGCATTAGCATACAAAACTGTGAGACAAGGATACTACTGGCCAACTTTGCTGCAAGATGCAATAAAAGTTGCAAAAACATGTCATAGGTGCCAGTTGCTCGCCCCCAGCATTCATAGGCCACCAACTGAGCTAATATCAGTAAATAGTCCATGGCCATTCGCAAAGTGGGCGATAAACATCATATGACCTTTCCCAACCGGAAATGGGAATGTAAAATTTGCGGTAGTGGCCGTAGACTATTACACAAAATGGGCCAAAGCAGGGGCACTCGTGACGATCACACAAGAAAAAATAATTAGCTTTATTTGGAAAAACATCGTGTGCCGATTTGGAGTCCCACAAACAATTTTAACAAACAACGGGAAGCAGTTCGAAGGCAAGAAGATAAAGGACTTCTGTGAAAAAAAGGGGGATCAAGAAACACTTTTCAACGCCCTATCATCCTCAATCTAACAGTCAAGTCGAAGTAGTCAACAAGATAATCAAACACATCTTGAAGATTCGCTTGGTAGACAAGAAAGGCAAATGGTCAGAAGAATTGCCAGAAGTACTCTGGGCCTACAGGTTATCATTTAGGACGAGCACTGGGGAAACACTGTTTACTATGGCATTCGGCACCAAAGTAGTCATACCAGTAGAGCTCAAAGTACCAATGGAGCGAACAATAGGGTTCAACGAGCAGTCGAACAATGCGGCATTAGCTGCGGAGATGGACTTGATCGATGAAAAAAGGATTTCAGCAGAAATGAAGAATGCGATATATAAGAAAAGAATCGCAAAATATTACAATTCACAAGTAAAAATCAGAGAATTCGAAGTTGGAGATCTGGTGCTTCGGAAACTGTTAGCACCGCCACCAGAAGTATTTGAACCGACTTGGGAGGGTCCATTCAGGGTAACCCACAAGTGGTATAACGACACGTACGACCTCGAAGACATGAAAGGCCACTAGGCCCAATACTCCTGGAACGCGGCCTTATTGAAGAAGTACTATCAATAGTCAAGAGTCGATGTAAATTTTGTGTATCATTTTTGTACATTATAAATTTAGACGTTACAAATTTAGGTGTAAATTTTGGAACTTTTTAAAAAATTTCTAAGTTTAGAATAGTAGTAAGATTGTCAAAATTCAAGCAATGTAAATGATCAGTTGATGTATTTTTAGTATGTGTTGAGAAGTGACTTAGAAAGGCATCAAGGCCCACCTGTTCGCCCACAAGGCCCACCTGCTCGCCCATAAAGCCCAGCTGCTCACTCAAAGTAAAGCATGCTAAGCATAAACTCGACATGGGGCGAGCAGCAGGATTCAATTGTAAAAGAAAAAAGATAAGGCTAAGTCCAATAAGGACCATGAAAGCCCAATCAGAAGAAGGTCAAGTTCCTAGAGAACAAAAAAGGCCCATATAAAGTCATACATACAAATTTGCAAATAAAAAGTACTTTACTCTTGAAAAATAAAAAGAGAAGTGCTTAAACAAAAATACAAAGCATAATGAAGGGGGCGAACAAGGGGGCAAGTTCGAAGGAAATATTAACACAAACAAGTCATGAAAAAGAACAAGTTCATTTCATTCATAGATCAAAAGTAATACAGCCGAAGAAAAAGGGTTACAATGAAAGAACCTAATACAAAAACTAGGAAAGAAAAATAAAGATCTTCAGTTTTGAGGAGCCGGAGGAGCAGAATGAGCTTCAGTTGGAGGAGCAACATTGGTGGTGGCTGGCTCAGGGACTTGCTGCTCGCCGGCCATAGCAGAAGTACCAGCTTCATCCAAGGGGGCTGGGAAGAGGGGGCTCAGGGCGTCAAAGACTGAGGCTTCCTTGTTCACTTCCTCAGACCTTAGCTTCGGGGCGATCACCCAGACATCGTCCTTAAAGACATCCAGGTTCACACCCATATCCCCTAGGTCAGCAACGGGGATATCAAAGCCGGCAGCATGAGGGTTCTCTATGACGTAGTCCGTAAAGTCCTTCATGACCGAAGTCATGATGTCAAGACCATTATCAAGTGTGTACTTCACGGACCTTACACAATCAGCGTACGCGCAAATATAACCGAAGTTTGTGTAATCGGTTACATCCTGCACGTAGTTGGTATAGGAAACGGCGCGCTTCTTCTCACTCTCTAGTTGGGTGACATGGACCTTCAGGGATTCAACCCTCTCCACCAGACCAACACGCTCAGTCTCCAAAGTTTGAAGGTGATCAGTCACGACCCCCAGATCCAACTTTAGCTTCTCGGAGGCATTCAAGGCAACCTTCTCCTTGTCTTCAGCAGTCTTCAAGCTCCTCTCCCAGCTAAGTTTGGTCTTCTCATACTCGCCTTTCAACCAAGCCAACTCCTCATTTTTCTTATTCAGAATGGCGGCTTTCTCCACCTCGAACTGTTCGACCTTCCGCCCCAGACCCCAGTTGGTCCTCTCCAACTCTATGGCCTGATCGAGGAACCTCTGAGAAGACACAGCCTGGTGGCTAGCGTTATAGCTCAACAGGCGAGCATTGTCACTCAGACTCTGACTTTTTACAATGTCCTCGCACAGCTTGGTCCACGTGCGAGGAATGAGCTCAGTTGCTCGCCTGACGTGAAAGTCAGGAATGTCCTGTTAGGGAGGGACAGATTTCACGCATCTCAGTTGGTGGAGCACTTTTGCTCGCCCTGGATACTCTCCAGGCTTGTACCTACATCAAGAAAAAATAAGCTTAAATAAAGAATATACCCAAGGTGGCGACCAACCGAGCAGTAGGGAATAAAACTTACTCCTTCAGCTTGACAGGATCATAGCCTAAATAAGAGTTGTCTGGAGAAGACCCTCTCTTTTTGCTCGCTACAATGGCACCCACGACCTGCTGCTCGCTCACTTCCTCTAAGGACGAGGAGCGCGGCGCATCCCTCCTGCTCGCCTGGGATTACCCCTAGCTCTTTTTTAGTGATCATCTTCTTTCCGGGCAGGGGCAACCTCCTTGGTTAGTCTCTTTTTGCCCCGGTTGTCTTTTTGTGCCGCGAGTGGCGAGGAGCGGGGAGGCGGAAGAGGAGCAGGGCCTGTGACCTGAGGAGCTTCCTCCTCTTCGTCTTCTTCAGCACTCAACTTGATAAGAGATGTGGGAGGATCGTACTTCTTCTTCTTGGAAGGGTCTTCGGCAGCCATTTGTTTGACACGGCGAGCAAGAAGGTGGTAACACTCCGGTATTTCAGGGACAACAATGGTCACCCTTTGCTCTGAAAAACAAACAAAAAATTAGACAGTGAAAAGGGCGACCAGGCGACCAAGAGGTTAAAAGGATACTAATACAGAGATAGAAGGTATATTAAGGTACCTTCCGGGATGATAGCTTGAGCCTCCAAGTGATGAGCACTCGTGGTCAGCTGGGCAAGTTTTCGGCAGTGGGGCTTGGAGAGGTGCTTGATACTACGATCACTCACGTTCCGAAGAGTGATCACAGTAAGGACGTAGAGGAATTCTTCACTCAGCTCAGGGTGTCCCCACCTCAAGATACGCGGACCTGCAAAACAATAAGAAAGAAAAAATTAAAATTAGTTTCACCCTGCCCATCAAAAGATAAAGGTAAAACCTACACCTTATTTTGCCAAAGCCTTCGGGGGAGTTGACACGGCCAGGTCCGCCAGAGAAGTCAGAGGACGCTCGTCAATCGCCGCCGATAAAAAAGAACTGCCTATGCCAGCTCTTCACCTTGTTCGGCACCACCTCAATCAATTTTACGCCACTGCGGACTTTGATGTAGTACCACCCCACTCCTTCTTCATTTGCAGCTGAGGAGATGGTCATCGCGTAGTGTATCTCAACGGTACTTATCTTGTTTTTATAACCCTCAAGACCGAAGAGAGTTATAAAAGCAAGTAAGTTACTCCACCCGTTTGGAGTAATCTGGGTGATCGCCAGGTTGGTATCCTCGAGAAAACGGCCAATCACGGGATGTAAAGGCAGTAGAACCCCGACATTCAGGATGTCAAGGTTGATGGTTGTGCATCCGAGTGGTGGGCGATCAGCCGTTTCTCCTTTCTGCGGAGCGTACAAGTATATATCATAAGGAATCCGGTAGGCCAAACGGATACGAACCAAGTTATTCTCTGGGATCAGGCTTGGTATCCTGCTCGTTGTACACTGGGTCTCTTAGGCGGCCATGACAATCCTTTCAGGAGGTGGGAAAGAATTGTGGTGGCGAGCAGAGTAATCAATCCACTCCTGTCTAGGAACAACCCCCTCCGGTATCTGAGATTCGGGAGTCGGCTTGGAGATGAGAAAATTGATTTCCTTAAGAAACTCTCAAGTCAGCTTACAGGAAGGTTGGCCCCGTTGGTCGCCTCCTTTCTTCCCCACTTGCTCGTTGCTCGCCCCGGCAGTATCAGGAACACTCATTTCGTCAATCTCCGCAGCGACCTCTGTAGAGTCTTCCCCCAGGTCAGACGAAGTGTTCCCCTCCATATCTGGGCGAGCAACTGGTTGAGTGACGTCATGCTCGCCCGAACTATCCACAATATAAAAATGTCAATGGAGCGAGCAACAGAGCTCGCCTCTGAGCCGGTATCCTCGTCAACGAGTAAGGTATGAGGATTCCGAGCAATGGCTTGACGAAGGAGCGACGAGGAATAGAGAGTGACCCTTCACCTTCCATTGGACGTTTTCCCAAATTTCGGGCAACGTGTTCACTAGAGATTGTTCTACTTGAAGACGGAGATGCCATAAAGATAAAGACAGGGTCCTTTCGTGGAAAATAGGGTTTTTTCGAAGAAAAGGATAAAATGAAGATTCGAGAGAAAGGCGGGGGCGCTGGAAAAGTAACGGCGGAGGTACGGCGGCGGCGATGGTGATTTAAATGTGATGATAATCTGAGAGAATCGAAATGCAAATATAAAAAGAAAATTAAAGTGAAGAGAGTAACAAATTCACCTTGTAAATTGAAGAAATCGATCGAAAAGGAATAAGAATCCGAGCGATAAAAAGCTTCGAAGAATCAACAATGGTGGAAGTAGGTTCATGAGAGTGAAAAAAAAATTCGAAGGAAGAAGGAAAGGGATATTTATAAGAGGGGAAATGGGGGCAAAGTGAAAATATACAAAAAGTAATAAGCCCATATGGGCAATTTTGGAAGCATGTGTGGGCGGCGGTGACATCACCAACCGCTCACGTCTTCTCGTAAGACGCACCTCGGAACTCGAACCGTCACCAGCCCAAGCGTCACGCCCTACTGCTCGCCCGAAATTTTCCCGCTCAAAATTTTCAAATCCTTGTTGCTCGCCCATAACCTAACAACTATAGTTTGACCTAAAATTGGTTGATTTTCATCCTAATAAAAGGTCAAACCCCCTTGTTGATAGGCGAACAGCTGGGCAACAGGATCAAGCTAAATTAAAAGTAAACGAATGGTTAAAAGGTCATTAGAGATAAAAAAAGATTAAAGGAGGCGAGCAGCAGGGATTTAGCTTTAATAAATGGGATAAGACAAGCAGCTGGGTAAAGTGTCAGATCACATTGGACGAGCAGCTGGTCAGACGAGCAGCAGTTCACAAAGGAATAAAGATAAGCGAGCAACACTAACAAGAAGATTCAAGAATAAGCCAAAAGGGCGAGCAGACGAGCAACAGGGCACCTCGAAAGATCACCAAGAATCCCACTAATTAGGCATTGCATTAGGAATAAACAAGTGTCTTAACACTTGTCATTGTGTAACATGTAATATCTTAGGACTTAAATAAGTGTCTAAACACTTGTCAATGTATCAATTAGGATGACTAAGGAGGTGACACCTCATGCTTGCTTGTACCCTATAAATACCCCTTCATGAAAAGGGAGAAAAAGGTTCATTTATTAAAAAACAAACCCAAACTCTTGCAATTTCGATTCTCAAACTTTACTTAGCTCAATCCAGTGTTTAATCTCAAGTTATACACCTTGTTTGATGATCTTCTAAGTCTAAACAACCATTAATCACCCACATTAATCAAGATCATCAACACTAATGAGAAGAAAGGGCAAATTCATGTTGTTTCAAAGTAAATAGTAAATACATCACTACCAACAACATTAACAATTTTATTTATTTTCTTCCATTTAGATGGGATGTCAATCAAATTTTATTTTATTTGGCTTGATGGATTTTCTCCATTCTTCCTCAATTTTGGTATCTCCCAAAATATGGTATACCATAGTGTTCTTACAAATGTGCATCATGCTTTGTTCATGGATGATTATCTCTTTAAGTGAATGAAACACAAAAATATTTTAATTTAAACGACTTAAATAAGTTTCACTCATTTCAAGAAGTCTTGATTTGAGGGACTCAATTTGGGAGTTATAGACAATTTAGTCTCATGTCATTGAGCATTGATTTGAGGGACTCAAGTTGGGAGTCATAAACAAATTACTTTTTGTGGAAACCCCCAATCTTGGTCAATTCTACTTAAAAAAGTTATATTTTATCAAGAGTTTTAATTTTATTCTTTTCTAGCCAAAAGAATATTTTTTACCAACTCTACCCCTATTCATCTTTTCTTAAATTTAATACTCCCTCCGTCCACGAAATATAGTCCTGGTTGCCTTATTGGGTCGTCCACGAAAAATAGTCCTGTTGCCTAAAATGGTAAGAATAAACTTTATCTACTTTTTCAACACACACACATAATATTTTTAAAATAATTTATTTTGTACTTGATTTGACACAATATTCTTACTTTTTACATATTATATCAACTTTCTTAATAACCGTGATAAAAGTAACAAGCCCATTTTTCATGGACGGAGGGAGTAACATTTTATATATATATTCTCCTTTTTCTTTCTACATTGATCTTCTCCCCACTTCCCTCCAAGGAGAATTGATTTAAGAGATTTTAGATGATTTCACTCGTATTAAGGAGCCTTACATACATTTTATACTCTTGTCAATAAGTTGTTATTTGGGAAGAGAAGAGACGAGAGGTCGAGAGGTCCCAACCAGCGTGACAAATTTGTAACGACTAATTTCATTTTAAAAAAATAAACACAAATCAAATGTGAATTTTGAGTATAATGTCTACTTTACCCTCTGATTCTCCCTTCTGAAATCTCTTGAATGTTCTTCTTTTTGTGTGTCAAATGAATGAAGGACAACCCTATTTATAGGGGGTGCAATGAATATTTACCTTCTACACATCAACACATGGTGTAATTTGATTGACTTGATATGGCAAATCAATTTGATTTTATCTTCATTATTCTCTTATATATATATATATATATATATATATATATATATATATATATTTATTGGTGAGGTATTAATTCAACTTGATTTGATTGATTCTCTCTATGTTCTTCCGTTTTGGTGAGGTATGTATGTGTATATATACAAGAAAATATTTTTTTTAATTAAAAGTGTGTGGAATAAGCAACACTCATAATTGAAGTGCAAGGATAACAACACAAGCAACACCAACTTAAGCTAGGGATGTTAAACAGGCCGCGGGTTGGCGGACCGGCCCGTTTAGCTCTGAACCGTACAGGGTTAGGTCAAAGCATATAGTAGCCCTTTTAAAATCAGGTTCTTTTTTGCCAGACCGCGAGTTAAACTGGCTAGCCCGCCGATTTACCGGGCTGGCTTGCTTAGCCCGAAGCTTTAAAAAAAAAATCTTACCCCACTTACTCACTTAGGCTGGCACTTAGGTTGTTCTTACGTAGAGTGAGTTTTCAACATACTTCATTATTATCTTTCCAATTATGGCTCATCAACAATTGTCCACCGCTCTCAAATCGTCATTAAGGTTATATATTTGTTTCAAGAAAAAGTGAACTATTGCCATCACCGATCGAGAGCAATAATAAAAAAATCTGAGCACCTCTCATCTTGAACCGTTGTCATTACAATCTCAACGCCTTTAATCCTGAAATTATCACGGCCGCCTCTCATCTCATCTCAACGCCTTTCATCTTGAAATTATCGCTGCCGTTTTTCATCTTATGAACAATTATGTAATTTTCATGAATTTTTTAAGAATGTTTGAATTTTAAGTTTAAATGGTATCGTATTACAATTACAAGTCTATATTTTATATTACATTATTTTTCCCTAGAGCTTGTTTAGCCCGTAGACCGCTAGGGTTAAAGTTAGGTTTCGAGTGTTAGTGGACCGAAAGGCTCGAGACCGTTTAGACCCACATCCCTGTAGGGCTAGCTCGTTTAACATCCCTAACTTAAGCTGACTTCAGTATCAAATATATATATATATATATATAAACAAAATAAAACCAACAAAACATTGTATCTCTTCTAATAAACCAATTTATCACCAGAAGATGATTAACTGACCGCTCATTGAACACAAATGTCCGACATCTCGGATCTTTTTTCTTAAACCAGGTCCAAAGTTTTGTCTTAATTTCGTCGACAACTTTGTTCATATCACCTCCTCCTTAACTTTTTTTTGTTCCTCCATTCCCATAATGACCAAGCAATTTACTTTCAAACGCACACTGACATAGTTTTTCCTCCCTTTCCTCCAAGTAATCTGTTAAAATATAGCAGACATGTTGAAAGATTTGAGTAAAATACCGATAGCTCCCAATATATATATTATCCGTCACAATTTTAATGTGTTTACTATTAACTTTACCAAATCGACATTAATTTATAATACTCTTATTTTTAGAATTTAGCTATAATTATTTTATAAGTTTATTATTCTTAAGTAGGCAAACCATTTGCAAGTGGCTAATATTTCATCAAGTAATGTAGCCAGAACAATAGCGTACGGTTGTAGCATCGAGTCGTCCCATTTTCAGCATCATACATGCAAGATCCAAGGGACAAGTGCAGGGTCACGTGCAATGACTATTATTATTATTTCAAATTCCAGATTTGTCCCCGTATCGTTCAGAAAATGTCGATCTAGTCACGTGGCGCTGCTCTTTTTTAATTTGGAAAGGCCGCACCACCACCTGAGTGTTTACTTTTCATGAACATGTATTGGCCTCTCCACTGATTACAATTAAATTTACTAAGTTTATTATAATATTAATTTATTTAAATTAGGGAAAAGTTGAGCAACTTAATTGCGTCTAATTGATAAAGTTACAAGTAAATTTATTGTTTAAGGAACAAAGTTGACGAAATAGAACTGCAGCGGAACTAAATCAAAATGCAAGATGACAACTGCCAAATTCATGTGTATATTTAATTTAAGGAAAATTTGTTAGTCATTTATATAATTTTTTTATAAAACACACCTAAAGCATATTGATATAGAAGAGTAAGTCTATTGTGCACACTGTACATTCACTTAACAGTTGAGATTGCTTCACTAAAAACGTGAGTTAATTACACTGAAAAGTTTTTAATATTATTGGTTTTCGGTGTAAACATTTCACAGTAATCAACTCACAACTTTAAATGTAATTAGTCCACATATTTCAGTGCAAACAATATCAACTATTAAATTAATACACTTTACACCAAATTCATATAAGAAATAATACATGTGGAGACGCATGTAGAATGAGAAAGAATACTAATAATAATTCCCCTAGACCCTCTACACAAACAATCAAAGAGCACTATCCGTGATTATCAAAAAGTTTTATACAAAATTGACTCATGATTTTATAAATCCATGATAAAGTATTAATATATCACTAATAAGAAAATATAAAATTGCCTATGAAAATTGTCAATATAGCTACAAAATTTTAAACAAAAATTTCGTAGTAAAGATTACTTATAAAATTGTCTACAAAATTTTCTAATTATATAGACATTTTTATTCTTACCTACAAATGTTAACTTATACCTAGGAATTTTATTTTGAAAGATAAATTGTTTGTAGGTTGAGAAATGAATGTGCTTACATGATTATAAAAGTTTGTAGGCATGTCGTAGGCAATCCCACTATAAAGAATATGTTGAAAAATTTCGACAACTCTAATTTCGTAGGGGCCGTTTGGTTTGAAGGATTGCTTGGGACTGTCTTTATAATCCCAGGTAATTTAATTTTTGGTTTGAATGATTGCAAATGATCATGACCATGGACTAAACTAGGGTCCAGGTCCATAATCTCAGCTAATCCCCAATTTTAAGGACTATTGAGTCCTGACAAATAGGTGAAATTATTTGTTCTACTGAATTACAATTATCATTTTGTCCTCCATTTTCTATCTCAAGTGACCAATCTACTCTTATTCAAAATAAAAATAATCGTTGCCTGATTTATCCTCATAAAAAATAACCGTCGTCCGATTTATCCCACTTAATCACACCATCCAACCCTACAATCCAAATATACATTCATACTCAATCAATTATCCAATGTAATTCAATCCCTTTCAGTTCAATCCAGTCCCGTCTAGACAATTCCTTACTCTTTTGTTTTATCAGATTGCATATAAATTTGATTGTTTCCAAACTAAAATCATTCATGTGCTATTTTTCAAGTGAAGGCTATATCATTTCACTACAAAAAAAACACTGTTTTGCGACGGACATTGGCGACGGAAAATCCGTCGCAAACAGTGTTTTGCGACGGGATCTGCGACGGACAGGTATCCGTACCTAAAACAGCCGTAGCAAATTTTTGCGACGGATTCAGCCATCCGTCGCAAATTAACGACGGACAAATCCGTCGCAAAATCGGCGGGTCAGATCCGGCCGGGTCACACAGAATTTGCGACGGACAGTATTCCGTCGCAAATGTTTTTATATATTTTTTATACTTTTTTGTGTTATAATTTGCGACGGGCTGTTTTCCGTCGCAAAATTCAATATTTGCGACGGAATATGGCCGTCGCAAATTACCGAGCCTATACAAAAAAAAAAGTGGCTCGCGTGGTTCGAGCCCGGGCACCCGAGGCGGCCGGGGCGGGCGCGGACCACTGGGCCACTCGGCCCATTGCTTAATATATGCGGCCCACCTTCTATATTAGTCTTATTAGGCCTTGAACAATTAATCCATTTTTGCGTCCAAGGGGAATCGAACACGGGACCTCTTGTGCAAGAGGAGGGGGCGCGCGCCACTAGGGCACAAGCTACTTTCGTTTATTTTTATGCAATTAATTGTATATGTATTCAAATTAAGTCATTTTTTTTATAATTCACCAAATTAATTTCTTTTCGTATCTAAGTTGTTTATTAAAATATTTTGCCCAACTCTTTTTTTTATTTTGTAAAATTATTTATTTCGACTCCCGCTTAAATTTATAATTCGTTCATTTGTACGCAATTAATTGTATATGTATCCAATTGACTCATTTTTTTTTTCTACAATTCACCAAATTAATTCATTTTCGTTTCTAACTTGTTTTTATAAATATTGGGGCCATTTGATTTTTATTATTTCTGTAAAACTATTTATTTCGACTCCCGCTTAAATTTATAATTCGTTCATTTGTACGCAATTAATTGTATATGTATCCAAATTGACTCATTTTTTTTTCTACAATTCACCAAATTAATTCATTTTCGTTTCTAACTTGTTTTTATAAATATTGGGGCCATTTAATTTTTATTATTTCTGTAAAACTATTTATTTCGACTCCCGCTTAAATTTATAATTCGTTCATTTGTACGCAATTAATTGTATATGTATCCAAATTGACTCATTTTTTTTCTACAATTCACCAAATTAATTCATTTTCGTTTCTAACTTGTTTTTATAAATATTGGGGCCATTTAATTTTTATTATTTCTGTAAAACTATTTATTTCGACTCCCGCTTAAATTTATAATTCGTTCATTTGTACGCAATTAATTGTATATGTATCCAAATTGACTCATTTTTTTTTCTACAATTCACCAAATTAATTCATTTTCGTTTCTAACTTGTTTTTATAAATATTGGGGCCATTTAATTTTTATTATTTCTGTAAAACTATTTATTTCGACTCCCGCTTAAATTTATAATTCGTTCATTTGTACGCAATTAATTGTATATGTATCCAAATTGACTCATTTTTTTTTCTACAATTCACCAAATTAATTCATTTTCGTTTCTAACTTGTTTTTTTAAATATTGGGGTCATTTAATTTTTATTATTTCTGTAAAACTATTTATTTCGACTCCCGCTTAAATTTATAATTCGTTCATTTGCTTAAATTTTTTTTTCATAATTCACCAAATTAATTCATTTTCGTTTTTCACTTGTTTTTATAAATGTTGTGTCCATTAAATAAAAGTAAATTCAAACTAATAAATTCACAAAATTATAAATTAAAGTAACAATTCAAAAATTAAATTAAAGTAACAATTCAAACTAAAAAAAATTGTACTTCATAGTTATTAAAAATCAAAATTTTTTAACAATCGGAATTAAATCCGTCTTCCTCTTCATCCTCGCCCAGGTTAACAATCGGCGACATCGATGGCTGGGTCGGCGGGATCGGCGGCATCGATGGCTGGGTCGGCGGGATCGGCGGCATCGGTGGCGCAGGCATTTGCGCTCGTGGCATTGAATCAGAGGCGAATATCTGCCACCACGCCTGCATGGCGGCTGTATACTCCTGCACCTCGACCCGATACTGCTCCATCTCGGCTGTATACCGGTCGTGCGCCTCTCGCTGCTGCCTCTCATACTCTTCCTTCTCTCGCTGCTGCCTCTGCATGTTCTTCATCTGCTCCACCACCGTGGCAAGCTGCCTCTCGACCTCACTGGGATGAGAGTCGATGGAAGACTGAGAGGAGGATGAGCCTGAGCTACGAGGTCGGAAAAAATTCTTTCCGAAGCTGCCCAATCCAGCGAACCGCCCCTTTTTAGCCTTGACGTTCTTGAAGTACAATTCATTTTGAACGTCAACAGAAGGCTGTGTGGGGGGCATCGACCCCGACCCCTCTGCCGTTTCCTCAGGCTGAGGCTGTGAGGCAAGATCCTCGAGCATCTTTCTCTGCAAATTAATTATACAAAAAATTAAATAAATTGAACACAAAATATAAAAAAAATACTTTTAATATTAAAAATTTAAATAATACTATTAATATTGAAATAATACTTACGTGGATCTCGGTGGTACGGCCGTAGGTAGACTTCCCAGTCTCCTCGACGAATGGGTGGGCGAGCTGCAATCTCTCAAAATGAGAGGGCTCGCGTCCTTGCTCCGCCGCCTAATTAGAAAAAAAGATAGTAAAAATTAACAACACTCATAAAAATTAGGAAAAAAATAATAAATTCAAAAACGACAAAATTGAAGACGAAACTTACAAATCTCAACCCGTGCTCATAAATGGACCGAGAACCGGCCCGATGTCTTGCCATCCCTTCTCCATCAGGGTCACTACGCCGATTCGCCTTGTTTTTCGCCGACTTCTCTTGGAATTCAGGGGAATCCCAGTAGCGGAGGAATTGGTCCCAAATCAACCGTCTTTCACTGTCAAGCCCCAAGTCGGTGGCCTCTCCCTTCTTGTACCACTTCTCCCTCATTCTGTAAAGGAGGTCTCTGTACCTTTCCTTTCCATATTTATCGAAATTCCTCCACATCTGGTCATCGTGCTCCGGTGCCCAGACACATTCTTTCTGCAATTACAATTTAAATGTAAATATATGTTTATATATTTGATATTAATAAACGGTGAATTAATAAATTAAAATAATACCTTAAACTCCTCGAAGTATGTCTTTTTTCTTGCATCGGACACTAACCTCCAACTGTAAGCGGTGGGCTCGAATCCACCGCGAAGGATGGAGTCGGAAACCTGATTAGCAGCCTCATGACCTGGAATCCAACTGTAAAATTAAAATTTCAAAGTTAGTAAAATAATTAGGTTTTAATTAATAAAAAAATTGAGTATAAAATATTATCCCTTACATATGACCACATGGCTTAACAGGCATCCGTCCTTCAACAACCGGATGCTGGCGGGAGGAGGATGAGCCCTCAGCAGTCTGCTGTGAGGAGGAGGAGGAGCCCGCACCAGGCTGTGAAGAGGTCTCTGATAGAGACATCGGCCTGAAAATAGGTGGAACCACGGGTCTTAGTGAGGGCCGTCGTCTCCTCCCTCCTCGTCCTCCTCGACTCGCCTCCTCATCCCTCGGAGGCTGCTGACTGTCGTTGCCACTGCCTTGTCCGCTCATCTATAACAAATTTCACGAATTATTCATTCAACTAAATTAAAATCAATCAACTAATAATATTATTTTATAAATTATATATTAAACTAAAATCAAACAACTAATATTATTTAAAATCAAACAACTAATATTATTTAAAATCAATTAACAACCTACTCAACTAAATTCATTCAACTAAATTAAAATCAATCATCAACTAATATTATTTTGTAAAATTATTAAACTTAAATCAAGCAACTAAAATTATTTTGTAATATTATTTAAACATGCTTAACAATTAAAAATTAACAAATTACTAAAACAATTCAACTAAAATCAAACAACTCAGCTAAAATCAATTCTAAACTTAACAAATTCAACTATTTCTAAACATGCTTTAAAATTAAATTAAAATTCGATCAACTAATTAAATTATAATTCAACTAATTCAACTAAAATCAATTCATTTCTAATATAATTCAAACAATTCAACTAATTCAATTCTAAACTTAACAAAAATTAAACATACTTTAAATTAAAATTCGATCAACTAATTAAATTATAATTCAACTAAAATCAATTTATTTTTAATATAATTCAAACAATTCAACTAATTCAATTCTAAACTTAAAAAAAATTAAACATGCTTTAAATTAAAATTCGATCAACTAAAATCAATTCATTACTAATATAATTCAAATAATTCAACTAAAATCAATTCTCTAAACATGCTTTAAAATTAAATTTTAAACGGTAAAAATGAAGAAAACTTACGGTTTATTTGTAGAAGATGACGAAACGAGAACTCGGTGGGGACGGATTGGCTCTACAGCGACGGCACCCGACTTCTCCTTCCTTTTCCTCTCTTTTTCCTCTTCTTCTTCTCCTTTTCTCTCTTTCTCCGTCTGCAACGCGGCGGGCCTGTATAAATAAGTGGAAAAAAAATTTGCGACAGACGCCTGTCCGTCGCAAATTTTGCCCGTCAAACGCAAAACGACGCCGTTTCTTACTGATTTGCGAAGGAAAAGCCGTCGCAAATCAGTCAACGCACTGTTTCCCGATAAGACGCGTAAAACGGCTCGAATTTGCGATGGACATTCCGTCGCAAATCAGTCAATGGGCCGTTTCCCGAGAGGTCGCGAATATAAATGTAAGCATTGCGACGGCTTTCGTGTCCAAGTTGCTAATCAAGTATCCCACATGCTTTTGGGCTTAATTCACTGAAGCTGGCCCAACATCATGATTAGGCTTAGAGTAGGATATTTTCACCCCACAATTTGATTGTTCACCCCCCAAAACTTTGTTCTAAAATTGTTTTAGAACATTTGTCATTTGTTTAAAAAAATGACTAGAACATTATTCAACCCCCCACAAAAATATCTAAATGTTCTAATCGTATTTTCGAACAAATAACAAATGTTCTAAAAAAAATTCGAACAAAAATTTGGGGGTGAACAATCAAATGGTGGGGGTGAAAATATCCGTACTCTTAGGCTTAAGCTAAAATAAATAAATGGCCATGGTTAAATACAATCCATTCTCTTGTTAATACACTCCACCAAAAAATATTGATCAATTTTAAAAAAAAAAAAAAAAAAAATTGATGAGTGTTGTCTGACACCTCCCTCTCTATGCCTTTATTTTCCTCTCTCTGCCTTTTACTCATTTAATAATATATTTCTAGTCTCTCTAAAAATAAGAAATTTAAAGATTAGAGTGAGTCTTTTACCAAAAACTTAGGACTATGTATAATGTTAAATTTGTTCATTCATAAATCATTTTGCAATATTTTTTTTAGTATAACAATATATACTCTTTAGTATAAATAACTTATATCATTTAGTAAAACAAGTTATAACATTCACACTTCTCAACTTACGTAGGCACAAGTTTTTAAAAAAAGTGGATAAACTAAGGATAAAATATGAATAAAATAATTATTAATAAGGAAAAAAACATTTTTGATGAACAAACTGATTAGGCGTGAAATTGTTATGATTTATAGCTCGATTTGCCCGAGTTGTGAGTGAATTCGATGAATATTTAGAGTCAATTGAGTACTATTTTTTATAAACTAATGAATTTGTCTCTTTGATGGTCATAGATGGATAAAGGGCGAAAAATGGAGTTCGTAGGACTTTGAATCGACTCAAACGGATGCCCGGATGAGAAGATATTAAAGAAATACGAAAAGTATTAGTTCGAGCAAGCAAAAGTGTCAATTGGAGGTGCTCAAGCACTCGAGCGGGCGCTCGAGTGGATTCAAGTCGAGCACGAGGCGCTCGAGCATAAGGGGGTTGAGCACAATTTTGGTTCTGGAAGTGAAGAGCACTCGAGCAAGGCCAACTCGAGCACTAAGTGCTCGAGTGAACGCGGGTCGAGCGCCAGGCGCTCGAGTAGCCCTGCTCGAGCGGTTCATACGTTCTGCAAGTTTTGAGCGCTCGAGTGGATGTAACTCGAGCACTAAATGCTCGAGTAAGCACCTAGCTCGAGCGGGTACGTGAAGATTTCGGCCCAAGACGTTTTAAATCGGCCCATGCCTATATATATCCCTTTCCAAGCATAATTTTGGATACCACTTCATACTTAGAGATAGTTTTTTATAGAGAAGAGCTTGGGAAAGTTGAGCAAGAGTTTTGAACGTGTAATCGAGGTTTTTGATCTTACGAATTCTTAGATTAGAGTTGTATTTAGTTCTTTCTTTCTTCAACACTTGATATTCTTGAACCTAGTTTTTGTAATTTATTGAGATTCGTTTTGAGACTTCAATTCATTGTTAACCCTAGTTTATGTTCTTGAGTTCTTTCTTTAAATTCACCATGTTTATGTTTATCATTCGTATTATAGCTTTCGTTATTTCAATCACCATGTTAGGCTAGAACCTTTGCATGCTTAGGATAGGATGAACTCGTAGAAGTAGGACGTTGGTACGTAATTAGGATAATTTGTGATGTTTAGTTTTAATTCTCTTAATTAATTAAATTCTTAAAATAAACCCTAGAATTATCTTGGAATTGAGTACGGAAATTGTTAGAGAGAAGACGACTGTATCACTCTTTAATAACGATTAGACTTAACGAAATAGTTTTAGAAGGGGTTTATCATCTACCGGTTTATCTAGGGAAGACGACCGCATCACCTTAGTTAAATTAGGGTCTCATTAATTAAGCACAATCCATATAACGCGTTTAGTGAATTAGTGAAGTAGGTTGATATGACAAAGTATTAGGGTTAATTCTTGAGCTTTTAGTCTTTCAATCTCGTGCTAGATTAGGGAAGTTGATTGCCTAGTTTTAGTACCCTTAGGATTATTACTTGCACACCACGATTATTCTAGTTACTGTACCAACTCCGTTAGTGTACGTAGAGATTTCTATCTTGAGCATCACCATATCATATTTGCATACAAACCGAAGTTAATTAGTTTAATTCATTCTTTAGCACATAATTAGTATACTTTAGTTTAGAATTAATATCTTAAAAATCCAAAAGCATACACTCATATTAACTACGACGCGTAGATCACCAGGGCTCTATTCGCATACATACCTTTCTTTGGGTTCGATATACTTGGTCTTTATACTTGCTAATACTACTGTGCTCTCATACTCTTGTGGGGTGACTACTAGTATAACTAGTATTTTGCGTTCAAGTCAATGGCGCCGTTGCCGGGGAAGGCAATATATGTCCATTGAGTAGTACTTGGAGATAGTTTAGTAGTTAGTAGTGAGTGCTTTTATTTTTTCTGTTTTATTAGTATTCATTAGACAGTTGCATTTTTATATTTCTTTTGGTGTTTCAGGTATATGAAAACACGCTCACAGGGAGAATCGAGCGAAAACAGAACAAAGTTAGACCCTGAAACAATCGCCAGAAGAAACAGAGCCTTCTATCAAAGGATGAACACTGCCGGAGAAGAAAATTCAAACATGGATTTAGGTAATAAGTTGGATGGAGATGCAGCTAAATACAATCAGGTAGTGGAACGGGTTGACGGAGGTGATGGAGACAGCAGTCAGAAGCAGGCTCCCACAGGGGAAAGCCAAAGCCAAAACCCGGTCCCACAGCATCGAGATAACCCAGCCCAAAACCAAAACCCAAACCCTTTAAACAACCCTATCTATCAACAGAACAACCCACCTTACCCATACCCGTATCCACCATACTACCCTCCACAACCTAACTATAACTCACATCCTATTCCACAAATACCTCTACCATCAGTATATCTCCAGCATGTTCCTCAGAACGTTGATCCAAGTATGGCAATCAGAGGAAGGTTTGAGGCGCAGCCTCAACAATACTATGATGGTGTAGCTATGCCACCAGTGGAGGCCAACAACTTTTCTATCTCCCCAGGGATCCTGAAGATACTAGTCGAGAACCAATTCAAGGGGGAGGTCGGAAAGGATAATCCTCACACTCACTTGATTAATTTTATGATGATAGCTTCAACTTTCAATCACAATAGGATGTCTGAGGATGCCAAGAAGCTCAGGTTGTTCCAGTTCTCTCTAACGAGAATGGCCAGGGAGTGGTATGACAACACGCTCCTAAGAGGAGGTGTAACTACATGGGCCGAACTCGAGCGTCTGTTCCTCGAGCGATTCTATCCTCCATCTAGAACGATTAAAGCCAGGAAAGAGGTCTCATCTTTCAAGCAGAAGCCGGGAGAGAAATTAAGTCAAGCTTGGGAGAGGTTCTCTAATATGCTCATTGAGTGCCCGCAACACGGGTACAACGAGGGTGACATTATGACCTATTTCTACTATGGAGCCAGCAAGGCAGCTCAAGACCACCTCGATGCTTGTGCTAGTGGAACATTCCTGAACCGTAGTGCAGTTCAGTGCAGAGAGATAGTCGAAAATATAGTCAAGAATGTGGGGCAATGGAATGAGGATCAAGAGTTTCAGAGGACTTATCAGATGGAAGAAATTGAAGGGACTAGAAAGCTGCTGATGACGATGATGGAGAAGATCAGCAATCTAGAGGTTGGGCAGAAGAGTGAAGGGAATACTGCAGTGAGTGAGAAAGTGGACCAACTAGCATGCTAGCAAGAGGAGACTAACTACACGGGAAGGCCTAATTATAATCAGAATGGCTATCAAGGTGGAAATTATCAGGGGCGACCAACTTATGGTCAACCATTAGTACCACCGGGTCCACAGCCTCCTCAGAATCAATGGAGGAATACTCAGGGGTATCAAGGAGGCCATCAGCCTCCTCAGAATCAATGGAGGAAGAATGAAAATTTCTCTTATAGCAATCCTAAGGCAGGAATAACTGCACCTCCCAAAGTAGACCCTGGCTCAAAACTCCCCGGAGGAGAAGGAGGAGCTACCACTGATGAGATGTTACGTGCCATTCTTCAAAAGGTGGAGGAAGGTAGTAAGAGGTTGTCCTCTTTAGAGTATGATGTTAAAGAGTTGAATAAGAAGCGTGATCAAAGAGATCAAGAACTCCAAAGGAGAGACATGAATCTCAATAGAGCTCAGCAAGAGAACAATAGGTGGTTCACTTCTATAGAGTACCAGATTAGCCAGATTGCAAAGTTACAAACTAGAGAGCCGGGTAAATATCCATCTATGCCCGAGACAAACCCGAAAGAGCAATTGAAGGCTATCGAGTTGAGAAGTGGAACCAAATATGATGGTCCTCCACTACCTGCTGATGTGGAGGAGATACATAAAGAGATCGAGAAAAAGGATGAGGAAAATAAAGATGGAGATGAGAAGGGTGAAGAGGAGGTTGATGTAGAAGATGCTCATAAAGGCAAAGACAAAGAGGAAGAGATTGAGGAGATTGAGAGAGTTTCAAAGTGGAAAAAGATAAAAGAAGCAAGGAAGAACGTGAAAGAAACTGAGCGAGATGAATGGGGGGTACCCAAATCTGTGATACCGGTCCCATATCCGAAGCAATTCATGAAAACGAAATTAGATGAAAAGTTCGCTAAGTTTCTTGATGTCTTTAAAAAGTTGCATATTAACATTACTTTTTATGATGTTTTAGAACATATGCCTAATTATGCCAAGTTCCTGAAGGACTTGATAGCTAAAAGGCGGAGAGTAGATGGGCCGGAGCTTGTGCCCTTGAACCATGAGGTAAGTGCTATGGTGCACAAGGCGCTTCCTTCCAAGTTGAAGGATCCCGGTAGCTTTACTATCTTATGCGATATCAGGAACGGGATCAAGAAGGGGGCATTGTGTGATCTTGGGGCAAACATTAATTTGGTGCCTCTGTCGTTGTTCAAGAAGTTGGATGGGGGTAAACTTCAACCCACTATGATGGCTCTCCAGCTTGCCGACAGGTCTATCACTAGACCTCAAGGAGCGGTGGAGGATGTTCTAGTAACGGTAGTGAATCACGTTTTTTCCGCCGACTTTGTGGTACTCGATATGGAGGAAGATGAGCATATAACCCTTATTTTGGGAAGACTGTTCTTAGCTACGGCCTGGATGGTGTTAGATGTGGCCAATGGGAAGATCACGGTGAAAATCGATGATCAAGAAGTGAAGATAGCGATCTATGAGGCAATAAAATATCCAATGGGAGATAAAAGTTGTCACTTCATAGATATCTTGGACACTTGTGTTGATGACACACTTCTTGACCCTTGCTCTTTCTATGTTCATAATTATGATTATCCTATTCTCGATGAACTAACATATGATCTTTATGACCTTGATTCTTTTGACAGCCTAAAAGAGAATGAGGATGTAAAGTTCATGGATGTGAAGAAAGTTGAGGATGAGGAAGTGTTGGATGTGGAGGAGTCCACTTTTTAGAAGATGTTCGATAAGGCGCCACCATTGGAGGCAAAGAAGAAGTCTACTCCCGGATCACCTCAAGTACGCTTACTTGGAGGATAACGAGAAGTACCCGGTAATTGTATCTTTCCTTTTGTCTGATAATCAGTTAGAAAGACTATTAGTAGTGTTTCATAAGCACAAATCTGCCATAGGTTGGTCAATTGCGGATATTAAGGGTATTAGTCCTTCTCTTTGCATGCATAAGATTAGATTAGAAGAAGGTAAAAAGGTCATAGTGCAAAATCAGCGTAGAGTGAATCCAGTGATACAAGAGGTAATTCATTAGGAGGTGTTGAAGTTGTTAGATAATGATATGATTTTTGCTATTTCTGATAGTCCTTGGTGAGTCTGTTACACGTAGTTGCTAAGAAGGGGGGTACCACGGTAATTAAAACTGAAACGAATAAATTGGTAGCCACTAGATTAGTGACGTGTTGGCGTGTATGTGTTGATTATAGATAGTTGAACAAGGTAACGTGCAAGGATCACTTTCCTTTGTCGTTCCTTGATCAAATGATTGATAGATTAGGTGGTTTTGAGTATTATTATTTTCTAGACGGGTATTCGGGATATAATCACATTATGATAGCGCCCGAGGATCAGGAGAAAACCACATTCACTTGCTATTATGGTACTTTTGCCTTTAGGAGAATGTCGTTTGGGTTGTGTAATGCACCTGCCACCTTTCAAAGGTGTATGATGGCCATTTTCCATAGGTTGATTGAGAGGATTTTGGAGGTTTTCATGGACGACTTCTCTGTCTACGGGGAGTCGTTTGATAAGTGTCTAATCAATCTTGAAGTTGTGTTGAGCAGGTGTGAAGAGACAGACTTAGTGCTAAATTGGGAGAAGTATCACTTTATGGTGAAGAAGGGTATTGTTCTTGGACATCATGTGTCCTCGAAAGGTATCCAGGTTGATAAAGCAAAAGTGATAGCTATTGAGAAGCTTCCTCCACCTTCGATTGAGAAAGGTATTCGGTCATTTTTAGGCCATGTGGGGTTTTATAGATGCTTTATAAAAGTACTTTTCACAAATTGCTAAACCCCTTTCATGGCTTCTTGAAAAAGAAGTCGTTTTGAGTTTACTAATGAATGTTTAGTGGCTTTTAACAGGTTAAAAGAAGTGTTGGTGAATGTCCCGATTCTTGTGACTCCAGATTGGTGACATTGGTCTAGTCCTTTTGTACCCATGTGTGATGCTAGCGACTATGCTATGGGAGTAGCTTTGGGGCAAATACGAGACAAACGGTTTCATGTTATTTATTATGCCTCGAAGATGTTGAATTCGGCTCAAATGAACTATACTACTACCGAAAAAGAGCTGTTAGCGATCGTGTATGCTTTTGATAAGTTTCGACCCTACCTCGTAAGGACAAAAACAATCGTATATACGGACCATGCAGCAATTCGGTATCTCATGAGCAAGAAGGATGCTAAGCTCCGTCTCATTCGTTGGATCCTATTACTCCAGGTGTTTGATGTTGAGATTCGAGACAAGAAGGGAAGTGAAAATGTGATAGCCGATCACCTCTCGAGGATAGAGCTTATCAAGGAGAATACGGTTGAAGAGCGAGAGGTGAATGATGAATTTCCAGACAAGAAGTTGTTTAGTTTAGCAAGTAAAGACAAATTTATTAAAAGAAAAAGGAAAAAGGTACGAGGTGCCCCACAGCCCAGGGCAAAAGCTTAAAATAAAGGAGATAAGAACTCATTTAAAACCTTGTGTTAGACTCCCCTTGGAGCCACTGGACAAGGCAAAAATAAGTTCCAATATAAAAGGAAACCAACAAGCGTTGTATAAAAAATGGGATAACCCTCTAGAGAATACTAATTAGGATTTCTCTTTTTCCAGGCCACCACATTAGCTATTTCTTGTTGCACGCGTGCCCGTGCATCCTCAGTCTTAGTACGATCATTCCGCAGGTTGTAGCTGCTTGTCACTGATGAGTTTTTCGTGCCTCTCTTCTTTTTCGTACGTGTAACCTTAGTCTCCCATTGGTCAGGAGCTTCTTCCTCTCCGAAGGTAAGGTCAGCTTCTATCTCCTCTGTGAGCACCAAACTACCTGAGTGAAGTGCCTCATGAAAGAGGTGAGGTACTTCTTTCAAGTTCTCCGTCTCCTCGTCCAAAACATCACCCCATTTTCCACTCAGAGTAGTAAATGGGTTAGTATTTGGGTTATAAGGAATCAAAGCCCCTGTACCCACCAAGCGCGAGATTCCCTTATTCTTCCCAGCCATTCCACGAGATTTAGAACCAGAAACGTAGTTCCAACCCTCCATCTCAGTAGAATTGTTATCAGTGACCAAGGCAAGTTCATTCCCCTTGGGAGAAAGAGAACCTCTCCTGCTAGGTGAAACACTATAGGATATGGTAGAAATAGGCTGCACATCAGCAGCACCTCCCAAATCAGCAAATACATCCTCATCTACTGCACCATCAGATTTAGCAGATGCACCCGGTGTATCGAGTTGAAGGTAAGGCCCCGTGGTTCGTTGATTATGTTAATTACTTAGCGAGTGGAGAGCTACCGGCGGATATGGATGCATTGCACCGAAAGGCATTCTTGAAGAAAGTCTGGGAATTTATTTGGGATGACTCATACTTATTCAAGAGATGGATGTTGGAGTTATATTTCCCAATAATGGATAGATCTAGTGCTTAGACGGTGTGTGCCCGAGGAGGAGTGGAGTGATATTACAAGGCATTGTCACGCCTTACCATGTGGAGGACATTTGGGTGGAGAGAAAACCGGTAGGAAGGTGCTTCAAGCCGGTTTCTATTGGCCTACTATTTTGAAGGATTGCATTTAATGGGTGAAGAGATATGACAAGTGCCAGCGTTTCAGCTCTATTACTAAGAGGGACGAGATGTCGTTGCACGTGTTTATGGAGGTAGAGGCATTTGATGTATGGGGGATTGATTTCATGGGTCCATTTCCTCCAAGTAATGGATTCTTGTACATCCTTGTATGCGTCGATTACGTCTCGAAGTGGATTGTGGTTGTTCTGACTCGAGTGAACGACTCCCGTATTGTGATTAACTTCTTGAGAAAGAATATTTTCTCTAGATATGGAGTCCCGAGAGCTTTGATTAGTGATGGGGGGAGTCACTTTGTGAACAAGTTGATGGAGAAGTTGTTGTCAAAGTATGAGGTTAGTCATCGGGTCTCTACGACGTATCACCCTCAATCGAATGGTCTCGCTGAGGTGTCTAATTGTCAAATTAAGGAGATTCTTGAGAAGGCGGTGAGTGTTAGTAGGAAGGATTGGGTTGTGAAGCTTGATGATGCACTTTGGGCATATAGGATAGCTTTTAAAACTCCTTTAGGTATGTCTCCTTACCAACTAGTTTTTGGGAAGGCATGTCACCTGCCGGTTGAGCTTGAGCACAAGGCGTATTGGGCAATCAAGAAATTGAATTTCGATAGTGCTATGGTGGGTGAAAAGAGACTACTTCAATTACATGAGTTGAAGGAGTTTCGAGATAGTGCATATGAGAGTGCCCGAATTTTCAAGGAGAAGACTAAAAGATGGCATGATGCACGATTGAGGAAGAATGAGTTCCAAGTTGGTGATCAAACCCTAGTGTTCAACTCTAGGATGAAGTTATTTGGTGGAAAGCTCAAATCCAAATGGAATGGTCCTTATGTGGTGAGAAAGGTCTACAAGAGTGGATTTCTTGAAGTTGAGAAAGAGGATGGGAACGTGTTCTTGGTGAATGAGCATCGAGTAAAGAAATTCTACAACTTCTCTTATGAGAATAAGGGAGGTAACTTAGAGTCTCATGATCCGTGAGCTCCTTCGAGCTCGGTCCGGCATTAGGACCTTAAAAATAACGCTGTGTGGGAGGTAACCCATTTTTACTTGCTTTTGTGTGTTTTATTTTTCGTGTTTGTTTTTGTGTGAATCGTAAGTTCTAACCTCGTTATTGAGTACTTTTGTGTAGGCTTGTCTTGTGGTGAAAGAGTGTCCGAAGTAGAGGCTTGAAGGGAGCAATTCAAGGAGGGAAGGTGCATCGAGTAAATAAGCAATCGAAAGTTGGTGTATGAGGTAACCCCGAACCCTAAACGTAGACCACTTCACAAAGTCGAAGTTTGGGGGTGGTGTTTTTATATGCTTTACGTGTGCATTGGTAGTGATTTAAGTTCATTGTGAATTGAGTGCACGTACTCGTTCGTACTCATCTTTTCAAACTTTTTATTGCGTAGCATGAAAAAAGTTTGGGGGGTGTGTCTTCGTACTTAACGTGTTGTGCACAAAATTCTTATGAAAAATTGGTCAAAAATTTTCGAACATATTGATGCACGAAATGGGTTTGTATGGAATTGAGTGTGAGAATATCATTGTGTGGTGATTTGGAACGGTGAAAAGCACGTTGGAAGAGACCCCGACTCCTTGATCGAATGAGCGATCTGGCTTAAATCGAGGTGTTTTCCAAGTTAGTACTCGTGTTGGTCGTTAATTTTTGGATTCGGGTGAAAAAGTTGAAAATTTGAGTTTTGTTTGAGCACTCGAGCTCAAGAGGTCGAGCACTAGGCGCTCAAGGCCACTTGGCTTGAGCGCTATGGTTATGTAGTGTGTTAGGGGTGCTCGAGGGCCTTACTCGAGCACTAGGCGCTCGACCACTCGAGCAGGCGCTCGAGTGGAATCGGGTCGAGCGCTAGGTGCTCAAGTTGACCCTGCTCGAGCGCTATTGAGGTTCTGTAAGTAGGGGCGCTCGACTGGCACCCGCTCGAGCGCTAGGCGCTCGAGTTCGGGCCCAGCTCGAGCGGTCCGGTTCAAAGAAGCCCTAGCCGATTTTTCCCCCTATAAAACCCAAAACCCACATAAAACACACACTTCACACATACTATTAGGTGCGATTTTGGCTGCAAACTCTCGGTTCTCTCTCCCTTTCACTCATATCTTCCATTTTTCACTAAAAAATCATCACAAGAGTTCGAATTCTTCATTCCAAGGTATGTAATTTCTTACTCTCATCTATCTTTTCTTAGTTTAGGCTTAGATTAGACATGAATTGAGCATGAGAATTAGGGTTCTTAGTTGTGGATGAGAATTTCGAGCTTTTTGGTTTGCCCAATATTTTATGATGCTTTGTTGATAGAGTATGCTTGTATGTTATGGGTTTGCCAATTTCGCTTTCAATTTCATGATTGAGTGGGTAGAATAGGTGAATTTCTAGAGAAAGAATGCATGAATGCATGAATGCTTGAATGTTGTGGGCTTTGCTTGTTGAGTGAATATTTGTGGAATTTGGAATGAGTTGAGTGAATAGATGAATTTGAATTAAGTCTTGAGCATGTAAATTGCAATTTTTTGTGATGTTACTTCATGATAGACTTACATTTGGAGTTTTATTGATAAATTATGAGAATATTTGAGTTGGGTGAATGTGCTTTGCGATAGGAATAACACCTCTATGTAAGCTCTTGTGCACATATGGAATGAATGTGAGTTTGATTGGCTACTTGAGTTGATTTGTATTGTCTAGGATATTCTCGAGTAGTAATTTTCTCTAATTATTTTGATGAACTAGGCTCATGGCTCCTCCAAAGAAATATGAAGATCGGTTGGTCCTTGGTGATAATTTGGTTGCTTTAACAAACGATTTGACGGCCAAATGATTGATGCCCTCTCGTTGGGACAATCTTACTTATGGAGATATGTGAGATGCTCATGCCTATAGGTGGAGCCTTGTAGCTGGTAAGGTTGAGAAGACTCGACGCCCGAGTGTCGAGTTTATGAAGTAGCTGGGGATTGAAGAAGAAGTGAGGAGAATTTTTAGGCGGAACAAGATGGAAGGATTCTACGAGCTTTTTCTCACTATGGAGACCCATGCGGACTTGGTCGAGCAATTCATAGCCTCCGTGGAGATGAACAACGCCACTTCTTTTCGATTCATAATTCGGAACCAGTGGCGCTGTTACGATGTGGCAGCAATAAATGAGGCCCTGCAGCTCCCTTATATCAAGGGTCCCAACCGCCAATCAAGTTCATACAACACTGAAAAATTTTGGCAGCTTATCACCGGAGGGTTAGCCGGAAAGTATAGATCCCAGAATGCACGTGCCTCAGCCATCCGAAACCCTGTGATGCGGTATTTAGAATAAATTTTGGGGAACACACTATATGCTCGGTCAGAGACGGGTATGGTGACGTCTAAGGAGCTTTGTGTGTTGTGGAGCTTGCTTCACGATAAGAAACGTGATTATGGTAGAGATTTCCTTGACCTTCAGATTAAGGTACCATATAAGTGTGTAGCAAAGACGTCTAGGATCCAAAGTAGGGGTCTCGTCTGTAGCATATTGAAGAGTATGGAGATTGAGCCAGTTGCGAGCCCAGCTATTGGGAAGGACCTCAACTTTGATCAGATGTACCACACTTGGATGTGGGAGCATTGGCTAGCTAAGTATTGTATCCGGTTCCGAGAGGACGAGCTCTTTCCCCTACCAAACGAGAAGCTGGTGACTTTGAGGGGCATGAAGAAGGAGAATATCAGAATGGATGGGCCGCATCACTTGAAAGCAGTGGAGAAGTTTAAGCAGAGGTTGGAAAGCAAGGGGCTATGGGACCAAAGGCCAAAGAAGAAGCAAAAGAGTGAAGCTAGTACAAGCAGAGCTGGGACGAGTGGAGCTCGAGTTTCCGATGAGGAAGAAGAAGAAGCTTATGAGGGAGGAGTTGATACTGAAGATGAAGAGGAGGAGAATGTTGCTGAAGGAGGCCAAGTGCCTCAAGATAAGGAGTTTGAGGTGCCTGAAGCACCGACTCAAGGGGGTTGGGCTCCAACCCAAATTCAGTGGCATGACATGGAGACCGACATCCAAGGGTTGCGAACCGATATCACAGATTTTTAAACTACGCAGAACCAGTGGAACAATAGGGTGGATGGTCAAATCGGACATGCATAGGTGGATGGAGGCACTTTTTTATCTCCAACCTTGGAGCAGATCACCCGAGCTACCGTCTACCACCACTTCGTGATGCATGATGCTCATGGAGATTCCCCCCAGTTTCTTTCCTTTTTCTTTTTTCTTTCTTTTGATTTTGAGACTTGATGTTTGATTATCTTATTATTTGAGATTGGTCTGCACTAAATTCTAACTCCTTGAGCTGATACTGTTTTGATGTGCTATTTGATATTTCATGCTTATTGACTCATCCTGCTTATTGATTGTTATCTTTGAGTGTCATTTTATGAGTTTGTGAGTTGTGAAGTTGAGTTAGGAGCTTGATTGTGTGAGTGTAGGAGTTAGAGTTGATATGAGAGGGAACTCGTATACTTACGAATTTTCCTTTTGAATATTTGTGTGATAAAAAGTGAGAATTCACTAGGACTAGCATGGATGTGAAAGCAGTGAGATTTGAGCCTTTTAGAGATTAAAATTCATTATATTGATCTCTTCGTTTGTGAGTGGATCGTTACCTTAGAAGATGCTAGAACTTGTGTGTACTCTCGCTTCTTGATTGTGTCTAGTTTGAAATGCCGAAAATGATTTTAGGCCATCTTTGCTTTGTTGAGTCACTTAGCCAAATTTTCCCTACCAATGACATTTATCCCTTGCTAGCCTGTTTGAGCCTTAGCCTATTTTATTTGCTAGCACATCTAAACTTATCCAGATTCTTAAACTCTTTTTGTCCTAACTTGAGTGGAGAATAGGAAAAGTTGTGAATGAGAAAGGGATCGAGTTGAGTTGATAAGGAGAATTATTAATGCTTGAGTGAATTTGAGGAAAGGTGTAATGAAGTTTTAAGTTGTGGGAAAGAACAATAATTTGAGAATGAGCAAAAGAAAATATGAGCTCATACATTGTGTGAAAAGAAAGGAAAAAATGAAGTGAAAAAAAAATGAGAGAGTTAGAAGAAAAAAATTGAAGTGTTGCGAGTAGTGGAATTGAAAGTGTATTGCATGAAGATGATTGAAGTATTCTGTTCCTTGTCTCCAAGTACTGAAGTTTGATTTTCTATTCTCCATTCACTTGAGTCACTTATCCCATATAGTTACCCCACCTGTCCAAAGAGCCTTACATTATAACCTTGAGAAAGTCTTTTTTGATTCAGCATGGATTTTAGAGTATGGTCGAAGATGAGAGTGCTTACAAGCCTATGACTGTTGATATGTGTGATTGATTAATTGAGTGAGCCCCTTAATATTGCTAAACACTTGTGAGTGAGTGAAACACATCGTTGAGAGCACATCCATGTTTAATTTTGGTGGTTCTTATTGTTTATGCATAGTATGATGAAGGGGGTGAGTTAGTGTGTGAGTGATCGATCTTTGAAGCTTGAATACTATTACTTGCATGATTTGGTTCTACAATTCATTCTTAACAATTTCACTTGACTTATTATTTCATTGCTTGAGGACAAGCAATATGGTAAGTTTGGGGGGTTGATTAGACGTGAAATTGTTTATGATTTATAACTCGATTTGCCCGAGTTTTGAGTGAATTCGATGAGTATTTAGAGTCAATTGAGTACTATTTTTATAAACTAATGAATTTTCCTCTTTGATGCTCATAGATGGATAGAGGACAAAAAATGGAGTTCGTAGGACTTTGAATCGACTCAAACGGATACCCGGATGAGAAGATATTGAAGAAATACGAAAAATATTAATTCGAGCAAGCAAAAGTGTCAATTGGAAGTGCTCAAGCAAGAGGACTCGAGCACCAAGTGCTCAAGCACTCGAGCGGGCACTCGAGTGGATTCAAGTCGAGCACGAGGCGCTCGATCATAAGAGGGTCGAGCACTATTTTGGTTCTGGAAGTGAAGAGCACTCGAGCAAGGCCAACTCGAGCGAGCACTCGAGTAGCCCTGCTCAAGCGGTTCATACGTTCTGCAAGTTTTAAGCGCTCGAGTGGATGTAACTCAGGCACTAAGCACTCGAGTAAGCACCTAGCTCGAGCGGGTACGTGAAGATTTTGGCCCAAGACGTTATAAATCGGCCCATGCCTATATATATCCCTTTTGAAGCATAGTTTTGGATACCACTTCATACTTAGTGATAGTTTTTTATAGAGAAGAGCTTGGGAAAGTTGAGCAAGAGTTTTGAACGTGTAATTGAGGTTTTTGATCTTACGAATTCTTAGATTAGAGTTTTATTTAGTTCTTTCTTTCTTCAACACTTGATATTCTTGAAACTAGTTTTTGTAGTATATTGAGATTCGTTTTGAGACTTCAATTCATTGTTAACCCTAGTTTATGTTCTTGAGTTCTTTCTTTAAATTCACCATGTTTATGTTTATCATTCGTATTATAGCTTTCGTTATTTCAATCACCATGTTAGGCTAGAACCCTTGCATGCTTAGGATAGGGTGAACTCGTAGAAGTAGAACGTTGGTACGTAATTAGGATAATTTATGATGTTTAGTTTTAATTCTCTTAATTAATTGAATTTTTAAAATAAACCCTAGAAATATCTTGGAATTGAGTACGGAAATTGTTAGAGAGAAGACGACCGTATCACTCTTTAATAACGATTAGACTTAACGAAATAGTTTTAGAAGAGGTTTATCATCTACCGGTTTATCTAGGGAAGACGACCGCATCGCCTTAGTTAAATTAGGATCTCATTAATTAAGCACAATCCATATAACGCGTTTAGTGGATTAGTGAAGTAGGTTGATATGACGAAGTATTAGGGTTAATTCTTGAGCTTTTAGTCTTTCAATCTCGTACTAGATTAGGGAAGTTGATTGCCTAGTTTTAGTACCCTTAGGATTATTACTTGCACATCACGATTATTCTAGTTACTGTACCAACTCTGTTAGTATACGTAGGGATTTCTATCCTGAGCATCAACATATCATATTTGCATACAAACCGAAGTTAATTAGTTTAATTCATTCTTTAGCACATAATTAGTATACTTTAGTTTAGAATTAATATCTTAAAAATCCAAAAACATACACTCATATTAACTACGACGCGTAGATCTCCAGGGCTCTATTCGCATACATACCTTTCTTTGGGTTCGATATACTTGGTCCTTATACTTGCTAATACTATTGTGATCCCATACCCTTGTGGGGTGACTACTAGTATAACTAGTATTTTGCATTCAAGTCACAAACTAGTAAAAAAAGTTGACACACTTTTAGTAACAGTGGAGAAAATACCTTTTAATAAAATAATTCATAACTTTTAAGTGCTTCACTTTCAAACAATTTATACCCTTTAAAGTGCTTCACTTTCACTCTATGGGGTGTTTGCAAACCATATTGACAACTTAAAAACATTTCTAAAAAACTACTCCCTCGGTCCCAATTTTATTTTCCCATTTGCCAAAAAAGTTCGTCCTAATTTTGTTTTCTCATTCCCAAAATATAAATAAATTAATTTACCTTTTTAAACTCCACCCCTATGATTAGGCGTGAAATTGTTATGATTTGTAGCTCGATTTACCCGTATTTTGAGTGAATTTGATGAGTATTTAGAGTCAATTGAGTACTAATTTCATAAACTAATAAATTTACCTCTTTGATGCTCATAGATGGATAGAGGGTGAAAATGGAGTTCGTAGGACTTTGAATCGACTCAAACGGACTCCCGGATGAGAAGATATTGAAGAAATACGAAAAGTATTAGTTCGAGCAAACAAAAGTGTCATTTGGCCAGAAGGAAGAGGTGCTCAAGCAAGGAGAACTCGAGCACCAAGCGCTAAAGCCCTTGAGAGGGCGCCCGAGTAGATTCGAGTCGAGCGCTAGATGCTCGAGTAAAGGAGGTCGAGCACCGTTGATGTTCTGGAAGAATTGAGCACTCGAGCAGCATCACTCGAGCGGGCGCTCGAGTGAACGTGGGTCGAGCGCCAGACGCTCGAGTAGACCTGCTCAAGCGGCACTTTGGTTCTGGAGAATTTCAAGCGCTCAAGTGCGCATCGCTCGAGCGCTAGGCGCTCGAGTAAGGGTCATGCTCGAGCACTTCCACGCGTTTTCGGCCCAAAATATTCCAAATCGACCCATGCCTATATATATCCCTTTCCAAGCACAATTTACTTACCACTCGATACTTAGAGATAGTTTTTGAGAGAGAAGAGTTTGGGAAGGAGATTGAAAGAGTTTTACAAGTTGTAATCGAAGTTTTGATTTACGAATTCATCGTTTTAGTATTTCTTTTGAACTTCTTAGATTAATTCTTTCTTTCTTTGTTCTTTGAGACTATAAACCCTAGCTTTTCAGATTATAAGGGAGTACTTTTGAGACTATTGATTTATTCGTTGTTTATGTTCATTAATTTAGTTGTTAATTCAAGTATGTTTATGTTTATTATCATAGCTATTGTTTTCGTTAGTCAAACCACCATGTTAGGCTAGAACCCTTGCATGCTTAGGATAGGATGAACTCGTAGAAGTAGGACGTTGATACGTAATTAGGATAATTCGTGATGTTTAGTCTTAGTTCTCTTAATTAATTGAATTCTTAAAATAAACCCTAGATAATCTTGGAATTAAGTACGAAAATTATTAGAGGGAGGACGACCACATCACTCTTTAATAACGAATAGGCTTAACGAGAGGGTTTTTGAAGGGGTTTATAATCTACCGGTTTATCTAAGGAGGACGACCGCATCACCTTAGTTAAATTAGGGTCTCAATAATTAAGCACAATCCGTATAATTTAATTAGTGGATTAGTGAAGTAGGTTAGGTTTAATTCTTGAGCTTTTAGTCTTTCAATCTTGTGCTAGATTAGGGAAGTTGATTGCCTAGTTTTAGTGCGCTTAAAATTATTTCTTGCACATCACGATTATTTTAGTTATTGTACCAACTCCGTCAGTATACGTAGGAATTCCTATCCCGAGCATCACCATCTCATATATTTATTCAAACCTAGTTATTTGTTTAGTTTAATTTAATTAGTAGCATTAAGAGTAGTAGTCTATAAATTAGTTTAATATAATTCTTGAACCTGAACATACATTCATATTAACTATGAGACGTAGATCTCCAGGGCTCTATTCGCATATATACTTTCTCTTGAGTTCGATACTACTTGGTCCTTATACTTGTACATACTACAGTGATCTCATACTCTTGTGGGGTAACTATTAGTATAGCTAGTATTTTGCGTTCAAGTCACCCTACAATCTAACTACTTCATTCATTTAAATACTACTTTATTCACTATTCACCATTCTCAAGACTACTTTATTCATTTAAATACTACATTTCAATTCTTACATTAAACTCCGTGTAAAGTTAAATGGAAAAATAAAATTGAGACGGAGGGAGTAAAACGGTAAAGGACAACTTTTTAATTGCAAACACCCCCCTATATCTACACATGATAGTGAGTGGGTCTCCTGTGCACCAATTGCATGGTGTAACTGGGTACAAGGATGATCCATTTTATAAATGGATCACGCCAATACGACACTGTACAAATACATAAACATTCGTTTAATGTATGCCAGCTATACTTGGCTTGGTGGAGAATGTGTTGTGTTTTCATTCTAACTTTTCAGTTTTATCTTGGGTAACTCTTATTTACAATGCAAGATTACTTTTGTGCTATATGAAGATCAACTTTTTTATATTTCGTGAGAATACTTTTCAATGTTAACTGAAGCAACTTTTAACCAAACAAATGAATATCCATCAAAAAAATATTTGGTAAATAGAGTCCACACTTTTCTGTTATAGAAGGTTATCTTTTCAACTTTATTTGAGATAACTTTACAGTTTTATCTTAGGTAACTTTTCTTTGTAATGCACAATTACTTTTGTGCTATATGACGATCAATTTTTCAGTGTTTTGTGGGAATACTTTTCAATGTTAAGTGAAGTAACTTTTAACTAAACAAATACATATTCATCAAAGTTAGGTAATGTAACATTTTGTAGTACATATAAACTAATACTTTTTGGTTAATTTATCCTGCACGCTTTAATTTTATATAGTGTAACCTTTTATAATAATCAACTATAACTCTTCACTATAATACACCATAAATATTTGGTAAAAATAGTTTGCACTTTTTGGTATTAGGTAATGTAACTTTTTATTGTAATCTACCACAATTGTTTTGTTATTATAATATGGTGCACTTTTCATAACAATTTCGAAGAAAAAAAAAAGAAGCTGACAAAATAAAACTAAGCGATCAATGTCTTGTTTGTCTTCATTAAGGATTGAAACTCTTCCAAATGTATGGCTTTGGTTTCTTCTAGAGCTGGCAAATGGGCCGTCCGGCCCGGTCCGTCAGGCCAATCACTGTTCGTGGGCCTGGCCGGGCCGTTTGTACATTGGGCCTGTAAAATCTCAGCCCTAGCCCGCGGGCTAACGGGCCGGCCCGGCCCATTTTAATTAATTTTTATTTTTTTTCTAATCTCAAAATAATGTTTGGTAGAGTTTTTTTTATTCCACAATACTGAAAATTGAGGGGCTTCATTTACAAATTTTTTTATTATGACATCAACTATCAAGTCAAGTATGTTTAAAAAAATTAAATATACAACACTAAATTCCTTATTATGGAAGTATCAAGTCAAATATGTTCATATATTTTTAATTACAACACTAAATATAATTTAAAAAAACAACACTAATTATAATCTTTTATAAAGTAGATAAAAAAAAAATCAATCGGGCCGGCCCGTGGCCCGTCGGGCCAAAAATGGTCCGGCCGATTTGGCCCGTCGGGCCCATCCGGCCAGGCCAAAAACGACTCGATTTTTTTGGGCCTCTATTTTTTAGCCCAGCCCGGCCCATGTGTCGATCGGGCCGGGCCCAAATTGCCGGCTCTAGTTTCTTCAATATGTAAACTTCTACTTTACTCTATAGATTTTGGCTCACAAGCACAACAATAATGAGACTAAGGGAGAACCCAAACACAGTATGAGGGACGCTATCAATTCTTCAAAATCTTCTGCAACTAGAGCAATTTAATGATGCCGACAATTTCGATTGAGTTTCGGCCAGGAAAGAGATAGAATTGTGAAGGGGCCAAAAAGTGTGAGGAGGCTGCAGGGAAATTAGATGTAGATAGGTCGATTTGGGTGAAGCCTCAAAGATATGTCTAAGAAAAACTGCAAATTTGGAGAACTAGCTCTTGAATCATGCATATTACGCGGATTAAAAAAAATTATATTATTACTTTTATATTAAATATGTTTGTATTAATTTTATTCTATAAATTCAATTTATTTATAATTATGTCCATTTTCTCATAAAATAATCCAATCACTTTTTTTAAAATAATGATTATCCTTCTAATTAAATAATTTATTATCATGATTAAATTTTAAATTTTTGATCTTTAATTGATTATTGTCTTAATTAAATTTATGATTAAAATTTAAAAAATTAAATTAAATAGAAAAATTAGAAAATATATTTGCAATGGACGATCAAGATCATTTCTTAGGCGAAGTAAATTAAAAATAGATGATATAAAAATACAATCATTTAATCAATTGTAATTCAATTTTAACTTACCTAAAATAACTCACATTCAATTATTAATTACAATTAAAAATAATTAAAGTAATAACTTGTAATTAAAATATATCATATATAACTCAAATTCATATAAATTCAAGAATTCAAAATAAAGTCTTTAAATTATAAGCTCCGCATGTTTGAGCTGGGTCAACCCAAATGCACAATGTACTAGGTGTATATGAGACCGTAGCCCATGATAGTAACTAGTAAGACAAATCATCAGGCCCCACCATATAATTTAGTTTACTGAAAATTAATAATAAAAAATGAAAACAATTAGTATTTGGAAGAACAAACAGTTTACGGGTGGAACGTCCGGTGTCCAGGTGGACCCTCTCAATTTCAGTGGCCCACCGCACTTGAAAATACTTCCACGGAACCACACAACGGCGACGACTTTGCGCCACCGCCGCGTATCGAAACGACGGCGACCTGACGCACTCCATAATCTCCATTGATCGCAGGCACATAAGTAGATCCACATATGGACCAGTAAATCGTTGTATGTATTTTTTGTTGGCGTCGATTGACCTATCGTGCCAACAGTTCATCGCGGTAGATATGAATGTAAGTCAGGGGGCGGTGCATCCAGTGGAGGCGCCGCCGCTGCAGACGGAGGGTGCCGCGGAGCCGCGCTTGAGAATGAAGGATCTCCAGGGCACGCCGGGGACAGTTGGCGGCTTGATACTGCGCGTATTCCAGCTGTCGTTTGCAGTTGTGGCGCTTTCCGTTATGGCAACTACCCGTGACTTCCCTTCCGTTACAGCCTTCTGGTAAAATCACTCTCTATCTCTCTCTGTTTGGGTGAAGTTAGTTTTACTGCAATTTTGTGTAGAAAGGAGCTTTCCTTGATAATATGCTGTTAATTGGATCTGAGACCGATTACGAGGAATTAGTTGTCATTTTGTAATACAAATGCTGAAATTCACTGATTTTTTAAGTTTTCCCGTCGAAATAAATGAATTAATTTCGAATACTACATAGATTATCTTAGAAGAATCTTGGGGACTTCAGATCACACTCGGTACAGTATTAACCATAGATATGGTTACTGGTTTAGTGCAATTAAGACGTGCATTTCATTATTGTTGAAAGTGTTTTGGGCCTTTTGGGCTGTGGAAAAGTTGATTTGTGGTATGGACGTTCAGTCTGATTGGATGTTGGGCTTCTTTTCCGGTATACTCTCTGGTATTCAAACTCTTTGATGGGGACGAGTTCGGAATGTCTTGAGATTACATAGAACTAGTTGAGACATGGAGTGCAGATGAATGATATGCATCTTCCAACTTTGAACTGTTTGGTTCTTTCAGTGTAAGCCTATAATGCAATATGAAAGCCCAGTTCCACGAAACCAATCCTCGTGAAGCAATGTTTTTTCAGGAATATTTAGAGCTCAATAAGCCTGAAAAACTCATATGAATGGACTTGGCTATATGGAGATATAATTAGTTCCTGCTATCTGAATTCAGGATGTATATTGTGTGTATTCTGATTGTGTGAACTGATCAGAGATTAAACTATGTATGCATCTGTGTGTGCTGACATTCTCACATATCGTTATCGTTGTACTGAAAACTTGATACCTTTTTACCTCATACAGCCATTGATCTAGATTACTAGTCTTCATATAGATAGATTCAATAGCAAAGTGAAGTGATACTACTATGCCTAATGTAAACTAAAAGGTTTCCTTGACTGAAGACCTTATTCCATCAATACTAAGATAAAGTGCATTCTTCTGGTTGGTCTTATATATCTCCCCCTTTTTCCAGCTACCTTGTTGCTGCTTCTGGTTTGCAGAGCATGTGGAGCCTTGCATTAGCGATTGTTGATGCTTATGCACTTCTTGTAGGACGTCGCTTGCAGAATTCTCGAGTCGTTAGTTTATTTGCTGTTGGTGACGGGGTAAGTTAATCACCATTATAGTGAAAATCACTTCTCCTTTGCATTTGATATTATTTTACTTAATCATGACTCCTCATTTCTCACTGGATAAACCTTAAAAGCTGTTAATAAACCAAGTGGATATTATCACTTTTGACATTTGGCCACAGTAATTGAATCTTTTGTATCTCTTGTTAATATGAAAGAAACATCCATTGGTCAATATAATTATGGAACAACATTTTCTCACTTCACTGTATGTTGCTATTCCCTTTGTCACAAATATTTGAAATATAAGTAATCTGGGAATATTAAGTGTGCCACTGATTGTGGTACCTACCATATCCCAGTAGCCAGTATAACATTATATATACATACCAGATAGTTTTCTTCAAAAAAATAAAATACCAACCAGATAGGTTTGAACTCTATAGCATCTTCTGTTTCTTTTGTCAATTATTCTTCTTTCTGTCAAGGACCACATTGCAATTTTTATGTTAGTTTCATATCGGTGATAAAGTGCTTATTGAAAGGTGTATTATGCCCACAGATAGGTTCCCTAGTATCATGTCTTTTCTTGGACCACTGAAATAGGTTCCTGGTTCTGGTCCAGATCCGCTACAATTTAGATGGATTGTAGTTGTCGAAATTATGATAATGGGACCAGTTTAATTATATATGTGAACGTATATAATTGCACTTGTTTCTAAATTGAAACTTTTGCCAATAATATTTATTACAATTCTACAAATGACTTGCATGTCCCATGTCCAACTCACTTTATCCTGTACTGATCTTGTATATGATTAATTGAATTACTTTTGGGGTGAACTTTTAGAAAAAGAGCAGACTTGTTATATAGTGGTTGTGGTCATTCTTTCGATAGAGACAACAAAGATGTTGCATAGGGTTCTGCTCTATCTTTTTGGTTCAATTATTGATATTATGGGCAGTGAAAATATGTCATCAAGGTTTTTTATTTTCTGTTTCATAGCTGATTCTTTTGTTTAATGAAATTTAGTTCCAGGAAACCATAAGTATTCCATGAAAAATGAACTACAAATAAAGCGACTTTTTTTGTAGAATGATATGTTCTAGTTTCCTCCAACATCAGACTTCTTGCAGATCATAACAATCATGTTGGACTGAGCGAACAGAATGCGGAACTATAAAAGTGTGTTTGCGACTGCTTAAATTTAAGCACTTTAGAGCTTTTAACTCCAAATAAGTTAATAGGAGTGTTTGTGAAGGCAGGCTTCTACTTAAATTTAGGCCGCCAAAGTGAAACATTATTACAAAACTGAACTACTTCAACTTACTTTTCCTAGTTGGAAGCAAACATTATCAAAATCCATTTGCAATTTGCAGGTAACTTCTACCCTTACATTCGCAGCAGCTTGTGCATCAGCAGGAATAACTGTTCTCATCGGCAATGATTTCGTGGCTTGTGGTAGAAATCCATGCACGGAGTTCGAGACGTCTACAGCTATGGCCTTCCTCAGCTGGTTCACTGCCTTACCTTCTTTTTTGTTGAATTTCTGGTCCTTGGCATCGCGGTGAAGGAGCAAATTTATGAATATAAGAAATTAATAAAGATCCAATTTTCCGAGGAATATTTGGATTTTAATTTTCTCCGTCCACTCTCATGTAATATATTGTGGTTTTACAGATGTTGATATAGAAAACTGAGGAAATTGTTACAGCTTGATATGTTGTACATACACATTTACTCTAGGTACAGTGCTATACTTTGGTAAGAAGATAACTTGTTAGTTTCAGGATGTAATAGAATTAATTATTACAAGTTAGTTAAACTCTTCATTAGTATGAGATATGGGTTTTTTTTTTTTTTTCCTTTTCAATTTTAAGTCAAAAAACTAGATTTTCTTACTTCTGTTTTGAAACACTTGAATGCTTTGAATTCTACTACAGTACCTTCTTTTATTTTGGCTATAGTCTAGCTCTAGCATTATTATTAATAGTCTGATTGTAGATGTGTAGTTCATGAATTACTAAAGTTTTTCTTAATTGATGATTATAGTTTTGATTAGATAATGAAGCGATTCTAGGAAAAATAATATTACCACCTATTAAATATTATATAATTATATTCATTTCTTTTAATTTGACCATCAATGTAAAAAAATAAGTGCTCGACAACAATTACTTTATCTTCACCTATACAAACATAAAATACCCTTATTTATCAATTTTTCTTAAAATTTGTACCTAAATAAATGAGTACAACTTCGGAAGTATATAAAGTAGATGTGTACCCTGTATATATTAGCACTGATTTATAATAATAATATAGTTTCAAAATCTATGAAGTGACAAAAATGGGCATGAAAAAGAAGCATTCAGAAGTCGACAACATGGGAATGTAGATTGAAGAGGACAGAAAATCCTGAACGGATTTGATAAAACCAACAAAAGAAGAATGCATATATGTGAAAATACAAAACTTTATTCATTCTTCCATGGTCCCTCCAATTCCAATACTTGACACATAATCAAAGAGGGACCTCCCCTCTCTCTGTGTCCATCCATTCCATCCATCAATCGATTTGAAGCGTTATACAAACGACCAATTCACAAAGGAGAAGGCGAGGCAGTGGACATTGCTTTCTTCTGCTGCAAACACTTTCCACACGATGGCTTGTTCGTAAGACACATGTCGCCCCATTGTCGACATGCAGATACCAGCAGGCAAGTGAGCAAACCCCTGCACCAAACATTCATTATAACAATGAAGAAAAACTCGATTCATTCATTCATGATAATATATTTACCTGTTGCATGATCTTGGAGAAGTCTGAATACAACGCTTTTCGCCCAGAGTCGTCGAATATCTTATCTAAAGTGATATCTTGAAGGGAAACTAGAGTAGTTTCCAGCATGTCTAGGCCGGCCTGGTTGCCGAATGTAAAAACAGGCTCAGCCTGATAAAAACAAAACAGTTTAGAGAATGAATACTTATAATGACATTCCCAACGTTTGAAAACCGTGTATGTAGTATACCTTCAACGAGCAGCATAAGATGGCGTCTTGATGATGCCAAAGTGTTTTCAATACTGCTTCACTACTTGCAGAATCGGCCACAAACAATTCAGCCCCGATATGAAAGCTGCAGATGGCAGAAAACACCGAAAATATGAACATTCCGTCTTTGCTTTCTTACAGTTGAAAAAACAGAAACAAAAACAAAAATATGACAAATTTTTTTACTCCGGGTGTCATGCAACTCAAACGTATTTTTCAATGGTATAATTTGTTTTACTAAAAAGTATTTATAGTTTGTTAGAATTAGTTGTTTTCATTAGTGCCTACCTATAGCTTTGGCAGATCCAATGCGCGAGTGTGAGGGCTTCGGGCGAGGCTGGAGAGAGCTTTGAGCCAACTGTAGGGCTCAATCCTGACGGAGATATAGCCATGGCAACTCTCTGAACCGAGGAAATAACACTACGAACATATTGGCGGGCCATCGAAGCAACATTATCCTGTAAATTGCTCTCAAACGAGAATTGGAATGCGATAGTCAGTATAGACCGTGACGCCCCTCCAGTTTTACTGTTACCGCTTGTAGTGGGACCCACTTCAAGACTCGATGTTAAGTCCAGTGTCTTGTCCGCCAAGTCGCCTGGTTTTGAATCCAGTGGTATTATTCGAAAACCGGAAGGCAGCAACTGCGCATCGTCTGGAAACATCTCATCGATCGGTGCAAAAACGAGCTCTGAGCAGGCTCCTACTGCATTCTCATCAATTCCACTACACATCTGTACATAATTTATGAATATTATGAGTAAATTGATATGTCTGTTTATGAGCCTGATATTACTAAGTATTACAAAAAAAGCACCTGTAGAAGATGAATGTCCCTGGACATGAAAGCGTCTTCGTGACTGAGTGAATGTCCTTCCAACCGAATAACTTCGAGCATCTTAAACGCAAATAAATCCAATGTTTTAAATCTAGGAATTTTTATATACAATACAATTTTTCGTACATATACCAAAAAAAAAAAAAAAAAAACCACAAACCTCTTCATGTTCAATAGTGTGACCTAGTGGCATAATAATTTGGCTTCCAGTAAATCTAGTAGGCCTCATTCCTGGATATGCGTACGTGCTTTTCAAAGCGGCAGCAGCATACGCATCGACATTGAAGTCTGCCCACTCTGATCGGTGCTCCCTTAGAAACCGAACGAGCACAGCCGGAGGGACATTCTGGCAAGGCATGAAATTGTTAAATATGGTCTTTCTGTTTTACACATGATACAAATAACACGAGAAAAAATAAAATTTGATCATGAGCACCTGAAGTAGCATAGAAGCTTTTGCACAAAGAACACCTCCAAGCAGAGGAAGAGTATTCGAGCCACTGTTTAGGTTTTTAGCTGAATTAATGGCAACAACCACATCTTCAGCACCCTCGCAATTCAAAACTGACCACCCATCATCGTTGAACCCATTAACAGCATCGTTAAAGCCTCTGAAGACGATAGACACCACATTATTAACAACCCCACAATATCCTAATTTACGTGCTATAGAAATTACCTGCTTAACCTCTGGCTAAAAGTGCGTAGAACGGCTGGTTGCCTCCCAAGACTATACACTACCTCACCGCTCGTCTCCTGAGCTATTTGCCGGATATATTTTAGGGCCTGTTGGAATGTAAACATTTCATATCATGTATTTATAAGAGAGAGTCTTGTGTGAGACTGGGACGTGATATACTTTAACTTGTTTTTGTGATACACAAAAACCTGCAAAAGTATCATGCATGTGACCTAGCAAGTTCATGTATACTTACAGAAATAGTTATTTTTTGTGCTACAACTTTTGAGGATTCGTAAAGTGGTCGCAGCACCTCTGGCACACTCCATGCCTAGACGAGGAATGAAATGCGGTGGTCAATTTCTAATCCATCAAGAAAATTTAATTTACATGTTGGTAAGTGAGTAAGGATAAAACCTCAAGGTTAAGGTGATCTACAATGTGAATAATTGAACCTCCACCATCACATGGCCGGATCAAATATCCAGACGGAAACATTTCACCTCTCACAAATTGTGAAGCTGCAGCAGCACTTGGGCCAGCCCCCGTGCCAGAAAGCGACCTCTCACATACCTTTGTTTATGAAAATGGAATTGACATTTAAAACCAAACTGATTCTACAAATTGATCGTATCCAACACCTAATCAAAAGTATAGTATTCTAGAATATGCTTTAGACTGAACGACATTGAGCAAATCAATCCTGGAAAAATATATAGAATGAGCAGTAAGATATGCATACCACGACGCTGCCGTTTTCCAAGGTGGTTGTGTATCTCAGAGTCCAAAAATCACGAGCAGGCGCTAGAGTAGTGGGGGCATACGTCTGAAATCAAAAAAGGATAATTCACATGGACTTTTGCTTTTAAGGGCATGATGCAGCAAATTCATTTGTCACAAAAATTAACCTGCGTATACAAAAGCTCGATGGTCCCTCCATTTCCCGCAGGAAACATAGTGAAAACCTCGAGGCTCCTACAGTCACGGAACCAAGAAGGACGGTCTTTAAGGATCTCCACAATCTGCAAAAGTCGAAAACTCATTAGAAAGAGGAGGCCCAATTTCACAACCAATTCAAGGCAGCAACCCTTCTCACCTTTGTAGGTTCTAAACTTACAAGACCGCACGCTCGAGCAGCCACTCCACTACAACTCTGTGAAATCGCAAAGATTCCAACCGAACCCGGACCAGGCTAACAAAGAGGATCACAATTCCCATCAGTATAATCGAAAAACTAACTAGATAGATAGAGGCAATACTAAATGAATTGCAATTAAGACCTTCATCCCAGGCATCTGAACCCAGTCGACAGCAGTTCCAGTAGCCTTTGATAGGAACTCCGTCAACGTCTCCTCCGCAATCGAGAGGAGTCTGCATAAACAAAGGCAAGCATTCATTAGTCTCACTGTACACAGCCGGATAAAGGCGAAAGAGAGGAAGCCGGTGAATTACCCAGCAGGGTTAGTAGCATCTCTGAGAGAACGCTGAGGCTGAGGCTGAGGCTGAGGCTGCGGGGTTGTAACCGCTGATTCACAGCTTGCATCAGTTGCCTGCACAAATCCCAAATTACACCAACAAATTGATAATCAATCAACAATCCATTAATGCTCAATTATACATACAGTGGTTAAATGGTTCCGCATGTAGCCATTTTCGCAGACGAGCTGAGAAACCTGCTTCTGTAGACGGTCGTTTTCCTCCATCAGCAGTTTGTTCATGGCGGTCAATTTCCGATTCACACTCTGCAGTCTACCAGACTCTTTCCTCTGCTTCTCCCGACACCTTTATTTATCCAAATTGAATTCAAGATTAAGCATTCAAATCAAAATTAAATTAAGAAAAAATAACTCCGAATACCTGCGGTTTTGGAACCAGACTTTGATCTGCTTAGGCTCAATGTTGGAAAGAATGGGGCATTCCCTAATGAGTTGCTGCCTACGGAGAGAGCTGGGCTTGGGGCACTCGGAATACACCCTCTCCAGCGCCTCCACCTGCTCCGCCGTGTACCGGACATATTTTCCGGCGTCGAAATGCTTACTAATGCTTCCGCTGCTATTCTCCTCCCGGTGATGCTGGGCCACCATAGCCATTTTAATGGCTGACACCTGAATTTCAATATATGCCGATGAAGGATCTTGATTGAAGCTAAGTATTGTTGGGCCACTTACCTTAATATAAAAGAGGGGTAAAGGCCAAAATTGGGCAACGAAAGCTAAACAGCCTTGTGTGTATGAATCATATCATATGCATAGAGACAAAATAGTCTGTTTCCTTCCTTGTTTTTCTCTTGGATGATTGAGAGCTCTTGTTGCAACAATTAATAATAATTGCTCACAATTTTCACCTAATGGAAGATGGAAATAATCACGCGAAACCCCTGATTTTCAAACACAATTTATCCGTGGTTTGCACTGATTACCATGGATATTTTCAGCCTTTTGTAATTAAAATATTATTAGGTTGCCCAGCGGAACCCAACACGAAGCTCGTTGAACTCCAGTTTTTCCGCCTGGAATACCGAAAGGGAAAGCGATTTCCAGCGAAAACAAAATATTTAAAAGAACAGGGCCTCTCTTGTTCTTTCTCTCTCTTCCAAGAAAGAAGCAGAGAGAAGATGGGTTTCAGTTCACAGGCGTGTTAGGGTAAACTCGACAAGGATGAAATAACACAGAATTCATGTCAAAATGAAAGGGAATGCTACGATGGAGAGAGAGAGAGAGAAATCGCGATCAATACGTACTCACCTATGGAGCTATAGTGAAGAGAGAGAAGTAGAAGAGAAAGAGAGAGAGAGGGGGGTGGTTTGCTCGGAAATCGAATAGGGGGGGCAGAAGTGTGTATTTTATTTATGGTGGTGTTGGCTGCTGCAGGCTGTGACTGTGCTCTGCGCCACTGGAATTCTTTCTCTTTTTTTTTTTAGAAGAAAATTATAAAAAAAAGGGGTGTTTAGATGGAAAGAGAAAAGGGGAGGGAGGGGGGGATTTAGTTTAAAGAAATGTGAAAATGGTTAAGGAGTGTTGAAAGGAGGGATTTAGTGCAGTGCAGGGCAGGGCAGGGCTAGCCTGGGATTAAATGCTGTTGTCAAATCAGAGAGAGAGAAAGTGAGGGGGAGGCCTTACAAAATCTTCTGGCAGCAGTCGCCCCTCTCCTCGATCTCTCTTCCCACCCACCCATATTATCTTCTCCTGCATCTAAATCTTGTCTTTCTTTTTTTATTTTTTTACAAATACTATTAAGGGTGTGTTTTCAAAAGATTTTAAGTGATTATAATCACTTAGAATTGTGTGCATAAGTTGTTTTGAGTGTTTTCGAATTCATTGATTCTGCTTAAATTAATCAACTAGAATCTATAATTTAAAAGTTGAGAAAGGTATGCTTCTACCTGATTATAGTTTTTCACTAATAATTTACTCTATTCAAAAAAATTATCAAACACTCAATATTTACTTTATACAAATTTTGCAAACACTCACCACTTTTACCAATAAACAATTAATTCTCACAATCACTAAATTAAATCACTTCCAAAAAATATAATTTTTTGCAAACACACCCTAAATCACTTCACTAAATTTACTCTCATTCTTTGTTTTAGGTTCTTCATCAAAAAAAATTTCAATAAACACCACTAACAAATAATAAATGGGCCTAAAAATACTCTTACTTTATGATAAAATACAAAGTTAAAATAATTCATTCATTAACCATTTAAAAGAGATATTAGTAGTTTTCACTAAAATAAATATTAATTAAATGATTCCAAGATTATTAATAATTATTTAACTAAAGAGTATTAATTGATTATATAAAAAATATTGCAAAGTGGTTCATATATAAATTAGTTTCACAATTTACATACTCTTATTTTATCTATTTTTTTAATAAATACTATTTTTATTAAATTATTGTCAACAGTAAAGAGGAATAAGATTTATGGATAGAAGGAGTATTTTTATCTTTTCTGCAGGACATATTGAGCTAGAGGGGTGCAAGAACAAATAGTTTATAAGTACAATATTGATTTCATTTCATGTGTTTTGCTACTATTAACTTATGATACGAGTATCAATACTTCTTCCGTCCTACATTAATTTACACCCTAAGGGGTTGCACATTTGTTTTAAAATGTGTATATTTTGAATAAAATAGTGTCATATGGGTAAATATATGTATATGTTTGTAAATGTGCATACAAACCAATATTTCATTTTTTGATAGTGTGCAAATTGATGTGAGAGAGACCAAAATGATAATTGTACAAATTGATATGAGATAGAGGGAGTGTTATTTATCATCATTAATGATATGTATCATGTTTTAAGTAATACTCCCCCGCTTTAAAAGGCTTGCTGCTTTTGAATTTAAATCTTGGGGGGTTAATTTTAAGATACAATGTTGAAGGAAACATATCTCAAAACTCTCACCAAAATATTGTATTAGCATATAATACAAAATGACTACCAAATAGACTAAAATACCCATTTCTAAAATTACTAATAAAAAGGAGGTCAACTCATCCCTTCATAATGAAGGAATGAATACTACAATCAAATTGGGAAATTGAATAAGTGAAATATTCAAATTTGCATAATCAACTCCCTTAACATCCCACGCATCAGAAAAAAAAAATCTCGCGAAATAATCAACCCACAATACAACTGAGAAATTGATCAATCAATATCACCAACCGGAAAATTCTCATCATTGAAAAAGAAAGAAAAATAATTAGTGGAGGACGAAAGATGTTCGCAAGCAGAACCAGGTATAATTCCATAACCCATTACACACAATGCTTTCAATCTAATGTGTGAACGTAAATATGTCTAGATTTTGTGTTAAATGTTTCAAAGAACTCGATTTTTTTATCAAGAATAGACATTCACAAAAAAACCCTAACAATTTTTTTTCAAAATAAATAGGATAGCACTGCGATGGATTCATGCTTTGAGATTTACATAAGAAAAATATTGTACAAGAGTGGAATGAACAGTTCACATGTGCAGCAATAATTAGATTCAAAGATGACACTAAAACTACAAACTTTCAAGTAAGCACAATAAGCATAATTAATACATTTACAACATGAATGTGCTTAGATGTTGGGGTTTTTTTATTTTTTTTTTAATGGACTTTCTAAATTAAATTAACAACTCACATTTACATTTTTTAACGTGTGTAATATTGCACATGTACAACATTGTATAAATTGGGAAAAAAGAATTATCCAAGTGCAATATTCGGTAGTGTAAAAGAGTACATTGGGAGAAAAAAATTCAATTGAAAAAAAAATATATCACTAAAAGAAAACATGTCTGGACAACTATAGGAATTGAGAATAATGCACATGTGAAACTAATGTAAATCATAATGTGCAATTTTATTGAAAAAAATAATGCACATGAACATGTTATATTTAAAAAATAAAATGCACATGATCAAAGATTAAATATTCATAAAAACACCACATATTGTACAAAATGTACATTCATATAAAAAAAACGATCGAATGATGTGCAACTATTAATACAAAACAACCTGAGACACAAAAATCATTGGATAATGTGCAATCACTAATATAAAACAATTTACTCTCACCATTGAAATTTACACTGATAATAATTCGATCCTCCATTAAATCTGCTTCACCCAAAAAAAGAACTCCACAATGCCGAAAATCACATTCACATAAAAAAATGAAATGAAATTATATTTGAAAAAGAAATAATACTTTAGAAGGAATCGAAAAGTTTTAATCATGCAAAATATATTTTCTTCAATAACTGAATACTATTACCTAAATGAACTCAAATCAAGTTAATCAATTATAATACAAACCCACAAAAAATGCATACCATAAATACCGTCCGTTACAAATTATACCACACCAAAGGACAATGAAGTAAACTTACCCACTAAAATGAATCAAACGATAATTAAAAAAATCCAACGTAGCTTATACTAACAACAACTTAGAAATTGAATCAAATGCTAATTAAGCCTTAAATCTTTGTTTTAAAATGTTTGTAGCTTTTATGTATTTTTCAAAATTTCTCTCAAATATACCCTCCAAACTAAAGTCTTTAATAAGAAAATAAATTTGCATCCACTAAATTAGCATATTCCATATATAAAATTGGAGTATATTTTGCAATTCCTCTTCCCTCTCAATTAATTAAATTCACAATTAGTGGCATATATTTTAATTAACCAGGAATGGTAAAATTTTAAGAAAAATTTATTACTCAATTCAACACAAATGTCAAAAGTGAATTTTTTATTTTTAAAATGGAGGGAGTAATATTTTCTTCCTCCCGAAATAATTATCATAGGAGAACACACGAATTAAGAAAGTTGAGGAATGTGTAGTGATTTAAAGGGCAATTTCATAAATTTTTATGTATAAAATATATAAATAAGTTGAATTGTTTGCATATGTGGACACAAAATTAATGTCATTTTGTGTAAAATTAATGATATTATGAGAGTGGAGTATATGAAACATTTTCATTTTAAGAGGGTGAAATTTATTGTGTGATAGACGTGAAATAAAAGTGTAAAGTTTATTTTGTAACTGGAAAAAATAATAAAATTCGATTTCCACCTAATTTTAGTATGCACAAAACATTTTTACACAAATTTTTAAAAAATATTACTCCCTCAGTCCACCAAATTTATACCTATTTTTTCTTTTGAGTTGTCCACCAATCTTTTATTCATTCCATTTTTTGAAATAAACACCACCAACAAACTAACAAATGAGTCTCACAATACCCCCCGCAATACATTTACTTTATATATGTTTACAATAAAATACAAATGTTTATATAATTTTGTGTCCAACAATAACGGGGTAAAAAGATACGTGGACGAAGGAAATAGTAGTTTATGTATAAAGTAGACATGTTTGCGGGTATTATGATGTCCATTTTATGAATAAAATGGTTGTTTATAAATAAAATTAATGACAATTTGAGTAATTAAAAAAAATATTTGGAGGGTGAAATTTAAATATTATAATATATTTTAGTATGTTCGTACTAAAATTGGACGGAACATATTAAAATTGGACGAAGGGAGTATAAGACAAAGACAAAGTATAGAGTGAAAATGGTTTATATATGAAGAGTATTAGTTGTTTTTACTATAAAGTATTATTTTTTTATTGAAGAGTATTAGTTATTTTCTCTGAAGAGTCTTAGTTCATTTTCAATAAACAATTAATATTTTTTTTATGAAATTAACTAATAGCGAAAATAACTAATATTCTTCAATAGTTCATATATGAATCAATTTCACTCTATACATAGTCTCGCACAAAACACTAAATATAAATAAGTTAGGTTTAAGTGTTGAAAAGTGGCCACTAATTCTCAGAGTGTAATTCACAATTTGAATATTTTTAAACTTTAATGTAAGATTATCTTGTGTGAGCTAGATATTAATGAACCCAAATTTAATAATACTATATTTTAAAGAAGCGTACGACATAAACAAAACATAATCATAATGCATTAAAATATTTCTAAACTATCCATTTATGTTGTGATATATCCTTCGGCCTTTCTTAAAACAAGTCATTTAAGTATCAAAATCTTATTTCACGAGTTGCCTCTGAATGAAAATTGGTTTTATTTTTTTGAATAACTTTAATAGTCCCGTAATAATATTATTTAGTCTATATATTATTTAGCATAACCATTAAGATGAACCCAAAAATTCTGCGAAGAATAGTCTACAGGGGACTCGTGAAATAATATGTCAATATTTAAAAGTTTTTTTAAAATAAAAAATTAGGTACCTATCGAGATAAAAGTTGACCGATTATGAACCTATTGATGGTTTAAGCCTAAAATATATTGTCACGAACGGTATAATGCACGCTATGGATAAAAAATTATATAAAACGATCTCATACATGAAATAAAATTTATTCACATTTATGTGACGTGTTAGTTAATGTTGAACATTAGTACAATAACGCTACATGAATGACAATGTAATGTTTGCATGCCTATATAATTTATTATCAAATATCTTAAAATTTCACAAGCAATCAAGTTATATTGCTAGGGTAAACATGTAATATTGTCTTCGTGATGATCTGATTCGACCCATTGATAACGCAAATTTTTTTATTCTTATATTATAGGATATTGCACATGCAAGTATTATGTACAATTCTTTATGTTAAAGTGGAGCTCCATCTAATCTACGAAACATCTTTCACAAGACGCTCTCAACGCTATGTATACGTCTAAATGATCTAAAAATAGAGATGTTAAAAAAATAGATCATAGGTCAAGCCTATTAACATTTTTAATTCTAATTCAATTTAATTATAACTATAAAGTTGATTCTATGTCCACCGATAAACACAAACTTATATATCCACCGCGAATATAATAATAACACATAAGTAGGAGCCCCACTATTATTTTAATTGATGATTTAAATAGTGTCATTATTACATTCGCGGTGAATATATAAATTTGTGTCCATTTGGGCATATGATCATTTCCATATAATACTAATACTTTATTTTTATTTTTGTCTATAGTTTAGATAAATGGTACTTTGTTCAAATTATGGTAAAAATGTTGAATCTGATCTCTCTCTCTCTCTCTCTTATCTTCGCTATTATATATCCTCCCCATTCTTCTCCATTGTATTTGTTTTAACTTCAGAAACCTCTCCTAATTTCCACTTCACGATTAAAATTAAACATCTTATTCTATATTTTTAGACTCTCTCTTAATTTCCATGCATTTTTAGTCTTTCCCCCCTCCCACACAATTTATTTAAAAATATTAGTAATTATAATTTTACATGAATTAGCCAAGCTGGAAAATTTTGAAATAAATAAATAAATATATATATATAGTTAGGTGAATGGTGACAGTGGTATCATTCCAGTTAGTTAATTTGATGGGTGTACCAATGCTGGTTTTTTGTTTGATGATTTGACTTATCAACATAACTTAATCTCTGCAAATTTTATTATGTTCAGAGTATATTGCACAAATGGTTGAATTTCTGTTGGCTTTACATGCTTGTACCCTTTATTTACATCAACCTTGTTAAGTCTCAATCACATTCAAATAAATTCACATTTCAACTATTTTTATTATCTTTAATAACGTGGAAGTGGAGTTAACTCACATTCTAGGCACCCCGTATGTTTTTTGCCTTTATCATTGTCTAAGCTTAAATCAGTTGTACCTTCTGCTTACACTGTGTGCTGTGCACACCATGATTGCCCTTCTTCTTTTGTTGATATTGAATGTGAAATTCCTTTTATTCAATGTTTGGATACTTAAAAGATTCTAAGTACGTTTTTTTCTTTTCATGGTAATCGCATTTAATGCTGAGGACAAAATTGTCCAGCCTCACATTAATGGCACAACATTATTTTCTCCCCACCATTACCAATTTTGAATTTCGTAAAATTTTAGTGTGCAAAAGTCAAACGTATTAGACATATTTATTGTATTTTTCAAAATAATAATTATAATAATGTTTTTATACAAAATAGTGAACTGTGGTGTAACAGTATTATGTTTAACTAAAATAAAATACTCCCTACAATTCATTTTAGATTATCCATTTTTTTTTTTTATAAAAATAAGGTCTTTTTTTCTTTTTCCAAAATAGCAAAAGTAAACCCCATTCCTTTAAATTTATCATTTAAAAAGTTTAAATGACTTTCGTATTTTTACTAAAAAATAATTTTATATCCACAAATACTAATAAATAACATTTTTATTAAAACTTGTACCTTTTTATTCGGATCAACCTAAAATGAACGGGAGTATAAAATTATACTCCCCTCTATCATGATACTTTCATATGAAGGTGTACAAGATATTAAAAAGGGAGTAATTAGTAGGAATTTGAAAAGTTATTTAATAAACATTTATGTATAAAAAAAAAAGTTGAAGTGTATGCATGACACAAAAGTAATAATATTTTATGACAAAATGTTGATAATGTGAAAGTTGAGTTTATGAATGATTTTCTAGTTTTGGTGTGTGAAAGTAATTTTAGACGTCCAAAAAAGGAGAAATGTGAAAGTGATGGAGGAAATAAGAAAACAAAAAATAATAATCAAAATTAAATATCAAGACACACTTTAAAGGTCAAGTATATACATTGTACATGTTTCATCGAATGATTGGTTTGCATTTTATATGTAACTTTAAATCGTGTTAATTATATTGTTAAAATATTTTAATTTAATTATACTATTATCATTTTGGGTTGTGCAACAAAATTAGTTTCCTATGGACAATCCCCATCCAAAATAGAAGCACTAAAGTAATGCAAAAATTACACATGAGATTGCTTCAAGTGAGTTGGTGCGTGATCAAGATCATTCGACCTATAATTTTTTTATATGAACGTAAGTTTGGATTTAATTTGTTTTTTATAAATTGAACTTTATTTTTAACGAAATGTGATCCATAAATTAGTGTAGACAGTAAATTATCTTAAGCATTAGGTCAAGTGGCATTTGATGGCGCTAGATCTCATCATATAATTAAGGAATAAAGTGTAATTACCTTTACAATCAAACTTTCACTTCAAATTGGTCACTATCAACAACCAACAATATAATATCACAGTATGCTTTAAAAATTATAATAATTTATCACAATATATCATAGATTACATTTTAATGGTGATTTCACTATTGTACATTAATTTAGATTTAATTTAGTTTTACTCTGCGATTAGTTGAGAATTAAAACTAAGAATCAAAATGGGAAGTGTATTGCAAAACAAATAATGATCAGAACGATTGCAATCACAACAATTTATATGAGTTTAAGGATTGTTTAAAAAATAATGTATCTTTTCTCTATAATTTACTATTTAATTTTTAAAAGTTTTATAACAGTTTTTTACTTAGAATTATACTAGTATACTATGCGTTGTACTTTGAAAAGTTCACTTTTAGCTCCACATATACCTTTATTTATATTGTCTTCTTACTTTAAATATAAAATAAAATTTTGAGCTTCTTGTAATTTTAAAACGAACAGTATAAGATTCAGAAGATTTGAACAGTACAAGGTTCAGAAAATTGAACATAAAGTAGAAAAGAAAGTACAAAGACAAAAAATTAGAAATAAACCTAAGTGCAATGAGCAAAAAAATAAATAAATAAAATGCAATAGGATAAAAGAGAAAAAAACTACTGGGCCGGGGACAAAACTTATTTTTGTTAAAATGTGGACATAGTGTGTACTACAATAAGGATTTAAAAACAATTTATTGTAACACATCAAATAAATTAAAAAATAATTTATATGCTGTAGTATATTATTTTTATTACTACATGATACAGTTTTCTTTATATTAATTCCTTTTTCATATGTAAGATCCTATCAAAAAAATTATTTGTATAAATAATTTTAGAACATATAAAAACCTATGTTGCACAGGTGCGGGTGCGGGAGCGCGGGGGCGATACGATACGGATACGGGGATACGATTTTTCAAAAAACTTAGGGTGAGATTCGTCAAGGATACGTCTGTTTATTTATATTTTATTATATATAATACTTAAAAAAATAAATATATTTTGAAATTTTGTAAATTGAATGTGTATAATTCATATTATCTTTGACCCAACACTTAAACATATTCAATAATTTAATATAATTAAGTAACAAAAAATCAATTAAAGTTCCATTAGCCTAATTTATAGGTCATAAAAGTGATTTCAATATAAAACAAGTGTCACATTGTCAATTTAAATTAAATTATATAATAAATTTCAATTGAAAAATGCTTAATAAATAGGATTCGCGAGAAGGATTCGAGTATCCGTTAGTGGATTCGCCACGTGGCAGCTGAATTCGCCACGTGGAGAATCCGATTCGCGGATTCAAGAATCGCACCCCTTTTAGGGGGCGGGTGCGAATCCGATACTGCATAATTATATTTTTAGAAGAATCCGTGCATCATAGATAAAAACTAAATTTACAATTCAACATAAGCTATAGAATGATATAGAAAATACACATATACTAGGGGTTGCTTGGTGCAGGGGTTTGAACTAAAAAAATTGAAACGCTAAGAAATGTTTGTTCTGGTTCACAACTTTTATTGTATAAAAACTGACACATGAGCTTAATAACTCACAAAAAAACACACTCATTTGATATCAATGGATTGACATGTGGACAATTTCAACATGCATATCAATACAAGGCAACAAGTCTCATATATATATATATACTTGGTGTACGAATTTTAAATACTCCCTCCGTCCACAAAATATAGTCCTAGTTGCTTTATTGGGCCGTCCACAAAAAATAGTCTTGTTGCCTAAAATGGTAAGAATAAACTTTATCTACTTTTTCAACACACACATAACATTTTTAAAATAATTTATTTTGTACTTGATTTGACACAATATTCTTATTTTTTACATATTATATCAACTTTCTTAATAACCGTGATAAAAGTAACAAACCCATTTTTCATAGACGGGGGAGTAGTACATTTAATTTATGCACTTATCACTAGGGATGGCAAAGGGGCGGGTTTGAGACGGATTTGGCCTGTCCCAAGACCCGCCCCGCCAAAACTTTTGCAGATCTGGGACCGCCAAGCCCCCCCCCCACACACACACACACATTTTCACTCTAGACCCGTCTCGCCCCGTGAACCCGGTGGGTTTTACCCACTTGCCCCGCACCGCTTTGCCTTTTTTTTTTTGTTTTTTTTTTTTTTTTCACTCTGTTTCTCAAGCCTCGTAAACATAGCATATTCACAGGTATTTCTGGTCACAAAATCAATTTGTATGCTAAAGAAACAAAATTTGAAAATTAAATCTTGTACTGAGAAATGGAGACCGACGGCGAGAGTGGGAGTTATCTCCATGACCGTGTCTACGGAATTATAGACACCAAACAATGTGGGGTGAAACGGGGAGGCGGGGACTGGCCGGCGGCGTGGGGTGTACAAGGGCTGGCCGCCGGCGTACGTGAGCGGGGGAGATGGGGCTGCCTTATTTGACCAAACAGATTCCCAGCGGATTGAGGAAAGATGAAAGTTCTTGAAATTTATTAAATCTACCATAAATAAAATATTAAATAATAAATAAACTAAATATTATGTATATATACGGGGCGGGTCCGCCTAATACCAGGACCCGTCCCAGACCCGGCAGATCCAAGTTTAGACCCGAACGGGCAGAGATTGCGGCGGGTCCAGGTTTAGACCCGCCCCATTGTCATTCCTAATTACCGCGTTTTAATTATATTAATATGTATGCTCAGTTATATTAATAATGTGTAAATTTTATTTTGCATTTTTAATTAAATCTAATTTGCGCGTTCACCACAAAGAATTGATTATTAGTGATAATAATTATGTCACATCGTATTATTATTACTTCTATAGTTAAAAATCTTTAATGACATAATTTTCATTAAAGATTTGTTTTATTCATTAAAAACTTTTAACTAAAGAAACTACAATGTCATAATTGTCGTTTCTAAGCACCATTTTCAGTTATATTAACGTGCACATTTTAATTATATTTATTTACATGAAATTGTACAATGCAATTGGTGTATAAAAGACTGACTCTTATATAGATATGGTGGGAACATAACTAATTTTTTGACATAATGCATTAAAAGACCCATAAACTATCAATATTTGTTTAAAAGACCCCTGAACTATTTTTTTTTCTAAAAAAGCCTTTGAACTACTAGTTTTATTTCATGAAACCTTTGATAAAAAAAAATTCATAGATCTTGTTGAGTTAGTTTAATGTATTCAATTAAAAAATGATGAACCAACAAATTTCAATGTTGTTAAAATCAAATTCCAATAAAAAATGTGTCATAATGAATTGTTTAAAAAGGATTTTATAAAACAAAAATTATATACTTTAAGGTTCTGTTTGGTTAGGGGTGGTGGGGGATGGGATGAAGACGGAGATGGAAAAAGGAGGATGTGGGTAATCCAATGAATAGTAAATTTGTGTTTGATTAAGGATGGAGAAATATAGTTGAATGAAACTTTATGTCAAATCAAAATTGATAAAATATTTTATTATTGTTAGTTAGTGAGATAATGATTGAGTGAGAGCAAAGTAAGTAGGAGAGATGATAAGAAAAGATATGAGAAATAATGAATATGTAAGAATAAGTAGGAGAGAAAATGAATAAATGTGAAAAAAAATAGTAGGAGAGAAGATGAGTGAGTGGAATAAAAGTGATGTGATTGTATAAAATATAATTAAAATAGGTGTGTAGGTGTATAATAGGAGTGAATGGAGAATGAGATGTGTCCATCCAAAATCAAATGGGATGGGGGATGACCCATCCCCATCTGGATGACCCCATCCCTAACCAAACACACCATAAGGGCTTGTTTGTTTTGAGATTTAGGTGTGCGTGTGAAGTCATGACTTTACATTCACAAGATGCAAAGTCTTTGATGAATAGTAAAAGTATATGTTTGTTTTGAGATTTTGGTAGAATGATATTTTACTTTATATCAAATAATGTATAAGAGTAAAGTAAAATGTGTAAGAGAAAAGTAGAAAAATAAAGTGCAAATGAGAGAAAAATGATATGTAATTAATGATTGGGTGAGAGAAAAATGATATTTGAGTAATTAAATGTTTTATTGGTGTGGATGAAAAATGAGATGTAAAAACTGGATATTAATTTTTTTAATTAGAATGAGACGGAGACCGGAAATTTCTAATTCTATTCGGGTGAATTTCAAAACAAACAAACCCAAGGACTTTTCAAAACATGGAGAAAATAGTTTGGGAGTTTTTTAAAACAAAAATTAATAGTTTATGAATTTTAAAACAAAAGAATAATTTAGAGAAGTTTTGAAATAAAATTGGATAGCTTAAGCACTTTTGATGCATTATGGTTTATCTTTTAATGGCTATAGCTGAAAGAAATGGACGAAGATGACATGCGTAAATAAATATGATGGGTAGAATGTAGTTGAGATAAAATAATACTCCCTCAGTTCATGAAAAATAGTTCTACTTTTTTTACGTGGTTTAATGCAAAATGTCGGAGGATATTACGAGGTTTTCTGAGATTCGTTTTTTAATAATATTATAATTAATGGAAAGTTCGTTTCACATACTTTCCATAAATCATTATTTTAATAAAAAATGGACTTCGGAAAACCGCGTAATACCCTCCGACATAACGCATTAAACCACGTGCAAATGAACAAGTCTATTTTTCATGGACGGAGTTAGTAATATGAGAGACTGAGAGACCCACATTCTTCTTCTTCTTTAGCATAAGGTGGTGGGTGGGAAGGGAGGGAGGGGGTGGGGGGGACCGATATCTTTGAAAATAGGAATTGCAAGTCTGGATGCGGTTCCTTAATTCCGGACCAACATTACAAAATTATTAGTGTATTAAAGTGCGCATGATAGTGCACCGGGGGTGGACCTCTTTCCGGCGCACAATAGTTCTCGGTCGGTGATGCATCGGGATTCGATATCCTACACCACGTATATCCTTTTATATATATATATATATATATATATCCATTTATATATATATATATATATCCTTTTATATATATATATGTTGTGGAGTGGTTATTAACTGTGACTGTGTGTGTGTGTGTGATGGTATAGTATACCACCCATATGCTTTTTGCATGCGCCAAAAGCCCACTCACGTGCCAACCACCATAAATAAATCCCCACCTCATTTCATTTTAAGCTCTGTTTGGATTTTCGAATTGATCGATGTTCAATCTTGACAATATTGGTCAAACTAAGTCTTAAGTATTCAAACGGTAGAATAAGTTGGTGGCAACTTCCCTTGAGAACTGATTATTTAAGGAACCAAAATTGAAAATTCCTTTTATAACATATATAAATTATAAATTTGTTTATTTATTTTTTGAAAGAATATTATTGGGAAATCAAATAATCAATGAATATCCGTTAGTTTGATTCACCTTTTTAGTCGATGAAGAAACGATTTACTTCAATTTTAATTTTATCTCCTGATAGTATCCGTATAAAACTACGTCGAATCTTTCTTGAAACATAACCTATAATCAGATCTTCATTATCTAACCGAACCCGGAACATGACATTGGGAAGCGATTCAGTAATTAAACCCTCACGAATTCATTTTTGTTCTTTCATTTCAGCTAAAACCCCCTTTAAATATCAACTAATGTAGGAGAAACGATATTAGACAACTCACTTTTTTTTTATATAAATAGAAAGAGGATTCAGATCCCATTTGGATATTAAAAGGATTATATATAACATAAAATTTCTCCGGCGATTCTTTCTAGTTGAGTCTCCGGTCTATCATTATAACTCGAGAAGTAGAAAAAATTACAATCCCCATTCCACCTAAAATTCTAGAAATTCGTTGAGAGTTAGAATAAATTCATAAACCGATTAAATTTAAAAAATTTCTACAGGTATGAGGTTTTTTTTTTCCTATTCCTTCTATTATGTCGCAAAGTTAAAACCAATTTTTTTTTCAATGTTTTCTGACCTTTTCGAGAAAATCTTCTCGGAAAAGTATTTTAATAATATTTTTGGTAATATTAAATTATTTTAAAATAAAGTAAGTATTGTGAAAATATTTTATTTTTATTTTAAGAGTGTAAAAAATAATGTGAAACGTTCTAAACAAGAAAATGTAAAATATATCCTCTATTATACTAATAGGGAGTTGGTCTTGCTTATTTGTCATTATATGGTTGATTTTGCATACGTGTCGTCATGTGGTTGATTCTGCATATGTGGATATGCTTATGTGTCATCTATGTCCTACGTGGCATGCTTGTGCAAATCTTACGTGTCAATATTATGCTTATGTGTCGTTATATAGTAAAGAGTCTAATTTAAAAAATTATGCAAATTCATGGATTCGAACACAGGATCACTTGAGTACAACTTGTAATTTTAACCAACTAAGTTAAACTATGAATATATATAAATTTGGAATATCTATTGTATATAACTTGAGGCTATAAAAATATACTAAATTGAATTGATCAATTATATTTAAAACTCTAATGATATAAACTTTAATGTTTAATTATTTTATTTTTATTGTCTCATTATATTTAAGGATTTTCAATTTAGAAATTCCTATTTGTTAAAATAAATTAAAAATGGAATTAAATATATTAATTAATTTTGAATTTTTTATCAATTAAATGATTGATTGAATTTTTTTAAATTAAAAAAATTAACATTTAACTGATAAATTTTTATTGTCTTGAAAACATAGTGCACAAAAATTTAATTATTTGATTTTTTTTAATCTCAAAACAAATTTAATTTATCATTATATTGATTTAAATGTGTTTAACATGTGACATTATTTTGAATATATTTATTATATAATATAACTACATTAATTTTATGGTAAACAAATTTATAATGTTATTGTATATATAATGCATAATATATGATCGTTTTTTACAAATATCCCGCGTAAAACGCGGGACACTCATCTAGTTAGGGGCTACAGGGGAGTACATTTTATACCATTTTAACTTCAATATCTTTTTTTGTTGATAGGACAAATTATGACTTTATATCACTTTGTTATTTCAATATAGTTATTTTAAATATTTTAATGATAAGAGACGAATTATTGACAATGATATTGTATTGATGAATTATGTGTTGGCTCAACTTCGACTTAGGTGATTGGTGTTGTCAATATTTCTAGATATACAATCGTTGAACTGAACGATGACTTCAAAGTGTTCTAATTTAGAATAATAATCTTTATATAGTTGTAACCTTCTAGTGTTCAAGCCAAATTATTATCTAAAAACATGAAATAAAGCAAATGAACAAGAATTGGATTGAGCTCGATTATAATCTAAAAACACGAAATAATGAAAAAGAAGACCAAGTTTTATATAAAAATGGTTCATGATACGTTTATTATGAAACTCTTTTAAAGTATCAAATATTTGACTAGGAGTATCGATAATCCACCAGGAGTATCATTAATTTGGATTAAAAAAATTTTAACACAATTACAACATATAATACTACCGACCCAAATTAATGATAATTCTGGTGAAACTATCGATACTCCTGGTGAAACTATCAATGCTTCTAGTGAGACTATAGATACATTAATATAGTTTCATGATAAGCTTATCAAGAACTATTTTCATATAATATTTTTGACGATAATGAATTATATTACGAATCATAATTAGTTCAGTTTGGTTTGTAATTACGAAGTTACGATTATAGAGAAAAAATTAATATTTACTTTCAAATCTTGTAGCAAAAGACGAGCGGCCTATTAGGTGGGAGGACCTTGTAGCAATCTGACACCCAGGAACCAACTGAGCTATGCCCATGCGGGGAATTTACTTTCAAATCTTCTTGTAACTATATGTATACACACGAACATACTATATTTATAGCATGAAACCTCTATGATTAATAATTATTAGTAATCCACAAAAGTTGTTGTAAGATATTCTCTCTAATTGTGGCCAAATACGATGTAACCCAGCTCACTATTCCCCCAAACACTGCCTTATTCATCCACCACAAGAAATTAAAAAAGCTTCTTCTTTTTTTAAGCGATATATTAATTTATTAAGTCACGACAGTATTCATCTTTTGTTAGGCAATTGCATCACAAGCAATGAAATAAAAAAGTTGGAAATTAATAATCGAAAAGTGCCACTTTAAGAGCGTCGAGTTAAATTACATCTTTGGGGTGCAATCATTGAGTATTTTTTAAGACTGGATTTCTGTATAATTAATTTTCTAATATACTAACCATCAATATTATTTAATTCAGGCATGAAACCTTATAGACTCGCTAATTAAATTGGTCAGCTTGTCAATGAGGTTTGACCTCTGTCACCATGTGGTCTTTTAAAAAATATAAGAATGTGGTCCCCTTTGGTTGACATCATAATGATGCCATATTTTGTTAGATTTAAATTGATAAATTTAGGGGGTTGTATAAATACTTAACTATTTAATAAGTTAAGTATTATATTAGTTACTAGTTATTCAGGTGATTCGTGCACTCGTCATACACTCACATTATAATTATAATTAGTGTTACATTTTTAATTTAATATAGCGTCATGTTTCATTTATATTATTATATATATTTCAATTAAATCTGGTGTCACGTTTCAGCTAGAGCAACTGTTACGTTTTACCTATGTGTTCAAATACATAATGCGATTGATGCATAAGAGATTTACTTTTTCTAATCAATGTGTGGTGTTTTATAGTTTATACTTACACTGGCTAGTGCTAATTGATTTGATTATATATTAAAATCAACTTTTAAGAAATAAATAATTTAGTATGCAATTGATACTTTTTTTATTTTTAGGGTTATGCGAATGCATTATTGAAGGATTTGGAATTTTAAAATTTCAAATTTATAAACAAATTAATTTAAGTTGTTCAAATCATGAGTGATCATGTTATAATGGGCCCTATTTGAAATTATTGAACTTCTAATTTGCACCATTTTGTTGAATATAATATCCATGTTATATGGATATGAAAATACTCTCCCAAACACTTACATGCAAATTGCAATATCATTTAGAAGAACAAAATCCAAACAGTATGTATATATATGAAAATAATCACTTTTATTCCATTGCAAAATGATGATAAATATGAAAATATACATGACAAGATCTAAGCAGTAAGCAGTAGTATATACACTATGAAAAGTTAATCCTCCCATAAGCTAAAGATTCTCGTTAGCATGAGATGATTTTTTTCCACAGGCATGATCATTCTTCCTACTTTTGGATTCACCTTTTGCGCTCTATTACTTTCTGAAATATACATAGTTAAGTAGAAATTAAAATATTTTTTACTCTATTAGTGGGAAAAAGCTACATGCTATCATTGAAATTGAAAAATGTCTTTTGTTAGGATTCCATATTATGATAACTTTGGATTTAACTCAAATGTCAAAAGAAAGATATCTCCAATCTCTCCAAATATTGTCCCCCACCCCCCTCCAAACAGGAAACAGGAAAGCCAAAAAAACGCCAATCAAGTAATTCTTTTGAGAGTTTAGTGAAATAGTCAAAATAAAAGAGATATATGTTCCTTCCAGGTAAATAAATAAGACAAAGATTTATGTGAGACCGTCTTACGAAATGAGTTCGTGAAACTGAACTCAGTTTAATTGATATTTGTACTTATTAAAAAAAATCGGTTAATTTGAGTCTTATGTGGATCAAAATATAGATACGTCTCATAAAATAATATATGTAAGATAATCTCATGCAAAACCACCCATAAATATTTTACATTGCAGTACTACAGATAAATATAACACAAAGGGGAGATATTGATGAATGTATTTATATTTAATTTTATATTAAATATCTTCATCAATATCTATATTTAATGTAGTATCAAATATATCTCCATCAAGATGTGTAATAAAATCTGAAAAGTGTAATTGGGAATGGGATATGTGGAGAAACAAAAAAATTATTGGTAGATGAATTTAGTATTGTGTTTATGTGTATAGAATACAATAAATCTAAGTAGAAACAAAAATATTCAAAATAAGCAAAGAATACATAAGAGGAACTCAATCAAATATATTGTTGTGGCTAGCACAAAAGAGCACTCCCAAAAGAACAAAAGTAAGAAACAAAGATTGACCACTATCCATGAAAACAGACAACATTAAGTTCCATCTTATATATGGTACAATCAATTGTCCATTATGAAATACCTATATAACCAAGTCAATTTCATACCATAGTTTTTCATATCCCTTTCTTCCTTTTAGGTTTGATGGATTTAACATTCCTTCACTTTGTCTCCCCCCCACTCCACCCTACCCTATTTTGTCTTCCTCACTTGTTTTTTTCCTTTTGGTTTATTTACCATCCTTTTTCTTGATGTGTCCCTATAATGGGTGGAGGGTTCCCATCTCCCCCACCCTATTAATGGTGAACAAAGGGAAGGAGGGGACTATGCCCTCTGAATAATACTATGTAATTTGTTTATATTTTGATATAAAAAAATATTTTTACGTATTTAGAGCAATGATATTGAATTCAACCGTAAATTCTGTAGCAGTCAACATCAACATAAATATACTTGTATTATGTAATAGAGTGCAGCAGGTAGTTTATACTGTTTTTATTAGAAATTCACAATTTAATTCCATATCAAAACCGTTTATATATATTTTATGCATTTGTTGTAAGTGTGAAATTAACACGTTCCAAGCATCAAAACGATACCATTTCAACTTTTGTTTTTAAGAAAAAACCCTGCACAAATGTTTGCTATGTTTCCTATCATCACGTGCACTTTTTATAGGAAAAATGTATATTCACACACACATATATATATATATATATATATATGTGTGTATTTGTATATATATATAAAAGAAAAAACAATGATTTTGATGAGCAGGAGAGGATCCAAATCAGGTGGAGCAATTGATTTTGTCATAGAGGGGGAGAATATATTTGCCAGTTGGATCCGAAGTGGGCCCAAGAGGGATTGGGCCCACCAAAAATATTTGTTTGCGTGAATCAACAGAATGGTGACATGGACATTGCTTTGATGGGTTGGTGTAGTGGAGTATTGGGCCCACCACCTCCCAGCCCATTTTACACATGGATGAGAATCAAGAAATGACACACAATTTTGACAAATTTATACATATATCAAATCTCATTTTCTCTCTCACTTTGCTTGTTTAGCACACATGTTTCTGTAGACAACAGTAGTAAGAAAACAATCCATCCTAAGAATGAGTTCCCACTTCCCATTTGCATGCTCTCTTCTTTTCTTTTCACTCAAAGTTTAAACACACATATGCCAAATAACCGGATCCGGATCCCCTCCTGTACAGGAGGGTCCTGTGCAGGGGGAGCCCTTGGATCACACACACTCCAAGGGCTACCCCCTGCACAGGACCCTCTTGTATAGGAGGGGATCCCCACCCCAAATAACCCCCCTGCACGCCTCCTCTACGATTTTTTGTACAGATTTCCAAAGTTGAACAAAATCCCTCTCAATACTAAAAAATGAGAGATATACACAAAATTATTAGAACCCATTTTCTTCATCTATCACTGTTATTATACACATTATTACGGTAAGAAAATCAAACACTTCTTAAACTGTAATAATAGAGTGATAGTGTATTTTTACATAACAATAATATTTAAAAAAAAAAGTGCACGTAAATAAATCCTACTCAATAATTAAATATCCCGACTCTCAATTGTGTTTGTTTGCACTATTATAATAGAGAAGATCTATTTAGCTCCCAAAATGTCGAAACATGATGGAAATATGCATTTGATTTGGGCTTCAACAATGGTGTCATATATTTTCAGAAATTTCAGCCTCATGATTTATCTAATTAGTCAAAAGCTGACTACCATCAAATTCATATATTAAAGAGAATATATAACATGTAGAATAGAGTATTCATAAGATGGAGTATTAAATTAGAATAGAGTATTCTAATTTCTAAATCAGCTATCACGTAAATAATTGTTACCTTAAAAAAAAGAAAAAAAAGTTCACCTTATAATTTTGGATATAGACCGTTATCTCAACGTTACCTATGACTTTAGTATGTGTCCAATATAGAATAGATAACATCTAGGCGTATAGATATCATGCGATTTAAGATATTACTCGCCCCCCCTCAAAATAGCTAATCACATTTTATATATTCACACAAACCAATTTTCGATTAAAGTAATAAAGACTTTTATACCCTTATTAAATTTATACAAATATACAATAATTATAAGACAAGAATAGGAATGACAATGGGGCGGACTTGGGACGGGTTTGGCTAATTCCAGGACCCGTCCCGCCAAAATTTTAGCAGACCTGGACCAGCCCCGGGACCCGCCGGGTCCAACCTGCCCCGTTTATTTTTTTTATTAATTTTAAATTAATTTTTAAATATAAAATATATAATTTTTGCATTCGAAAAATTAAATTTAAACATATATTTACTTCAAATAATGTTTAATATTCATCTAATATTTAAAAATAACATGTATAATCAATTTATATACATTAATTTGAATATAAGTCAATATATATACATATAAATACATATAATAATATTTATATATTATGAGGTGGATTCGCGGGGCGGGTCCTATCAAAACCACGAGCCGCCCCGGACCAGCTTGATCGGGTCCAAATCCGCCCAAAGCCGGGCGGGTTCAATGCGGATCCAGGTTTGAACCCGCCCATTGCCACCCCTAGACAAGAAGTGTACTTATTAGAGGTTGTTTGGTTTACGGGATATAATTGGATTAACTATGATTGAATTAGAACGACTATAAAAAACGGATAGACTAGAACCAGGAAATTTGGACTAGAACCATATAGTTTGGATTGAATTATACACGAGATAGTCATTATAGTCTATCCAGGGCCATGACCCTGTGCAATTACTCAAATTAAACACGAGAGTACCTGGGATTATAAAGACAATCCCAGACAATCCCTCAAACCAAACGGTCCCTTAGGTTATTATTGTTGGAAAAAAGAAGGTAAAATTACATTGGATTTTGTCGTAGTGACAGATAAAATGAAACAAGATTTTGGATAAAAATTTATATAGATATACAACAATTACAAGATAAGAAGTGTATTTATTAGTGGTATTATTGTTGGAAAAAAGAAGATAAAATTACATTGGTTTTGACGTAGTGACAGATAAAGTGAAACAAGATTTTGGATAAAATGAGACAGTTATTTTGAAACTGAGGGAGTATATAAGTAGAGTATGTATAGAGTGAAATTGGTTTATACATAAATCATTGAAGAATATTAGTTGTTTTCATTAAAGAGTATTAGTTATTATTACTAAATAATATTAGTTGTTTTCACTGAAGAGTCTTAGTTTGTTTTCAGTAAATAATTAATATTCTTCAGTGAAAACAACTAATACCCTTCAATGAAAACAAATAACACTCTTTAGTGAAAACAACGAATATCCTCCAATTGTTCATTTATGAACCAATTTCACTCTACACTTTGTCATATAAGTATAGTATTTACTGTCCTATTATCTACGTATATGGCTCATGTAGGTCTTTTAGCATGTATCTCAAGATATTTTAGGGCAATAATTTACCCTATTCTAGTATCTTCAATTTCCCTTAATTACTTTCCTTCTAACATCCGATTTATATGACTTAAATTTAATTATAATTTCCTTAACACATGATAATTACTTTGTGGATCATAATTTCTTATGGCTAAATAATACCAAAGTCCTACTAATTGGAGGACTAATCACACCTTCCACTAAAAGGGACTTCAATTGAAGATCGAACAAAGTTTTTATATGATCGGATTGACTTATCTCACGGCTCAATTTAAATTCATAGATCAGGCTTAATAAACTAGCAATGAGAAGATTTCATATATAGAATTATAGACATGATTTAGAAAAAGAAAAAAGAAAAAAAGACCGAATCAATGCAATAGAGACACAATAATATATGCTTCTCAATTATTTGAACTTTGAAAAAATAAAATGGTCAAAACTCTGGATTTTATGGGACAAAATCGAAAGAGTGCAGAATAAAGTGTTAAATCATTTAGTAGCTGACAATATTGTTTTGGCTAATATATTCTTTAAATTTTAATAGAAGAAAAATGTTGCTACAGATCTTCATTGACTTGGAATTGTGTCTCATTGGAACATAAGTTTCACGTTTGGGTATGAAAATTTGTGAAATTATAAAAAAGCACTACGCAACTCTTCGATTATAAATGTGCAAATTTTTCCGAAATTCACATAATCAAATTTAGGGGGCGCTTGGTTAACAACTCTTTAATGGTAATGGAAATGCGATTGAAATATAGTGTAATTAGTATGGTTCATGAGAACAAAATTACTACCCCTCCTCCTAAATAAGGTAATCACTACTACATTTTGATTACCCTATTTTCTTCCTACAATCATCCTCCTCAATCACTCTCATATTCCTCCACCAACAACCATTTGTAGTCCACTTCTATTCCAAAATTGGGGCATGACACTAGCAATGGAGTCACCATTGGAACACTTCTTTCCCTAACATATTATTTTTATTATGAGGGCATATATGAAAATCAATTTTCATTCTCATTACCATTAAGGAATTGCTAACCAAGCGCCCCCTTAATTAGAGGATCCACCTACCAAGTTTTGGATGCGGATTCCATTTATCGTGAAAATATGGATTTGTGCTACTGTTGATTTACTGGAAATTTAATCAGGTGGCTTAGTCCACCTGGCCACCGGGTTCCTCACTCTAGTGAGTGACCCAGGTTCGATTCCCATTGGGAACGAATTATGGGAGTTATAAGGTGGCTAGGAGATTTCTTGGAGTATTTGAGGGCTTGGTAAACTAATCTAACCACTAACATCTAATATTTATCGATAAAAAAAAAACATATAGAATATATTGAAAGCTGGTCATATTAGGGATACACATTTAACCAGATTTACTATGAAATTTGTCTGTATCATGTTATGTAATTTATACGGTATTTACCTGTTTTACTAAAGTATATTAATTTGAAAATAATATTATATAATAAAAGTAACTAATTTTTTTATCGACAAAATTCATTAAAAACAACATGCTTCGTACTATTAGGTAGAGAAAATACAATTGATTTACAAAAGACTTGTTCTTAAGATTAATATACATTTGAACCTTAAAAAAAGGGGGGAATAATATTCGGATGTATTGACAAAATACCCTCAATGTTTGCCCTAAAATTGCCCCAAGTCCTTTTTAAAAAAAAAATAAAATTTTACTATTTTCCCTACAAAAATCGAAAGTTGGGTTTTCAAAGTGCAATATGCAGCAAATATAAATCTTTTTTTGCAATTTGTCCAATAATATGGTAGAATAAAAACAACATTTTTTTTTATAGACAAACATTCATTAAAAACAACATGCATGATACCAGAGATAAAGAAAATACAGTTGATTTAGGGTCCCTTTGGTTGGGGTTAAAAAATTAGTACCTAGATTTTAATTCAATGTTTAAAAAGTGAGATAAATATTATTTACATGTGTTTGGTAACAAATAATAAAATGTGTACTACTTTAATTGATATTATTTTTATTCACTTGTTTGATAGAGTATATATTATTTCATTTAGTTGTGTTAATTGACTTATATACCTTTCCATTTAAGGTTTTTTTTTTTAAATTAAAATTGTTACTATATTACAGTCCATTAAGTTCCTAATTAAAAAGCCCACTTATGGACCGACATAAAAGTCCACGTCTTGGCCCACAAATCGCTGGAATCCTCAAGAAATAGGAACATACGTTTGAGCTTCCCCACTTCCCCCTAAATCGGTTCCACCATTTTCATCCATATTGCAGTTTAGCATACCCAGCAACACACCCCAAACGATGTAGATTCAGGCAACCCACCGAAAAAACAGCCCGATTTCGCCGGAATAGCAGCTCGATTTCATCGGAAATTGGGCAAATCGACAAATTAAATATATTCCGGAAACCAACCGTCCGATGAATTGAGTGTTCGATTCGCGAAACATGGACAAAGTTTAATTAAGCAACAAAGATAAAGTTTTAATTCGGAAATTTACAACAGAGGTAATGGAATTAAGCAACTGAAGAATGATACCTTAATTGGGTGCCAATGGAGTGTCGCCGGAACTAGGGCTTCTTCTTCCCCGATGAGCGCCTCGGAAATTCTTGCTGGCATCTCCACCATTGGATTGAATTCGGGTAAGGTGTGAATCCTCCATGTGAACAAGCAGGCCCGTCTTTTGGCTGAAGTAACCAAACAAAACATGTCTTATGATTTCAGCCGGGCCTTCGCTCCTTCCTTTCAAGGTCTGAGGATCAGCCGCGAGTTTCAGAATGAAACAGTCTTGTCCGTTGATACTTTTCTCCCCAATTTCTTGCTGAGTGTTGGAGGAGAAGCAAACAAAAAAAAAATTCAGGTTTTAAAAAAAAGGAAACCTAATATTTATTCTTGAGATAGCACTATGCCACCAATTTGGTGGTATAGGTATTGCAAAGCCAAACAGTAACTTCGTGAGAAAAGTGGAGAAATTGTGTATCGGGTCGGGCGTTATATCGGGTCCGTGAAATTTAAATGCACTGCTACCAAATAGGTTACAAGGAGGGACTTGGTTTATTTCACCTCATTTTCACCCCCTTTTCACCCCTATCAAAGGGACCCTTACAAGATACCTACTCCTAGGAATAATATACATTTGCAACCGAAAAAAAAGAATGATATATGTCTCGTATTTCACCTGCTTCTTTTCCCCTGTAGTTATGTCATAATAGTTGTTATTTTCTTAAGAGTTAATTCTATATAAATTCATGATATTTTGATTCTTTCAATTTAATCGCGACTTCTAATAATTTTGTGTAAATTCACAAATTTTTTAATTGTTTCAATTCAATACATAGTTTACATTTTTAACACAATGTTTTCGATGATGAGGAAGATTTAATGCTTGGATAAAAAAAAATTCTTCACGTATGGAGCCGTCTCATGGAAGACAAAAGAAGTGTCGGACGCATTATTGGAAAAATCATGTTATAATTTAAAAGCGTATATCAAATTAAAATAATTAACGATGTGGTGAATTTACAAAAACTGTTGAATGTTGAGATTAAATTAATATTGGGTCCAAAGATAGTGAACTAATATAGAATTAACGCTTTCTTTAATATTCATCCTATAATTTAATTATGTTTACCTAGGGAAAAGTTAAATGTATACGGAGACCTGAGATTTGAGAAATTTAAAGAAAGAAATATATTGGAAAAATAACAGTAAAATTATGGGGAAATTAACAAAATAGACGATTTCAGCTGGTTCAACTTTGATCTGTTATTTTGGGCCCTTGGTCACATTATATTTCCATCTAAAATTTTGCATTATTATTATTATTATTGGTAACAGATTTTGTCTTGTAAGTTAATATTTTACATAACGTACACATTATAGACTATGATAATTAGTGTTATGTTCGTAGCATTAATAATAGAACTTCATGATCCACGTTGTTTTTTCAGATGAAATATTCTGTTTGGTGTTTCAATAGTGTAATGAATGACACATTGAGAATTGAAAAATAATCAATAGATGGTATATATTACATCTGCATGACTATATGTAATAATAATTAAGAAGAATATAACATCAAGTGATATATAAAAAGTGGAATAAAAAAATATAGTTGTTATTTTTTATCCATCATAATATTGTTTTTGTGATATTTGACATTATAAAAGTTATTTAATGGTTCTAACAAATTAAATGGACTGCATTTTGGGCTTTATGGCCGCACATATTAACAGGTGGGATTTTAGGGTCCTTAAAAAGAAAAAAGAAAACTTGTGGCTGATTGCCATATCAATTAAAAGTCTGATTGCACTTAACCCAAAAACTATTATAGAAATTGAGCCTAAATGATCAATTTTAACACACAAGTTGTCATTGAACTAATTTTCAGACCAAAAATTTCCCCCACTTTTACATGTGGTCACACGTAATTCCTCTTCTCGATTAAGATACGAGAATTTCTTATAATAGCTCAAAAGGTATTTAACTAATGACTAATGAGTTATAAACTCCTCTATCTATAATGAGAACATAATTACTCGACAAATTAACTGTTTTAACATCAGCTCTATATATAAGTACAATAATCAAACAAATAATTCTAAACTTAGTTAAAAAAAAGTATTTTTTCTTCATTGGCATGTATATACCATGGATAGAGCAATAAGGCCAAACTAATACACAAGGCTGCATCCAAGAATTACACCGAGATATATAGAAAAGCAGGAAAACTCAGATTTAAAGCATCCAAGATTTAACTTCATATGTACACCTTTAAAAGCATGCTCAAAAGAGGTATAGAAGACGATCATCAAAGATGCTAATTGTTACAAAATTATAATATATTATACATATATATATCCTACAAAAAAAAAAAAAAAAAAAGGGCCTTCCTCCATTCTTCTACTTTAACATTTTTGGAGAGTTAAACCTCATTATCTCCAGTAAAATACCAGCTCCAACCATGAAGAAAAGGGTGAGGTTTAGCGCTTAAACGAGGCTGTCTCAGATTGACCGCTGCATTTATATATCGAAAGGCCTATGATATATTGCAATAAGCTTATAACTAGAATAAAGGAAAAAATGTAGCTACACATTTTTTTTTGTATTATGTGTTTTACAGGCCAGCATTATATCTCAAGTTGCTCCAGGCATCTGATGGCTGTAGATTCATCTACATTGATTGGAATCCGACGATCAGCGTCTGGTCTAAGTGCTCCGAAAGGCGGTACTGGTGAGGGCGCTCGTACCTGCTGCATGAGTTGACCACGTGGTGGTGCTGAGAAAACTGGCACCGCTGTTCTCATAGTTACAGGCGGAGCAATACCTAGGTAAGGTGCCCGGAATTGTCTGATTGGAACATAAGGAGCTGCCCCCACTGCAGGAAATCGATGGATGATATCCGGTGAGGGAGTTCGTCTAGAAGCAGTTTTTTGACAGAAGAAAGGGAGGATTTTTGAGGTGGGTCGCTGTGGACTTGAGGGTCGAGGAGGGGTTGGAATCGAGAATTTGTTCTGGAACGGTACAGAGGCACCATTATGGTTACCTATCTTTTCCTTCAAACGGTACTTCTGCAATGCCCTCGCTATTCGTATCTGCTCTTGCTCGTCGTTGTTTTCAAGTTCAGATGGAGAACTTCCTCCTTGCTGTGCTACTGATCAAAGAAAACAATGTCGTAGATTATCTATGTCACACATTGGTTTGTGATCTTTATTACGAATGCACCAATCAATATATTTTAACCTTGTGCTTGATTCTAGTTAAATTTCTTTCTGATATTCTCCTATGCAAGAGTGTTGTGAGAGCGTAGTTGTGTAGAGAGGGAGAGAAAATAAATGTGATAAAAATTTCACAGTGGTTTTTCTTCGATTTTAAAGTTTTCCAGGTAAAAAAAATCTTGTGTTGTTTGGTTTCTTCATTCCAAAATAATCAGACTAACACGTTGCAACGAGTATCGATTAGGAAAGGACTTACATTGTTTCAAGGACAACCAAGCTGACAACGCAGCATTCTTCTCAGCTTGCTTTTTGGTCTTTGCAGTTTCTCCTGTAAATGTAATTCCAGCTAACTCCACCATCCCTGTAAAAATAGGGAGGTGTCCTAAACCAGACCTGAAAGTGGTGTATTGGGGCAAAGGAGATCCAACTCTCTGTGCTATCTCCTGCAACAGGTTCTTGTACACCCCTGTCTCATCCTGCACATACATACATACATTCCACCACCAATCAAAATTCAAACTCTAATTTTTATGGCCTCAACATAATTTACGGGTTAACATTTTGTATTCCACTTTCGTGTTTCGTCTAGTGTTCAATTGCTTTCAGCACTTGACTTGTGAAAATATTTAATACACGTGACGTGTATTTTAATGTATTTATAACAAAAAATACAAGATGAAACATCAAAATGAAATACAAAATCACATGCTATACTTTTCATAATTTACACCTATGTATTGTTAAGATTCTTGAAGTATGATTTGAGAAATACCCTCTTTTGAGATTGTCCACATAATATGCTCAAAACTAACCAATTAATTTGAGAAAACTGAAAAAGAAATCAATCTGAGAATGAGTAAATGAGTAAGATTAATAGATTTGATCCGTTGAACAATTCTCACATAAGAATTTATTACTTTTTTCTATTATGAGTCGATCTCTCGTGTAAAAGTTACACCGAACAATTGAATATGAGAGTACAATATGCATATTAATATAATTAAAATGTGTATGCAAATATAATTGATACGTGCAGAGAACTAATATAACTAAAACATAAATTTAACTGAAAGCGTAAAATGAAATGTGCAGTCTAATATAATTGAAACATGAGTGAGTTTTATTACATTAATATAAGACTTGGTGCTATAATATTAATTGCAGTAAGCCAGTAATCAATCATGCAGTAATAAAAAATATTATAGTAAAGATTTATATTCATAATTAATTAGATTAGTAAACAGTCAATGGAGGTGGACAGGCACATGCATGATGTAGCATGCTCTTAATAACCACATTAAATTTGAGGGAGACAAGACCATAAATTGTACCTTTTGCAAATGCATTTATTTCATCCATGTGCTATCAAGATTAAAAAATATATAGCTTAATTTAATTTTAAGATAGTAACTTAACAAAGTAATAATTCGACGCCGACATCTAACCTTCTCAACACTTGATTTAAATTAATCCCTAACAATATGTGCATCAAAGAAATATTGGGAGTGATTAATTCATCACAGCTAAGTCTTTACCTAATTTTAGAAAAGATCATTGCAATCAATTCATTTCATATGAACAAGTAATAATAATAATATAATAACTCGATAACTATACTTGTATTGCAAAAAATAAAAGTCAACAAGTTCAATTATCCATCCTTATCATCGCCTCAAAGATCATATAAAATATGAGAAATCCAACTTAATCAATTAATAGAAGTAAATAGCTTCCACACAAGTTCCTAACATCTAAGTTGTACTAAATATAAAATTAATACCTACATTAATTTTAAGAATAAAATAGGTACTATAGGAGAAATTTACCAAAAATCTATTGGTCATATATCACTTTTCAAACAAAATAAAAAAATAAATTTGAAAATGATCCCATTTTGCCACAGCCTTGAGGCACGTTGAATGGTCCACCCAAATTTATTTCTGGATAACTATTATAGTTAAGTCTAGGGCATTAATCACTCAATTTTTTATTTATGCTCTATTTTATATCATGTTCTAAATCGTCACCCCACATGTATGATACATATATATACACGGGACCTCTTATTTTCACACGTAACGGAAGTTACCGATATAAATAATATTTCAATTAGATGCATGTATACTAGTCCTATTAAAATAAAAGCATCAGTATTCTGTGTACCAGTTTCACCAATTTAACTTGTGGACATAAGAGTGAAGAATAATACAAATTTTAACCGAACATGATAATATTATTTTTTAACTAAAGTTTATTGAAAATGTAAAATAAAACACAACACTAATTCTAATTTAAACGTGACACTACTATCTTTGATTGAAATCTAATAACATTTGGTGTAGGAAAATAGAAAAATTACTAGTGCGAAATTATTTTAGTTAAAGAATTTAAAAATAAAGGGAGTGAATGACGAAAGTGGCCCTAATTAGAATTGATGAGACGACCCAAAACAGCTGTTAATGAAAAGAAGGTATGACCAGATTGATGGTTTCTACTTGTACATTAATAAGTGGGTTTAAGTTTAATGGTGGAAATGGTTTTACTTTTGTTGTAAGAGTGTGAACTATTGACTTTGTAATTAAATTAAATTAAATTAAATAGTAAAATAATTGATCATGCCTCTTAACAAATTGACCGGCGGTCAGGGAAATCCGGCGCATATTAGCAGAGCAAAGTTAAAATCTGAAATGAAAAAGGAGAAATTACGAGGATGCGGGCGGCGAGGGAATGGCGGGAGGAGAGGGAGAGGAGGGCGGCCTCGGCGGCGGAGTGCTCGGCCTGGCGGAGGGTGGAGCAGTAATTAGGGCTTTCGAAATTGTCGCCGTTGAAGTTGACGATGGCTTTGAAGCGGGGCGCGTGGTCAGGACCTTCCCGTATGCAGGTGTAGGAGGGTAAATTGAAGCAGCTTCTCTGCGCCAACTCCTGTAATTGATTCTTATACATCTCTCTTCTCTTGCTGTGTGGTGTGGTGTGGTGATTAATACTCAATAGTAGTTGTTGTTAGACAGAAATGCGGTGGCGGTGGCGGAAGAGCATTTTTGCATAATGGTTTTGCCTTTGGGTGTTTGTTGGGGGTGGTGATGGTTTTTCCTTTTTCTTTTATACTAAGTATTATGTTTTCCTTTTGGATGCGCATATATATGGGGTAGTAACTTGGAGTTTAGAGATTTACCGAGCCCCTCTCCAAATTCAAATTTCATTTTTTACTAGTAGGGGAGGTGACTCTTTCCAAATGATGTGTTTATGATCTGGCTTTATAATTCATGAAAGTCCAATTTAACAAAAAAAAAAAATTTTTTACAAGGACTTGAATCTTTCACCTCTTGAGTAATATTTATGATGTTTTCAACTAAATCAAATTATGATTTCTTTTTTTATAAAATTTGAATATCTATTGTATTGGGATGATATATGTCCATCAATGAACATAAATTTATATATTCACTATGAATGTGATAATAAAATAAAAGTGTATTTAATTATCTAATTAGAATTTTATAAGTTTTTACTAACTAAAAAAGTAAATTAAGTATATTAATTATACTATTACTAAATTGATTGATTAAATTTTAAAAAATAATTATGTGAATTTTAATTTTTTATTGACTTATTTTTACGTCAATGTCTCATATGCACTACGGTACATCCACTCAACCGTTGAGACTATTTACACTAAAAAATGTAGATTAATTATATTGAAAAGTGTGAGTTGATTACACTAAAATAATTTCAGTGTGATCAATCCACATTTTCCAACGTAAATAATCTCTATTGTTGAGTGGACAAGAAACTTACTCTATTTTTATTGTCTCAATGTTTTGGGAATTTCTATTTCAGAAAATTCGAATTTGTGAATATTCAAACAATGGATTTAAAAATATTAAATAATTTTAATTTATTATATCGATTAAATAATTAATTATATTTTACAAATTCTAATTATTTGAAGTTATAACATTTAATTGGGGAATTCTTATTGTTTAAAAAACACAATTGTTGTGTCAGGATGCGACAACTTGCCACTTGACGACGCAGGTAGCAACCACGGATTATCATGCCATCACATATCAAGGCAAAGCCATCTGCCACCAGCGTGGCGGGTATTCAGCCCCGGGCTGATTGGGATGAATTTCATACTGGCTGGAAGCAGCCAAGATGCCAGCAAGACCAACCAACGAGTAGATCACTTGGAGTGTATCCCGAGGAGGATTCCTCGATTGTCGGGCTGCGACACGCGGGGGATGTTCGAACTTCGAAGGGCACATTCTTACCGGGGAGAGTCATGTCGAATCATAGTGATGATTCCATTGGGAACCGTCCTCGAGTCGATCATAGGTGACAGAGAAAGTCACCCCTTAGACTAGTACTGTTCCATTGGATGTGGGGATGGGACAGGGGCAGTCTGACCAAAAGGGGAGGGGTCAAATCCCCCAATGTTAATAGGGCCACGTGGCACTCGACCATTAATTCAGAGGAGGCACATAATCAATCATCATGAAGGAACTAGGGTCAGGTGGGCCCCATCTATGGGCTGGCCCCAAGGGAAGACCCTTCTTTGTATCTATAAATAGAGCAGTTAAGACCATTTCTAAGACACGTGATTTAAATGAAAAAAGACTCTAATTTGAGCATTCAATTCGATAGTATATATTAGTCATTCAAGCCACCCATATAATCCTTCCCGGTTATAGCTATCAACAACAGTAAAACAAAATTCCAATTATTTGATTTTTTTATATCTCAAATCAATTTTGATATGTAATTATCTATTGACTTGTGTTTAACATGTGTCATTATGTTTGTGTAATAATATTGTCTTTAATCGCAACATAGATTTGAATCTTACAAAATCTATAAAGCTTTACATATTTTGAATATTTATTTTAGTTCATATATTATATATTTTTTAAATAGAGGGTCGTACTAATACCCACTACTTATTCACTTATATTATTAATGAGCCTAATGATCGGCTTATTTTATTTTTTATCCTAACATGTTGATTAATTTTGTTTATGTAAATAACCAGACAACTCAACACGAAAGCAGCAAAGTAATTCACAGCAGAAAAACAAAAAATTAAAAGATAAAGGACCAAAACAGGAAATCAAAGTATGACGCTCGATTTACGTGGTTCGGTCGAATGATCTACGTCCACGGGGAGGGAAGAACTTCTTATTATGCAAACGAGAACGAATTACAGAGTTTTCACTCGAAATTGAACTCAACTCTCTCAAGAACCCTAGATGAAGAAAACCTCTCAATAGCTTGAATGAATCGATACAATTGGAACTAATTGATACCAGTATATATTGCATATTGTAATCCGTAACTACCCCCATAACAGAATTCATGCGTCGAAGGCTCTGGAAGAAACGCCCAATTCGACTTAAGCTTATAACATAATTCCGTTATAACTGCCGAAGTTATATACATTCCTGTTTCTGGTAAATGCACACCCCATTTAAGAAAGTAATACTCGGGAGACAATTGCAGTGATATTTTTCATTCCAAAAGTTACAGTTTATGTATACGCAATACATTATGATATATAATCTATTTTTATGAAGATTCCACATAGTAAGCGGACACTCATCTAGTTGAAGATATCCTTAACTTTTAAACTTTGTCGGAATGAATTGAATTCATTTCTTAATAAATTTAAATATTATTCAATTAATTGTATCAGAAACATATTAAACTGTAATCAATTATTAAATTAAATATGCATTAAAATTAAATTATTATTTTAGTTTACATTCATCAAATTATAATTTATATTATATGGTTTAGGTCGAGTAAAATTATATGATTTATCGTTTTTATTAAAAAGTTATTAGTAAGAAATTAATAATTATCAAATTCATGTAGAACCCATAAACTTTGTAATTATATTTTAAAATGAGAACCATTTTCTTATCAATTAGTTCTTAAGTGTAGTTTGTTTGTGTATTAGTACTTATTAAGGTAGATTTTTATCTTATTATCTCAATCTATTTTGAAGTATTGAATAATAATCTCAACAAAATACTTCCAGATAATACTTTCAACATATTATTAAATTGCCCAAATCAATTATAATACTCTCTCCGTCTTTTTTTAGATTTTTCAAAACTACGAAAAAACGATTTTACTCTCTAAATTTAACCACTTACAAACAATCCTTATTTACACACCACGTCACTCCATTTTATAATATACGGTCAAACAATAAACTAAATTCACCTAAGTGAAGTATAAATGACCTACATACTCATAACTTTACTTCTTTTAATATTAATATACAATTTTTTCATTAAAATTTACACTATTCCATATAAAGCAATCTAAAAAGAGGGAGTGGTAGGAAGTATAGGGGTTTGGGGGGAGAAAAACGAGAATTGGGAGTTTAGATGGAGTAGGAATTTGTAACCAAGAGAATTGGGAGTTTAAACTGGAATTGGGAGTTTAGATGGAGTAGGAACTAGTCGTACTTAAATAGGATTAAAGCTTCAACAAGGAAAAAATGATTGTTGGGAGTGGTGTCATTCGAAGAACGACATATCAAACAAAGATTGCATACGATTAGCTGGTAAAATATGCTCAACAGACGGGAGACAACAATGATGAAAAGAAATCCTTCAAAAGACTATGAAAAAGTTTCACACCTAGGAGGATACAAGCGTTCGTTTGGAAACTTCTTAGAGGCCGCTTAGCAACGAAGGATAATCTCATCAGACGAGGTTTATCCCAAGCCCCATCTGTCCATTGTGTACTACGGAAGAGGAAAGCATATCCCATATTTTCTTCAGCTGCTCCTTTTCCAATGCTATTTGGCCAAGACTTTTCCAATGATTAAGAGTTTCAACGGTGGCACATCCTCCAATCAAGAATTTTCTATAGAGTGAAATTAACCTCGGGCTCGGAAGAGAAACGAAGCTAGAGGACATTCTTTGGACTGGGGTGGTGTGGGTCATTTGGAAAGGGAGAAATTAAAGGATTTTCGGCGGCATCAACCCTGAAGTGGAGAAAACTTGGAGAGAAATAAAGGCGAAGATGTGGTCATAGATAACAGTTAGTGAGAGACATAAATTTTAGTCAGTGGAGTGTTAGTCCAAGAAGTTAGACCGAGGTAATCTATCAAATTGTGTATTATGATATTGGTACTGATTGTTATGGGAATTAACCGTGGAGTGAATGTAAAAAATGAAACTTTTTTCCATATTTCTTATGTTCCATTCCATGCCTGGGTTGAGTTTTAATAATATTATTTTTTCTGATAAAAAAATCTAAAAAAAATGAAGAGAGTAATCATTTTTATTTATATTTCACGATTTTTTTAAACAAAGAGATAATATTCTCTATGCAAATTTTTTATGTCATACACGCTTCATATTAGGGTTGTTCACGGAGTTCGGAGATTACCAAACCCGTACCGAAATCCGCACCGAAAAAGAACCAAACCGAAAAATTGTAGATTTTTTTACTTTAGCAGTACCGAAACCGAACCGAATTTTTTTTGGTACGGATCTGGATATTACCAAATTAATTGTATCGAAAAACCGAATGTGACCGTAACGAACCGTATCATACCGAACCGAATAACCGAATTAAATATGTATTAAATTTAATTATTTTTTATTTACCAAATATTATTATAATATTATTGAATTCAAGTACAACTATACGATAGCATAAGTTCTCCTCCTTTTCAGAATACACACACTATACTATTTATCTTATTAAGTTCTTAAAAGATTAACTTATGTTTAGGTGTATATCAAAATGATTTAAAATTATATTTTATTCTTTTAATTTCATTGTTCATGTATATTCATTTCTCGATCAACGTGATGTTAATATTGCACTTTTCATTCACAAGATATTTCAAAAGACTTTTTTTTAAATATATATTGTATATACTATATTTTAAATATTTTATTGGTGGTGATTTGTGTTAATTTTTTAACCATCCATTATCATATAATGTGTTATATTTGAGTTTGTAATGATATATATGTGTGTTTGAAGTTATGTAGTAATCGTGTGAAAGTGCATGCATCAATTGATTTTTTTTAAATTAATTAAAAAAATGAGAGAATTATAAAAAATGATTAAAAAATCCGTTTCTCCGCTCCATTCTGTATCGATCCGATCCGATCCGGTCCGTTTGTAACCGAAAATTTGCTCTGATCCGTACCGAAAAATAGAATGTTCGTACCGTACCGAAATTTTGGTACGGATACACGCACGAATTTTAAAATAACCGAACTTTGGTACGGACACGGATATTTTCAAATATCCATTTTGATTTGTACCGTGAACACCCCTACTTCCTATAGTGTATGCATTTTATAAATTTTTTATTGATTTTGTTTTTATTTTTGGTACACACATTAATCAAGCAATACCTTAGTTTTCGAAATTAATTAGAATATTTACATTTAGGGGTAGAGTAAATACCGAAAATATCAATATACCGCACCTACCATACCGAAAAATACCGAATTTATAAAAAAAATTGATATACCGTAATTTTTTATACGGTATCAATATTAATATTTAGAAAATTCCAATATTCGGTATCATACCGAAATATTGTCGGTATACGAAAATATTTCGGTATTTCGATAATTCGATATATACCGTACCGATAATTTATTATTAAAATTTAATATAAATAATTAGTTAAATATTTTGGTATGGATCGATATGACTGGTATTTCGGTATGGATCGGTATATACCGAAACATCGTAGGGTACGGCATACCGAATGTTCGGTACGGTATGTGGTATGTTTTTTTGTTATATCAAAATTTCGGTGCCACCCATAGTTACATCTTTTCAACCTTTATATCTCTCTCTATATATATTTATTGATTGACATTAGTCCTTATATATTTGTAAGATAATATTTTAAATAATTATATAATGTAGCTTGATAGTTTTGGTCTTTTGTTTAGGTAATTAATCGCAAGAAAATTGGTGAGTGGGATTTTCTGCTAGGGAAAGATAGTCGCTGCATAAAAAGAGAAGTGAGAATAAAAGATAAGATTTTCTATATAAGATGATAAAGTTCTAATTACACCAATTTTAGATCAATACAATATTTTGTATATATGAATTTTTGTTTTCAAAATATAACCTGTAGGCTAGCTCTTATATGCAACTATTGAACGGTGCACTTACTATTTATACTGAAAAATGTAGGCTGGTTACACTAAAAAGTATGGTTAAATAATTACGAAAAATTTTACACTGAAAATTGATTTTAATGTAAACTATTCAATATAATATAATCACACTTTTTAATTTAATCAAATCATATTTTTTTAATGTAAACAATCAGTACACCATAAACCAAATACCCCTAACCCGTAAGTTATAGTTCAATAAAGGTGATTTAGACTCGAATTCCCCCTCCCCCGATTAACACTTTTTATTCTAATAATAACAAAAGCTATGAGAAGAATCTTAATAGTCAGACTATGAAGTAAAGTCAACGTTTCGAAATAACGAAATTGCAGAGGTATAATATTGCATTTTAATCACGTGATATAATCAGAAGATGCGGTCCATCATCAACTAATTTTATTATTCATAGAGTCTTTTGTTTTCCAATTTTATTTTCTAATAATTTAGTAATTTAGTCAGTTTCAATTTTTTTCTTTTTGGCTCACCTAATAATAATATCAATATGACTTTTGGTATTCATTTTCTTGGAGAGTTATCTGACTTTTCTACAACAGTTAGATATTAACTATCGTAAGACAATTATATAAAATAACAATATTGATATTAATTCTGATTCATTTATTTATTTGCACGAGTATTTGATTTCTTGGAGTACAATATTGTCGATCTAAAAAAAAAAAAAAGGCATTTAACTAAGCTTGTGGATTATCGAACCCATAATAGAAGTCAAACCGAAAAAATTCATTCACTTTTAAATTTTTCTGAACCGGATTGAACGACTTTCTTTAACTAATCTGAATATTATAATTCAACCGGACCAAACCATTTACCTATTCGTCCATTTTAGGCTTCACAACATTACTAATACAATATCACAATATTAAAAAAAAAAATGCTTCACAAATCACAATAATACCTATGGTAAAATTTATTCATAGTTAATTTTACTATGAAACTTATTTGTATTTTTTAATGGTATTAATTATATCATTAAAATGTGTTAATTTGATAGTAATATAATATAATGAAAACAATACTAATATTGTTTTGAATTGCACGATAAAACTTATTTACCTTCCTCATTACCTATCCATTTACCTCGAAATCTATGAGAGCCAACTTGAAATCATTTTACGTAAACACAAGAGTCATATGCCTATGAGTTCTTGACAAAGCAAAGAATGGTCACTCAGAGGAGGCAAACTTATTGAAATAAGATTGTCCCTTTGGATGTGATAGCACATGCATGAACATTTCTTTGAGACAGATTATCAACAAGAACCAACTTGAAAAGGAGAGGAGTTATACTTTCTAATAACGATTTGAGGTGCGGTACAAATATTTGGATGGGATTTTTATGGTGTTACATTCGAATCCTCTTTGAGGGGAAAGAAAGGCAAGAATTCAGCTATTGACATTTGGGTGGGGTACTATGGAAATGACCAAACCTTTTCTATTTACAAATACTTTGTTGTCTTTTGAAAAAATTGTAGATGAATTTAAAATTAAGTTGTGGAGGTGGTTTAGTAGTGAAGATCTAACTATTTTAGTTTTTTCTTTTTAATGATTGATTAGTCAATTCGTGAATGGGGTTATGTTACTGAACATGTAAATTGTATTGATGGTATGGATCTAATGTCCTGTGTTTTCATTTAATGAAATTGTTTGCTTGTCTGATTAAAAAAAAAACACAAAAAAATTACCATGTTTCTAACTTTATATGGTAGGTTTTCAGACTTGACCTTTACAAAAAAAATTATACAGATAGTTTTTATTATGGTTGATTTATATTGATTGTACTCGAATTAGCATTTAAGAAATTGAGTACCACTTGGAATTTTTTACAATTATTAAAATTTATAAATTACACTTGAGACTCTTATTATGTAATTAATAATTTCGTTACTTTAATTTAAATCCTTAGTCCTTGATACAATTTCAATATACCTTTTGGTCCCAAATTACTTGGTAGCACTATTACTAGTGGCAAAGTCATTATGTTGAGGAATAAAAAAGTCGCACTATAAATAGAATCATTCCATTAACAAAAACACAGTGCGATACATCCTTTCATTCATAATGAGTAGCTGTAATGCTAATTAATCTAATCGTTAAGAGGGGTACTAAAGTAAAAGTATAAATTACGCCCTAGATATATATATATTTTTTTAGATCGTCTTTGTTTTTTATCCTATATTCATATTCAAATCTAACCTTACACAATATGCTATTAATCTTCACATGCATACAACGAATGCAACTAAAATCAAACACAAAACTAAAACACGATAACGTTCTTTTGGAGACATTGTTCCTGAGAAACGTGCTTTGATAATAGAAGAGAAACGTGCAGAGAATAAAAATATGTTCGAAGGTCTTGTTGAAAAATTATACATAAAAATCAACTTAAAAAAATATAGTAACAATAATTAAAGGAACACTCAATTTCGTTTTTGGAGCAAGAAAATGAAGATTAAAAATAAAACCAAACAGAAGGTTTATATTGTATCCCAACAAAGCAGCATCAAATAGTTAGAGCTCAACCCCATATAAGCACAAGAAAAGTTGAGTCCAGATATTTGAATAATAAAACCAGGAGATCAACTCGGAATAGCTCCGACTGTAGAGATGAACAGGTATAAACCCTAATCGCCGTTGATTGATACAAATGCTCATAACATGGTCTGGAGATCAAAATGCTACAATTATGTATGTGCAATTAGGCTTAACAAGTGGGAAATACATCAATGCACAAATAGAGGCCAGACATCAGAAAAATTAGGCAAAATTGCAGAAGGTAGGAAAAGAAAAAAGGACTAGATTACATGCCAGTCTACAGTAAACTTGCGATAATCACCATGAAAAAGGGCTTGCCCCCAGTAAGAATATCTCATTTTCTACGTCTTTCACCCATTGACAAACCCGGTTGCATACTTTTATAGCAAGAGCCTGCGAAATGAAGTTATAGTACTCAGCAAAGAAAATAATACAATTTCGAGCAAAAGATGGTTATTTAGGATTTTCAGATGCCATTTAGATGTTCCTTTAGTTCTTTACCAACTAAAGGAGAGAACGTGAGAAAATGATAGCTTTGAAAGTTGACTCGTGTAATATTTTTTCATCGGTGAATCTGAATATTCTCAGAAGATGGATTGCAATAAGGGCCAATTTGCAGAACCAATCAAATATAGATCAACCAGCAATAAGTTATCAGGCATGAGGTAAAAGATATACAACGGATGAAAGCTTGCGGAACACATCAATCGAAGTGAAGACAATCATGTAAAAAAGTGATTTTTAAACCACTAGAAAAAAGAAATATGTCAGATTTATTAGACTTCACACCAATGCAACGTAGGAAAGTGACGTATTTGTCATTCAAGTTTGGCATGTGAAACAGTGAAAGTAGATGTTTGCTTAACCGAACCTTGTCTGCAAGGGGATCAAAAGTTGCATACAGTTCAAAATCAGGTGTGACCCAGCAGAATAGCACTGTGATACAAGAGGTTTAGTTAGGGACTTCACAATCAGGAAATAGAATCATATAACTATAAGCAAAAAATAACAACTTAAAATAAACAATTAATTGCATCACAGAACACAATCGATTTTTTGTTAAAAGACACAAACTTTCTTACCATGAATCATATAAGATTTTTTACATTGCACTAGGAAAGGTAGATGAATTAATTACTCGTCAATACCAAGATAAAAAGAAGATTACCATAATTATCATCTCTTCTAAACTGTGTTTTGTGAGGTCCTATTCCTTTTTCATGCATTGAAGCATAAATTCTTTGGTATGCCCTGTACAATCTGCAAAACAAGGAGCCATGTGCAATCACGTACTAAAATCATTTCGCAAAGTCGAAAATAGCATGGATAAGAGTTGCAACCTAAAATTTTCTATTTACCTTTTTTGCTGTCTCAAGCTATTGATAGGAGATGAAAATTCAGATGACACATATTGGTCAAGATATATACTTCTGTATATGAAATGCCATAGACCAGCTGGACCACCAAATCCATCTGTAACTCCGCCTGAGGAAACCATACCAGGTCTTGGTTGACCTAGATGAGAGGACATGGCTCCAGGACGAGAACTGGGGTCTATAAGCAAATCCTCAATATGCATACCACCATCTACCAAAGATCTTTGAACTTCACCAAGTACATTTGACTTCAAAAGTACCTCCTCAATTTGAATCCTATAAGATGCAATGAGTGTTTCTCTATCAGTGAAGAAGCTATCTTTTAGTTTTGGCCCCATGCGTAGCAGCAATTAACCGTGCAAACATCTGAATGTCCTTTGTAAAATTGGAGGGGTGTTTAAACAATTTTGATGTTTCAGCATTATTATTTTACCTGCTATCTTTTAAATGATAAAAAGCATCAGAACTTGTGGTGAGCAAGATCAGGTATGTATCGACCTGTCAATAAAGTCGGCAAATTAATCACGATTGACAAATCAAAATAGACAACATATAATGTAAAGTAATCGCAACCAAAATTCAGGAATTCCTCAGCTTGACGATCTGAATTATGGAACAGTGTTCGAAATAATTACTTCCAGACATGCTTAATGGTAATAAAAAATTCTTTCCCAAAAAAGGTACTTACATCAAAATAATGCACGTAAGCATAAAGAAATGCCATGGGATTGTATCTTGGCAGGCAAATTGGTGAGAAGGATTCAGATGTCCTGCATGAAATTGAGAAGAACTTGTAGTTAACACAATATTTAAGCACAAGTGCCCACACCGAGTTAACACAATATTTAACAAACAGGCAGCAGCTTGTAGTTAATTTGTGATCACAGGAATACACAAAACTTCAAGCTGGAAAGATGATAAAGCTATTTTATTAGAACGTATACATTAAATATGAGAAACTCATAACATGATTTGCGCATATAAGAAAACTATAGTGAAGTTCTTGATAAGGAGAAAACATGAGCTCAATTTCTTCAATACATTATCATGGAAGAAGAGAAAGGAACCAGCCAGAACTCTCAAAAGTTTTTGAGCGTTTAGACAAGCATTATCTTTGATGTTATTTAAACCCAAAATTTTCAACACATAATCATGGAAGAAGAGAACGGAACCTTCCAGCACTCTCTTCAAGAGATTTAACTGTTTATGCATAATACCTGGAATTCATTTTTCATGTTTTTTAAACTCTCTAAAATTTTGGGTTTACCATTTTGCTGGTTATTCCTCTTTCTTCCTAACCTACTGAATACACTATTGTATACCATAAAAGCCCCACAACACGCAGGCCCGCTCAACAAAGAGCCTATTCCATGTTAGCATGTGTGCACTTGCGAATATAATTTAACAAACTGAATCAGCTCAAATTTCTATATCTCAATTTACCAAATAATATGGTTCGCAGCCACAAACACAAACCCACCTAAAAGATTCAGAGGACATGATAAAATTGGACAGCAGCAATATATCATCAGGATGAAGAGATGCTTTTTGGGCGCCAACAAGACTGATTACCTGCATTGAATTTCAAATTATGATGTTAATCATCTATGACTTTCTTAGGAAGAGGTTGAGTATATCCCCTGACATGAATCACCTATCTTGAAAAAAAGTCCCCTACACATTTACATGTAATGGTTCAATGGGTGGAACTTATGCTTTGAAGTTAATGAATAATCTGCAGAGAGGGCCTATGGGGTTTAAAACAACAAGAAATTTATTGTCACAACTATTACGAAAAATCAGGCATTAAGATAACCCACAGGTCTTGTCTTAGAACCATATTTATGTAAACGACTATAAATAATACTCCATACTGAAGGCTGATATCTCTGTTTTAAGTAATGTGCAGATTAAAATTCAGGTGAATTAATCATATACCGCATTGTCAATCTTATGTTCTGTAGTTTATTGTAGTTTCCCAAGTTTGTGCAATCAAGGAACCTTAAATAGTATCACCAAAGATATAAGATTACCTTGTGTTTGCACATTAAGAGTGCAAACAGAACTCCTGAACCAGCTATATCCTGCAAGATGGCACCTGCAGCTTGACGTGTAGCATAAGCAAGGGGAAGACATGAGTAGGCATGCAGAAAAGTGGCTGGATTCCTACAACCAGAACAGTAAGTAAGCTTTTAGTCATAAAATTGAGTTACATTAATACAAGTCCCAATACAAGCTAACTGGATATTACTCTTTGATGGAGTCAAAAGCAATCATATCATTCAATATTATTCAATCAAATTTACAAATTCCACAATGATAAAAACATATAACTTTGATAAATAAATAATACATGGAACAACTTTATTTTGATTTTGAAATTTTAAGTTCGGCAAAATGGTTCCCCAGCCTTACCCAAACAGCACAGTTCCATAAATATCTAACTACCCGAGTAAAGCGGAAGTTTATCATGTGAAACCAAAAGTGAAGTCCAGTATCAGTTAGAAAAGATTTAGTTGGTACTTTTGATTTCTCCTAGTCAAACTGTCAAAGAACTACAGTAGGCAACACAGCATGTGAGTTTTTGCATTCATAATATAGTCCAAATATCAGGAGTCCTGTGTATTTCGTGTCAAATAGCAAAGTCATGCATCAGGAGCCCTGGGCACTATATATTTTGTAGATTTTTACACTCATCATTGGTTCCAAATTCACATTCACTTTATTATATGATTTTCAAATGTTTTTATGTTCACAATTAGCTTAATAAATTTTTGATGATGATAATCTGAAGAGTAAAATGTCGATGGAATTCTTCTACCAAATAATACAATGCAATCCAAGAATCTGAGTTAAGGATAGTAGCATACTGAACCCACAGTAAATAATTTCTTCCAATGATGTGCTATTATGATGCAACAGTTGCACATTTTTTCCCATTTCTATGACAAAATTCCTACATATCAATAGATGCTCATATGCTAAATTGGGAATATCGAACCGCTTTATATCTCAAAATTGCAGAAGGAAAGCATCATTGCTCGTGCTATTTAAGGTATCAATTCAAACTGCATAATATTGGAATCTTTAGCAGGACCATAAATAATAATGGTGTAGTAAATAGAAATAACAATGCAAATTAGAAAATGCATCAAGGGCGGTGGAGGATGGAAATGAGCCATAAGTAAGATTTGTCATGCGCATCAAGAGTGCAAATACTGTGAATTATTCAGGCTATGGTCTTTACTCTATAGTACTTTTGCTATGGTTAACTTTTTAAAAACAAAGGCCAGGTCACACAGAATACATTAATTTATCAAGTAACAACATTTATTGTAGGGAGATCAGAAACGGGATTGAACAATACTGACAAACTGTGAGTTGGCATGCTAACGCAGCTTTCACTATACGCTTTCCCTTCCTAATCTTTCATCTGATGACACATATGCCTTTTGACTCATTCCATCATTGTCCTCAAAAGCTATTATTATTTGCATCATAAAACATCACCAAGTACACAACATATTAGAAAAAACTAAAATTTGATAACTCATCACATATTTTATTTGTTGATTTTCCACTTACCATCAATCTAGTTAGCTCATATGCTCAAGTTCATAGGGATTCATCAGATCTTTACGTACTACATAAAGCTCAAGCAGCAAAAAAAAAAAAAAAAAAAAACACTAGGATTATAAAATTTGATAGTGTCCTAAACGGGCAGCTGATGTACATGTAATTTACTGTAACACACTATTAAGCACAAAACTATCTTATGTTCAACTATAATAGTGATTTCATCAGTTTCTGACATACTATGTAAAGCTCAAGCACTAACACAATACACTCCAGAAAAAGTATTTGAAAGCGCCATAAAGAGACGGGGCAGCTGATGTGACTTTAAAGTACTTTTAAAGCACTGTTATTGAGCATACATTTTATGCACTCAAGCACGAAAACATATTAAACTTGCAGAAAAAATATTAGAAAGCGCCATAATTATAAAGACAAGGGCAGCTGATGTAACTGTAACTGACCATTAATCTAGTTATCTTTTGCTCAATGAATTTATCGATTCCAACGTACTACATTGAGCTCAAGCACCGACAAGCATACACTTGGAGAAAAAATATACATGAAAGTGCCACAAAGAGATGGGGCAGCAGATGCAACAGTAAATTACTTTAACATGCTATAAAGTATTAAATTATACCAACTGAGAGAATGGATGAGAGAAGAGAAGACAGCATCAGTTCCCCCGAGCAGTGATGTCATATCAAACTTTGGATTCCTCTCGAAACAACGATTTACTGACTTTGTCAGGATAAGTATCATCTGCATTCAGAAAATAATAATGAGAAAAGGGATTCTTTTAAAAGGAATACGATTGACACCGGACAAGACAAAAAATATCAAGCAGACAGTTGTGAACCTGTTTAACATAAATCCAATTCACTCAATATACAAAAATGTTGCCAGTCTACGGAGGATAAAATACCTGACCGTAGAGTAGCTCAAGCTGTCCCTTTAATGATTCATAAGGTTCTTCTGTGCAACTTATGCAGACCAAGTAAATGGGCCCTTTCACAAGAAAAACAACCTGAACTATAGAACTTACACATCAGATATTTCACAGTAAAAGTTGAACAAAATTTATCCATTTAGAAGAAAGAAGATATAGATATACTTATCATTAATTTGTAAGTGATGTAACAGCAGGTAAAATCTTCTGTTAACTCCCACAAACAACAAGTCTCGGGAATAAGATGAGAGAGAGATTTAACAAAAAAGAAAAGTCCTATGGCAATGCAATTCCCATTCATTTTACAATTAACCACTTTCAAAAAGTTTTCAAATGAAAAGAAGTGCATTCAACAGTACGGTGGTGCCAAATTCTCTCACTTGCTCTTTTACTTAAAAAGAAATCAAGACCAGAGAAGTTTTAAATCAAAAAACAACCACTCGCGAGACTGAATTATTGTTTAAAATCCAGTGAAAATTTATAGTATCATTTTAAACTAGAATAATTATCATTGCATTTCATAAGTTTGTTATTAACCTCTTGAAAGACAAAGAGGTCTCAATCAGGCCCAGTCTGCCATAATTTTAAAAGATCAGACACTGAGAATTAAATTCAGTATCTATCCCTTTCATTTAAGAAAAACAAAGATGCAGCTTAAGATTATGGCTAAAATAATCAACATCGCAAAAAAATGTGGCAACTGTGGTTCCAGCCACGGAACCATCTTATGCTTATATAATCTATCATATTGCAACACTTAACTTCTTAAAATAAGCAATAAACAATCAGAACTGGGGAGAGAGGAAGACTTAATTAACATGTTTGAAGGTCGACGAGAAGGTGATATTAACCTGGTGTTTACCAGCTCTAACCAATTTAACCCGGTCTCCCCTGAAAAGGATTTAATCAACAATCATCAATATCCGATCAATAAAACTGTTATACATAAGCAAGACAACAAATAGCAGTCACAAGTAACACACCCATTTTCAACAAAGGAAATAATGGCTTGCAAAGTTGCAGAGAATCCAGCTAGCTTGTGTTCATCCCCATATCTACAAGTCAACGGTGCAACATGACCAGAAAATGTTATTCACACAAAACTAATAAGTTTGCGCAGAAATTAAAGAAGCGTGTTTTCACAAGATTCGTTATGGTTAATGATAGGAGTTCTGTTTCAAAATGCCAAACCTATACAATTGAAACAAACCTCGAATATATGGGTTTTCCGGAGTGACTCAAAATAAAGAAATGTTTCTTCCTTTTCCTCCAAGAAACAGAAGCATCATCCTGTAATTCATTAATAAAGCAAACATAAAAGAAACGCATGTGGTTCATTAATTAATCAAATCATAAAGAGCATGTAAAACCCATGAGTTTAATTAACTAAACAATCAAACATATATTGCATGTACAATAAAACCGCCTAACCAGTATATCTAGTAAAGCTTATATATTTCTACAGACCATCTATCCAAATATTGGCAATCAAGGCTCATTTATTCTACAGGCGCCAAACACATAACAAAAGACAACATGCATATACTTCTCCAAAAATAGAAACCCTACGCCCAAGTGTATATGTGCAAATTAAGGGTGGATAAGTGCACCTAGAACACCAAATCAAATAAGGGAAACTGCTAAAACTCCAACTAACCTCGTCCGGGTGGCGTTTCCCAGAAACCCATCGATCGTGGGACCCCGAAACGCTGTCGTTTTGGACCTCTCGAATCTCATTATGATCTTCGTCATCATCATTAATTTCATCTCCGCCACTGGTGCTCCCCCTCTCACCAGCGTAGCCGCTACTGCCGGGACTCAACGGCCGCTCAACTTCATCCACCTCTAAAACATTCCTCCACACAGAGGAGAGGCTATCTTTTATCACCCCCGAAGACTCTGCCTTCCAATTACTCTCGATAAGCTCATCAGTTGATCCTTCTGCTCCAATTTCTTCACTCAGTGATCCATTCCTGATTATTGGCTCCTCCAATGACTGTCCTTCCTCTTCTTCTCGCAATTCGTCTTCATCGTCAACCGTCGCCGTTGGGGAACGCGAGGACATTGAGATTGAGGCCAACTGATTTTCTAGGGCATCCAGCGATTGGTCAATCAAGTCCGGGCTCGCGTTGGTTTCCGGTTCCCGTTCCGGTTCCGTTTCCAGCTCCGGCAACGCCTCAGGCTCCGGCTCCGGGGTCGAATCCGAGTTAGGGTTCCGATCATCTTTGTCGGAGGAAGAACTCGCGGATGAGGAATTGGAATTGGAAGACATCGATTTTATCAGAAAATAAAATCAACAACCCCAATTAGGAAATTAAAAACTCGGAAACAGAAAAGGAATTAATTAGAAGTTCCTCGAGTGAAATCAGGTGTCGCATCTGCCAGTGAGGGGGTGGCGGTGGGAGACAAAGTACAAGACGACGGCGTTTGTTGACCAGTAGGTGGTGGGCTTGTAGTTGGAGCACGAGAAAGGATTAGTTGGCAAAACTGTACAGTACAAGATGGGCCTTTTTTATAGGGCCCGACTATATACCCCTCCATACTTATTAGATACCCCCACCTAATTTATATATTATTATAATATTATTTATTAAATGACTCTCATGCCCTTATTATTCAAAAAACAAAATACTGTAAATTTAATACACCCACCAAGAAATTCAAGAGTCACGATCAAACACAAGAAGCTACGGAAGAGTCGGAGCCGGCGCCGGCACTACAATACCGGAGTTGGAAACCTTCTTGTGGATGCTGCAACCATTACAAGTTCGATGATAAGTGTATTAATATTATTCCTACACTTTAAAAAAAAAAATTCCCGACATTGATTTTTCGAACCTGGTTTTTCGAAAAATGGTTAGGGTTTCGGCAAAAGATTGTCGAAATGTGGTTAGGGTTTCGGAAAAATCTTGTCGAAACAGAGATTTTCGAAAATATTTTGCCGAAATATTTGTCATTTTTCAACAAGTTCTTTTCGAAACTCTAACAGTTTTTCGAAAAACCAGGTTCGAAAATTTTAAGCGAATTTTTTTTTTTCGAAACGATTGTTCTTCGAAATCTCAGCGATAAAATCCACTACTTGACCCAAATTGAAATATTAGGGCATCAGACCCACATAAATCAACAACACAGTCATCTTCTTCATGAAGAAAAAATTGTCACAAAGTCTCTTGTCCTCTTCCCAAGATGGAAATTCGACATACAACGTCGGGTTTCATCGAGACATGGAGCAAAGAGAGTAGACTGTAAGGTAATCGGTTGGGCGGATAGGAGTGGCACCGGAAAAGCTTCTGGCGTTTGCGGCGGAATTCTAGAAGGGAAGAATGAAGTGGGAAAAGAGCAATGAAGAATGTAGAACGTGGGGAATGGGAAGGGGTTTTGTGGGTGTATCAAAACTTTAAAATAATATTAGAGGTAAGGGTAATGTAGGTATATTATAGGGTGTGTATCTAATAATTATTTAAAATATGGTGGGTATATTAAGTGGGTGGGGGTATCAAATAAATATGGAGGGGTATATAGTCGGACCCTTTTTTATAACTTTGGAACCAATATCAACTGGCCCAACAACATGCGCCTACGCCCACATTCACCAAATTGGACGAGCCAAATTTTCATTATCAAATGTGGGAGATTCAAAAATCAGAACTGATAAATTGAATGCGAATCGGGATTTGAATAAGTAAGAGCGGTATATTGGTTATTGAGTTTGTAGAATTTTTTGGACTTTTAAAGTCTGGCGATATTCAATTTGGATTTTCAAAAGTCTTTAAAAATCCTTAGGTATTCAATTCGGATTTTAAAAAGTTTTAAAAAAATTTTAGGTATTCAACAGTTTATGGATTTTAAGACTCCATGGATTTTCTTTGATTCTTTTCCAAAATAAAAATAGATTTCACTCTCTAAAATCTCTTCTAATAACATGAAATTTCTACGGATTTTAAAAAGTCTTAAAAAATATGTAAGTATTCAACAGTCTGTGGACTTTCTTTGATTATCTTCCATTGGGATGTCCCCGCGAAATAAATGAGGAAAATTTCCCCCCCATCCCTGCCTCGCCGGGGAATCCCCGTCCGTTCCCTGCGTAATTTTTTTTATCTCATTTTTAAAATATAAAAAAATATTTAAATTAAAAAAATATAATCATACACAATAATTATTTTAAGTCGATGTTAAAAAAAACTAGTTTAAACAATTTGAAAACCTCTAATTCTAATATTTTTAATTAATATATATACTAAAGTGAAAATTATATAATTCGGAACTAATAACATAATATTAAATAAAATATAGATGTAATTTTTAATAAATAGTTAATTGAGTAGGAAATTATGAAATATTTATCTGTAATTTACTTTTAAATTTATATTATATATTTTTTTTAATTATATAAAAAATAATGCGTCTCCCCGCGGGAACGAGACGGGATCCCCCGGGGCTGGGAATACTATCCCGGTCCCCGCCTACGGGGCAAAAAAAATTCTCCGTCCCCGTTTGCTTTGGGGATTCCCCGCCCCGCTTCCAAGTTTACTCTTCAAAAGATATAAATAAATTTTACTCTCCAAAATCTTTTCTAACAACCAGAGACTTCTAATGAGGGCGAGGTATAACGGTGGATGGAAATGAAGATGAGAATAATAATGTATTTTTATTTATTTTTTCTAAACAATTTGGATATTTTATATACAAGTGTGTTTCATATACATTTGCATCAATGGTTCCAGAGCCGGAGTTTATGGAAATCCAAGTAAATCAATAAAAAAAAAGGGTAAATTACTTAGAGGTTGTTTCTATATAGAAGACTTGCTTATAAGTTTCACCTTTTACAAAATATTACTCTCAACAACAAAAGTTGGTGTTTATTTTCAAAATTGCCACTATATTTTCCACCCCCATACCCACTCCCGCCTTACCACCCCCGTCTGAGATCAAGTCCCATCAACTTTTACTGTGCAACCTTTCTTGATTGCAATTTCAGGCCTCCTCCTTCATTTACCATTTTACAAGAAACATAATGTATTTTCAAATTTGGAGCAAGATTTAGGGTTTTTTCGTTCTACAAACCTTTTTCAGATTCACGCGAAAATCGGAGCGATTGCGGTAGGGATATCAAGGAAAACACTGCCGATTTTAATATACAAACCTTATTTACAGAGCGATTTCAGCAATAGGGCTACCAAGGGAAAACACTCTCCCCGTCGTGTAAGTGTTTTACATTACCTCCATTTTTCATTGTAGGTAGGTTTTTTTTAATTACATTCTGGTTGATTTTACACTTTTGGGCATTTCATTGTATGAGGTCTTGATTGCAATTTCAGGCCTCCCACTTCATTTACGATTCTGTAGATGGCAAGAACAGTTTGTATTGAGTCCGACGATGAAAGAAAAACTAGAAGGATGAAAACATTGAGAAAAGGGAAAGCTGCATGTCGAAAAAGGGGGAGAATAGTTGAATCGTCAGGGGATATGGCCACAAAAGGTTACAAATTTTAACAGAGCATCTCTATTAAAAAATTTCCATATTTTACAATTGTAGATAAAATTTGAAATTCAACTTGTTTGCTTATTTGAACCCGAGATTTTGTTGGGATTAATTCAGTTTTTCATTCATGTATAAAGTGAGGAAATATGTTTGAAAATCCATTTTATGAAAAGTCTATTTTTTTAACTGAACAACCTTCTTCAAGGTTATGTTTTTTATTGATCTAGAGTTGCTTCTTTTTATTTTTTTTTCTGTTCCACAGATATGTGTGTATAAGGTTTCTTGCTAACACCATAAAACTCATTTTGGTTAAGGTCTTGGGGTGGTATATGTTTTTCATTTTGTTCATCGTAAAAGACAATGAGAGCCCATTGTAATACACCCTCCCCTTTTATGATCTATGGACCAAGGAAATTCATTATGTTGAAGTGATGGTCAAGCATTGTTGCTAATAAAATAAGGTTCTCTTTTTAAATTGAATTACTTGTTCAAGGTGTGCATTTTTTCTCACGCAAAGTTGCAATCTGCACAAGTTTCTTTTGTTAACTGAGATAATATCAAATAGCTTGTAAGGTTTATTGGTGTTCCTGATTAATAACAGGTAAGAGGAAAATGGGAGAGGGTATGGCATCAACTGAGCAAGGTATTAATATACACAGTTTGGTTAATATGTGGCATTGCAATTTTTAAGTCACACAAATCTAAACCTGGATTAACCATGATTTTTCTTCGAAGGAGGGGGGATAATATGAACTTATGATAATGGATTGAATATGTCTTTAAAGTTAAGTTTTTTGTTTCCAGGTTTAAGTTTCTGTTAGTATTGGTAATTGAACTTCAAAGACTATATTGAACTTATGAACAAACAAAAAGCCTACCTACGCCCCAAATTTTATGAACTTCAGTAAAAAAATGTTGACCTTTGTCATTTTGGCTTGGTATGATGTTGAAGTTAGGACGAAAATATTGAACTTAACTAAAGACCAAATCCCCCTGCTCCTTAACCATGTTCAAACATGGGGAGTTTGTCCTTTTATGAACTTATGCTCAAAATTTATGAACTTATGTTAAAAAAATTGTACTTCAGTAGAGGGAGTTTGAACATTTTCAGGATGTAGCCAGTAGCACTTTAATCCACTGTTGTGAAGTGTCAATAATTAAAAACATTTTCATTAATTAAACACATTCTAATGGTTGAATTATAACTACAACCAGATTCAAAGAAATGTGGGGGAAGGAAAATTGGAGGCTTAAAGAAAAAGGCAAAATACACACCCTCAAATGGTAGGTCATCTTTTTTAAATATGTATAAAGATTAATAGAATAGTTCTTACTAATTCGATCTTTATTACGAAATGATTGTGTATAAATTTGTCTTGGAATTAATTAGATACGTATTATCAAAGTGTGGGGGATCCTGAAATTGATACAAGTGAAAGCAGCAAGACTAATAGAAAGAAAGGTGTGTACAATAGTTGTATTTGCAAAATATGTAATTTATAATTTGTTTACACCACATTCAGAGTAGCATTTCTGATTTGATTATTATCGTATTTTGAAGGGAAGTGCAGCAAATCACAGATAAAGCCAGACAATCCATTTAGTAAGCAGATGTGTCATGTTCATTTTGCTGCTCCTTAACCATATTTGCCAAGAGTTTTGAATCATTTTGTTATGTTTAATGTTCTAGGAAATAAGCAAGTGAAGCCGAACAAAACATATTATAGAAGTAACTTGAAAAGTGCAATTAAGGAACTTAAATTGGTTAGTTTTACTGAGAAGCGCCTTAGGGAGATGAGGAAGGGGCCATTCTGGTTCATGATTGATGCATTTTTGAAAAATGATTATCAAGGTTTTAAGGGTAGATGCCATAAGGTTGAAAAGGATATACAAGACATTATGAGAACTTTCAATATTTATCGAGAAAGCTTTGTTATAGGTGGCAATGAATTTAGGATCTCTGACCTAGATGTTCAGCTAATATTTGGGGTTTGTGGGGGTAATGTACCTATTCCAGTTAAAGATTTTTCCTATGCAATGCCACCCTGGCTTGATCGTTGCTTTGGGGCTGAAATGAAGAAAACAAAGGGTCAATTTTTTCTGTACAAACACTTTATATATAAGAAGTTGTTGGATGTGGCTCAAAAGGAATGGTACATGTTCATTTTATTTGACTGTTTATTTTGAAATTTTGGCGAGGGTCAACCAGTACAACTGGAGTGGATACATATCCTCCTATTTTGTTAGCCAAGTGAGAGAGAGTACAAATTTGTTAGCTGGAGAGTGTGCTATGATTATACCGGTAAATCCTACTACCCTCTGTTTTTTTTTCCTTTATGTCCTTTTTGAAATCCACGTAATATAGAGCTCATTAACAAGTGTACTTTTATTGCAGTATTGGTTATGTGAGCATGTGTCTCTAATTGATGAAGAGAATGAAAATGCATTCCCAAGATTTTTAAAGTGGGACTTGAAAAGTTTAAAGAATAAGTTGTGACTTGGTTAATCCCAAAAAACAATATATAAGTTTTTTTTATCTATTTGCATGCTATTGGTAGCCATTTGATTGAAAATTTAATGTTCTGATCTGTTAAACGTAGGGCCATTTGTTTGAGTTGACACCCAATTGTGAAGAGATGGAAATGTTCAAAAGTTTGGATGAGATATCTGAAGATGGGGTGGAGTTTGGAGATAGTATGGTCCATGTCGGTATAGAGGAAACAACTGGACCATCTACTCACGGGGAAAACGATGATCAAGAGAATGAAGGATACAATGAAGTAACAGTTGATCTTGGGTTTATAATTGAGAAAATAGATCAGGATGAATTGATACAATCAAGTGACTGCTATTGCAGCACGAGTTGTGGAGATGGGCAGTGAAAAGGTTGTCCAAAGCAGAGAGGGATCAGAATTTGGAGGATTCATGAACAGAGTATCCCCTCCTTCGTTTGATTTTAACTTGACAGCAGAGATGCAACCGAAACGAATTCTTGATGACGAAGGTCGTGTTATCATTACAAGAGAGACAGACAGAGCATGTCTTGGGGAGGAAAATTTAAGACTTGTGAAGGAGAATATGAACCTGCTAATACAGTTGGATGAACTCAGGTGCATGATAAGGGTGAGTAATAAGGAGGCAGATGATTTGAGAGGAAGCTTGAAGGATATAGAGAATAAGATGATTGCTGAGATTTCAAGAAAGGATGAAGAAATTGTGAATCTGCAAACTGCAAGTGCAGCACGGGAGCGTGAACTACTTGAAAAGATAAACGGGCTCACGAAAGATTGTGGTGGAAAATTTGGGGGGCATTGGGGACAGAAGTTGGTGAAGACTTTGTAGAGCATCATGGTGAAAGATCTGGGACGGAGGAAGGGAAAAGTTGTCAGTTTGATGAGTGTGAGTTGTCATACACACAGCTATGTGAGCATCCTGAAACTATCAGGCAGGTAGAGCTGATTGAGCAAAAGATTTCTGAAACTAGCCACAGGCCAGGACCCGATGGTGGGTACCTCTCAAGAGATTTATTTTTCGCAATTGTTCCATATGATGGGGGAAAATCAGGAATAGAAGTAAAAAATGTAATGGATGACGGAAGTGGGATCGGGACTGTAGGTGGTGGGAGTACTGTTGAGACTGAGGACCCGGGTAGGTGTTTGTACCAGAATACTCCCTGTGCAAACAAGATAAGTACTAGTCGTTATCCAGATCCAAGTACGATGGTGAAGAGGGTGAAGGAGAGGACAGAGGCAGATGATAGAAAGCCAATTGAGTTAAGCCCAGATTCGGAATTAGCTGAGTTCAAGGCAATGGAGGTTAGAAGAACAAAGGTTCCTAGATACAAATGGGACAAATCGAAAGGGGCAATCAAGAAAACACTGCAACACATAAAGGATGTTATAACTGACATCTGGGAGGAACAGGGCAAAAAGTACTAATTTCTAATAGTCTCTTTTTAATGTTAACTTTAACATGTACTTAAGTTCATATATATAGCAGGCAAAATATGGATGGTAATGTGTCTTTTGTTGATATTGAACTCCAGCTTAAATGCAATCTGTTGGACTGGGAAGAATCAGTTGTCAGAAGTTACAATAAAGGATCTGCTTGCGGTTCTGCATCACGAAAGGATTTCTTCACCGGTAAAAATATTGATCAAACTTTCTGAACTGATTTTTTAATGTGTTTTTACTACAGTTGGAAAACCCATATACTTAGTATTTGAAATGATTGTAATCATAATTATGATTCCACAGATCTCCATTGCTATTGACTATAATTATTTTCTGATTAGCTCTAAATAATTAAACAGGTTGTTGATTCGTGGGTGGAGATGGTAATGAGAGTCTACTCCATGAAAAGGGTAGACAAGAAAGTGGTGGTTTTCACAGCACAAAGCTGGGTATATAAAAATGAATATTGTTATTATTTGCTTATTACTTTAGTTATGCAAAATAGTGAATTCCAATTGCAATTTCTGCAGAAGTTGATCAAGGACCAGCCCAGTTATACAAAGGCGTTAGTTGAAAAAATGCTGAATGGGCCGCTTAGGACTGTTGAATCCAAAGATGACCTTGTATTCCCACTAAATTCTCGAAGTAAAAATTCAAGGTCTTCAGGAGACCACTGGACCATGTTGAAGTTGGACTTGGAAACTTGTGAATGGTTTTTTTATAATTCACTTCGTCCCAAGAGAAATGGTCGGGACGTTCACTTCAATAGATCGTTGGATGTGGTGAGTGTTTTTTAGAAAATCATGGTAGTGTGTGTACCCCAACTTAATTTGGTTAATAATGAAAATGAGTATTTTTTTCAGGTTGAATATGTGGAACGGAGGCTGATAGACAGATTTTCTGAATCGAAACCGTATCATCCATTATTGAGGAAAGGAAAGAGTGTTCCTGCTATAGGCATGTGTCCTGAGCAGATGGCAAATTCAGTTGACTGTGGTGTTGTTATGTGCTACAACATAGAGAACATTTTGTTGAATAAGCGATGCGAGATCTTCCACTTTTCGCATGAAGCGTTGTCGGACTATCGTGCAAAAATGGTGAAGTGCTTTCTAGACAATATTGTTGTAACAGATTTGTGTGTTTGATGACTTAATGGGACTTGCTACAGATGGGCTTGGGTTTTTGTTGAACCATTTTATGTGACTTAGTTTTGGGTTTTTTTAAGTTCATCCATGAACTTCTTTTGGGTATTTTTAAGTTCAATGATGAACTGTTTCAGAAGAAAACTATGGTTATTTATTGATGCATATTTTATGGTGAACATATTCAGGAAGGATGTTCCTACTATATGCCAAGTCTAACTAAATATTATTTTTGTGAGCTTGATGAAAAGGGGAATAATGTTCCTCGAATTTACATGTTCATGCTCAACACATGTTTTTGTGAGCTTGATGGAGAAAAGCAATGTATTATAAGTTCATAAAGTTGATTAAGTTCAATATTTGATTATAAGTTCATAAATTAAGTTCAATATTTTTTGTCATAAGTTCAAATGGCTGCCAGGCCAAATGACAAAGGGTTGTATTTAGGTTTTTTTTTGTTTTTTCATAAGTTCAATATAGTCTTATAAGTTCAATTTTCAAAATCTTGATTTTATCTTAAATTCAAAACATTATTATAAAGTTCAATATTTGCACATAAGTTCATACATTTTTTGTCTTTTAATTAAGTTGAAAGACCAATTACAAAAATCGAATACTTAGTACTTATCTTAATTTCAAACTCCCTCTACTGAAGTTCAATATTCAAACATAAGTTCATACATTTTTTGTGTATAATTAGGTTGAAAGACCAATTACAAAAACTGAATACTTATATAGGGGATGAATAATTATGAAGTACAACTGGCTGGCAGACCAAAATGACAAATTTCCAATATATTGTACTGAAGTTCAAAACAACTTCAGCCGTAAGTTCAAAAAAATGTGTGATGTAAGTTCAAAATAGTCTTATAAGTACAAATATGACTAATAACAGATACTTAACCCTGGGACCAAAAACTAATCTTTATCTTAAATTCAATCCATTATCATAAGTTCATATTATACACACTAATTCACAGAATAATCATGATTAAGCCTCATCTCTTTTATATAAAAAACAAAAATCGAATAATTATGAAGTTCAAAATTGAATAATTTGAACTTATATGTTATTTTCAGAATATTGAATAATTATATGTCATAGTGTATGATTTCCAATCAGTTAGTGACCTTTGATGATAATGATTCACAAAATTGGGTTGAAAACCATAACAAAACGCTAGATCTTTAACCATTCATTGATGTTCAAAAACTAACAAACCCCCATATGGGATAATGTTACATTACATCAATCCAATTACAAAAATATACATGGCAAAATACATATTTAACTAATCTACATTTGCATTACATTTATAGGCCCATCAAAATGAGTCGTTAATCGAAACTTTCCACATATGGGAAAAGAGATGCTGAAATTCCTGCTATTGGACGACCATACATAAAGAAGAACATTTCCTTGACAAAATCCCAGTAGCCATATACACCAATTGGATTTAACCTAAAAATAAGTTTGTCCCTATTGGGTTCAACAAGATATATAGGCGGGAAATTAATGAGGCGGCATATGGAAATTGGGACACCTAATATAATTTTATAACGTATCCATGAGTCCGAAGATGGGTAGTTTTGAAGAATATACAAATTGATAGGATCATTTGGAGAGTAAAGCCACAAATGTAATGACAATTTTTCATTGTTTAAGGATGACAAAACATAATACCTTTCACTCATTCGGATGGAGTCGGGTGCAGGAATGAGAGAGAATTGGTGATCATTCAAATGAAACACTGAAATGAATCCTGAATAAAGCATCCAATGAAGACAACCATTGACATATAGACCACAAGATGACACGATTCGAGAGTGGGGATGCTCACCAAGACCGGTCCACTGAGATGCATTCCTTGAACATATCTTGATCTCTACGCTATATTGAAGCGAGTGGAACAAGGCAATCCTGAGGATAAGATAATCATCATTATGATCATTGTGTCCCAACCCAAACACGACACTTGCACCATTTACATTAGGAGGGAAGATGATGGGTTCTGGTGGGATGTTGGACCTCATTTGTGTGGTTGGATTTAGAAGATATAACTCATCCTCCCTATTGCATACCAACACAAGAGCGTTACATGAACTCATGTATTCAAACGGTCTAGAATCTTGGTGAACGAACCTAACCGGGAGAGCACCGTTGATTGGGAGCATGTAGTTTAATGGGATGAAAGAATGCTCTGGCTGAAAAAGTACTTGAACATTGTTCTGCAGCCTCATCTGGATTCTGTGATTTTTCTTGAAAGATGAAAGTGAAATTATAGTGTACCACTCCTTAGATAATAACTTACACGTAACAAGTGGCTTAATCGGCATCCTCAATAATATCTCTTGGATGACCTCGGTAGGAAGATGAGCAAGAAAATCCATGGGTTTGGAGGTTATGAACACACTTATTGAAAACCTTCACCTTTTTGTGATGAAAACATAACCTTTCTGCAATGATGGAAATTTGAATAGACGGTTGAGTGTCTGAGGGTTAGAAGTTGAGGAGTCGTTCCATATTAGGGGTCGTGTCCTTTGTACTTGGCCAATGGGTTAGTTTAGGTGGGTTATTTGATTTTTAAATTTTTTGTTATTATCCATTAATCCATTTCTTGGGCCTTAAAATCGTGCATTATTAACTACATTCCTTAGTTTTAGATCATGAGTTTGACTGGTCTGTTATTATACACACACACATATATATATACATTGTAATTAAAAAAGAACCCCCTTATAATATATGTTCATTTCCGGAATATTGACCCAGTTGATTTTTGAACTTTAATTATAGCGAATTGAACTTAATTATAAGCAATTGAAGTTATTCTGGAAATATGAACTTTTTGGGTCATGCTCTTTTTTTTTTTTTTGCTAACGGGGTTGATAATATATATATATATATATATATATATATATATATATATATATATGTATATATATATTATAAATAAATAAGATATAATTATATCATTTTGCTGAATTCTTTCATCCTCATTTTTTCATGGTACTTTTTGAACTTATTAAGAAAAGATTGAACTTTTATATATAAATGCCCATTTTAAGGAAATACTCTGTTTTTTAATTAATAACGTTTCACATACCCAAATCTTGTTTCACTGGATACATTGTGTGTTTGTAGAAATTAAACAACCTGAAAAAATATTAAATCCGAAAATAACATGAAGATAAAAGATGGAAAATTGTTAATCCTTAGACAGGATTAACGAAACTAAAACATCTATGAAAATTAACCCTCTAATGGGGTAACATGATGTTGTAATTTCTAGAAATTGACAAATTCACAAACCACACAATCAATGCCAGGAAGATTAGAAAGGTGATCATCAGAAACCTTGAGGGAAAATTGAGATAGTGATTATCGTTCACTGAGGAACGATCCAACCTACGCAATAAATCCTTGTTCATCAACTTCAAATCTTGAATTCGTTCCTCAAGTAGTTGAACCCTACTTTGTGTAAGAGTCAAAACCTCATGTGTTGATTTTAGATTCAGAACACTATCCTTAAGTTGAGCTTCAACTAATTTTTTCTTCTTGGCAACCCTAACAGCGAATAGCTTGTACATGGGTGGGATTTCATCGTCTATCCACTCGAAAAATATCGCAATAATCGGGTTATTATTAAAAAAGAAGTAGGCATAAGGATTTAGTAGCCAAATATTAAATACAAACCCAGAAATTCGACCGATTATATGAAGCTTTTGTACTTACCTCTCTATTGGGACACCGCACGAACCTCCTCCCTGGGTTTTCTTCTGTGTATGATGTAAACACCATTGCTTTAAGATGGTGTCGTCTACAGATTTTAGGGGTACTCTGAGATGAGATGAATGAATCATTCACATCGCTACTATAAGCAAAAGAATTCTGAGATTTTTTTTCCATTGATTTGGCTAAAAAAAATGGTGCTGCAGTTTTAGGGTTAGATGGTTCTGAGGTTGGGAAAGTAGATTGTGATCTACTGTAGAAAAATGTCTAAGAATATATAAGGACCTCCAACATAATGTTTTGCAAAGGGAAGTTCAATATTTTTGTTTGAAGTTTAAATTTTTTTTAGATCCTAGTTTGAGTTACACCACCGCTAAGTTCGTGGTGAAATTATTAAAGCTTACCTTGATATCCCCCAGAAAAAACCATTCTACTCTGTTCAAAAAAGATTTGTCCATGAGTTTAAATCCGGCTAAAGTTCAATTCTTAATAAATAAGTGTAAATTTTACAAATGACTTTTGGTTTCTCAATCTTCACTGTTGTTTAATATGAATTGTTGTTGTTATAATTATGGATGTGAACATTCATCACATAATAAGGTCAGGTTTGCATAAGAATAAGTGGAAAAATTAACCATTTTAGAACCAAATTTAGGTTACACCTCTTATGGTGATTGTTCAATTATTAAAGCTTACCTTGATTAGGAATAAAAGAATAACCATTCTAATCTGATTTCAACATAAATGACTGCATAGGTTAAAATCCGGATAAAGTTCAGATCTTAATAAATAAAGTGCAAAATTGAGCTCAAAATTGAGCTAATGTTTAAAGTGTAACTGCATAAACATGGAGATGAACATTCATCATGTGGAGTGTCAAATGTGAAGTATCTTGTTTGCTGAGCTTGATTCAATAAAGAGCTATGTTGTTAAAGTGTTAGCCGTAGAAGTTAGTCAAATTTGGGGTACCAGAGGAGGTGGACCAGATGAGGATGACCAGAGGAGTCTGACCAGAGTAGTCTGGCAGATGAGCTACCAGAGGAGGTTCATCAGATGAGGTATACCAGAGGAGTCCTATCAGAGGAGGTCTGGACCAGAAGTCATCTGATGTGAGTGACCAGAATCAGACGAGGTCAATCATCTGATCCAAAGTTCAAAGACGCGAATTACACCAAATTGAAGCTAGCGCGATGGCGGTTCTAACTGATTCAACTAGAGCGGTTATTGAATTCGTTAGCCAGCTGGATAACTACCTTACATTGAGTTTGTTACAACTGAATCAATTCGTAGGGTTCATCTCAATCTCTGTAAACTATAAAAAGGGGCTTCTCAGCTGAGAGAAGTAACACAATTCTTAGTAAGATCATTATTGAGTGCAAACACAGAGTGTCTGTGAGATTGAGCGATTGTAACTTCCATTATTCCTACTTAGTGAAAAGCTATCCTCTCCGATCCCGTGGACGTAGGAGTATTCATCTCCGAACCACGTAAATCTGGTGTTCTTGTGTGTTTTCAATTTAGTTCTTATTTTGTTGCCGTAATTCTGATTCCCTGATTACAAGTTTTCTTGTGAATCTAAAACCGATTAACAAGTAGCGCCGTCTGTGGGAAGTAATGATGGCTACAACTAAGTTCGACATTGAGAAGTTCACGGGGAAGAACAATTTCAGCTTATGGAAGATTAAGATGAAGGCTCTCCTGGTACACAATGGTTTGTACGAAGCCTTGTTGCCACCGGATCAGGTGGCTTCTGGAACTAATCCGGCGAAGGTGGAGGAGAACAAGAGGAAAGCACACAGTGCGCTTATCTTGTGTCTTAGGGATAAACCATTGAGGGAAGTATCGAAGGAGAAAACCGCTCTTGAAGTCTGGAATAAGCTGGAGCAGTTATACCAGACCAAGTCTGTTACGAACAAGTTATACATGAAACAGAAGCTTCAAGTCTTCAAGATGAGTGAAGACAAGAATCTTAGTGATCAGTTGGACGAGTTCAACAGATTGGTGGATGATCTGGAGAGTTTGGATGTTACAATTGATGATGAAGACAAGCCATTGATGTTGTTGAATTCTCTACCTAAGTCTCTGGAAAATTTCAAAGATGCCTTGCTATTTGGAAGACAAGATCAGGTGATGTTTGATGACATTCAAACTGCCCTGAAAATCAAGTTTCTACAGATTCAGACTGAAGGGAAGAAGCCTGCAGAAGGATTGAATGTTCAATCCAAGAAGAAGAAGGAGTTTCAGTCCAAGAAGAAGGATGGTGGAAAAGGGAATAAGGGTGGGAAGAAATCTGATTTTGTTGAGAAGAGAAAATGTTTCACTTGCCATAAGGAAGGTCATCTGAGAAAGAATTACCCTGAAAGAAGGAAGAAAGACAATCAAGATGATCAAGATGGAAATGCAGTTGTGGTGGAGGTTGAAGGATATGATAGTGCAGAAGTCTTGATGGTTAGTCATGAGAGACTAAGTCAAGAGTGGGTCCTGGACTCTGGGTGTACTTTTCATATGTGTCCACATGAAGACTGGTTCCTGAATCTTGAGAAGATTGATGGAGGTCTTGTTCTTTTGGGTAATGATGAGAGCTGTAGAGTGCAAGGATCTGGTTCTATCAAGATCAAGATGTTTGATGGAGTTGATATGATCTTATCTGATGTCAGGTTTGTTCTTGAGTTGAAGAGAAATCTTGTTTCTCTGGGTACATTGAATTCTAAGGGTTTTGAGTTCAAGACAGAAAAGGGAGTTTTGTCAATAACCAAATCTGGAAGAATTGTTATGAAGGGTATGATAAAGAATGGTTTGTATACTGTGATTGGAAGGACAGTAACAGGATCAGCTGATGTTGCTATGGAGTCTTCTGATGCCAACTTGTGGCACAAGAGATTGGCACATGTTGGTGAGAAGGGCCTGGTGGAGTTATCCAAGAAGGTAGCAATTCCTGGGAAGATGATATGTAAGCTGGAATTCTGTAAGAGGTGTGTTCTGGGGAAATCAAATAAGCAAGCATACCAGAAGGGGAAGCATACCACCAAGGAGGTTATGGATTACATACATTCTGATGTATGGGGACCAACAAGGGTATCCACTCATGGTGGAGGCAAGTATTTCCTTACCCTTATTGATGATTATTCCAGAAAGGTTTGAGTTTACATTCTTAAACAGAAGAGTGATGTCTTCTCTAAGTTCAAAGAATGGTTGATTGAACTTGAGAATAAGAGAGGCAGAACTATCAACCACTTAAGGACTGATAATGGGCTTGAATTCCTATCAGAGGAGTTTCAATAATTTTGTAGGGAGAAGGGTATTACTAGGCATAAAACTGTTCCTTCAAACCCCCAGCAGAATGGTCTAGCTGAAAGAATGAATAGAACTATTCTGGAAAGGGTTAGGTGTATGTTATCTGATGCTCAATTACCTAAGAGTTTATGGGGTGAAGCTGTTAACACAGCTGTGTATCTCATTAATAAAGTGTCATCATCTGCTATCAATTTTAAAACCCCAGATGAGATCTGGTATGGAAAGATATCAGATTACTCAAAGTTGAAAGTCTTTGGATGCTTAGCTTATGTTCATGTGAAGCAAGACAAACTTGAACCTAGAGCCTTAAAATGTGTTTTCATTGGATATCCAAAGGGTGTTAAAGGGTACAAGTTGTGGTGTCTAGAGCCTGGGAACCAGAAGTGTATTACCAGCAGAGATGTTGTGTTTAATGAATCACAAATGGGATACAAGTCTGGTGGAGGTGATAGAGAGCCATTAGCTGAAGAGATGGATGGTGTTATTTCTGAGCCAATTACTCAAGTTGAGGTGGAGCCTAATCATGATAGTGCATCTGGTTCTAAACCAGAGCAAGAACCAGGAGAGAATGAGTCATCAGATGAGGATAATGCACCAGCAGAGGAGGAGGAATGAGTGCCAGAAGCAGACTTGAGAAATTATAGTTTGACAAGAGACAGAACAAGAAGACAAATACATCCTCCAGCAAGGTTTGGTCGAGTTGATCAGGTCTCCTATGCACTTGTTACTGCAGAAGCCATAGAGTACCAAGAACCTAAAAGCTACAAGGAAGCCCTTGAGTGTGATGATATGGAGTCATGGATTACAGCCATGACAGAAGAGATGGAGTCTCTTAAGAAGAATCATACTTGGATTCTTGTTGATAAACCACCTAGGCAGAAGCTAATTGGTTGTAAATGTCTGTTTAAAAGAAAGCTTGAATCTGGTGAGAAGGATCAAGTGAGGTTTAAAGCCAGGTTAGTAGCCAGAGGATTTACTCAAAGGGAAGGAATTGATTACAATGAGGTATTTTCACCTGTGGTTAAGCATTGTTCAATCAGATTACTTCTGAGCAGAGTAGTCCAAGAAGATCTGGAGCTGCAACAACTGGATGTTAAGACAGCTTTTCTGCATGGGGATCTTATTGAGAGTTTATACATGCACCAGCCAGAAGGGTTTGTTGAACCAGGGGGAGAAGGAAAGGTGTGTCTACTCAAGAAATCATTGTATGGCCTCAAGTAAAGTCCAAGACAATGGCACAAGAAGTTCAATGAAGTTATGCTATCCATTGGGTTTGTAAGGAGCAAGTATGATACTTGTGTATATCTGGAAAGGCAAGGTAGTGATGTGATAGTCTATCTTCTGATTTATGTAGATGATATGCTTATTGCTAGTAAGAGTCTTTTGAAGATTCAGACTATCAAAAGGAAGCTCAGTGCCAGATTTGACATGAAGGACTTGGGAAATGCTAAAAGGATTCTTGGAATGGATATTCTTAGGGACAGAGAAGCTGGAAGACTATTCTTATCCCAGAAGAGTTACATTGAGACGGTCCTAAAGAGGTTCAACATGCATGAGAGTAGGTCTGTAACAACTCCTCTGGGGCAACAGTTCAAATTATCTAAGGAAATGGAACCTAAGTCTGAAGAAGAAAAGAAGACCATGATGAAAGTACCTTATGCAAATGGGGTTGGAAGCTTGATGTATGCTCTGGTCTGCAGCAGACCAGACTTAGCTTATTCATTGAGTATGGTAAGCAGATACATGTCTAATCCAGGGAAGTTACATTGGGAAGCTTTGAAATGGATATTCAGATACCTTAAAGGGTCATCTGATCTGGGCTTGATGTTTGAAAAGATGTCTGACCAGAAGAGTCCACTAGAAGGATTTGTAGATTCTGATTTTGCTGCTAATCTGGATACCAGAAGATCCTTAACAGGGTATATTTTTACTCTTTACAATACTGTTGTAAGCTGGAGATCTGTTTTACAGAGTGGAGTTGCTTTATCTACTACAGAAGCAGAGTTTGTTGTAGTGTCTGAGGCTGTTAAGGAGGCTTTATGGTTGAAAGGCATTATCAAGGAATTTGGTATAAACCAAAGGGCTGTGGTCATTCATTGTGATAATCAGAGTGCAGTTCATCTGGTTAAACATCAAGTGTTCCATGAGAGATCAAAGCACATTGATGTAAGGTTGCATTTTGTAAGGGAAATCATTGACAAAGGTGTGGTTCTGATCCAGAAGATATCTACAGAAGATAATGCTGCAGATATGTGTACCAAGTCTTTACCAGGTGCTAAATTCAAGTTCTGTGTTGAATTGGTAAAGATGAGTGTATGGGATATTCCTTAGACCCAAGCTGGAGTGTGGAGGAGAGGAAGAGAGGATGGATACTTCTCATCTGAGGTGGAGAATTGTGGAGTGTCAAATGTGAAGTATCTTGTTTGCTGAGCTTGATTCAATAAAGAGCTATGTTGTTAAAGTGTTAGCCGTAGAAGTTAGTCAAATTTGGGGTACCAGAGGAGGTGGACCAGATGAGGATGACCAGAGGAGTCTGACCAGAGTAGTCTGGCAGATGAGCTACCAGGGGAGGTTCATCAGATGAGGTATACCAGAGGAGTCCTATCAGAGGAGGTCTGGACCAGAAGTCATCTGATGTGAGTGACCAGAATCAGACGAGGTTAAGTCATCTGATCCAAAGTTCAAAGACGCGAATTACACCAAATTGAAGCTAGCGCGATGGCGGTTCTAACTGATTCAACTAGAGCGGTTATTGAATTCGTTAGCCAGCTGGATAACTACCTTACATTGAGTTTGTTACAACTGAATCAATTCGTAGGGTTCATCTCAATCTCTGTAAACTATAAAAAGGGGCTTCTCAACTGAGAGAAGTAACACAATTCTTAGTGAGATCATTATTGAGTACAAACACAGAGTGTCTGTGAGATTGAGCGATTGTAACTTCCATTATTCCTACTTAGTGAAAAGCTATCATCTCCGATCCCGTGGACGTAGGAGTATTAATCTCCGAACCACGTAAATCTGGCGTTCTTGTGTGTTTTCAATTTAGTTCTTATTTTGTTGTCGTAATTCCGATTCCCTGATTACAAGTTTTCTTGTGAATCTAAAACCGATTAACACATCACATATTAAGCTCATGTTTGAATCAGAGCAGCAAGTTCATATAAGCAGATGTATAAAAAAATAGCAACAAAAAAAGATTAATACATCACAAAAGTGAGTAACTGATAGTCAAAACAAGTTTAATAAAAAAAATATACAAAAGAATCACCCTAGTGAAACTTAGAGTTTATGAGATTACTAGTTTCACATAACTGAGAACTTCGCAAGGTGACAAACAAAAATCAAGAATGACTAACTAATGGGGAGTGCTTCAAAAAGGGCAAACTCCCCATGTTTGAACAACAAGGTGTTTTCAAAAACCCCCATATACGCTCAACAAAAAAAGGTTTACGTCTGGTCACTAATTCAAATAAAGCTACAAAAGATATCAACGAGGATCACCAAATATAAAAGGATCATCGGCGATGTCTTCAGCTGTTTCGGGATTCTTATAAGATTGATGACCTTCGTTCTGCACGGCCACGTCGTCTTCCAAAAAATCATCTGGAACGGGGAAGTAATCTGGAGAAGGAAGAGCTTCGATGAGGATTGTGCTTTCCGAAATGGATACGTTATGCATTAAGTATGAAATATAACTGAAAATCCTTACACATTATTTTTTACCTGATTGTTGCGGGTCCTCGAACTGAGCTGCCACACCGCATGTGAGATGGTCATGCCTTGTAAATTTGTTGCAGATTTTACAGAATGTCTTTTTCTTCTTTTGGTGCTCACCAAATGAAGGATTCTTGGATCTTTTTGGGCGTTCAGGACGTTTATTCAATAGAGGTGGTAATATCTTATAATCACCAACTTGCTTGAATTCAAACTTCTCAGTATCCGGAATAGGCATGAGGTCATGAGAGTAGCAGGAGCGGTATGTGACCGTGTAAAAACAGTCTTCAATGTGTGTGAATACGGACGGGCAATTGAGGCGAATAACAGCAGCTGCGTGAACACAAGGGAATCCTCTGATCTGCCATTGATAACATGAGCATGACCTCTTGGTCAGGTTAACTACAACTGAAGGTGTGGAATGAACTTTAAACACACCGCTTGGGCACGATACTACGTTCCATGTTAGCCCAACTTCAATATGGCGATTCCACAACTCATGCATGCTTTCAACAAATGCTCCAGACCATGAGTTGATCTCTGCTCTTCGTTCTACAAACCATGTACTTATTTTTGCTCGTATTGATTCAATCATTAGTGTAACCGGCAAAGCCCTATCATCTTGAATCCAGTTGTTGAATGATTCCGCCGCATTAGAATTCATTTCCCCATACCTAGTGATGTGGGGGGAATAAGCTACGGCCCATTTTGTAACCGGAAGATTTTCAAGGAATTCTTCGGCTGTGTTGCCACTGGTTTCTTTGAAAATAGCTAGCTTCTTCTGAAAAATGATTTCATTTGGAGCATATGCGCATGGTTAGGCGTGAAATTGTTATGTTTTGGTGCCCGATTTGCCCATGTTTTGAGTGTTTTTTTTATGAGTGTTTGGAGTCATTTGAGTATCATTTTTATCAACTGATGAATTTGTCTCTTTGATGCTCATATATGGATAGAGGACGAAAAGAGGAGTTCGTAGGACTTTGAATCGGCCAAAATGGACTCCCAGTTGAGAAGTTATGAAGATTTTACGAACATGTGTACAGCCAGCGGTCGAGCGCCACCGCTCGACCGGAAGAACCACTCGACCACCATAGCTCGAGCGCTAGAGCTGCACCAGCACTCGAGCGTTTTTGCATGTTTTTGGCCCAAAATCGCCCAAATTCATCCCAAAGCCTATATATACCCCTTCCAAGCATATTTTCACATAAGAAGACATATCTACACATATTTACATTCGTTTTTCGAAGGAGAAAGCTTGGGAAGGAGTTTTGAAGAATTTTATACATTGTAATCGAGGTTTTAATTTACGAATTCTTAGTTTTAGTATTTCTTTTGAACGTATTAGATTAATTCTTTCTTTCTTTACTCTTTGAGACGATTAAACCTAGTTTTTCAGATTTATATAGATTTCTTTGGAGACTTTAATTTGTTCTTTCGTTTATGTTCTTGATTTTATTAGTTAATTCAATTATGCATATGTTTATTGTTCTTGTGATTGCTTTGATTATTCAAACCACCATGTTAGGCTAGAACCCTTGCATGCTTGGGGTAGGATGAACTCGTAGAAGTAGGTTGTGGGTACGTAATTAGGGTAATTCGTGACGTTATGTTTTAATTCTCTTAATTAATGAATTCTTAAAATCAATCTTAACTTTGCCTTTGAATTTCGTACGAACGTGTTAGGGAGAGGACGACTGCATCACTCTTTAACAACTAGTAGACTTAACTAGAGGGTTTAGAAGAGGTTAATTCATCTGCCGGTTTAGCTATGGAGGACGGCCGCATCACCATTAGTTAAATTAGGGCCTCGTTAATTAAGCACGGTTCATTAACTTGTTAGTGGATTAGTGAAGTCGATTTATAGGATAAAGTATTAGGGTTTGAAATCTTGAGCTTTCATCTTACGATCTTTTACTTAGGTTATTTCTTGCACGTCACAGTTATCTTGATTATGTACCGGCTCCGTTAGTATACGTAGGGATTCCTATCTTGAGCATTACCCTTTTATATTTGAGACAAAACCCTTAGATAATTAACTCATTTCTTTTTTTTGCAATAGTAGAGTAGAATAGTTTAGATTTAATAATTTTCAATCCCCAAACATACACTCATATTAACTACAACGCGTAGATCTTCAGGGATCTATTCGCATACATATCTTCCCTTGGGTTCGATAATACTTGGTCCCTATACTTGTCAATACTACAGTGAACCCGTACTCTTGCGGGGAAGCTACTAGTAGAAAGCTAGTATTTTCGATTCAAGTCAGCGCACTCCCTGAACCGTTGCCCCAATTTTTCCCAGTTATTATTGGTCCATCCCAGAGAAAAACGGCCCCTCAAATTGGTGAGAAAATGATAGAGGTGGTAAAAATGGACCGGCTGATCAAACACATGAGGGAATGCATTAACTATACCCAGGTGCCGGTCGGAAATGTAGAAAATCTGCTTTGGGTGATGTACAGCGTCACAAAGATGTTGTAGAAACCATATTCAGTTTTCATTGTTCTCAGCTGAAACAAGCCCAAAGGCAACTGGAAACAGACCTAGAGTAAGGTGAACATTATTAGAAATATATGAAGTTTTATAAAATAAAGTAGACTTAACCATGAAGAGTTTGGAAATCAACATTTTTCATTAATTCCTGACTAAAACCTAACAGAAAATCACAATTCATGTTACTCCGTAGGACAAACTAATATACACATCACACTAATCAGAAATATATTGAACTTATGAGGAAGATATTGAACTTACTAACAATAATTTTTTTTGATAAATTTGAGCAGTATCAGCCTGGGTAATTGAACTATATGAGGAAGATATTGAACTCTGGCAAATATTTTTGAACTTATGAGCAAGATATTGAGCAGTATCAATCTATTCCCCAAATATATTGAACTTATGAGGAAGATATATTGAACTTAATTACTTCGAAATTCATTTTTTTAATTTGAACTTCTAAGGTTGAGCAGTATCAACCTGGGTAAGCTATTAGTGCAAAATTGGGTCAAATTTTGAAGGCTGAAAATAAGTAAACACTTTTGCATTAATTCATGAGTAAGTTTAGAAAAGAAATGCACTATCCTTATATGAACTAAAGGACAGCTAAAGATTCAACAACTTAATGCACTATCTGATTAAGTTCATAACTAAGGACAGCATGTCAAAAACTATAAAGGTAATGATATATTTGATTAAGTTAAAAAACTAACGAAACCTGAAAGATTCATAAACGAAATGCACTGTTTGATAGACACATGCCAAACAAAAATACAGTAATTAACAGTTAAAATGATAGCAAAACAATGTAAGTTTGCATTCCCTGCAATTGGCAATCTGGAGTAATTATTAAAAATTCAGAAAAATTGAACACATATTACCGTTATCACCGTCCTTTACAGTGGCGGATAGAAGAGTACCTTTTGCCCGACCCTTCATGAAGGTCCCATCTATAAATAGCATTGGACGACAACTACAAAAACCGTCGAGGCAAGCTTTAAATGCAATGAAAAACCTTTCAAAATGATGAGTATCAGGATTTGATTGGAGCTCAACTACACTACCATGGTTGGTTCGATTTATTGCATCACATTACCAATGGAGTTCGTTATATGATTCATCATAGCTCCCAAAGATGTTGGTCTTAGCACGCTCAGCAGCACGGTATGCTTTCCAATAGGGGATATCAATGCCATAGTCCTTCTTTATTTTTTTTAATGCACTCCTACCGCTAAATTTAGGACTTTCCTTAACCTCAGACATTAAAAGAGTGCCAATTATACTAGAATCAAGACTCTTGGGCCATGTTCTTTTTTAGTTTTAAAAATCTGGATTTGGATTTTGAAATCCAAAACCCATTCTAGTTTGGGTTTTAAAATTAGGTTTTTGAAATCCTAATCCTACAACCCTATAAATAACATATACAACACTCCTTTACTTTTTACATAATAAAGTTAAAACCTACCCTACTCAAAACCCAAAAAGAACAAAGATTTTAAAAACCACATGGATTACAAAAACCGGTTTTTAAAAACCACTTAAAACCCAAAAAGAACATAGCCTTGGTATCCTTTCCTAATAGCTTACCAACACACTTATGGACAAGATTTGCTTTATCAACAACAAAGAAGTTGGTCCCTATATCAAGCTTCGATTTTATGAACCAATCACGTTGCATCTCAACAGCAGAGCACACTACATGGATGTACCTCTTATTATTCCTGTAATATTTGAACATAAAACCATTTTTGGTTGAATACTTAACTAGGCCAATCCTGAACTGCTCTGCACCACCTCTAAATTGTGCACCAACCCCACCTTTTAAAATATTGGACCACTCATCGGATAGCAATGGAGCTTTCGTAATCTCGGGGGACATATCGTAAACAGGAATATAAGCATTACCCGCAAAATCAGGTTGTTTACCAGCTTTTACCAATGAAGTAGAGCTATTGTCTTCTCTACTAATAGAGTTTCTAGATGATGAATATGGACTATCAGATGAAGAATTACAGATATTGTGACCTGAGCTTTTACTAGATGATGAATGCATAAGATTTTCACCATTTAAATTAGGGCTACAAGAAGAGCTAGCACACATATTGCCACCCCCAACAGTACCACCAATATGTCGAAGCTCAGCTTGTACAATCTGACATGATACTATAGAACAGAGCCTCATCAAATTAATAATATTATCATCACAATCAAGACACAAATTGCTAAAACTCCCCACTGTGCAAATACAATTGAAACATCCAGCAACAAGGTCTGGCCACTTACTTGAAATCATTGACAGGATCTCAGAGTATTGGGTTGCTTCATCAAAAGCAATAAGCTTGCAATCTCCATTGTATTTAACAGTAATAAGTATCTTTCCCACCATTCGAACTAGATTTTGAAGAAGGGGTGGCAATCAGAATTTAAATAAGTTTCAAAACAAATCGGAACAATGAAATTCAAATTTAGGAAATACCTTAAACTGCAACCTAGAATTGATGAACCCAAAATTGATGAACGAATCCGATCGCCAAATGATTCGCCCCAATATATCAGTGATGAGCCCAGAATTGATGAACAACTCCGATCAACAAATAATTCGCCCAAAAATATCAGTGAAATGGAGAAAGGATAGAAATATGCATTCCCGTTTGAAATTCGAATTAAAGCACAAATGGGTGACAAATTGTGATGGGACATTGTACTAAGAGGAAGGAAAAATCAGAGAAGAAAGGGGAGATTTGATCGGCTGAGATGTTTGGGGGTGGGGGGTGGGGGGTGGGGGTGGGAGAGTATTACCTATAGAACTAGTGAATAGTAGCCTAAATGGACTTGGGAGTAATTATTTTTTGGGCCTTGACTTGTAAGCAACTTTCACTAGAATGTTAGACTTCTAAGGCAATTTCCCATAAAAAAAAAGTGTATTCCACAATCCTATAAAGTCTATGAAAATCCAAGTAAATCAATAAAAAAGTTAGTCAAATTCTGCATAGAGTTTATAGATTTTCTAAATCCACGGACTTTTTAAAATAAAAAAAATACAATAGAATTTCAATTGATTACACCCCTAATTTTTCAATTTAAAGGATAAAATAAATATAAAAAAATGAGTTTCTCGAAATAAGATCTCTTTTTTATCTAAAAAATATCGGGGGTTTCTTAAAAGGCTTAACTAATCTTATTTAGGACTAAAATAAAATGTTGTTCTAAAACTCTTGCCAAATACATTTAGGGGGCATTTAAATATGGCAAAAATTTGTATGAAATCGTCTCATGGTATGAGACAACACAAATTAACACATACCCCTACCAAAGTGTTAATAAGACAATGTCCTAGTTACACTCATTCTCATTGTCCCATACCATGAGACGGTCTCATACAAAACATACTTTTTAAATATTGATTTAAAAAATGGACCATAATTACAAATTGGTTCAACAGATTTTCTTAGACACATATTTGTAATATATATATATATATATATATATATATATATATATATATATATGCTTTTATGCAAATATTTTTATGTGTCTGTGCAATTCTCTTGGACCAATTTGTAATTATGATCAATTATTTAATTTATTTTGTAATTATTTTAAAAATATATATAAATAAGCATAGATTATGAAGAATAAATTTCATACGATATTAAGTATGGTAGGTTTGTTTCAAGCTGCCGAGGGATTAAACATATCCTGATTGAGAAATTGTTGAATAGTAAAAATGAGAATTTAACTTCACATTTTTTTGTTCGCCCAACAATATCCTTCACACCCCTAAAATAAAAATAATTCATTTTTACATAAGTTAAATATAATTATTTTATTCAATTTTTTATTTCATACTCACATACTTTTTTTTTTTTATTAAAAATTGTGTGTATCAAAGCCTTAAGGGTTCTTTGAGGCGGAAGGAGTAATAGGTAGGATTGAGAAATAGATAGTGAAAAGACAAGGGGATGTTTGGTCAACACTTTGGAGACAATAAATGAATAAATATGAATGAAATCAAATTATAGTGTTTGGTTGGAGGGTTTGATTTTGAAATTTCATGTTCATAAAGCGGGAAATCCCCATTCCTCACAATTTTTGGTGAAATAAAGATTCATACAAAATAATAATATAATATTTGTCTTCAAAATTATTGATTTTTTGGGCTCACTTTGAGGTACAAGTTATGATTTAGTGGCTGTTTTGCTCTAATAAGATCATCAAACAAAGATTTGAATGAAGATTAAAATTATATCTCTTGAAGGAAGGGTTGAGAAAAAGATTTGCAAGAGTTTGGCCTATTTTTGAATTAATTGAACTAATTTTCATGACCTCATGAAGAGGTATTTATAGAGGTACAAGCAAGTAGGAGGTGTCACCTCCTTAATCATCCTCATTTACATGGTGACAAGTGTTAAGACACTTGTTAATTCCTAAGCTATTACATCTTTACACAATGACAAGTGTTAAAACACTTGTTTGTTTCTAATGTAATGTCTAATTATTGGGATTTCTGATGATCTTCCGAGGTGCCCTCTTGCTCGCCTGCTCGCCTCTGGTTGAGTCTTTGTGTCTTCTTGGTCTGATTGCTCGCCACCTTCTTATGACCTTCGTGACCAGCTGCTCGCCTCCTCTAATTTTGGCCTTTAGCCCCTGCTGCTCGCCTCCTAGGGCATATTATCCATGTTGCTCGTCCTCTTCATTATTTTTATTCTTAATGATTTCTTAATCTTATTATTTTAATATTCTTTACTTTAATCATGCTTCTCGGTTGGTCGCCTATCAACAATGCCCCCTAGTTTGGCATATAAGGATAATTTTTTACTCTTTTATGCCGAACTATAAGACAGGCTATATTTTATGACAGGAGGCGAACAACAGGGAATTTGTCCTTTTCATTTTTGCAGGGAGCAAGCAACAGGTTTTTGAAATCTTTGGGCGGGAACTCTTGGAGGCGACCAGCAGGGAGCGACTCTTAGACTTGCGTCGTTTCGCTTCCCGAGGCACGGAACACGAAGCGACGTGGGCGGTTGGTGACATCACCGCCGCCCACGCGTGCATCCCCCAAATTGCACATAGGGGTCTCGTTTTTTCAACTCTCTTAATTTTGCCCCCGAATCCATATCTATAAATAGCTCTTTCTTTCTCCTTTTCTCTTTTTCAATTCTTGCATGCAAAATCGCCATTGTCGAATATCTCAAGCTTTTCCCTTCGCCATTTTCTTCGATTTCTCAGCCGATTTCGTCTAAATTAAAGGTGAATCCTTTGATTTTTCTTGCTCCTCTTCTTAATTACTTGCATTCTTCTTTCAATTTTGCGATTTTTTGTTCTTTTTCACTTTATCGTCACCGCCGCTGTATTGCCGCCGCGTCGCCGCCTTCATCTTTGTTTTTTTGTTTGAAATACGCCATTAACGCCGCCCCTGTAGTGTTTTCCTTTCGTTTGATTCTAAAAAATTTCCAAAATGGTGTCCTCCTCCTCGAGTAATACTCAATCCGTTGAATTTGTTGGACGAAACCCGGGAAAGAGACCTATGGAAGATGAATCGTCAGTCCCTGCTCCTCGCCGCTCGCTCCGGCGAGCAACTGGCCGAAACCCTAGGACCTTGCTTGTTGACGAGGACATGGGTTCCGAGGCAAGCTCTGTTGCTCGCTCCGTCGACAACTTCTATGCCGTGGAAAGCTCGGGCGAGCAGGACGTCCAAGGCCCCGTTGCTCGCTCTTCGCCTCGTGAAGCGACCTCCTCAGATTTGGGCGAAGACTCCGCTGAGATAGAAGAAATGAGTCTCCATGGAGATACGGGAGCGAACAACGGACAGCAAGCCAGGAGCGAGCAGATGGCCCAACCAGGGAGCGAGCAAGTAAGCGTAACCTGGGAATTTCTTCGGGAAATAAATTTCCCTATTTCAAGGCCAACTCCTGAATCCCTTATTCCGAAAGCCGTAGTCCGAAGATAGAAGTGGATTGATTACGCCAACAAGTACCACAACACTTTCCCAGCCCCGCTAAAACCTGTTGTGGTAGCCCGGGAATCTTCATACACAGCAAGCAAAGTGGCAAGTGTAGTCACGGAAGATGACCTAGCTCGGATCCGCTCCACTTACCATATTCCCTACGACATCCATCTGTATGCTCCACAGAAAGGGGAGACCGCTGACAACCCGCCCCCTGGATGCATTGCCATCAATTTAGACATCCTCAACACGGGATTCCCTCTTCCTTTGCATCCGGTGATTGGGCGGTTCTTGGAAGATATAAATTTGGCGATCACCCAGATTACCCCAAATGGATGGAGTACCTTGTTAGCCTTCATCACTCTTTTTGGATTAGAAGGCTACAAAAATAAAATCAGCACGGTGGAGATGCACTACGCAATGACTATCTCCTCGGCTGTCAATGAAGAGGGGCTCGGGTGGTACTATATCAAGGCCCGTAGTGGCGTGAAGCTGATTAAAGGAGTACCCAACAAAATCAAAAGTTGGCACAAGCAATTCTTCTTCATCGGCGGCGATTGGCGGGCGTCTTCCGATCTCTCGGGCGGACCAGGGCGTATAAATTCACCTACGCATTTTGGCGAAATTCGGTGTAGGTTTTGTTCCTTAGTTCATCATATCTTAGGTGAACTAATTTTAATTTTTTTCTTCCTTGTTTTGCAGGTCCGCGCATCTTAAAGTGTGGGCATCCCGAGCTGAGTGAAGAGTTCCTCTACATCCTCGCTCTGATTTCTCTGCGAAGTGTTAAGGATAGGAGTATTGACCACCTTTCACAGGCGCATTGCCGGAAGCTCGCTCAACTCACCACTAGTGCTCATCACCTAGAAGTACAAGCGGAGGTCCCCGAAGGTAGTTTTTAGTGCACCTTGATTAATTTTACAAGTTCTTTTTCCTTATTGGTCGCCTACCCCCCTGTTGGTCGCCCCCTTACCTGCTGGTCGCATCATACTTGTTGCTCACCCCCCTTTTCATGTTTTTATTTTCAGCTCAAAGAGTTATAGTAGCCGTCCCTCAAATTCCCGAAAGTTACCATCTTCTCGCCCGCCGAGTGAAGCAGATGGCGGCTAACCAGCCTTCGAAGAAGAAGAAATTCGATCCATGCACTTCCTTAATCAGAATAAGGGCGGGAGCACTTGATGAGGAGGAGGCTCCTCCAGCACCTGCCCCCGTTCCTCGACCTCCTCCTCGCTCTTCGCCTCCCAGAGATACCCGGGGGAAGAAGAGATTGACAAAGGAGACTGCTCCCAGAAAAGAGGATGACCATTCTAAACGGGCCAAGGGGCAAGGTTCCTCCCAGACGAGCAAGTCGGCTGCTCGCTCCTCGCCCGTAGAGGAGGTGACCGAGCAACAAGTCATTGTCGCAATGGTCGCCGGCCGAAGGAGCTCTTCACCTGACAGCTCCTACCTGGGCTATGACCGAGTGAAGATGAGGGAGTAAGTAACTTCCCTCTTGCTCGGCTGCTCGCCTCCCTGCATATGCTGACTTTTCTAACAAGTTTTTTCATCTTTTGCAGGTACCGGAGAGATGATTATCCCGGTCGTTCTAGAGTACTTCACCAACTTAGTTGTGTGAAGTCAGCTCCTGCCTACCCCGACATCAAAGATTCTCATGTTCGGTGGGCTACAGAGTTTGTCCCCCGCTCCTGGACGAAGACAGGCGAAGACATCCTGCAAAACCAGAGTCTTAGCAACAATGCTCGTCTCCTGGGTTATAACGCTAGTCGCCAAGCTATTACCGCCCAGAGAGTCGTTGACCAAGCCATCGAGCTTGAGAGGACGAACCGGAGCTTGGGACGGAAAATCGAGCAGCTCAAGGCCGATAGAGATGCTCAGCTGAAAAGAAAGGACGAAGAGCTGGCTAAGCTGAAAGCTGATTTTGAGAGGGCCAAGCATACATGTGAGCGGGAAGTGAAAGCCTCCGAGGATCAGGAGAGGGTAGCGTCCAACGCTTCGGAGAAGCTTAAGTTGGATTTGGGCGTTGCTACTGACCGTCTCCAAGTCTTGGAGACTGGGCGAGTTGGCCTGGTGGAGCGGGTCGAGTCTTTGAAGGTCCATGTCGACTAGCTGGAGAAGGAGATGAGACAGGCCATCTCGTATAACACGTACGTGCAGGATGTAACTGATAACACTAATCTTGGTTACATATGTGCGTACGCAGATTGTGTACGATCCGTGAAGTATGCCTTGGATAATGGTCTTGATGTCATGACTAGTACCGTCAAGGATTTCATGGAATATGTTCTCGAGAACCCGCCTGTTACTGGCTTTGAGATCCCTGTTGCTGACTTAGGGGAGGTGGGGTTAGACTTGGGCATCTTTAAAGATGACGTCCAAGTTGTAGCTCTGAAGGAGAAGGTTGAGGTGAGCAAGGATGCCACCGTTTTCGATGCTTTAAGCCCCCTCCTTCCAAATCTTCTTGGTGAGACAAGTACTTCCGCCACCGTAAGCGGGCAGCAGGTCCCAGTGGCTACCAACCAAGATGCTCCTCCCCCGCCACCAACTGAAGATTTCCCAGCACCACCAGCTCCTCCGGCACCTGAGATTTAGAAGACTCTTATTTTTCTGCTTTTCTTAGCTGGCTGTGTTAGGAACGATGTACTCTTTTTTACTAATGTACTCTTCTTGGGGCTTTTAATGAAACAAATTTGTACTTTATGTTTCCTTTGTTCGTCTTTATTTTGCCTCTTACTTTGCTTAAGTACTTCTCCCTTAGTTGAGAGTTAAAATACTTTTCTATTGCAAATATATGTATGTTGAACATGTATAGGTCATTTAGGTCCTTTTGAGGACTTGACCTTTTTTTATGTTTTTAATGCCCTGGTGCTCGCCTCCACTATACTTGTGCTCATGCATTTAGTCTCTTGGGCGAGCAACTTCGTGCTATGGGGCGATCAGTTGGGCTCTTGGGTTTCAAGAACCCTGCTGCTCGCCTCCTACTGGACTTGTGCTTACAACACTTGCCTGTCCTCCGGCGAGCAGCTTTTCTGTTAGGCGAACAACTGGGCTTTAATGCCTTTTTGTTTCCTTAGTTACACAATTTAATGAATAATCGTCTTTGCTTACAAAATTTCGTCAAAAGAGTTTGAAAATTTTATCAACCCTACCATAATACAAATGATATAATACAAACGATAGTCTTTATAGAAAACTCTACACTGGCTTCCTAACTACTGATAATATTTTTTCAATAAAGCCGCGTTCCAGGTGTATTGGGCCGACTTGTCTTCCATGTCTTCAAGATCATATGTGCTGTTATACCATTTGTAGGTTATCCTGAATGGGCCCTCCCAAGTCGGTCCAAATACTCCTGGTGGTGGTGCTAAAACTTTCCTAAGCACGAGATCCCCGACTTCAAATTCTCTAACTTTTACTTGCGAGTTATAGTACTTTGCGATCCTTCTTTTGTATATCTCGTTTTTTATTTCTGCTGATATTCTTTTCTCATCGATCAGATCCATCTCTGTAGCTAGTGCTTTGTTGTTTTCTTGTTCATTGAACTCGGTTATCCTTTCAGTTGGTACTTTGAGTTTTATAGGTATAACTGCTTCTGTACCGAATGCCATAGCAAACGGTGTTTCTCCTGTGCCCGTTCTATGTGATATTCTATACGCCCAAAGTACTTCTGGCTGTTCTTCTGACCATTTGCCTTTCTTGTCTGCCAGTCGAATTTTTAAGATATGTTTGATTATCTTGTTAACCGCCTCGACTTGGCCATTAGACTGTGGATGATAGGGTGTCGAAAAATGTTTCTTGATTCCCCATTTTTTGCAGAAATCTCTTATCTTTTTTCCTTCGAACTGCCTTCCATTGTCTGTCAATATTGCCTGTGGAACTCCAAATCGACATACTATGCTCTTCCAAATAAAACTGATCATTTTCTCCTGAGTTATCTTTACTAGTGCTTCAACTTCGGCCCATTTTGTGTAATAGCCCACGACCACTACTGCAAATCTTACATTCCTCTACTTTGCGAATGGCCATGGACTATTTACCGATATCAGTTCTGTTGGTGGCTTATGGATGTTGGGAGCGAACAGCTGGCACCTGTGGCATGTTTTTGCAACTTTGATCGCGTCTTGTAACAGAGTTGGCCAGTAGTATCCTTGTCTTACCGTCTTGTATGCCAATGCTCGCCCTCCTGCGTGATTTCCACATACGCCTTCGTGTATTTCTTTTAACACTTCTTGGCCCTGCCCCCTTGCTAAACATTTCAGCAGGGGTAGTGAAAATCCTCTTTGTAAAGTTGATTGTCCATAATTGTGAATCTTGCTGCTCGCTTGGCTATCTTGGCTGCTTCTTGTGGGTCTTCGGGTATCTCATTGTCCTTGAGATATTTGTATATTGGCGTTCTCCAATCCTCTTCTGTTAACTCTTCTTCAACCTGGTTGATCTTGTAGTCATTGGTGGATGGATTAGAAATTCTTGTTATTGTGACTTCTGTAAGCTCTGTTGGTCCTGTACTGGTAGCCAATCGAGCAAGTGCATCTGCCTGTGCATTGTTATCCCTGGGCACTTGTTCGATGTAAATTTGTTCGAATAGTGAAGCTAAGTGAGCAACTATCTTTTGGTACAATGCCATGTTTTCATCTTTGGCTTCATACTCCCCACGGACCTGATTTACTATCAACTGGGAATCTCCGTAGATTTGGACTCTTCAGACTCCCACGGCCAATGCCAGATGCAGACCAGCTATCAGTGCCTCGTACTCTGCTTCGTTATTTGTTGCCATGAATTCGAACCTGACCGCTGAGGTGAACACTTGTCTGTCTGGACTGATTAGCACTATCCCGCCTCCTACTGCTGAGTTATTTGATGGCCCATCTACATACATGTGCCACGGATGATTATGACCTCTCCTCGGATCTTGAGGGAAGGTTAATTCGACTATAAAGTCGGCTAACGCTTGTCCCTTGATCACTGTTCGAGGTGCATAAGATATTCCAAATTGGCTTATTTCGAGTGACCACTTGAGGAGGCGACCAGCAGTGTCAGGCCTTTGCAAGATTTGCCTTAATGGGAAAGTTGTTAAAACCTCCACTTGGTGATCAAAGAAATATGGCCGTAGCTTTCTTACACTCATCACCAGTGCGTAGGCCAACTTTTCCATGGGTGAATATTTAATCTCCGCCTCATGCAATGCCTGACTCACGTAGTAGATTGGCAAGTGAAATTTTCCTTCTGCTCGAACCAAGACCGAGCTGATGGCCACCTCTGACGCGGCTAGATACAAGTATAGTTTTTCTACGGAGACAGGTTTCGATAGGATTCTAGTGTCACTCAGATACTCCTTCAGCTGCTCAAACGCTTGTTGGCAATTACTTGTCCACTGGAATTGTCCTTTCTTGATGGCGTCAAAGAAAGGCCGACACTCGTCTCCTGACCTGGAAATGAATCTGGTCAGAGCTGCCAAACATCCGGTTAGCCGCTGGACTTCCTTGACCGACCTTGGTAGTTGCATGTCCATGATTGCTTTGACTTTTGACGGATTCGCTTCAATGCCTCGTTGACTAACCAGGTGTCCGAGGAACTTTCCTGAATGCACCCCAAAGCTACTTTTCTTCGGGTTCAACTTCATGTTATAAGCTCGAAGAATCTCAAATGCTTGTGTCAGATGTTCCAAGTGATCCTCCTTTCTTAGGCTTTTCACGACTATGTCGTCCACGTACACCTCCATTGTTCTGTCGATGTGATCGTTGAACATTTTATTGACAAGTCTTTGGTACGTGGCTCCTGCGTTGATTAATCCGAACGACATCCTTTTCCAACATAGCAGGTTCTTATTGGTGTAGAACGCCGTGCTTTCCTGGTCGTCTGGGTGCATCGGTATTTGGTGATATCCAGCGAATGCGTCCATGAAAGTAAGAAGTTCGTGTCCTGCTGTGTTGTCCACCAGTTGATCAATATGTGGTAGCAGAAAGTTGTCTTTGGGACATGCAACATTCAGGTCCGTGAAATCAATGCACAACCTCCACGTGCCATTTGGCTTTTTTACCAACACCGGATTTTCCACCCATCGAGGACACAAGGCTTCTTTGTTCAGATCATTATCAAGTAACTTCTTCACTTCGACATCTAATGCCTCGTATTTGTTAGGTCCGAATTTCCTTCTCTTCTGCTTCACCGGTTTCCTAGTTGGATCAATATTTAGCTTATAGCAAGCATGCTCAGGGCTAATGCCTACCATATCTGCATGCGACCATGCGAATACGTCGAGATTGGACTTAAGGAACTCGCTCATTCTGGACCTGTATGGCTCTGGGAGCTCAGATCCAATGAACAATTCAAAGTCTTCTCTGTTCGGGTCGACTTTTATTGTTTCCAACTCCTCAACCGGGGTTGTTTTCCTCTTTTGGCTTTTCCAACGAGGGTCAATTATCGGACCTTCTAAGTTGAGTTCATCTTCGATCATGGGTTCCGCCTCCAATCTCGGCTCAATATCGTTTACTCCCTTTGGTTCAGGTATAACTTCTTTCCCCTGTTGCTCGCCTAGGCCCTCCTGCTCGTCCTCGCCCTACTGGTCGTCCACCTCCATCATTTACGTGTCGATGGACTCCATGATTTCGTCCAACACAGAAGGTTCATCTTCAGCCCTGCTGCTCGGCTGCTCGTCCATGACAGAGATACTGTTATCTTTAGGTTGGAGTTGCAGGAGGCACTCTCGAGCTTTCTTTCGATCACCTTTAACTGTACCTGAACCTTTCAAAGTTGGGAATTTAAGACAGTAGTAGTACGTTGAAACAACCTCTTTGAATTCATTTATAAACGGTCGACCGAGAAACCCGTTGTAGGCAGACTGTTGATTTACAACTAAAAATTCTATCATTCTAGTCAATCTATTGTCGGGATTCTCGGTCGATACAAGCTCGACTGGTAACGTAACTAGTCATAAGGGAACGGTTACAATATCTCCTAATCCTACTATCTTATGGTCGCATTCTTTTACATATTTATCGCAATCACCTAACTGATCTAGTGTGCTTTTGAATATGATATTTGTGTAGGATCTGATGTCCACAAACAGACGGTGGACTCGGACCCCCATGACATTAGCACAGATGATTAGTGAATCATTGTGTGGAGTGAGTACCCCATCTAGATCTTTCTCAGAAAATACCAGATCCCCGGTTTTCTTTGTTGCTTGGTTTATCCCGACCTCTCTGACCTGAGCCACTGCTCTCAAGTTTGTCTTTCTCTTTCTCTTGGATACTGGTGACCTTCCGTCAGAACAGCCCCCTACCGGTCCGGATTGCTCAAGCATTAGGATTTCCCGGACTGGTTCGGCTGGTGTTGTTATTATTTTTTTCCTTTTTTTATCCCTCTTTTCCGGCTGTTCGTCACTCTCCTCATCTTCCGAGCCGGAGGATATTGCCATCCTTGGTTTCTTTCCTGGTTGTCGCTTTACGAACTCTGATAGCTTTCCCTCTTCATAGAACCTCCATAACTGCTTCAAGAGGTCCCGACATTCACTTGTGAAGTGATCTATGGTTTGATGATACGCACAGTATTTGTTGGGGTTCATCTTTCCTCGCTCTTGTCGTATCTTTCGGGGTTCTGACAGCATATCTTTATCCTTCATGTTGTTGTATACAACCTCTATTGATGTGGATAAGACATGGTTCAATTTCTCCTTCAGCTCAGAACCTTCATTGAAAGCTTTCATGTTCTTAGGGGCTTTGTATTCCCCTCCTGACTTTTTTCCCGACTTCTTGGTATCAGCCTTGTCTCCTAACTCTCTCTACAAGGTTTCTTGCATCGAAATATATACCCCAGCCCTGTGTCTGAATTCAGAGTATGTTTTAGGGAAAGCCAGGTGCATTTCCTTCCATAGATCTGTTCCCTTCCTCAGTTCTGCCATCACTGCCACTATCTTAGTGTCTTCACTCACTGGTTCTCCTTCTAGTAGGACTTTGTCGAACCTTTCAAGGAAAGCCCTATCAGACTCCTCGTCTCCTTGTTTCAGATCTGCGAGCCTATGTCTCTGCGTAAGGTAGGATCCGACTGTGGAGAAATGTGATAGGAATTCCTTGTTGAGTTGCATGAATGAGCTTATAGAGCCATGAGCAAGTGCGGAGAACCATCTGTGAGGGCCATCGCCCAAAGTTAACGAAAAGTTGCGGTATTGCGTTGCGTTAGATGCTTTCAAAGATGTCATGTAGTCGGTGTACTTGGACAAATGCACTTTCGGGTCTGTTGTCCCTTCATATAGGCTAACAGCTGGGAATTGTACTTTCTTCTGTACTGGTGCGTTTAATATTGCTGGGGACAATGGTGACGACGGAAGTACCGTGGTCCCCCCACCATTTTGGGCATCTAACTGCTTCTTCATTTCTTCGATTGTTTTCTTGAGGTCAAGCCACTCATTCGGAGGCGCTTCTCCGTTAGAAGGCTGTTCATCGTGGTTTGGCTCGAGGCCTTCTCCACGATGCAGTCCCTTGCTAATGAGACGTTTCTCCTGTGTGACCCGCCGGGCCACATTACTTGCCCCATTGGGACCTAACCGGCCGAAGGCTGACCTTCTGAGTCTATCGTGCACTGAGGGGCGAGCAGCAGGGTATGCTCGCTCCTCACTCCTCTGTGAGCCTTCCCTCCTAAGTTCATTTTGGTTCCTTGTACCCCTGCTGCTCGACTCCCTATCCCCTCCTAGTGTGGACTCACCTCGGCTTCCAAGTCGCTTACTCATTGGCGCTTTGCCCTTGGTTCTCCTCGCCTGACCACTATCAACCTCTTCTACCCTTATGTCTTTCCTTTGTTTAGCTCTTTGCTCTGTCGCCCGGTTGCTCGCCTCCGGGGTCTTAGAGGATTTGTGTCCTGTTGCCCGGTTGCTCGCCTCTCGGGCTTTCGATGGTCCGACAGCTTCTTTTTGTCGTTGCAATGATTGCAAAACGACGATTGTTTTTGCTAATTCTTCCGGGTTCTGAGCCAACGCTTCTACTTCCGGGGGAAGAGTGTACATAGTGATTTGAACGTTTCGCCGGGACGTGGCTCGCACCGTTCTTGCATGGTCACCCGTTGATGATACCCTAGTTCGTGATTTGCACGCCGGGTAGTTGCTTGATTCTTGGTGATCTTGTGATCGTGCCATTTTTTGAATTTTGGTGTCTTTTTGATGAAGATCTTGTATTTGTTGATGTTTTGACCTATAAACAACTAGCCTTGCATGTAAGGATTTGGTTGTTTACAAACCTTTATCCACACATGCATGCATTCAAACTTGTAGGTCTTGTGTAACACCACGCAAAACACTTAAACCTTCTTCCTAACTCCAGTTTCCGGCGACTTATTGCTGGATTTTTGCAGTTTTCGGCGGATTTTTCCAGAAACTCCTTCAAATCTTCAACCGACGGAGGTTTGGACCCTTCTTCTAGCGCCAATTGTTGATGACTTTGTACCAAATTTATGATTTAGTTGTTGTTTTGCTCTAATACGATCATCAAACAAGGATTTGAATGAAGATTAAAATTATATCTCTTGAAGGAAGGGTTGAGAAAAAGATTTGCAAGAGTTTGGCCTATTTTTGAATTAATTGAACTTATTTTCATGACCTCATGAAGAGGTATTTATAGAGGTACAAGCAAGTAGGAGGTGTCACCTCCTTAATCATCCTCATTTACTTGGTGACAAGTGTTAAGACACTTGTTAATTCCTAAGCTATTACATCTTTACACAATGACAAGTGTTAAAACACTTGTTTGTTCCTAATGTAATACCTAATTATTGGGATTTCTGATGATCTTCCGAGGTGCCCTCTTGCTCGCCTGCTCGCCTCTATTTGAGTCTTTGTGTCTTCTTGGTCTGATTGCTCGCCACCTTCTTATGACCTTCGTGACCAGTTGCTCGCCTCCTCTAATTTTGGCCTTTAGCCCCTACTGCTCGCCTCCTAGGGCATATTATCCATGTTGCTCGTCCTCTTCATTATTTTTATTCTTAATGATTTCTTAATCTTATTATTTTAATATTCTTTACTTTAATCATGCTTCTCGGTTGGTCGCATATCAACAAAAGTAAGACAATGTTGAATTGCATGCATCTCCTATACTCCTAAAATAAACAAAAAATTAATGTGACAAAAAAAAAGTCCTTCCATAGAATCAATCACCAATTACCTCATCAACAAAATCGCTAAAAGAAGTATTTTCGGTCACCGAAATCAAAATTGCATTCTTCCTTAAACCTGATACTGAGAACGACGTAATCGTTCATAGAACCAACTCCCAAAAAAAAACTGCTTCTAAAAATCCAAAGACGAATTACACAAAATTTTCCATCGATCATAAAAAATCTGGAAAGAAAAATCAAACTACGACAGTCTATTTAATAAATAGTAATTAGATGTAATTATCATCCAATAATCACATGAATGGAAACAATAAAAATGGTAAAAAAAAAAAAAAACCGTTACAAACAAATGAATGTAAAATAATAAAACTTGTGCAAATCTGTTACAAATCACAATTAAGAAAATCAGGAAAAATAATTTTTATTAAATAAGGAAAAAATAGTTAAATAAGGGCAAAAAAAGGAACAACACAAAAGTAATTGAACTAATTAATAATGGAAAAATCACATAGTATCAAAGGGTAAATTGATCTCTTAGATTGTATGCATAATTAATTAATCCTTAATTTTTATTTCTATATTAACTTTCACTTATTTACAAAATATTTTTTAATATAAAAATGATAATGGTAATTTTTTATTAATAAAATTACTAATTAAACCAATCGACATATTTTGTAATAATAGTCATTCCTATGTGTAAAACCAAATAACTTAATACCATATCATTCATCACTATTATCATTTTTAGTCCTCTCAATAAACCAAGCATCCCCAAATAACAGTGTAATTATTATAATGTGAAAAATTGATGTTTGGTATTGATAAAATAAAAGTATAAGAGAAAATGTAAAATAGTGTACGTATCACTATTATCATTTTCAGTCCTCTCAATAAACCATGCATCCACGAGTAACAGTGTGATTATTATAATGTGAAAAATTGATGTGTGGTATTGATAAAAAAAAAAGTATAAGAGATAATGTAAAATAGTGTACGTATTATAAATTTGGATTTTGGTGGATTTTAAATTTTAACTTGAATTGTCCTTCAAGAAAATGTGCATTGGGATTATGAAAGTAAAATATTGTGGTGTGTAAGTTAAAAACAAGGGTTTTTCTACGGTCAGGAAGACTTTCGTCTTTCCTGACGTCAGTAAACCAATACAAACTTGACACGTCATCTTATTTCGCCTTTAGTGATTTGGTTTTGCACTTAGAAAAAATAATTAATTTTTTTTAAATAACTATAATATCCTTATAGTAAAAAAAATCGAAATACAAATTTACACAGTTTTATACTAAAATTATGATAATTATTAATCAAATCAAATGAACTAAAATAAAATATCGCTTATATTATTAGAAAATTCTCTATTTCACGATCCGTAGACACAATTTCCTCTCCTCTCTGGAACCCCTCCTCACTGCAGTTTTCCAGCAACGAGTTTTGTCTCCAGCTCCGGCGAATTCCTGCTTATTTTTCCGCTGTCGAAAGCTTTCCGGCGATAACTTTCTCTCTCTCTCTCTCTTCCGTGGACAAATTTCCAATTACAATGGTGTTTTCCGAAGAACTCCATTAATTCCGGCACGAAGCTTCTACATTCAATTCGAAACTTTTCCGACGACTTTCCTTCTTTCCATTTAGCAATTTCTAGCTAGTTTCTCTCTTTGTTTTGTTCCTTGAAAATAAGATGGTAATAAGCATGGGATCAGTGCTTTCTCTTTCTCTCATTCATCTTAGTAATTCACGTGAGCTGTAAGCATCTGAATCAATTCTCAAGTTATTATATTCCAAGACATATAATAGCAGACCAAATATAAAAAACAATGGGTAGATGTTGATCACGACTAGTAATATTTTGATTATAATTCTAATTTTAATAGTATGTAAAAATGTTTTATTAAAATATTAAATGTTAATTAATTAATATTATAAATTATTTTAAAGTAAAAAGGGTATTTCGATGCAATGCGAGTGCTTATGCACAGGGCAAACGCTCTAATGCAAAGTGCAATCCATTAAAAGAATTATTATATGTTGGATCTTCGATATAACGGTAATCAAAATATTTACTGACGTTAGGAAGGGCGAAAGCTAGAGATGTAAACGAGCCGAGCCGAACTCAGTCAAGCTCGAGCTCGGCTCCATTGGATTTTTTTAGGCTGGAGCTCGGCTCGTGTGTAAATTTTTAAACTCGCGAATAGCTCGAGCTCGGCTCGAAAAAAACTCTTTTTCAATTTGATCAAGCATAATTCAAGCTTGAGCTCGAAAGGCTCAGTTTAAAAAGCTCGGTTCGAAAAGTTAATTAAAAGTTTAAAAAATTATACAAAAGTAATACATTTAAACTATGTCTAATTAAAAACATAGTTGTCCTTGATAATAAAAACATCATCCAAGTAAAGACCAACAACTAATTCGAAAGCTAAACAAAGACAATTAATAGTTTAAAATAAATTTATCCCAAATAACACATTATAATACTATGTTACATGCTTAAGAATTTTTTTTTTTAAATATTTATATAAAAAAAAAGTAATTAAACGAGCCTCTTCGTGAGCTCCGTAAACGAGCTTGTTCGTGAGCTCCATAAATGAGCCTGTTCGCGAGCTTTCAAGCCGAATACCACCAGGCTCGAGCTCGACTCGATAAAATAATCGATTTTGAAATCGGGCTCGAGCTCGGCTCGTGAAACTTAACAAACAAATTCGAACGAATATTTTTTGAGTCGAGACTCGAATAGCTTGCGAACGACTTGATTTGATTACATCCCTGCGAAAGCCTTACTGACCGTAGAAGAGTCCAACAAACATAAGTTTTAAACATATGGAGTTAATTAATGGCGCAGGTTATTTGCACTAGCCTCTTTGTTAAAAACACTACCGGATGAATACACTTTTTTTTTTTTTTTTGAATTTTTTTTTCGAAATTCTTTCATTTTTTCGAACATTTTTTCCGAAAATAACTAAATTCACAATATTTCGGAAAAAAAAATTCGAATTTTATGTTTATTTTCGAATTTTTTTGCCAAAAATGTTTCAATTTTGATAGTGTATTCATCCGGGTAGGGTATTTAACAAAGAGGCTGGTGCTAATAACCGTGGTCTTAATTAATAGTCTCTCCATGTATTTGGAATTTTGGGTCATGGGTACTTTAAATGGGCCAAAAATGTTTGGGCCTACAAATGTACAAGGTACATTTATGGAGCAGGCTATATAGCCCTGCATGATTAGTAGATTCACCGATCTTAATATTAAACTACCAATTATACCCTTTAAATCTTAATACACCCTCTGATTTCACTAAAACAAATTATCTGCCGCCATCAACACCACAATCAGTAAGCAAGCACCTTTCCTCGCCTTCATATAGGTGTCGCCGCCGCCGCTGCAAACGGATTGCCGCTACCGCCATCAAACCTCCACAGATTTGCCTCACATGGCCGAAACCTAACCACGTCGCAATTGCTCAGATTTGTTGTCACAGATACCTACCCCCAATTAGACTCTACGATTTTAAACAACCTTCCGAAGAACCATGTCCCCTTTTTGTTGTGTTTTTCGGAAAAAAAAAAATTGTCGTAAGTTTTGTTCTGTTTTTCGATTTTTTTTTTTGCCAGAACTTGTGATTTGAACAGAGATTTAAACTCATCGTCATGTGATTGACCAACTGATAAAATCAGATTGATCAGTCCTTATCCTAAGAATTACCTTAATTGCATTATAAATCCAACAAGATCCCAAGATTCAATTATTTAGAAGAGACAAATTAAAATCCCCAATTCTTCGCCTCAATTTTGATTATACAAACAATCAGTCAACTTCAAACTTAGAATTTACAAAGATCCATCTCGAGATCCACTCTAACCCAATAATTAACCATGAAAACTCAGATACTTGAAATTGAAACGAGAGAGTACCTTTTGCCGGAAGTTTTTGTTTTTTTATTGCAGCGGCGATCTTTTGGGAGGGAGTATCGGAAGGAGATGAATTAATTCAGAACTTTTTGATGAAGGGTGTTTACGTCTCTTTTTCATTAAAATAAAAATTCAGGAGGTGTATTTACCAAGTGTGGAGAGGTATATAGTAGGGCCCTACATATATACTCTTATTCTTTGTTATTGGGAGAAAGGAGAACTTTTGTGACTCCCTCTTATTAAATACAATTCGATTGGATATGCATGTGTGTATAATTGTATATGTTGGCCAAATATATTTAACTTAAACTGAAATTCAAAATCAAATTGGACTTATTATTTATATTTTTAAATCTCATAACTGTACCTATATTCCGCAATAGATGACACATATAGTGTAATTACTGAAGAACCACTAGATGATAAATATAATTAATTGAACAATCCGATCTTTTTCCTTTTTTCCCAATTGAGGAATTATAACGATCCAATTTGCATTTGGGAATTGGCAGAATAGTTTAAGGTGTTGTTTTCAACTATAATAGAACACAAGAATTACTTTAACAAAAAAAAAAACTGGGTCACATCCATTTAAAAAGAAAATGAAAAAACTTATACATTGTTAAAAGAAAATTTGAACACAAGTCCTAAGTTTGGGTAATACGTACGTGTGCATATATTATAACAATTTGTTTTTTTTTAAAGAACAATTTGTTGATTGTGACATCAATATATACGTCAGATCCCCAAAACGACCTTTGGAATTGCGAACAGCTATGGTTTGTTAACCAAAAATGAAAATAATTATATTCAGTATGCAAAATATCATTCACATTTTTTCATTATAATATCATATTTAGTATGCGTGATTTGGGATTGCGAACAGCCATGATTAAAATCATTTCCATCGAGCTCAACGAAAATGTGAAGAATTTATTGATAATGTGCAATTATAAACTGAGAACAGCCATGATTTGATTGTCAAAAATGAAGATGATATTTTGGTGTAAAACTTTACTAAGAAATAGCACAATGAAAATGTGAGGAATTTATAAGATGTTCTTAAAGATTAAAATTGTAGACTCTCAGACCACTCACTACAAAAAAAATAAAGAATTGCCTATAAAAAAATTTCAACAATTAAAAAAGTTCGTATTAAGAATTACCTACAATTTGCCTACAAAATTTTCTAATTATGAAAGCATCTACATTTTTCAACCTAGAAACAATTTGCCTACAAAATTAATTTGTCTACGAAATAGAATCCTTAGGTATTATACAATTAAAAAAATTTGTAGACAATTCGTAGGCAATCCCCACTACGAATTTTTTTGTTGAAAATTTCGTGGCCACATTAAAAATTTCCGTAGATAATTTTATGTTTTCTTGCAGTGAATTCTTTCTTAAAGTGAATTTTTTTGAGAGAGATTCTGTTGAATTATTTATCAATTTGGTCATATTTTAACTTCAACGCTATTAATTATCATGCATATATTCCAAGCTTTTATTTATAAAATAACATGATAAAACTTAGATTCATATAATTTTAAACAAAATTTACCTGTCAAATCGATCAAAATTATGAACCATGCATAAGTTATGCGATAAAACCACAAAATGCTCATTTCAATTATATGACGTTATAAATTATTTAACTATAAACTTACAATGCTTTTTTGAAAGTTATGTGACAACTGTGGTTAATGGTTTGTCCAAAATTAGTACTATGACAATCTTGATTCTTTGATTTCAATAATTCTATTTAGCCAACTATGCCCTGCTAGTTCTGGATATATGTTTTGTGTATACATGGTACGTTACGTTTAATAAAATATAATTTAATATACATAGATATAATTATTTTTTTACAAATAAAAAAAAAGTGTGTATTTATATAAATATATATATTGATCCATCATAGTTTATCGTTGATGGAACTTAAATATAATAGCTATTAATTATTGGACGCCAACTTTCAAAAGAATAGTTGAAACTTCATTATCGAACATTATCAGATGCTATCACTTAATGGGCCCACCTGCACATGTTAGACCATTAATATTAGGGCTGTAGGGTTTCCTATAATGATGCATTACACAACTTATAATTCACAAACCAGAGATTTTAGTGGATATTATCAACTAAAACTAGATGAGACCCCGCGTATTACGCGGAATTTTTGTTATATTCAATTTTACAACATAATAAATTATATTGTATATATATAAATTAATAAATTTATCAAATAGTAATATAATAATTATGACAAAGTTTTATATGTAAATTTTTCATGATAAACTTACCATAAAATTGTTTTAAAGTATAAAATATTTGATCAGAAGTATAAAAAATCTCATCAAGAGTATAAAAAAATCAGGATCAACGGTATTATATTGTAATTGTTGTTGATTAGGCTTTACCCCAACTTTTAATATTTCTAATGAGATTTTTTATACTTTAAAATAATTTCATGATAAACTTATCATGAATAATTTTCTATAAAACCTACTCTATAATTATTTAATAAATGTATTAAAATTACATATTATATTTATTTATTTAATCAACTATTGATTTTTTTTTTTATAATTTTACTTTACCCAATCTATCAATACAATTATATAAGAGACTAATTAGAGTAATGTCTCTCATGAAAGTTGTTCATAATATAAAACGAATACCATTACATGGAACCACTGATATCATTAGATGCATGCATTAATATCATACTATTTTATATTGTGATTAGAGTTATAAGTTTAATGGTATCATTGAATGTATGTAATGGTATCAATAAGTACGTGTAATAATATAAATTTCATATTATGAAACTTGTTCATAAGAGATTCTATGGTCTAATTATACATTAACACATCATCATTCTAATATACTGAACCCTCCGCAAACTTGACACATAATCTCACATATAACTCAATCTTCCCATTTAATGGCGCAACATCAAAACTAAAAAAAAATTATTGCTTTAATAGTATAAACTCTATTAAGTACATGGGGATGACCCTATCTTTCAAATTAACGACACATCATCAAAACTCATAAAATTTCGATACATATGCAGTATAAATCATCTATTAGTATATACGGGTATTTCATATTTTGTTTCATTGTTTGAATTTCCAAAAGTTATGGCTTTCTCAAATATAATGGGACAATAAAATAAGTAAAATAAATGTTTAAATTTCACTTAGTTAGAATTTTTATAATTTACTTTTTTAAACTACTAACAAATTAAAATTTTCTAAATATAAGATATCCTCAAATATGGTTTGGATAAAACATAAATTAGTACAATCACAAAAAAATTATAATGTATTATAAACTCAAGTTAATATAATAGACAGTTAATTTTTTTTTTAAAATTCATAATATGACTTGATTGGTAAAACATCTTTATATAATAGGCATTTAATTTTTTTTTTATAGATTCACAATATGGCTTAATTGGTAAAACGTCTTTAATGTTACTCATGAGGTGCAAGGTTCAACACCTAAATAAGTGCATTTTTTTTTTCTTAATTAGAACATTAATTAAAAGACCACATAAGATGTATAAGAATCCAACACAAATTTGACACATGGACATAGGTATAGACACATAAGCAAAATCAACCAAAAGACGACACGTAAGCGAAATCAACCAGAAGATGACAAGTCAGCAATGTAAACTCCCTATTAGTATAATAGGGGATATTTTGGAAATTGGTTTAAGTAGACGTTGGGATTAGCCTTTATAGTGGCTTAGTTATCTTTTGAAGCATCACCTTTTGAAAAATGAAAATGAGTGGCAAAAGGGGTAGACTTTTTTTAATAATGAAAATGGTTCAAAAGATTCTTAATTCTTTTCTTAATCAAAATAAAAAAATATATTCCATTGTTTACCATTTACATGTATGGAATACTTACACTCGAAACATTTTGATAATGATAAATTATTGAAAGAAAACAATTAATACTCTTTAATAAAAATAATTAACATTTTTTACTGAAAATAACTAATATTCTTCAATGGTTCATGTATGAACAATTTTCACTTTACACATACTCTTTGATAATATATGAGTGGCATTCGATAGTATGAGTGTTTACAAACCCTATTCACATTTTAAAAACACTCATGTTAGGGAGCAATTTTAAAATAAGTAATTTTACCCCTTCTTGTTGTGCTTGCAAACACCCCCTAAAACTTTTATCACAATAAATTAGGTGTTGTTAAACTCAATGAAAAATGATAGCTCAAATGGAAGAAATGATAATATCTAGAGATGTAAACAGGTTAACCATAATGTACTGAAGTCAGTCCTATAAGATCGCAGCCCTTAGCGGTTCAATCTTAATAGTTGAGACCTATAGCATTTCATATTTCTATTCATATTTGAACGAAATATTATCTTGTAACTCATTTCATTTGAAATATGTATAACAATAAAAATAAAGTATTAGTAAAATTATCATATAATTATATCAAAATTTAATTTAAAATATATTAAACGATTTGGAGGGATGACCTTAACTTTATATGGTTCATCCCTATAAGGTTTCGAGGTAAATGTTACGGGCCAAACAACCCTAACTTGTATGGACAATCTTGAAAAAAAATAGTGTAAACCATGTATTTATGTTTAAACTGGTCGGATCTACAGGTCATGACTCTTTAAACATTCTAATCATATCAGGTAGACAACTAATATTTTAAATTGAAACAATTAATACTAACAAACTAATATATAATATGACAAATGATACATGAGTTAAAAAAAAAAAAAAAAAAAAAAACTAATACTACTTCTATCCCAACTCTTTTTTCACATGGTCACTATTCATCCATTCAAAATAGGATTGTATTTTATACACTATGTTTATCATTTGGTGGGAGATTGTGGTTACTTCAATAGTGGAAATTAATTTCATCATGAAGGTTAATCTTCCTACCAAAATAATACACAATGTATATATACAATCATATTTTAAATGAATGAATAGTGATCCTGTGAAAAAAAAAATTAAGACGGAGGGAGTAAATTTTAGCGACAGAGGTTACGGTGTTATGGGTGATAGGTTTAGTGTTGGGATGTCTTGAACCCCCTGCGCTGAGCTGGTCGGGGGTCTCGTTGTATGTTGTGTTGGGCTTGCTTGGAGTTTTGGGCCTGTTTTCGAGTCCTAGTCTGTTAGGGGTTTATAAATACCCTTATTTTCAACCTAGGTCATTCAGTACTCTGAAAACTCAGTGATCTCATAATAATATACTGATCAATCTCTTCTGGCCGTGGACGTAGCCAACACAACATTTGTGAACCATGTAAACCTATGTCGTTTCTTTTTACATTTAGGATAATCCAGATGATGAGATATATATAATGTGCATTTTTTGTGCAAGTACTCTGTCAATATTATTGTTGTTTATAAAAATTAAAAAACTAATAGTACTACTTGTAAAGAACCAATCCTATTGTTTAGTGGTATATGATGTATAATAACTTTTTTTAGTTAGTCCCAGATTATATGCAGTCCTATGTTTTATTAATACATTTTATCTAAAAAAATGTTCGAAACTTTCTTTTTAAACGTAACAGTTTCGGAATTTTTTTTTTGTGAAAATACATGTGCTTAGTGTTTTTTTTTTTGGCATTTTCATAAAAATATTCAAAAATTGTCAAGTTTTACGGATTTTTTTCATAATATTTTTTGTAATAACAAAATATAGGACTGTATGTAACCTGATCCTTTTAGTTAAGATGTATTGTGGTTAGTAATTAAGTGATGGTAAAAAGAGAAAACAATAAGGGGTGTGTTATAGTGTAATTTCATAAAGTAGACATAATTTTGATAGGGTATAGTATAGAATGAATAAGTTTCACCAACAAGTTTGGAGGGTATTAATTATTTTATTAAGGGGGTTAATTTTTTTCGTTGAAGAGTATTAGTTGAAATTTAATTTTACGATAAAATTTGCTCACACTATACATACACTTTTGATAGACTGATAATTGTCAAGCAAACATATTTTTCTACGGATAGAGAGAATATTGTTTAAAAATATATTTAAATTGTACGGTATACTATTTGTATACTCATTTTATCTATTAAAAAAAGACAAAGTATAGATTGAAAATGGTTCATACATGAACCATTGAAATATATTAGTTGGTTTCACTAAAAAATATTAATTATTTTTACTTGAGAGTATTAATTGCTTTCGCTAAAGAGTATTGCTCCTTCCGTCCCGAAGTTGTTTGCTACATTGTCAAAAAGGTTTGTCTCATGCTCAATTACTACATCCATTTTTGGCAAAAAAAAAAAAACAATATTTTTTAATATTATATTCTCCATACACTCCTAACAAAAACACCTACTTTATTACAAAAATACTAATAAAAAGAATTCTTAAAATCTGTGCAAACAATAATATAGAAAACAAGTATGGGATGGAGGGAACAATAGCGGAGCAATGTGGGGGCTAGGTTGGACTGCAGCCACCCCTAATATTGATTTTTCTTTATTTACATGTGAAAAATATAAAAGTTATTAAATAATCCACCCCAAAATCGAATCTTTTTACCATAGCTCACTCTATTTTTAAATCCTGCCTCCGTCAGGGAGTAGTTGTTTACTGAAAACAAACTAAAACTCTTTAGTGATAACATCGATCTAACAATCTTCAGTGAAAATAACTAATACTCTTTAATAAAAATATATACTATACAATAATTCATATATAAACCAGTTTCACTCTATACATACTCGTAAAAGAAAAGGCTAAAAAATGTTCAAACCATGTACTTCTGTAAAACTTGTTTATAATATGAAATTGAAATTATTATATATATTTATAGATACATAATATTTTATGATGCGATTTTAGTTTATAAATGGTGTTAACGAATATATGTAATAATATAAATTTTATAATATGATATTTAGTTATTGGAGATGTTTTGAGATGTGAGTTGATATATTATCTTTGAACAATATAGCCCCTTCCTTCCCATATATGATTTTTTAAAAATAATCTTATTTTCATAATTTACTAATTTTGCATGTCTATGTATATCCCATTATGTATATGCTTTAAAAATATCGGTGGTACCTCATCCTTCATATACGAGTATAAAACAATTAGTTAACATCGATCAAGAGTGACGTCGTTAAATGTCGACACTCAAATTCGATATCACACTCACGCTAAAGTAGAGATACTGACGGCGTGAAAACGACGGGAGAAATTATACAAAACGCCACTGCTCTCGCCCACGATAATTACAATCAACCAAACGTCCTCATCGCGGGCCCACACACTATTATCCGGGCTTAATATGTGTGCATCAAGTTATTTTTTGTGCGAGTATTAAAAAGTTAATATGTCGCATCAAGTAAAAAATAAATTATTTGAATAATATTATATGTGTATGTTGAAAAGTGTACATAAAATTTATTATTTTCATTTTAGGCAACATGACATTTTTGGAAAGGTCTAATAAGACGACCAGATTATTTTTCGGGGGCCGAGAGAATATGTAAAATGCACATGATAATGGTATCTCCGTTCTCCTTAAGTTTAACCTTTAAGAGATAACATAGATGTTAAGAAATATAATATTTTATGATAAAATTATTGTAAAAGAGTGTAATGAATATAATATTTACAAAGGGGAAAATTTAAAATATTAAATTTATAAGTGAAAACCAATTTTAATAAAATGTTAAACTTAAAATGGGAAGGAAGGAGAATAAATTATACTTTTAGGTAAATATAACTGAAATATAAAGACTAATATAATTGAACTGTGCGAGCTAAATTTGGAAACGCAACGAGCACAATTGAAAGAAATATTACATTTTATCTAAAAGTCTGAACAGATAGAGATATATGAAATCAATTCATTTATTAATTCTCTAACCCCCCCCCCCCCCTCCCTCACTCACTTGTAGGGTAAAGTTGTTTTCAGTAGGAATCAAACTCAAGACGTGTAGGCAACAATACTCTTCCACACTTATGACTGAATTCTCAATATTCATCTTTGGAGAAGAAATACAATGAGTGAATAATTTAATATGGGCGGAGTTGCTTTCTGAATAAATCTAATTTGTAACGTATGGGTGTAAATTCTTTTGACTCTAATACTATAAACAAATTTCATTCATTTAAAAAAAAAAATCATTCGTGTAAAAGTTTGAATTTTTAAAGATGTATAAAACAAATTTATTTATTTAATTAGATAGAAGTCCAAAGTTCATATAAGATGTGGGGTATTATCCATCGATAAAGATAATCCAATCTCAAGTTCACAATCTTCTCAAAATGACCGATCGGCCCTTTTTCCAACACTCTCACAGCAAGCAACCGAGTCCTACAGGACCACGCTGTATTACACATTCACACTCTTAAAAAACAATAGTTTTAATTTTTTGCTTTATTTCATTGGAATTTTGGAATTATGCTTCTATCTTTGATCAACATGTCGTCATTCGTCACCATTCCTCACATTCATAGGTTGTCTCCTTTTGTTTTGTTTTGTTTTTGCGTCGTAAATTTCAATTATTAGGCTCTATTTCTATCACAAGAGATATGTTTGTATAGCTATTTTTTGCTGAAGAAACTTAAATATGTGTTGTTAATATTAAGTCATTAGATTTTTTTTCCCTACAGTTGCGATTATAATATAGAAATTAGAACTCGCACTGTTATGGAGTTTTGTTTTTTCATGTATTATCTCCACATTATTTTTTTCTCACGTATATTTTTAAATAGTTTGGATTTGTTTTACCCTCGTAATTATATAAATTTATATATTTTAATTACTGAAAATTATATATTTCATGCATCCATCTTTACGAAATAAAATTGACTTTGTCTTGTATTCATATTATGTATCATTCAACTAAGTATATTTTTTAAGAATCATTCTCATTTTCACTTAAAAGTTTATCTTATTTTACTGAAAAATTAAGCTTGTTATATTGTAATTAATCCTAACTTTCCAATAAAAATAAAGTTGTTTTTTTAGTTAAAAAAATAGGGACAATTGTTAAAAAAATGCACTTGAATAGAAGGATGCACCTAATGCGCAAATGACTTACTCAACAAAATTATTACTCTTGGAATTTCATGAAGTATAAGAAGTACTAGTATAAAATGAGATGTAGTACAATTTATGTTAGATGTAGTACAATTGATGTGATTGAATAGGGATGTAAATGAATCAAGGTGTTCGTGAATTATTCGGGTCTCAGTTCAAAAAATATTCGTTCGAGTTCTTTTATCAAATTTCATGAGTTGAGCTTGAGCCGCATCGTATTCGACTCGAAAACTTGCGAACAAGTTCGTTTATAAAGTTAACAAATCAGTTCGCGAATAGGTTCGTTGATAAGCTCGCGAACATATTTGTGAGTAGGTTCGATATGGGCTCAAGTCAGGCTCAAATAATTACCTTTTTAATTGGATAAATTGTGCTAAACTCCCTTATGATTTGAAAAATCAACATTAAACCCCCTATACTTTAAAAATTGCGTGAAACTCCTTTGTGTTTTTATAAATATAGCACAAGATCCTTTTTTTTAAACAATTAATATTGTTGATTTTTAACCCTTATGACCCTTTATATACTTCTGACTTGTGACGTTCTATCATAAAATACCAGAACGCAAACTAAGGTTTATCTCCAAGTAAAATTTCAAAATTTATACAAATAAATTATAAATCTGTAATTTTTTTTTAAGAAACTTGCTTATTATGAACATATAAAGACTCGACCAAGAAGAAATTGTTGATAATGATTTTATTTTGAACGAGAAGTGCTCATGGTAGGTTTCAATATCTTTTATTTATTTTTATTTGTATTTTTCTTAATATTTCAAACTACAAATTAATACACAAATTATTTACTAGATAACATATTATTAGAGAGAAAAAAGTTATTTGGTCCCATAACTTATCAAGTATCCGATTTTGGTCCCAAAATTTTTGACTCTTCAATTTTGGTCCCGTAACTCCTAGGGATTGTTCATTTATGGTCCCATTTTCTTTAAAAATACAAAAATAGTGCCCTTTTTTGTCATGCCCAACTCATATTCTGCCTAAATTTAGGCCTTTACGGTACCCTCGAAGATGTGTTCGCAAAATGATATATATTTTTTTTTTTGTATTTTTTAATCATTTTTTCCATATCACTAATATGTGGTTGAAAAATGGACAAACCATAGGAGTTATGGGACCAAAACTTGACCAGCCTACTTATTCTTCTTATGGGGCAGTAAAAAAATCTGAAAAAACCCCATGGTTGGGAACTAATGATTGGTTCTGTCTACAAAGATTTTGGATTTGGCACATCTCTCTTTCTTAGTTTCACGCTGGCCTCTGAATTAAAGAGTCAATTTTTTTGGGACTAAAATCGGACGCTTGATAAGTTATGGGACCAAAAAGAAATTTATCATCAAGAATAGGACCAAAACTAGGCAAACCGTAGAAGTTATAGGACCAAAATTGAAGAGTCAAAATTTTGGGACCAAAATCGGACACTCGATAAGTTATGGGACCAAAAAACTTTTATTCTCCATATTATTATATAATTAGATATAAAGAGGAATTTTTAAAAGTATTTATCACTTTTCGTCTATTTATAATATTTTATAGATAATAATTATTAAATTAATTAACTATATAATATCATAAAATTATATATAAAAAATCTGGAAAAAAAAATCACAATAGAAGGAACATTTTAATGGAGGGATAATTGTATCAATATATTAAAAAAAAAACCATTTAAATTCGCATGAAGCGTGCGTGAGTTACACTATTGTTAATCTTAACAAAATTTGAGGTTTTGTGCTATATTTATAAAATCACAAGGAACTTCATGCTAGTTTTATAAAACTCATGTTATCTTTGATTGGGCTTTTGCCCAAGCTCACAATGGGGTTTCACACACTTTTTAAAGTATAAGGGGATATTCCAAACTATAAGGAGGTTTGACGCAATTTACCCTTTTTAATTAGATGTTGATGAGATGTTCAATTATTTTTGTGTATTTTTTTTAATTTTTAACGAGCATAACGAGCCGAACTCATTTAACTTTTAAACGAATTTTTTGAACTCGAGCTTGAATTATGTTTGTTTACAAATGGATTTTTTTTCAAACTCGAGCTCGTACTATGTTTGATAAATTTGCAAATGAACTTTTTGTTTCGAGCTGGCTCAAGCCAAACTCGTAAACGAATATTTTGCGAGTCGAGCTCAAGCTATTCACAAACTCAAAGTTCGAGCTTAAAAATATTTAAACGAGCCAAGCTCGAATCTGATGGTATTTGGCTCGGCTCAATTCAACTCGTTTACATTCCTATAATTGAATGAAAAAATAAAGTAAAATGCAAAAATACTTAATAGTAAAAAGGGCGGCACTTGAAGTAAATAAAATAATTATTTGTCGATTTCGTAAATATTGAATAAAAAAATTTAGTGGAATGTCCAAAATAGATAAATGAGAAGTTTTCGGTGATGGAAGAAATATAATTTATATTTTCTACTTAAATTAGTTCACCCAACATAGAGAAACTCATTGTTTTAGTTTAATATTAAACTCCTTATTAAAAATTAAAAATAATCAATAAATATGAAGTATTAAAACTAATGTATAAAACATTAAAAGTGCGCTTTTTTTTTTTTTTTTTTTTACTTTTAACTTACACCACGGATGCTTAATTAGTAAAGACAAATATACACAAAAATAATGAATAAAATATGTTAATACATAATTGTGTTTTCAATGTAGTGTGTAAATAGGAAAAAACTTGGTTTACCCAGTGGGTAATCTACCCACCTAATAAAAAATTTAAAAATAATAAAAAGTGTTTAAGTAGTTATTGAAATCCTTAAATATAGGATTCTCTTTCCAAAGCAATGTATTTATTGTTGTATGGTTAACTTTTTTCTTTTTTCTACAAATTTCTCTCCTCTATATTAATAGATGGATAAATTTCTTAATTTCTCTCCATCTAAACATTGGTTATATCAAAGATTGGTAAAATATTTTTTACATTTCTTTCCTCTCTACTAATATATTGGTAAATTTCTCTCGACAACTCCCGTTGGTATCAATGGATTTTTTTCTAATTTTTAATTCTTGTATATTGATATTAATGAATTTTTTTTCTAATTTCTTAATTTTTAATTATGTGTTTTTTATCTGCTATTTATGTTATGCTCTCGTTTTTTTAATATAAAATGATTTTTTATTATTATTTAACGCACATAGCACAAATGTAAGTAGATTTAAAAAACAAAATTGTGTTATCAACGACGTGATTAGAAATTAAAATTTAATCTATAGTGTTAAGATCAGGTGTTTCTTGTTATTAGAGTTTGATAGTCGAACTACTCAATAGTAATATTACTATTTTTGGTGACAATAGTACTATTAATTTTTTTTAAAATTTTCTGCATTGAATTAATTTAATTAAAACTTATAATGGTGATTAGAAATTAAAATTTGACTCATAGTGGTAAGATTGATGTTTCTTGTTACGGTTAGGGGTCGATAATCGGACTAGTCAATCGTAATAATACTATTGTTGGTGACACTAGTACTATATATATTTTTTTAATTTTTGACATTGAAATAATTTAATTAAAACTTATAATGGTGATTAGAAATTAAAATTTTATCTATAGTGATGAGATAGATATTTCTTGTTATGATTATAGTTTATTAGTAGATTAGTCAACAGTAACATATTTATTGTCATTTACACTAATATCTTTTTTTTTTCAATTTTCTATATTAAAATAAGTCAATTATAATTTATGATGATAATTACAATTAATATTATTTATTTTCATATAATGTTTAGTACTACACACCCCACACACCATTAGAAATATAACCGGGATATACTATGGTTTTAATTTCAAGGAAATCTAATATTAATAATATTGTATAAAAGTTGGAATTATCTAAAAAAATATTTATTGTAATCTATTAAAAACAAATTGAAATATAACCACCCACATACCCCACGTTTTTGCATCACTATTTCAATTTTGAAATGGTTAATTTAACTCCTTACATTTAAAAGTAATCTAGAATTGAGAAATAACTAATAAATATAATTTAGGATATTTTTTATTAGTATTTAATATGATAAAATAATTTCTAAATTTTTGTTTACAATAAAGGGGAGATAGATCTATCATACTCCTTCTTAAAAATTATTTTGTCATTTTAAATACTAATAAACAACTCGATAGTTAAAACATAAGAAAAATGTAGTGTGAAGATTATTAGGGGAAGGGGGAGTATATACTTGATGTATGATTATTTTAAAAATTAATATACAATGAAAATCTTTAGATGTCAACTTAATTAGCTTACACACGTACATAAATACCTAAATCTAAAGAGTTGGTTTTATGTGAATCAGTTTCACCTGTATAACTGATTTAGACTAATACTTTACAGTAATAATTAATACTCTCCAACTAATATTATTGGAACAATCGATTTCATTAAAAAAAAGATAATATCATATAGTAAAAATAATTAATACCCTTTAATGAAACAACTAATATTATCAACACAAGTTTCAAGGTGAATTTTGCTCACACTCTGCAAAATATTGTATGAACCAGTTTCACGTGCGTGAATCTGAATTTGCTACTGAAAGGTATTATTTGTAATGCAAAAGGGTATCACTTATATCACTGAAAAATTATAATTATATTGCTAAAATGTTTCACTTAAATTACTTAAATGTGTTGCTTGTTACTCTAAATGATGTCACTTGAATTACTGAAAGGTATTAGTGATATTGCTAAAGGGTATCACTTATATTGCCTAAATGTATTAGTGGTAATATTAAATTGTATCACTTAAATTATTAAAAGCATTGGACATGATGTTAAATAGTATCACTTAAACTACTGAAAGGTATTAATCACGTTAGTCTAGTTTCATGGTGAAACTTTTTCACACAATACCAACTCCTTAAAAATGTAATAATTTAAATTGAACTCTTTGTTATATCTCAAGGTGATTCGAATTTATGACCACATTGGTCTAAATAGTGGTGTTCTTACACCATTTGGTAGCATTAATATAATTGATATTTGATGTACCATGTAAGATTTCATATAATCATTAACTTGTTACTATAACTATGATGTACTAAGTATATCCAACTATTTTATTTGTTGATTTTTTTAATACATACTACACTTTTTTTATTTAACATATGATGTGTGTTAAATTTCATCTTTTAAATTACGCACATAAATTGTTTTACCCTCAACATGTGAAATTGTTAAGTAAGTTAAGTTTGAAAAATATTATTTTGTCTTAGAATTTTTAAATATTTTCTCATAAACTACGTTAGTTGTTATTTGTTTGTGTCGATATCTCTACCAGTCGTAGCATATAAAAAATTAGATTTTTTTTGCTTGGTTACTATGAACATCGCAACAAAAAACAATCCACAGTTAAAAAATGGCAATCTCAAGGCTACATAATTTTGTAATATTTAAGCATGCACATTTAGAATTGCTCAGGAGAACTATTTATTGATAATGTATTGCATGAACCAGTTTCAGGTCGTGGTGAAATTGCTTCTATTACTCAAAAGTTTTATTCGTAATGCTAAATGACATCAATTAAATTATTGAAATGTGTTAGTCGTAATATTAAAGTTATCAATAAATTGCTTAAATGTATTACTCGCAATGTTAAAGGTGTCACTATACATTATTGAAAGATATTAGTGGTAATGCTAAAGTGTATCACTTAAATGAGTGAAGTGTATTGGTCGTAATAAAAAATGGTGTTACTTAAATTATTAAAAGGTATTAATTGTAATGCTAAGGGGTGTCACTTAAACTATTGAAAGATATTGATCACGTGAATAGAGTTTCATTGTGATTTTTTTTCACACAATACCAACTTCTATAATGAAAATGCTAAATATTTATATATTGATTTAATTATTTAATTAGTCATATAATACACGACCTTCGAAGACCATAATTTTTTTTTAATCTTTTGGTCTATACATTTGGCGATAATAAAAAATACTCATCTATACATTTTACAAAATTTTAAATTAAATCCTATATAAAATTTCAATTTGTCTCATTTAAATATTATATAAATAAAAATATATATTGGACTAACTTATGTTTACGGATCATATTGCAAAATAATCATTTATATACTTAGTTTGCACTTCAAATTTCAATTCAAGACTAGTTATATAAATCACCCTAAAATCTTGTGTTTATGGAGAATTAATTATGTAGTTGTGGAATATTGGATAGACAATGTGTCAATCTTCTAAATTAAAAATTAAGTTTAAATGGCTCGCTTCTCAAAACTAAACAATAGAAATAAATAATTAATTTCTACTAGTAGTAATTTTTAAATTGAGTACGGAGTAATAAAATAAAAACAAAGTTATTAGTTCAAAAGAACACAATTAGTCTATATTTAGGCCATAAATTAAATTATAAATAAGAAAGTTACATTATAATGTAAATGTTGTGAAAAATGAAGGTGGTTTATATATTAACTTCATTTGAATTGGGGATTGTGAAAGAAGAATTAATTCATGCTAATAAATAAGGTGAGAGAATAATAATATAATATTTAACGTTTCTTATTCTAAATTAATTTTTTATTATTTTTATTTGGCGGGTGGATTACCCGGTGGGTAGATGTAGCATACTCCTTGTAAATATATGTGTTTATTATGTTGATTATGTTTTCAATGTGGTGGTATATTTTTAGGGTGGGGTATCACACCATTCATATGATTTGAATTCATAATCTCACGACATATTTGCCCTCTGAACTTTTAATGTCTATCTCACTAAATTTGTGCGCTTTTATTTATCTTGCTTTACTAATCACATAGGAGTAAAACATTTATCGTGATTTGTGAACAACCACAAATTTTGAAATTTAATTTGTATTACGCGCGTGCTGAGTCTTTCAACATTTACCTTTTCTTGTTTTAATTATTTTACTTAATTACATAATTATTTAGGTGCTTTGCAGATAAATTGGTATGTATCATATTTTAGTTTGGTCGACTCGAACGAGCAAGCCATCTTTAATTAATTACTTACCCAATTCTTAATTTGCTGAACAATTTTATTTATATAAAAAAAATCGTTTAAAATAGTCACAAATAAACATCGTCCTCATATTTAATAATCCATACACCACATAAGATATGTAAATCATGATATTAGCAAGTTAAGTTCAACTAAATAAAAAGATTTAGATAGAGACTTAAGTTTCAGTCTCCACCATGGCAATGCATCATATAATGGGAGACAAAAGTATAATGTGAACTAGTTTCGTTATAAAAATTTATTTGCATTTTGTGTATATTTTTTATTATTTTATTATAAAATATCACTATTTATGAATTTTAAGTGAAATTGGTTTGCAAACCACTATCTCATAAATTCTAAATGGGATTTGTGGGTGGGGGAGGCTTTTTTTCCCTGATTAATATAATATTTAAAAAAGTAAAGATTCGAATTAATAAGCATGTCAAATCTATCATCTATATTAATGTAACAATTAATTTTATGAATAAATATGGAAAGATATCTGAATATGGCAGTTGGTGGAGATTTAAAGTAGTGAATAGAATGGGCTGCCTGCATTTCTGGAAACCAGCAGTCGATCAAAGCTTTTCTTACAGAGCTTTAATTCACAAGTAGGCCCTCTTGCGCTAAATCAAGTCTAGGTTCACCAAATCCTGCGTGCTCAATCCTTTTTTTTTTTTTTTTCCAAACATTTTTATATATTCACGCTAGATATACGGATAAGATAGGATGGTAAATGAATCGAGTTGGATGTGATTTTGTTCAAATTTATTTGAAACGTTATTGAATTTTGAAATTAATGTTTAAATTTGTTTGATTATTAATTGATTCAAGCTTTAATTGAGTTGAACATAAGTGGAACTCGATTAGTTTGACATTTTACACTTGTTTTATATTTTTTTACTTATCGAGTCGAGTTTTAATCTGTAGTGAACATAAACGCATGGTCAAACATGTTTGATATCCATATCGAACTAGATCCAAATGAGTTTTTATCCAATGATTTCGAATCGAGTATCAAATAGTTTACTTTGGTTCTCAATTATAGAATAACATATAAATATTGTTAGGATTTAATTTGTCATTATGGTGAGGTATAGGAGCGAAAAGACAAAGAAATACTATTTGTTGATTCCGTTCGTCAAGAGTTGACTACATCTAGGAGTTCTACAAAAAAACTGAAGAATTACTAATTTTGAGATCTTTAGATTAAAATTAGAGTGATATATATATATATATATATATATATATAGATTGTATTGAATCATAAACCATAAACAATAACTATACATCTACACTCAAATGGCTCTGATACCATAGATCTAGGATCGTGCATCTTATTATATCAATAGTACTCTGTGGATCTTTTCCAAACCTGATAGGACTGACTGAGAAATTCCATAGTCTATGAGTTAACCTGAAAAAAGCATTACGCCCACAAACGCCTGCGCCTATCCATTGACAAAGCGGCAAAAGGGCACGCCCACATAGTTAACTCATAGATATCACTAGAAAACTCAAACCTATCGGTTAAACCAACGCTACTCTTGATATAGTAACATACAGATTAATAGAAATAAGTTAACAAATGCATCTGAAAGTAGAGTATAGCTATGTTAGGTCATGATTCAATACAAGAAATTTAGCCGACTATTAAGGCGGCGATAACAAATGTATTAAAAAAAAATTAATACAGAACAAAATAAGATGATATACCTTAAAGGACCACCAGGGCCAAATGTTTATTGAATAAAGCAAGGAAGTAGAAACAAAAGATTACAGGGGGTAAAGAGAGAGAAAGAGAGAGCGAGAAAACTCCAGCGTGCCTCTCAAGTGAAAAGACCTATAAATAGATAAGGAAGAGCCGGACATAAGACCCCGGATTCCAAAAAAAAAAATGAATAGTAAATACTATTCATGAACAGAACTTGGTCTGTTGGTGACGCATGCGGTGACCTATGTGATGACGAAATTTAATTCGTCCTTTCTTCAAGAAAATCCTTCCTGTTTTAGATCGCCAAAAGGGAAGCTTGCCGACGAAGAAGAATTAGAGTCTTCTTGAACCTCTCCAATTGTTGGGGATCAAAGTTAGAGTTTTTAAGAATTGGGATAAAACTTTCAAGAACTTTGATTTTTTTCGGGAGCCCTTTAAGATAATTCATCTCACTGATTTTATTATTATCTTCATTGAAGTTAATATAAACAGGGATCTGCCAAATTTCATGATGCAGTCCAATTCTGGAGAATCTTCAGTCTTCGGGATGTCTTTCCTCCATAGGGACAATTATTCTTCAATTTTCCCTTTAAGGGACTCTTTAAGAAGATCGAAACTCTCTTGGAGAGAGAAACTTTGATAATCTTCATTTGGCTCTTGGGAATCCTGAATGTCTGACCCAGAAGCCATAGAGGAATCAGATTTTAAATCTGCAAAATCAATATCTTTAAAAAGATTTTTCTTAAGGTGATCCATATAAAGATCAACAATTTTTCCCTTATTGATGATTCCTTGATATCTCTTGGTATATTCAGAAAGAGAAGGGAGAGTCTCAGAGATTATCTCTTTTTTGAATTCTTCAATCTTAGATTGAATTCTTTCAATATTCTCCTGAAGGGGTGGTTCCTGAGATCCTTCCTGGACAACAAATAGGTTGCCCCAAAACCTTGTGGAACTTACTCTCCAAAGGCAGGGTAAATCAGATTCAGTATAACCGAATTCTGGCCTCCACTTCCAGACCCATGGAATACCAGAGTCAACAAAGAACATAAAAGTGGCTTTACCACTTGTATTGTGTGTTTTCCTTGAAGAGGAAGCAATAGAGTATTCTTCAAGGAGACCCTTAATATGGTCAGGTAGAATATCTACCGAAGCTCCGTAAGTGTACCACCAAGAGGCGAACCAATTTGGAATTTGCCTTTTCCCAATGTTCTCACAAATTTTAATTAACCAAGTGTGAGTATGCTTAGCATTCTGATGAAGAAGAGTTTTATAAAAACTTTCAACATAATCCCAGTAATTATACTGGAAAGTGACCTGACTGTTCTTATTTGTCACTTTTCTCTCAGCAAGAGGTGAAATTCCCCATTCTTGGATGGAGAAGATTTTTTAATGATAAATTTTGAATAATTAATATTATTCTTGATTTGAAAATGTTGAATATCAACACTGCCAAGTTCGATAAGAATGTTCTCATAAAAACCTCTAGACTTATATGTCTGATTCGCCCAACCAATATTTGGGACGTATTTCTCCATGGGAGTCCATGGGGACTCTTTGAACTTCTCGTCATCATCTTCAATGAGAAGAATCAATTCTTTTTTAGAAGAATCAGAGTACTTAGTCTCTGTCTGTACAGTGGAAGCATATGATACTTCCTCATTGTCAAGAGAATTATTCTCTGTTGGAGTGGAGGTGCTAGCCCTCTGTCTGAGGAATTCTTGGAATTCCTTATGTTCTTTTGAAGAACTTGCACCATAAATATTCTGATGATAAAGGGATCTCTGCCCCATTTGGATGATAGGAGGTCTTCCTCCTCTGCCTCCTCTTCCTCTATATGAGGAATAGGTACTTCTGCCAGAATGGCTCATTTCAGTCATTCAAGAAATAAATTTGCGGGTTAGAAAATCAGGAACATGATTATCATTTTCTTTTAGATGGATAATGTTAAAATCAAAGTAGGCAAGATGTGATTGCCACCTAGCAAACATTTGCTTGGACACATTGTGTTCAACATCCTTAGTAAACATAAAAGTGGCTGTTTTACAATCAGTTTTTATAGTAAACTTTTGATTGTATAAATCGTCCTGGAATTTAAGAACGCTTTTAACAATAGCTAATATTTCTTTAGCAACGGTAGAGTAATTTTTCTGAGAATTATTCCATTTACCAGAGTAGAATCTAACAATGTATTCATGTTTATTGTTGGGGTTAATTTGTTTTAAAATACCACCATAGCCTAACTCAGAGGCATCTGTTTCAACAGATTTCTCCCATAAGGGATTAACAATAGACAGGCAATGAATGTTTTTCACCTTTTCTTTAATTTTTAAAACAACCTTAGTATGATTATTATTCCAAGGTGGAGGATTCTTTTTAAGCCTATCATAAAGGATGGCAGAGTCTTTCGCAAGATTCTTAATATAAGAGGAAACATAATTAAGACTTCCAAGAAATCTTTGTAACTGAGTTTTATCAGTAATGATGTCTGGAAATTTATTTCCAAATTCAATACTTCTTTGAATAGGGATAATATTCCCTTTTTCAATGTAGTGACCCAAAATTTTTATTTTAGTTTGAAATAGAACCATTTTTGGTTTTGAAATGACTAAACCATTTTTTATGACAATTTCTTTAAAGATGTCAAGATGTTTAAAATGTATGTCAATGTCCTTGGAGAAAACAAGGATGTCGTCAATATAGACAATAATAAAATCCCTATAAGGATTAAAAATATCATTCATGATTTGCTGAAATTCAGAGGGAGCATTCTTCAAACCAAAAGGCATGACAGTCCACTCATAATGCCCAGAGGGAACATTGAAGGCAGTTTTATACCTGTCAGAAGGATTAATCTGTATCTGCCAAAATCCAGATTTTAAATCGAACTTGGACAAGACAAGAGCATTAACTAGTCTGTCTAAGAGATCCTTTTTATTAGGAATAGGATGTCTAACCTATTTTAAAGCTTTATTAAGAGGTTTATAATTAATGACTAACCTTGGAACACCGCGTTCCTGCTCAGAATGTTTATTAACATAAAAGGCAGTACAAGACCAAGGGGATTTAGAAGGTGTGATAAGTTTCTTTTGTAAAAGAGAATCAATTTCTTTTTTACAAAGGTCTAAATAATCAGATTTCATCTGACAAGGCCTAGATTTAGTAGGAATATCAATATCTTTAAAATTTTCTTCATAAGGAAGAGAAACAATATGTTTCTTTCTGTTCCAAAAAGCATTTGGGAAATCATTGCAAATATCAATGGAAAGTTTATTATATAAAAGCCGGATTTTATCCTGGAGCTTAGGGTTTTTTATTCTATCTTCAATAGTGAAAGAATTAATCTCATCTTTGAGAAAATTTATTTGACAATTTTTATAATTGATCTGCTTCTGTATAATATCAAGAATATTAAGAGTAGGTTTAGTTATGAAGCAGAAAGAAATAGGTGTGTCTTTATAAATACCAGAAATTCCTTCTTCACTCACCCTTATAGGATAAATTTTTTGAATAAAAGGAAGGCCAACAATCATTTGGCTAGTAAGATTTTTGACAATTAAAAAGTCATTAGGGATACAACAATTATTAATGCAAACAGAGGCATTTCTAAGTTTATACTCAATTTTTAAAGGACCTCCTCCAGCATGTGAAAGAGATTGAGTAGTTTTTTCAAAAAACTTAGTAGGAATAATGCCTTCCTGGTTAACATTTTGGTCGGCTCCACTATCTATCATAGCAATAAAATCATTTTTAAAAGAATTATTAATAAGGAGAGAAATTTTAGTATACCATTTTCGAGACATAACTATATTAATGGCTGAAAGATGGCTTTTATCAAAAACAAGATTATCTTCTGAAAGAGAAGTAGTGCAATCATCGATTTTTTCTTTTCCCTTTTCCATAAGAGAAAGTCTAAGGGAAAGATCAATATTTTGTTTTTGAAGGATTTTAACATTAGTTTTAATCCTATCAATTTCTTGTGTTAAATCATTTATAGTAACAGGGTTTTGTTTAATATTTTTATTTTTTAGAATTTTTTCTAATTCTCCCATATTATAATAATTGTTATTATTGACCTTATTAGAAAGGCTAGTATGATTTTTATTAGAGGAATCTTCAAATTGTTCAATAATTTTATCCCTTAAACTGGAATCTTTGATTTGTTTAAGAAAATCAATAATATTATTATTATTTTCATTATTTAGGACATTTATGTTCATGTCTTGAAATTGACTTATAAGTCTATAAAAATCATCATCATTAGTTTGATTGATACAATTAAGACAAGGTTTGCCATTTAAGCAATTTTCACATTCTCTTTCATCATTAGAGTTTGACTCTTTAGAGAAATCAGTGTCAGAATTTTCAGAAATATTTTCTTCTTCAGACATATTATTATCAGAATCCATAACAATTTTGAAGAGAGTTTCTTTTAATTTGTTATCAATGTCAAGTTCATTAATTTTTTCTTTAGCATAACATTGGTTAGCATAGTGGCCAGTCCTGCCACATTTTCTACAAATAATTTTGTCAAGATAATTTCTTTTTTTAAAAGAATTTCTTTTATCATTTCCATGCTTATAAGCATGTTTTCTTTCTCGATTGTCATCCTGTTTATTATCATTTACAGGATATCTTTTATGTTTTTTATAATTTTTTCTTTTAAAATTGAATTCTTTCCTATTTCTTTTATTCATACTATTTTTTGGTTTGGAATTATCTAAACCGAATTGGTCACAGAAATGACCTAACTGTTTTCTTTCTAAGAAATTATCTCTTTTCATCTGATTTCTTAATTTAAGCTCATTGCAAAGATTTAAACCTTCTTGAACACAAATACTGATAATTTTTCCAAAAGAGTGTAACTCATAGTGGATAGAGTCAGAGTCTTTTCTCAAAATTTTCTTGACTCTTTCAGCAAAAAGATAAGGAAGACCATCAATAAATTTATTCTTCCAAATATCCTGGTTACAGTCAGGAATATCATAAATTCTAGATAAAAAGGTATCTTTGTACCATCTGAAATCAGTAAGAGTTTTACACTTCATATTTAAAAGAAGAGTTTTAGTATTTTCAGATTTATTAGTAAATCTGCCAGTAAAGTGTTCTAATATAGTACACACAAGAGAATAAACAGCATCAGTTTTAACTTCATTATTCTCAGTTTTAACAGAGGAAAGAATTTCATTCCTATTATTGGGACTTAAATAATTATCCCACCAACCTTTGAGTTGGCCAGTAAAACCAACAGTTATAGCCTGAGCAGTTTGAAGATCATTATTACCACATATTCTACAAGCAGAACTATACATAAGCATTCTATGACACTGAGTGAAAATATGTTTATCACTAGCCCCATCAATATTCCATTCATAAATACTTTTACCAGAATAAGAAGTATTAAAAAAGTTTTCCTGTTCTTCATGGAGAACATCCAAAGGAGTAGGCCTTTGATAATAGTGTTTATTTAAAGTGGGTTTGTCAGCCCATTTAATTTTATTAATACTAGGATTGTCCAGCTCATAAGAACAAGAAGAGTTATCTTCAAGATTATTTTCTAAAACTGAAATATTCATTTTTTCAAATTTTTCATTAATGATTTTTTCAAATTCAGAAACAGAAGCTTCAGTTTTGAAATCTTTAATTTCAATTGGAGATTGAATAGAAGAGGCCGTTTTAATAACAATATCAATCTTATCTTCCTTTTCAGACTTAGTCTGAGAAATAATTTTATAGATCTCATCAATTTTACCATGAAGGGAAATAATCCTATCGATTTTTTCATGTAAAGAAACTATTTATTCTCCGAGAATAGAGAGGTAAATATTGCAGAAATTATTCTGCTCAATCATATGATTAATATGTTTAGTGGTGATTTGAAGAGTATCATTTTCAATGATTTTAGAGAACGGAAGAAAGTTAAAAGTTCTGCCATTCTTTTCCATTTGGAAATAAATATGGGGAGGAAAAACAGATCTTTGAATCCCTCCAGTAACGATCTTATAATCACGTTCAATAACAGAAATACAATCAATATAAAAGGTTTTTATAAACCAAGGAACATAGTAAGTGATCTCATTATGTTTTTCACAAAATTTATAAAAGCTATTGACAAAGTAGTCAAAATCATCTTTAGAAAAAGTTTTGAAATACCAAGACCTAAAATTATTCCACTTGGGATCATAAAACTCATTATTAATATAGGCTCTTGTAGAAGAACCTTTTGAAAAATCAAGGATAGGTTTTAAATCCATAAATCATAATTTAAAATTGCATTCCGAAATTGTTTCGGGTTCTTTTTCAGCATTGTGAATAATATTATTCTTATTAATAATAATATCATTATCATCAAAATCATTATTTTTGGAAAACATGTTTTCCCTGTAATGAGAAGTAGACGCTCTAGACGTAGAGGGAAAGTTAACCTCATAATCTAAGGGGGAAATATAAGAGTGTCCTGAGAAGGACCTTGAAAGAGAACTCTGCCTCCTTTGGCTATTAAAACCAATATTAACAATTCCATTATTATCATGTTTTATGTGACTTAAATCACTGTTAATAAAAGGAATTTTTGGCACAGATTGCTCCAATACCCAGTTATCAGGGAAATTAATTTCTTCCCATTTTATATGTTTTCTTTTAGTAATACTAGATTTACCAAAATTAGTTTCAATAAGAATAGTTTCATTATTTTCATTCTCACTAATTTTACACCTAGGATTAAGGGTAAAAAGAGGCTTATAGTAAATACGATAACAAATACATATGACCTGGGTACCTGGCATATAATTATAGCCATGAGTTTTAACATTCAAAGTCAAAGCATTGAGAATATTTTCATCAGATAAAGAAAGAGATAAGTTAGGATAGACATTGAAATAAACCGGTCCTAACGCAAGACTGGACTCAATAACTCCTATAAGAGATTGTTTCCAGTTACAGTTTTTGCCATCTTTAAGAGCAGCAAGAAAGCTTTCAGGGAGACCTTTAAGAGTAAGGGGTCTGAAAGCAATTTGAACACATCCAATATGAATAAACTTATGAGTATTTTTAAAAGGTAAGATATCACTTTTACTAAGTAATTTAATAACCATTTCCTCTTCATTTAAAGAAATTGAGGATTCAGTGGTTTTAACAACTTGTTTAAGACATATTCTTTCAAAAGTTCCTATTTTATAAACCGTTTTAGGTTCAATTTTAGGAACAGTCCATCTGTTTAACAGATCAAGATTCTCAGGAATATCATACTCCTGAACCATAGAGTTCTGGACATTATTGTCCTTTAAACTGAAAAGATTCATAAAAAAAAAGATTGTATTGAATCATATATATATATATATATATATATATATATATATATATATATATATATATTTGAAACTGGTCCATAACCCTAAAGTTCATCAAACTCAATTTATGCGGGCAAAAACAAAAATCGGCTCGAGAAATGCAAAGCAAACGCTCACTCTACCAACAAATATAAAACAAAAGAAAAAGTAATTTTAGAATTAAAAGAATCTCGAAAAATGCAATTCCTATACCACGTCCCGTGCAAATTACCTAATGATTTACTTCAGTTTTAACGCGTTTGTGTTGAATTTCGATGAAATTTCATGAAGGTTTGCAAAATATTGAACCATAAATAAAAACAATTAATTAAACACTAAACGAGTTAATCATAAATAAATGGTGTATATTTAATGTTTACGCAACTGAAAATTAATAAGTAAAACATTGAACAAGTTGCTAATACATAAATGTTTTCTATTTAATGTTTACACAATTGAATTTGAATGGTTTCGATTTAGCGCGCTAGATTCAAAATGATCAATAGAAATGATAATGACAATCATCGACTTGTACATTATAATGAAAAAGATGGTTATAATATTATTATTGTTTTGTTCTAAATTTAGATAAAATTGGGGCAAAAAAGAATTGTTGATTGAAAAATAATGGAATAATTGAAAAAATATTTATAATAGAATAGGTAGTTAATTAAAATAGGGTAATGGTTAAATTATTCTGTACCTCACTATTCCGTACTAAATATGATGAAGATGAACGAATCATTTTATGTTCTCATGAACCAACCCTTACCTCATAGTAGCACTTCCATAGAAAAATTGTTGACCAAACGTCCTCTCAATGTTTATAATTAATGTACTTAGGTTTAATTTATTTTCAGTGGTCAAAATGTAATCTATCCAAGTTACTCGGAAAGTACATGGACTTTGAATTATCGATATTATTGCTTTACTTAGTCTCACGCTGAGACGAATTACAAATTAGTATAAATTAACATTCATTATTTCTAAAGTGTTAGTGCATCATACTCAACTTATTTTTTATGTCACCTTGAGATGAACACACACAACTTTTTGTTAATTATTGATCACTCTCCTTCAAAACTTATATAGTAGAAAATTGATATAATTACTTTCATTCAGAATACCATTTCTTATAAAATAAATCAATAACATTTTAAGATGTGATATTAATTTATATATAATAGTATTATTAAATAAATATTATAATATTATTGAATGTATGAAATAACATCCATTTATATTGTGGACAAATTTTATTGAAGGTATGTAAGGGTATTAATTTGTATTATGTACAAATTTTATAGAAGAGTTTGTGTTATAAGTTACAGTCCGAGGCAAAATTAAATGATCATTTTAATTTCATAATGTTATACTTTGATTGGATTCATTGGAGAGAATGAAGAGTCTTCCATTGTTATCGAAATATCCGTAAAGCAATTCTAGTTAAAAAAAAAAATATATATATATATATATATATTCTCCCAATTGATAGTTGATGGTTAAAAATTGAAAAGCATCGAATGTATGTTGTGATTTTTTTTGTCCCATAAATCATATTATTTACAAACTAAAAATCAATTTTAGGTGCGACACAAGAACAAACTTTGTGTTCCATATTCAGAGCCAACGACTTTATTCGTAAAAGTAGAAGAAGCGTTAAACGTGTAGCGTCTTCTTCCCGGCGTTTACATAGAAACGGGCTTTTAATGTCTCTGAATTCTGGCCCCTCCTTTATCCCCACCATCTGTCATCATCTTGTCGCATCATTTTTGTCCTCAAATTTTCGACTTTCGGCAATCATATAATTTCATACCATCTAAAATATTCACAATAATGAGTTTCTACAAATCAATTTAATTTGAAATTTTGAATCCAATTTCGATTTTGGTTTTCAATATCCTTTTCAGTGTTAGAATTACAATCTCTACCAAACAACAATCCGCTCAATCTTGCCTCAGTCATGGTCAAAATGAGGCTTCATTTCAGAATAAAAAAGTAGGAAAAAAAAAACTCACCGTTAATAAAAATTCAAGTGAAAAATTGAATCAATCTTCAAAACCAGTTTTCTGCCAAATTGCATTTCTAACTCTACTGAGATCTCTCCCCTTGAGAGTCCTCCCAATCCCTTCGTGCACCGAGAAGGAGGCGATCCTAGTTCTCGCCAATTGCCGCGCCAAAAACTCGTGCGGCGGAATCCGATCGCCGTCCTCCGCGTCCTCCTCGTCGTAGTCGTAGTCGTCGTCACTGTCTCTCCGGCGGTTCTCCCTGTACTCGTCCTTGAGAATTTTTGACCAGTCAGGAACGTTCACCGGCAGCGATGCCGGACCGCCGACCAGACCGTTCGCCGCGGCCGACGACGACTTCCTCGAGATTCTGGAACTCGTCTTACGAACTTCCGGCGACTGGGATCGCTTCGCCGCTGAGGTCCAGACGTCGGACTCATCGAGCTCGAAGATCATTGAATCGTTAGAGAGGGACTGATCGTTCGGTAGGAATCTGTAGTTTGCTCTGGCGAAGTAGCTCTTCGATGTCGCCATGTATGCAAATTTGAAAAGCCGATCAACAAATTTTATATTATTTTTGGTTTGGATTTTGTTTCTTCTCTTCTCTGTAGAAACGTGTGTTTGTTGAACTGTAAAATGATGGGAGGAATTTATTCTGCTAATTTGATACTCAAAAAACGGAGGTTTTGATCTGCTTTTATAAAGGGATGGAACGGATAAGGTTCCACCCTCTCTCACACACAAGAACACACCCTCTCTCACTCTCTATCTCTCTCTCCCAAATTAAGCTGAAATATGTTCCCTTCTATTTCTCGGCGTATTATTTTCCTTGCAGTTGCATGTTGAATGTACGTTTTTGACCCCGGAAAACTTCTAAGAAAATGCCACGTTACCTTTTAATGTTATCCATATGATGATTGTAAATTAGTTTGGACACGAAATCTTAAAAAAAAATTCCTACAAATTGCAATCTAATTTTGCAATCTAATTTAATTTTTAGGATAAAAAGAAAAATATTCATTCTTATAATATTAAAAGTTTTTTTGCCCACAATCTTTCTAAAAAAAAGTTTTATACCCATTTTAATAAAAAAAAATAAAAAATACATACACATCCTTAATAACAAAATTCTACCCCTACCTCCAATTAGCTTTTATAATTTTTAATATATATTAATAATTTTAGTTATTTTTAAAATTTTGTAATTTTTTTATTAAATGGTATTTTTTTTAATAAGAAAAAAAAAGAGTGAAACCAAAACACCTAAATTTTACCACACTTAAAAAGAAAAGAATTTACATCTTTCTTAGAGTGGGCAAAAAACTTTATTTTTTTTAGTGATGGGCAAAAAACTTTTTATTTTATTAGAGTGGGCACTTTTACCCTTTTACACTTAATTTTTCAAACAAAACTCCAACTTAACATTTGATTGCAATTCGAATCAACAAATAATTTTTTTACGAAATAATTTTCAAATTTTAAATATAAAAATAAAACATTCTCACAATAACTACTTTGTTTCAAAATACTTTTTATTTATTGGTTCAAAAATTCAATAAAACAGTTTTTTCCACCTCTGAAAATTAAGAAAGAACAAAGGGAGTGTAAAATAGCTTGTTTTGTTTTTACTTCTAGTCCTGTTTTCTTTTCTCGTTCGACTCCTGATTCTATTGTTGACTTTGTTCAAGCCGATATGGTGGCCGATTAATGCTAGTTGTTTTTCCTTTATAAAAAATATACAGAATGCTTTCTAATCATTCTGAAATAAATTGGTTAAACTACTTTTATTACAAAAAAGATATTTCCTCCATTTCTTCATTTTATATATTCATACAAACCATTTTCTCGTTGATTAGGGTATCAAAAGATCATTACACTTTTATTAAATTCATATAAATTATAATAAATACTACTCCCTTGTTAGGGGTTTTTTGTTTGAAAAAAAGAAGAAGATAAGTGACAGATAAAAAAACATCATTTGAATAAAATGAGACTATTAAAAAAGAGTATGTGTAGAGTGGAAATAGTTTATATATGAATCATTGAATTGTATTAGTTGTTTTTAATGATTATTTGTTGTTTTCATTGAAGAGTGTGAAAACAAATATATATATATATATATATATATATATATATATATAAAGTCAAATAAATTGGATAGAATTTAATATTATTAAATTTACATTTTGATGATTTTATATTTTTTTAAAGAAAATTAATTTTTTATTTCCAATGGAGATAATTGGGTAATACATTCTTATATGACAAAAGAAACTTTTACCAATGATATATAACTGATGTGAATAAATTGTTAATGATATCATTAATTTAAATAATTTTTCATGAGAATGCAAGTATTTTCAATTGAAAAAATCAGGTTTAATAAATTTTTAAGTGGATAAATATGGTCGTGCCATACATGCTTAAATAGATCTGTTTTTATATGCTTAAATTTTCATTATATTTTTTTAATATTGAATAAAAAATTCATAATATTATTAATTAATTTATTATTAGAATAAATAAAAATATTAATATACTTAGCTATCACTGTTGAGATTTTTTTACAAATTATGATTCCTTAATATAAGATTTCCTCAGATGTGAGAATAAATTGACGCAATACAAATCAATGTCTAGTACCTTTATATATGATGAAAACAATTTTTAGCAATAATGGATAACCAATGTGGTATAAATGTTATTGAACTCGTGTATTTAAGTAGTTTTTCATAAGAACGTAAGGAATTCCAAACGAAATAATCTAGTGGCATAAGACTGGAATAGAAGATTGTTGTCCTACCACATCAACTTAAAAGAGTTTGATTTTATAATATATTTAATTTTTTTTTATCGGTAATTGTTAGTTGTTGGTAGTTAGATTAGTTCACCAAGCTCCCAAAATACTCCAAGAAATCTTCAAACCACCTTATAACTCCCATAACTAGAGTGAGGAACCCGGTGACCAGGTGGACTAAGCCACCCGGTTTATAATATATTTAAAATTAAGATGTTAAAATTTAGATTCACAAGAAAACTTGTAATCTCGGATCGCTATATGATCAATGAACAAAATTGAAATCAAAGAGAAATTAAAGAACACCAGAATTTACGTGGTTCAGTGAGAAACACCTATATCCACATGATCGGAGAGATCATATCTTTCACTAACAAGGAATTGGAGATGAATTACAACACCCAAATCTCACTTTCACTCAAATAATTCTTGATGAACTCAACTAAAAACCCTATAATACGAATTTCAGTGAATTCTAAACTAATCAGAGTGTAAATCGTAAAATCATAAAATCATATGCAATCCAAGTGGGAATCATCCTATATATACCATATTTCACCCAGCTGGCAATCACCAGTAACCGTATTCCGTTGGAATTAGTTAGAACGGCCTTAACCGTCGTATTAAATGAAGAAAATTATCAAGTATGACTAACCAGAAGCTTCGAGCTCGTCTGCCAGAAGACTTAAACTCTTCTGTTAGGTCTTCTAGTATCCAAACTTTAATGCTCTACTAAGGCTAATTTGTCTGTTGGAAGTAACTTGACTACTTAAGTCTTATGCCTCTTTTGTTCCAAGTCACATGCTTCTCCTTCAAACCAGAAGTTTTATGGTCCAAGTCTTCTCTCGTGATAATATTCTAATACCCGGATAAAGCAGGACTAATTTATCCAACACAACAATAATCACCAACTTGAATAAGTACTGATACTAATGCATGACTCAAGTAATACTTCATATATGACTCAACATAAGATATTAAGATATATATATATATATATATATATAGAGAGAGAGAGAGAGAGAGAGAGAGAGAGAGAGAGAGATTGTTCCTTTAATCATTGACTTTATGGTGTTATATGAACTAAAAACAAATTCAAGGCGTATTTAAATTGTTATCAAAATACTTTCTAATCTTATTGGTAAGATAAAGAGGAGAAACAACAAAAAAAGATAAAAAAAATAAAATAAAAACTCATATCAATTAGTCCTCGCGTAGATGGTCTGGACACTAGGCGGTCCAAATACGTCTAACTAGCGATTTTCGACCTTTTCACTTTTTATTATATATTTATGTTCATTATTTTGTCATATCTATTGATTTTTAAATTGTTATTTTTTTTTTTTTACAAAAAAGTAAGGAGGATAAGTAATTTCAAAATTAGTTTTACTTCGCATTAAACTAAACTATATTAGTGAAATCTTGGATTAGATATTTGGGTGATGTTTTCAATAGGGATGGCAATGAGGCGGGTCTGAGACGGGTTTGGCCAATCACCGGACCCGCCTTGCTAGAATTTTAAGGGATCTGAACCCGCCTCGAAACCCGACGGGTCCAATCGACCCGCCATGTTTAATTTTAAATTGATTTTTTTTATGTAAAATGTATAATTTATAAATTTAAACATATATTTGCTTCAAATAATATTTAATATTCATCTAATACTTTAAAATAACATACATAATCAATATATTATTAAAATTGCATACATTAGTTTGAACATAAGTACAATAAATGCATATAAATAAATAAAAAATTAATATATTATGGGGCGGGTCCTATAAAAACCACGATCCGCCCTGAACCCACTTGACCGGGTTCAAACCCATCCTGAACAGGACGGGTTCAATGCGAGTTTGGGTTCAAACCCTCTCCATTGTCATCCCTAGGTTTAAATTTTTGAGATGATAATTTAATTTAAAGTTGGGTTTAAACAAAGTTATTTGGTAAATAAAAAAATAAAAAATGAATGAGTATTAGATATCTAAATTTAAAGGACACTACTTTGAAAGTTTTTGTGTGGATTTACTAGAGATTTACTAAAGAATTTTCTTATTTCATTGTTGTTTGGAAATAAAATTAATTGAACATTTTATACATATTTTTCAATCATAACCTTATACTATTTGGTGTGATTACTTCCATGAAAAAAGATAGAGAGGATGGACTAAAACAGACATGTGCGATGGAGATTATAGAAAATGAGGAAGAGATAGAATGGAGGGACAAAAATTAAGTAATGTGTAAATCAATCGCATGGTGCAACTTTACACTATTATCTCTATTTAGTAAAATTAATAGTATACTACATCTACCCCTGAAAAATGATTCACGTTGTCTTATTAGTTCATTCATGAAAAATTGATTTGTTTTTTAAAATGGAACTATTTACCTTTATCTACACCTTTTCAATATGCATTTATTTATACCATTTGTCATTGAGTTCCACACAATATATTTTTATAACAATTTATTTTGTACTTGAATTTACACAATATTTTTACTTTTTACACATTATATCTATTTTTTAATAACCGTGTTAAAGACTATAAGCCCATTTTTTTACGGACGGAGGAGTATTATTTAGTAAAAGAAATTATTATTCTGTAAAACAATTAGTATTTTAAAAATACACAATAATTTTGTGGCCTAATTAGTGTATACAAGTTTTGTTTTATGTATTAGAGAAAATGAGAGAGGAAATTGCGAAGACAACTTTTTTGTGTTAGGAGAAAAATAAGAGAGGATAATTATTCACACATTTGAAAGAAAATAACTCAAAAAACAAAAAAATAGAGAAACAAATAAAAAATAAATGTGAAAGAGATGGTGAAATTATAAAAGAGAGAAAAAAAATTACAAGTGTGTGGTTGAGGAGTGACATGAAAAAAAAATGTGGGTAAAAGGAAGGGGAGCTTCACAAATACTATTATTGAGAGAGCGTTTACTTTGAGTTCTTCAAAAAAATGAAATAGTTTTCTACTCTACTTTCGAATATATTGGATGAGTTATTGTTTTTATTGTGTATATATCATTAATGTTGTGCTCAAATTTTATAAAAAGTAAACAAAAAAATTTGCTTGTTGTGACATAGAGAAATTATTGATGGCAGTAATTATAACTTTATAAGAAGGAGAAATGTAATTAAACAAACGATGTAATGAATGCTTTATATAGAAAAAAATCGGTATTGTGCATCACATTAACCAAAATAACTACGGTATATTTATCTTCATTTTGATTTTCATTAAAAAAAATCAAATAAAATATCATCTAGATTACTTTGAGCTCAACTTAATTGACAAAAAAACAAGTCTTATGAAACTCGAGGATAATAAAAAGATGAAAACACTTGTGTAAGCAGTTTTACGGTGAGACAATTTACAAACTAGTATAAATTCACACTCAAGTTTTCTAAATTATTAATGCATTATGCTCAAATTATTCTCCATTTTATTGTGAGACAGTTTCATGCAAAACTTCCTTTGAAAAGATTAAGGGTCCGTTTGGTTAGGAGTAATGGTTATAGAGTAATTGGAACGATTCAATTAATAATCAATACAATGTAATAAGATTGAAAATAAATTATAATTTATCTATCAAATGACTACTCATTCATTACTCTTCAATCACTTTATTTTTCATTGCCCAATAATCATCACTCAATCAAGCAGAGTTGTAATTTAAATTATACTCCAATTATATAAGTCACTTAAACTCCAATTTAGTTATTTTCCACGTTTTATTTGGTATTACACCACACTTCCGCCTCTAGGCATCCACGCGTCATCTAATAAACAACTTTCAGTCGACAAGGAAATTTATAAGAAGGGGTAATTTGGTAAAAAATAAAATTTGTCTCATTTACGAGAGGCTTTCAATTTTGTCGCGACGCTAGGGGATACAATTCACCTGGTACAGGTCCCCAGTTACGCCCTCCAAGAAAATCCGACACGTGTTCCATCGGTCGTAGATTGACGCCACGTGGCACCACCAATGGGAGAAGCGTGATGGCACGTGAAGTGGGCCCCGCGTGGGGCTTTTGGATCTAGCGCTCTGCTACTGCCAGCTGTATTAGTACTATTACTCTCAAACGCGACAAACGGTGAGTTCTCGTGTCAGTTTACCAATTCCCTTTTTGTTTTGTCGTCTTCCTACTTTGATATTCATTGCAATTTTAATTCAACTTTATTTAAAAAAATAATTATTACTCCTCCTTTTTCTGTATTTACAATCCTACACTGTGGTTTTGGGGGTGCCCTTGCAATTCTATTTACGTGAATATAAATCATGAAATTTAAATAATTATGATTGATTTCATATCAAAATTATTTATCACGAACCTATTTTAAAGTATTGAATATTTGATTAGAAGTATCATTAATTTCATTGGAAGTATTAATAATTTGAGTTCAAGAAAATTTACAACAATTATAATATAATATCACTAACCCAAATTAATGATACCTCTAATGAGATTAATGATAATTTAAAATTGTTTCATAATAAGCTTATCATAAATTATTTTCATACAATACATTGTCCTAAAGAGTAAGTCTCCTGTGAAATTTGTTCATGTATGAAATTGATATCACAAAATGCATTCATTGATACCATTACTGATATAGTAATAATTAATATTGTAATTTTTATTTACAAGTCTTATAATATTAGTGAATAGTTTTATACTTGAGAAACTTGTTTGTAGGAGTTTTTATGAAGACAAAATGTCAAATTATAATTATAACAATAAAAAAGGGAATATAAATATACATTTCTTCTTTAGAGCAACGGGTGGGAGGGGGTATTTTTGGGATTTGGGTTTTAGATTTTGAATGGAATATCATGGTACACTACACTAGTGAAGATTAGAGAGTTGGATAGCGATGTGTGAGATTAACCAATACGAGAAAAGAATGCCATAAATATTCCCACCTATGTTGCGTTTATGATTGGTAGCTTTAGGCAACAAAATATTAACCACTAATAATCTCTCTGTTCACTAATTAAATATTAGCAGAATTCTTTAATAATTTGTGTTGTTAAAGTGTAGTTAATTACTTAGTACCTTGATTGGGAAGTGTAATGCATGACATTTAGCACTTCTATTTATTGAGGGAACATAAAGTATCTTTTCTTCTCTTACAAACAACATTGAAATAAAAGTCGATTCCTTTTAATTCCCACGAAAATTGATTTTTTGCTGATTTTATAATATTGTACTACATATTGTGTTGTGTCACAATAACACAACAAGTGGTACAACATGCTAATAGTCGATTGCTCTCTAATTTTTCTATGCTCGTTCTACATATTTTAGAATTTTTCTCTTACAATATTGAAATAAAAGTCGATTGCCTTTTAATTTCCACAATAATTGAATTTTTCTATTCTCGTTTGCTGATTTTAGAATGTTGTACTACATATTGTGTTGTGTCATAATAACACAATATGTGGTACAACATGCTAAAATTTTGTTGGACACTACTTAGCACATAGTATAGATATAACCCAAAAATGAGTCATGTTTTAAATTTTATACCTATTGGAAATATATTATTTATTGTGATTGAAATTTCAGTTTTACTTTTAAATTTCTAATGTATTCTTATTTATTCTACACAATATAATAAATATTTAATTTGGAATAAAGTATTGTAAACATTTACACACTTTTAATTTAAAAATTTACTATAATTGAGAAATATTAAAAAAAGGAATATGACTATTTTTTATTGGGATGAAGGGTGTTAAGGGAAATAATTAAATGAATTAATTTCATACCCTTCTACAAGTTCGGACTTTTAGATGAGGCGGAATTCTTTCATGGTATCAGAGCCACAAGGCTCACGCCCAGACAAAGGTCTTGGGTTCGATTCCCGTTGAAAGCAACTCCACCCATATTAAAGTGTCCACTCATTGGGCCTCCCCAAAGAGGGAAGATTGAGTCCGGCCCATGAGTGAGGGGGAGTGTTAAGGGAAATAATTAAATTAATTAATTTCATACCCTTCTACAAGTTCGGACTTTTAGATGAGGCGGAATTCTTTCAAAGGGAATAATAGTATACTCTATATGTAATCAACTAGTGAAAGCTTAATACAGTTGTTAGAACTTTATTTTATTCACGTTTTGCTATGATTTAGCGTACTTGGGTGTTTATTTTAATTTTTGTTTGTATTGAAATTCTGAAGATCTTATTTAATAAAAAAAAAAATTTGCAGGCTTAATAAAAAAAAAGATAGCATAAAAATGCATTTCACATGTTTGACAACTATATTACCTTTTCAAATTCTACATGTATGATCATCGTCAGCTTGTAAAATAATTATTACAGATCTAGCGTTATTAATATTGATCGGATCAAAGATATAAAACTTTTTGAAACGAAAGATTAGTTTAAGACTTTTGTAGCTAAAATTTATAATATTGATACACATATAATTGAGATGTCTCTTCCATAGGGGGCAATGAGAAAATAATTAAGGGTTCTATTAGGTACTTATTTAAGAGTGTGAAATGCTAATCAACCTACTAGTACTCGTAGGGTATGATAATGTTGTCATGCTTATCTGCCAGTTGGGTTTGAAAAAAAAAAACTAAGTGCGATTATATATATAAAAATAAAGTGATTATGATGCTTCCACCAGGGACTTTCATATAATCATACAGCAGCTTGCATCTATCATAATTGATGCAAAGTAAGGGTGAATCAATTTCATCGGAAAATTGAATAAATATAAGATTAGTTATTTTATTAAATATTATAATTAATTTGATAGTTATATTTTATATAGAAATAATTAATATTGTTTAATAATAGACTTGAATTTCACAATATCATAATTAATGGTTGAGTAACTCTCTTGCACACTTAGGGTATGGTGCACTTGGTGAATATGAGAGTTTGTTTTAATGGTTTATACACATATACGCGTACACATAAATATATTACCTTTGTTTCGCAATAAAGTGTTTCTAGAGACAATTTATAAAATTAATGAAACTGATAATTAGACATTTTTGCCCTCCATCAATTAAGGAAAGAATAATTTATGCTATACATATCGCCTATATCCCCTATTATACTAATAGGAAGTTTTCTATGCTTATGTGTCGTCACTAGATTAATTTCGCATATGTGTCGTGTTGAGGTTAGTTTCGCCTATGTGGCATAATTGTGTAAGCTATACACATGGCCTTATAAATCTAGTATGTCATTTGTGGAAGTTATACATGTGACTTTATAAATCTTATTAGTGCGTATCCCAGCGAATTTCGCGGACTGAAAAATAAATGTTATTTTTATCTTCAAATTATAAATATAAATGTTTTTTATTTTAAGGATATTTTAATGTCGATATAATATTAAAATTGTAATTATAGTTCAACGAATATTGAAAAATACCAAATATGAATAAATAGAAAATTCGAAAAATTCCAACTAATTTACACATATATAAACTTATCATAACAAAAAGTTACTTAAAATTACATGTTTCAAAAATTTTCTCTGTAGACAACGTTGGTTGTATACTTACACGGTCTTCCATTAGAATCAAGACAGAGAATTTTCTAACCTCTTTAATTTTTAACTCTCGAAACTGCAACATATAATTGTTCATGTGTAAAAACTGGTTTCAGAAGGTACACACCGACAGTAGACAAAGACTGGCCTTGACTTTTATTTATAGTCATTGCAAAACACAAAAGAACCGAAAACTGTCTCCTCTGAATTCTAAAAGGCAAAGTATCACCCGAATTAGTCAGGGTCATTCTGGGAACATATACCTTACTTCCTATGATTCTTCCAGATATAATTTCAACTTTCAAATATGATTTCCAAGTCTTGTAACAACCAATCTGGTGTCATTACATAGTCCTGACTTTTGATCGATATTTCTGAGAAGCATTACGGGGACACCAACCTTCAATATCAAACGGTGGTGTGGAAGTCCGAAATACTTGACCGAGTTCAAGTAATCAATAGAAAGCAGTTCTCCAAGACCACCGGATCTATACTCGGATCTACAAAAAGTATCAGTTCTCAAATACTCTCTTATTTCACCATGTATCATAGACAAAACCTTCTCATTAATGCATTCCACTTCTTTGTGAGTTGGAGCAAGTATTGCTCTATCCTCAAAATACCCACGTGTACAAAAATTTTCTGAAATTGATGGGTATATACTTTCTATTATGGCAGCTAGATGATCAACTACATCATATATAAGATTTTCTTCAGGAATCTGAATATCAGCACAACCATCTCTGTTATTCCCAAGTTCACCATCTCCAACTTTCAAAATCCAATCTGAAAACTCAGAAATCTCATCAAAAGTAGACAGGAGAGTAGGGTTTCCAGTTTGCAACCTCATGTTCTTGGTTAATCTTAATACCTGGAAACAATAAAGATAACTTAATTGTGGATTAAAATAATATATATATATATATATATATATATTATAAAATAATTATTATTATGTACCTTGCAATGATCCCATAGATAAGATGAATTAATTATGGAATAGACAACATCTTCTTTACTACCATTTGGTACAACAGGAAGTATTTGTCTGAAATATCCACCAAAAACAACAATTTTTCCTCCAAATGGCAAATCACATTGCTACCCATCGGGGGACCTCACAATATCTCTGAGAGTTCTATCTAAAGCTTCACAGCTGAATCTGTTAATCATTGGTGCCTCATCCCAAATTATAAGTTTTATCTTTAATATAAGTCCAGATAAATTTGTACCCGGTCTTATATTACAGGTAAACGACTCATCTATATTTAGTGGTATAGCGAATCTCGAATGAGTTGTACAACCTCCGAGCAATAGAAGAGCAACTATACCACTTGACGCAACGTTGAGAACTATGTGACCCTGCGATCTTATAGCCGCTGTAAGAGTTCTCCATATGAATGTTTTTTCTGTTCCACCGTAGCCATATAAGAAAAATATGCCGCCATTATTCGACCACACTGCTTCTAATATCTCTTGAAGCACATTATTTTGCTCAGCAGTTAGTGTTGAACTCAATATTTCGTACTCCTTCATCAAATCTATAATGTCATAACATAGTTCTCCTTGTATGAGTTTATTAAATCCATCTGACACTGATGCTTCGTCCGGAATTGGCATTGTGAAAAATTTGCTTAAGGTGCTGCCATTCATTTATAGTAGCTTTTCAATCTCCATCAGCGCATGATTCTTCAATTCATCGTCGCTTAAATGCAAATCTAGAGATTAAAAATGGACTTCAATAAATATATTGATAAAAAAATGAATCATTGTAGTACTAATAGGGTTATTCAATATTAAAATGGATTGGTTGGAACCCCAATCATAGAAGTTTTAAAGTTACCTTGAAGACACCCAAGTTGTTCAAGACAGGAATATAGGATGGACTTGTAACAAATAGTCACGACAATACCCGCCATTGATATCAATCTTCAAACATAAACCAAATTAAATAAATTACCGAATAATGACTTTGATGCGATGATACTAACTTCTACTAGTCGCTCACCCGCAAGCGAACGGGTTCACTGTAGTAAGAGTAAGTATAACGGCCAAGTATATCGAACCCACGAGATGGGGTGTATGCGAACAGATCCCTGAAGATATACGCGTTGTAGCTAATATGAGTGTAATGTTTTTGGATTTTTTTGAAAGATTTATTAAAAGACTGAAATAAACTAATTACTAAAGAATTAAAGACGACAATTTAACTAAGGGTTGTTTTCAAATGAGAGATGATGATGCTTAAGATAGGAATCCCTACGTATACTAACGGAGCAGGTACATAATCTGAATAACTGTGACACACAAGAAATAACCTAAGTCTAAGAATGCAAGGTGAACGCTCGAGATTCTAAACCCTAATACTTTACCCTAACACTCGACTTCAATAATCTACTAACAAGTTAATAGATTGTGCTTAACCTAAGTCTAAGAATGCAAGGTGAAAGCTCGAGATTCTAAACCCTAATACTTTACCCTAACACTCGACTTCACTAATCTACTAACAAGTTAATAGATTGAGCTTAATTAATGAGACCCTAATTTAACTAAGGTGATGCGGTCGTCCTCCTTCGCTAAACTGGTAGATGAATTAACTCTTTCTAAACCTTCTCGTTTAGTCTACTCGTTGTTAAAGAGTGATACAGTCGTCCTCTCTCTAACACCTTTCGAACGAAATTCAAAAGCGAAGTCTAGATTAATTTTAAGAATTCATTAACCAAGAGAATTAAAACCTAACGTCACAAGTTACCCTAATTACGTACCCACAACCTACTTCTACGAATTCATCCTACCCTAAGCATGCAAGGGTTTTAGCTAGACATAGGTTTAACGGAAATAATAACGATTAAATAAGTAACGAAAAAGAACATGATAATTAAGACGAAGAAGAGATCAAACATAAACTAGGGTTTAACTAATTGAAAGAATAAACTTAAATTAACTCAATGAATTAGGTCTCACCGTGTTCAAGAACGAAAATATTAAGAAACAAAACTCAAAAGTAAAATCGTAATTCGAATTCGTAATGAAAACCTAAAAAATGTAATAGTAAACTTGCTTCTCCTCTTCCTCTCCAAAAACGAACTCTAAATCTCGTGGTGGTAAGTGGTTCTCCTCCAGAACGAACTTGGGATGGATATATATAAGCGTCGGGCCAACTCTGACTTGCATGGGCCAAAATTCCCGTCGAGCTCGAGTAGAGCTCGAGTAAAAAGTGCTCGAGCAATGCAAGCTCGAGTGTTGAAATTGTCCAGAACCCGAAAAGTACTCGAGCCCCTTAGCTCGAGTAGTTCTACTCGACCGGCCTCAACTCGAGTAGTCTACTCGAGTGCCCGAGTAATGGCTACTCGACCAGCCTCAACTCGAGTGCTCTACTCGAGTGCTCGAGTAATGACTACTCGACCAGCCTCAGCTCGAGTGCTCTACTCGAGTGCTTGAGTAGTAAGTACTCGAGCTCCTCCATCTTGAGTACTTCAATGACACTTTTGCTCGCTCGAACTAATACTTCTCGTATTTCTTCCATATCTTCTCATCCGGGTATCCGTTTGAGTCGATTCAAAGTCCTACGAACTCCTCTTTTCGCCCTCTATCCATCTATAAGCATCAAAGAAACAAATTTGTTAGTTTGTGAAAATAATAATCAAATGACTCTAAATACTTATATGAATCCATCAAAACAAGGGCATTTCGAGCGACGAATCATGACAATTTCACGCCTAATCAACCCCCCCAAACTTACCATATTGCTTGTCCTCAAGCAATGAAATAATAAGTCAAGTGAAATTGTTAGGAATGAGTCAAAGAATCGAATAGTGCAAGTAAATGGACTCGAGCTTCAAAGATCAATCACAAGTATACTCACTCGTCTTCCCTCATCATACTCATACAACAACAACAAAAATCACCAAAATCAAACATGTATGTGCTCTCAACGATGTGTTTCACTCCCTCGCAAGTGTATATCAATGATAAAGGGGCTCTCTCACACGATCAATCACGCATATCAGCAGCCATAGGCTTGTAAGCGCTCTCAACTCCGACCATACTCTAGAAATCAATGCCGAATCAAAAAGGACTTTTCTCAAGGTTGTAATGTAGGCTCTTTGGACAGGTGGGGTAACAATATAGGGTAAAGTGACTAAAGTGAATGGAGAATAGAAAATCAAACTTCGGTACTTCGAGATTAGGAACAGACTACTTCAAACATATTCGATCAACAAACTTTCAATTCCAATTCTCTCAACACTTCAATTTCTTTTTTTCTTTCTCACTCTTTCACTTTTTTTTTCAATCACTTCATTTTTTTCTTCTTTTTTCGCACAAACACATGAACTCATTTTTTCTTTTGCTCATTCTCAAATTTTTCTCTTTTTTCCCACAACTCAAAACTTCATCACTCCTTCTTCTCATATTCACTCAACAAACAACCTTTTCCTTTTTCAACTCAATTCACTCGCTTCACATTCACACTTTCCTATTCTCCACTCAAATTGGGACAAAAAGGCTTAGGAATTGGAATAGTGTTCATATGTGCTAGCAAATAAAATAGGCTTTAGGCTCAAAAGGGCTAACAAGGGATCAATGTCATTGGTACGGAAAATTTTGGCTAAGTGACTCACTCAAATCTAAGATGGCCTAAGATCCTATTCGGCATATCAAACTAGACACCATCAAGAAGCAAGAGCACACACAAGTTCTAGCATCCTCTAAGGTGACGATCCACTCACAAACGAAGAGATTAATTCATGCATCAAAATCTCATAAGGCTCAAATCTCACGGCTTTCACATCCATGCTAGTCTAGTGCATTCTCACAATCATCACACAAGCACTCAGAAGGAAAATTTGTAAGCATACGAGTTCTCTCTCAAATCAACTTTAACTAAAACACTCACACAATAAAACTCCTAACTCAACCTCACAACTCAACTCTACTCATCAAATCATACTCAAAGATAGCAATCAACAAGCATAAGATAATTGATAGGTATGAAATATGCAATAGCGAGTCAAATCAAAATCACCCCAAGGAGTATCTCAACAAACCAATAATCAATCAAACTCAACTCAAAGATAAGGGCGTGCATGCATGTGCAATGTAATCATATAACAAATAAAAAACTCCACCCCCCAAACTTCGAACTTGCTAGAGGTCTAAGTTTGCGGTTGTGGGTTACCTCAACCAAATAATTCAATTTCTCTCAATAGCTTTGCACACTCCCTTGTCTCAGGTTGATTTCTTCAATCTCCACTTCTTTGGCACTCCATCGAGACAAGCCTACAAACTAAAACTCTCAAGTACAAAGTTAAACATACGACTCAACAACATCCTAGTAACATAAAAGGAAAATAACAAAAAACACTCAAAAGCAAATAAAAATGGGTTGCCTCCCATTCAGCGCTATGTTTAAGGTCCTCATGCCGGACCAAGCTCAAAGGAGCTTAAGGAACATCATACTCAAATTTACCTCCCTTATTCTCATAAGAGTGGTGTTTGAACTCCTTTCCTTGATGCCCTTCCATCATGAACTCTTTTGCTTCTTTCCCATCCCCAAGTGTTATGGGTCTCAACTCCTTCTCACCTTTATCTGGAGGCGTCTTACCAAACAGGTTCTTGAATTTGGACTTTTTCTTATTAACTCCTCCTTTTCCTTCCAACTGGATCACGTCCACACTTTTCACCTCTTCATCCTTCAACTTCTTCACTTTGTCCCTATCAACATAATTAAGAACATAATGCTCATGGGTTAAATTATCAAGTGAAGGATTATAAAATTCATGAATATGAGAAGGATTAGGGATAGGAGGTGTGTCTTCAACACTAGGATCAATTGCATCCATGCAATACAAACTCTCATCCTCCTTCGGGTGCTTCATGGCTTCATATAGGGAAATCTTCACTTCTTGATCATCAACCTTCAATGTAATCTTCCCATTTGCCACGTCTAGCACCATCCCCGCCGTTGCTAAGAACGGTCTTCCCAAGATCAATGGAACGTGCTCATCTTCCTCCATCTCTAGGACTACAAAGTCGGCTAGAAAAATGTGATCCCCAACTCTCACTAGGACGTCTTCAACCACATCTTGAGGTCGAGTAATAGACCGGTCGGCTAGTTGAAGCGTCATCATTGTGGGTTGAAGTTCAACACCTTCCAACTTCTTGAAAAACGACAAGGGCATAAGATTAATGCTCGCTCCGAGGTCGCACAACGCTCCTTTCTTGATCCCGTTCCCAATATCACAAAGAATGGTGAAGCTCCCGGGATCCTTCAACTTCGGAGGAAGCGCCTTGTGCACTAATGCACTCACCTCGTGGTTCAACTGCACCAACTTCGGCTCATCCACTCGTCGTCTTTTCGCGATCAAGTCCTTCAAAAACTTTGCATAATTGGGCATCAGTTCCAAAGCATCATAAAAAGGGATATTAATATGCAATTGTTTAAACACATCAAGGAACTTAGCGAATTTCTCATCAAGCTTCTTCTTCATGAAGAGTTGTGGATATGGGACGGGTATCACAGATTTGGGCACCCCCCATTCATCTTTCTCGGTCTCTTTCACTTTCTCCCTTGCTTCCTTTGCCTTCTTCCACTTAGGAACTCTCTCAACTTTCTCAATGCCTTCCTCTTCAAGCTCTTTGCTCGCTTGAGTGCTTTCACCCTCAACCTTCTTCTCAACTACTACCTCTTCAATCTCATCTCTATCTTGGGGCGTCTCAGAATCAGCAGGCATCTGAGGACCTTCATAGTTGGTTCCACTTCTAACCTGGATCGCCTTGCAATGCTCTTTCGGGTTCCCCTCCGGTATGGTAGGATACTTACCCGGCTCTCTATTCAATGACTTTGCAATCTGGCTCATCTGGAACTCTATAGAAGTGAACCTTCGATTGTTCTCTTGTTGAGTTCTAGTCCACTCAACGTTCATCTTCTGGAGCTCTTGATCACGTTGATCACCCTTTTTATGCAACTCTTTCACATCGTACTCCAAGGATGACAACCTCTTACTTCCTTCCTCCACTTTCTGTAGAATCGCTCTCAACATCTCCTCAGTCGATGCACCCCCTTCTCCACCAGGAGGTTTAGACCCCGGATCAACACCTGCAGGAACAGTAATACCAGCTTTTGGGTTAGCATATGAGAAATTCTCATTCTTCCTCCATGTATTTTGAGGAGGCTGCTGGCCTGGATGTACGAATGGTTGGCCACAAGGAGGCCTTCCATACTGATTTCCACCTTGGTAGCCATTCTGATTGTAATACGGACCTCCCATGTAATTGGCTACCTCTTGCTGTCCACTTGGCTGGTCTACTCTCTCATTCTCTGTTGCATGCTCTCCAACCAAATTCTTCCCCAACTCGAGGTTATTGATCTTTTCCATCATGGCCATCAACAGCCTTCTCGTTCCTTCACCCTCTTCAATCTGATTAACTCTTTGGAAGTCTGCATCCACATTCCAAGCCCCGGCATTCGTGACAATGTTGTCCACGATCTCTCTACACCTCACTATTCCTTGATTAAGGAATGATCCACTAGCACAAGCGTCTAGATGGTCTTGCCCGACCTTGTTGGCCCCACTGTAGAAGAATGCCATCACATCCCCCTCGTTATAACCGTGCTGCGGGCACTCTATCAGCATGTTTGAGTATCTCTCCCACGCTTGACGTAAATCCTCTCCAGACTTCTGGCGAAAGGAAGAGATCTCAATTCTCGCTTTAATCGTTCTCGATGGAGGGTAGAATCGCTCGAGGAACAGACGCTCGAGCTCGGCCCATGTGGTTACACCTCCCCGCGGGAGCGTGTTATCATACCACTCTTTAGCTATTCCCGTAAGTGAGAATGGGAACAACCTAAGCCTCTTGGCATCTTCAGACATGCCATTATAATTGAATGTGGAGGCTATCATGAGAAAACTCCTCAGGTGAGTGTGAGGATTCTCCTTCCCGATCACCCCCTTGAACTGATTCTCGGTCAGCAGCTTTAGAATTCCTGGGGAAATCGAGAAGTTATTTGCCTCAACAGGAGGCAATGCCACTCCATCATAGTATCGCTGTGGCTGCGCTGCAAACCTTCCCCGAATAGCCATATTCTGATCTGCGTTCTGCGGGACATGTTGTGGATTAGCAGCTGGTACGAGTACTTGTTGGGGTGGTGGTTGGTACACAGGTGGTTGATTGAAAACTGGAGGGTGAGGATACGGATATGGTGGGTAAGGATAAGGTGGGTAAGGGTAGGGTGGATAGGGTAAGTTGTTTTGTGGTATGTTAGGATTTGGGTAAGCAGGGTTGTTATGAGGATTTTGAACAAGGTTATGAGCTGGGCTATTTTGGTTCTGAGTACCCGGGTTTTGGCTCTGACTATCCCCTAACGGATCTTGGTTCTTACTAGTGTTTCCATCAGTGTCGTCAACCCGGTTCACCCCCTGGTTAAACTCATTCTCGGCATCTTCCAACTCATTCGTGATGTCCATCGGTTCTTTCCCTAAACCGACAGCGTTCATCCTTCGTAAAAAGGCTCGATTTCTTCGTGCTATCGTCTCAGGATCTGATTGTAATCTCTCTTCGCTCGTATTGCCTTGTGAGCGTGTTTTCATAAACCTGACACACTAGCAGAAGGATCAAAATGCAACTGTCGAATAAATAAAAATAAAAATAAAAACAGAAAATAAAGAACCCACTACTAACTACTAAGCTATCGACAAGTCCTATTCAAAAAGCATACAACGCCATCCCCGGCAACGGCGCCATTGACTTTGATGTGATGATACTAACTTCTACTAGTCGCTCACCCGCAAGTGAACGGGTTCACTGTAGTAAGAGTAAGTATAACGGCCAAGTATATCGAACCCACGAGATGGGGTGTATGCGAACAGATCCCTGAAGATCTACGCGTCGTAGCTAATATGAGTGTAATGTTTTTGGATTTTTTTGAAAGATTTATTAAAAGACTGAAATAAACTAATTACTAAAGAATTAAAGACGACAATTTAACTAAGGGTTGTTTTCAAATAAGAGATGATGATGCTTAAGATAGGAATCCCTACGTATACTAACAGAGCAGGTACATAATCAGAATAACTGTGACACACAAGAAATAACCTAAGTCTAAGAATGCAAGGTGAAAGCTCGAGATTCTAAACCCTAATACTTTACCCTAACACTCGACTTCACTAATCTACTAACAAGTTAATAGATTGTGCTTAATTAATGAGACCCTAATTTAACTAAGGTGATGCGGTCGTCCTCCTTCGCTAAACTGGTAGATGAATTAACCCTTCCTAAACCTTCTCGTTTAGTCTACTCGTTGTTAAAGAGTGATACGGTCGTCCTCTCTCTAACACCTTTCGAACGAAATTCAAAAGCGAAGTCTAGATTAATTTTAAGAATTCATTAACCAAGAGAATTAAAACCTAACGTCACAAGTTACCCTAATTACGTACCCACAACCTACTTCTACGAGTTCATCCTACCCTAAGCATGCAAGGGTTTTAGCTAGACATAGGTTTAATGGAAATAATAACGATTAAATAAGTAACGAAAAAGAACATGATAATTAAGACGAAGAAGAGATCAAACATAAACTAGGGTTTAACTAATTGAAAGAATAAACTTAAATTAACTCAATGAATTAGGTCTCACCGTGTTCAAGAACGAAAATATTAAGAAACAAAACTCAAAAGTAAAATCGTAATTCGAATTCGTAATGAAAACCTCAAAAACGTAATAGTAAACTTGCTTCTCCTCTTCCTCTCCAAAAACGAACTCTAAATCTCGTGGTGGTAAGTGGTTCTCCTCCAGAACGAACTTGGGATGGATATATATAAGCGTCAGGCCAACTCTGACTTGCATGGGCCAAAATTCCCGTCGAGCTCGAGTAGAGCTCGAGTAAAAAGTGCTCGAACAATGCAAGCTCAATGTTGAAATTGTCCAGAACCCGAAAAGTACTCGAGCCCCTTAGCTCGAGTAGTTCTACTCGACCGGCCTCAGCTCGAGTAGTCTACTCGAGTGCCCGAGTAATGGCTACTCGACCAGCCTCAGCTCGAGTGCCCGAGTAATGACTACTCGACCAGCCTCAGCTCGAGTGCTCTACTCGAGTGCTTGAGTAGTAAGTACTCGAGCTCCTCCATCTTGAGTACTTCAATGACACTTTTGCTCGCTCGAACTAATACTTCTCGTATTTCTTCCATATCTTCTCATCCGGGTATCTGTTTGAGTCGATTCAAAGTCCTACGAACTCCTCTTTCCGCCCTCTATCCATCTATAAGCATCAAAGAAACAAATTTGTTAGTTTGTGAAAATAATACTCAAATGACTCTAAATACTTATATGAATCCATCAAAACAAAGGCATTTCGAGCGACGAATCATGACAATTTCACGTCTAATCAAATAATCACTATTATCTTGAGATATAATAACTATAGAGATAAATAAATTATAATTTAGCTATCAAATGACTACTCATTCATTGACCTCTACTTGAATGACTCCTCATTCACTTTTATTCTCATTGCCCTATAATGATTACCCCAACCAAACGGACCCTAAAAATTTCGAATTCCGTAATAGTGAAAGCAAATTTACAGCAACACCCACAAAGAAAATTATTGCTAATTAATTCTTCTTTCGTATAATAATAAAAATTCCAATTAGATCCTTTAATTTTTTATAACACAAATTATTATTTTGATAGGAATTACACTCCAGACTATTAAGAATTCATCATCTAGATTAGAAACCCAGTCTCCAATGCTGCTTCTTTGCTTTGTAAGTATCTATTTTCCTCTACGATATCAATTGTTAAATTAAGAAGTATCGAACACTTAGAGCCGTAAATAGAAATTCCCTCACTCGGGCAACGCATGTATACAAATATTAATAAAAGCTCCAACCATATGCATGCATGTAATCAAAATTCATTTCATAAAAGCTCCAACAATGCATGCAATCTTCATCAATTACTTATTCCTTTAAAATATATGAACGAAAATTTTGGAAAACGAATGATAATATATCGAAGAATAACATAGCATCACGACGAATTCGTAAATTAAGAATAAAAATAATTAAAGATGTTAAACTAACCAAGAATCGATCGGAGAAATCTAAGCAAATAACCCGCACAACTTTTGTGTTGATGAAAAAAATAAGTACAATAGGGTTGTATTTATAATGAAATAACAAAGTATCATATCAGGACCATAATAGTAATAATATTTAATAAAAAATAACATATACACTACTTTTCATAGAAACTAAACCCTAAACCATATACACAAAAATTAAAAAGTAAAGTAACCAATTTTGTTGGAAAAGGGAAAAGATCACATCCGTAGCCTTTTTCTTAAATTAAATTAGTTTTTTAATTAGTCAATCTAATTAGTGACATAGATTGTATGCTTAAATTTTTAAGCCGGCATAGTGAAACAATAGCTAAAGTAAATTGAGTCGGCAAAAAGATTATAAGTCGGCAAAGCTTTTAACAATATAATTTTAAATTTTCAAATTATTAATCAAAGCGACGATTGCTAGATATATTAATAATATATCTTTGTTCACGGCTTCTTATAGAAATTACCTTACGCTTTTTATTTAACATTGTATGCATGAGTTGGCATACACATGTTAAGCGTCACAAAAATTATTATAGTTCGCGGGTATTTTTTTGGTATGCTTTAGTACATTATCAATTTTTTTTAAATTTAATACGATATTATATCATATTCTATATAGATATCGAATGTAATAAATTTAAAAAAAAAAGCAACATCAATATCATTTGAAAATATTCATAATTAAGATACTCAAAACTTAGAACACAACTGTCTGGAAATATCAGCAAATACTGAAATAATTGTAGCAACGCAAACATACTCAAATTAAAATCAAACTTAAAAATAATATTGTCTAGTATGAAATGATCAAATCTTCATCAAGCCGAACATATCAGACAGATCCACATTGACATGCATCTTGGTTGCCATGATATCATTTGTGAGACATTTCTCTGGAAACAAAAAAAAAATTATTTAATATAAATATATATATTAATAATAATTTTGGTTGAATATAAAAGTACTAACCACCATTCAGATGGATGATTTTTGAATATTCAAGAATAAGTTTGTCACGGGAGGCTCAAGTTCTCGCACAAGATAATTTATAAATTGTTCGCATAGATCTCGCTCCAAAATACATTTCATAGCCGTACCTCTATAGAAAAAGAAAAAAAATGAATACTTACATGAAATTAACAAAAAGAAACATTGTTACCTTTCATCTTCAAGTTCAAGTTCAAGTTCAAGTTCTGTTGTCCTATATATGACATCACCATATCCATAGTGTGTTACAACTTGTCCAACGAAAACAATATGTGTGCATGGATATCTGAAAAAAAAATGAATTTAATTTTATGTGAATAAAATATTAAATAATTTTAGTTAAAATATAAAAAAAAGAAAAAAAAACTTACCTTGAAGAATTGAATCTTCTTCATAAGTCTGATTAAATATATCTTGAAATGTAACAAACTCAAAAATAGGTCTCATAATAACAAATTCACCACATTTAGTCATTTGAGTTGAATGAAGAAATTCAAAGAAGAAGTTATGTTTGGTGAACTTTATGATATTAGAATTTGGAGCAATTATAATATATTGTAAAATGTACTCCTTCCCCCCAATCACAATATTCTCATACATAGACATAAGATTCTTATGAATAAAAGCATGAATTCTCGAGCCCTGCAAAAATAATGTAAATATATTAATTTCATAAAAAGTTTGACAATAAAAAATAAATGTTATAAATATGTATGCATCAAATAGTAAAAAACGTAATTTTTTAAAAGGATGAAATATCTAATTTGTAAAACTTAACCTGCATATCCAAGAATACCATCACCATGCCGAGATTCCCCCCATAGTACGAAGATACAACATAAAAAATATAAAATTTAACTCTAAACATCGATTCACACATTTCGAATCTAAATATAACATTTGATAAAAGAGAAGTCATAATTGAAATATAATAGTGTGTAGATGTTTGTGTGGGAACAATTGATCAATATGTTGATATTTATAATGGAAAAATTCAACCCTAAGAATTACATTTAAGCGTCAATTCGAATTATTTAAAAAAAATTCAATTCCCACCTAAACATTTCATTTAGACATGTATTTTGAAAATAATTTTTTTATTAAAAATATTGAATTGTTTAAAAAAAATTGCTACTTTTAAGTGACATAGTATTATACATGGTAAGATATTGTATATTATTGCAAGATTTTTTTGGAATAATATGTTATTTCAGTGACAATATCTTTTGGGTAGTAAAATCTTGTCCAAAAAAAATAATTAATGTTACAATCTTATTATTCATGGTAAATAATGATATTGGATAGCAAGATTCTTTGATAATCTTGAAAAAAAATTACGTGATCTTTTGCAAAATATTTCAATATCCTCCTACAAAATTAAAATATATAAATATTTAGCAAAAATATTTCCAAAAATATCAAAGTAAGAAAATTTAATGTCTTTCTTTTTTAATTTGAACTCAATCCCATGAGTACTTGAATATAATATATCAAAATTAAAAATGATATAGTATATCATATCGAATTCAATCTGCCATGACTTAATGTAAAGCTTGTCATAAATAAATGCATATAAGTGTTAATTTTATTGAATGATTATAGTGTTCTCTAAAATTAGATGTTTAATTTTAAGTTATGGTACATCTCGAAAATTGTGGGAGTCATACCACATTACTCTCAAATTCTATGGATGAAGATGTGTGATAAAACAGAATACACACTCATTATCAGGAAAGTACAGAAAATACATATACAATGACAAAAATAATTATTAATTGATGTTATACCCAACATTAAAAATATAGTACATAATGCAGATGCCATCAGGAGCAATTCTTTTGAAATAAAGTCTCAAAATGAAATTATACAGAGCAACAACACCAGAGCAAAATGCTAATAAAATCATTGTATTCCACAATACAAAACTGATATCCAAAAACTACAGAATGAACACTAAGACACAATTGTTAGAGACGTTCTTTGGGGACGTTCATCATCTGGAGACACCTGTTAGACAGTTGCATGTTCTGGGATCTTAGTACGCTGTGGTAGGGTAACCGCGGAGATGTCTCTTCAGATGTGACACCCTTATCACGAACCAATTGGCAAACTGGCGCTAACATCTCTTCAATCTATTCTTCGATGCTAGCGCTTCCACTACCTTCTCCACTCTCTTCTCTGAGGTTTCAACACGTGATTCAATATCATATTAGATGTTCGAAGCTTTTAAAGTTGTATTAAAAGCTTCCTGCCCTTTTGCAGGCAATACCTGCAATGAATAAAAAGATCAACTGATAAGATTCCAAATAAAACAATGGTAAATGGAGACGAATAAAAATCAATTAGCCTAATCTAATATGAGCTCATTATACCTCCACTCCTCTGTCCATCATTCTTTGTTCTAAACTGAACATCACTTCATCTGATTCAGTGGGCTTCTGATTAGTAATCCGCACAACACTTGTGCCAACAACTCTCAACAGAAAGCAAAGCTCCATTAACTGTAACGACCCACCTATTAATATTAATAAAATAACATTATCAGTTACAGTTCCTAATATAGAGATTTATCAATTTTTCCTGATCATTATTTTACATTATTCAGGCTTGTCGTGTAAATACAATGCAATAAGACCATATGTTTAAACAATTTAATCAATCGCCTAAATAACATAAGTTATACTCCCTTTTATGCCTTACATTCACTTGGCTATATGATCTTGCCATAGCAAATTGAACATTGAAGGATTTATTTCAAATTCTTTTCTTCTAAAAAAAAAAATTTATGAGCAGACTTTGGGCAAGAATTACCATAGAACTATGAACCATGCTTCAAGTTCAATCCGAACATTCCTTGAGAATATAGTTTCATAAAACATATGGTGCACTTAATCTAAAAAACAATGCCACCTGACCCAAAAAACATAAGTTACAGGTGGACATTTCAACTTAAAACAGTAGAATGCAAGAACCAAATACCACCCAAAATAAAAGCTTTTAGGACATATTACCTTCAACTTGTGCTCCGTTTCTGTCTGAATTTTTTGTAGCTCCTCAAAATCTCTTTGAGCTTTTTCCAAATCAAACTTCAGCTGCCTCATTTTATGCAGTAATTTCATATGGGTTTCTTGTGGCCTGGCTTCAACTTCCATGCTCTTCAGCCAATTGCTTTCCCAACATCAGAGCGTCTCTCGTAGCTTTGACTCGATCTTCCAGTTATTATGACTTGAAAACGAACATTAAGAATAAGCACAAAATATAAAAGAAAATGTATTAGTAAGAAAATGTATTCCCTGCATCGAAAACAATGTTTTAGAAAGCAATAAAATAATTTCATGGTAAATTACCCATTTTCCGCATATGGCAACGGCAAACAGGGCTGCCAATTCGGTGACTTTGGCGGTGTCCCTCGCTGCAAATCAAGTATCACCACAATCGAATTTCCTTTTAGTGCCATATATAGTTAGATTTAACTTCTTTCCGCGAGCGAGAGCGTACTGGGGTTTTGAAGAAAAATAAAGATGAAATTAGGATCTAATATTTACCAATTTCTCTACAATCAAAGGGATAATAACAGTAAGCAAACTTTGGGCAAGAATTACTATAGAACTATGAACCATGCTTCAAGTTAAATCCGAATATTCCTTGAGAATATAGTTTCATAAAACATATGGTGTACTTAATCTAAAAAACAATGCCACCTGACCCAAAAAACATAAGTTACAGGAGGACATTTCAACTTAAAACAGTAGAATGTAAGAACCAAATACCACCCAAAATAAAAGTTTTTAGGACATACTACCTTCAACTTGTGCTCCGTTTCTGTCTGAATTTTTTGTAGCTCCTCAAAATCTCTTTGAGCTTCTTCCAAATCGAACTTCAGCTGCCTCATTTCATGCAGTAATTTCATATGGGTTTCTTGTGGCCTGGCTTCAACTTCCATGCTCTTCAGCCAATTGCTTTCCCAGCATCAGAGTGTCTCTTGTAGCTTTGACTCGATCTTCCAGTTATTATGACTTGAAAATGAACATTAAGAATAAGCACAAAATATAGAAGAAAATGTATTAGTAAGCAAATGTATTCCCTGCATAGAAGACAATATTTTAGTAAGCAATAAAATAAATTCATGGTAAATTACCCGTTCTCCGCATATGGCAACGGGTAAACAGGGCTGCCCATTCGGTGACTTTGGCGGTCTCCCTTGCTGCAAATCAAGTATTACCAGCAGTTAGTGTTCCTTTTAGTGCCATATAGTTAGATTTGACTTCTTTCCTTGAATAATTTGAAGAAAAGAAATTCCCCTTCCTTTGGAACTCTCAAATTCTCTAGAGCACCACTGAGATTTTGATTTTGAAGAAGGAAGATAAAGGGGACACAATTTTTCTTCTCACTGTAATTTAGCGGAAAAATCTAGAAAATTTGGCGATTAAACATAGAGGGGATTGCTTAAAAGCATTCAATCGTACAACAAAACAACATCTTGGACCAAACTCGACAGACATAGTGAACATCATTGCTATCCGATGCTAGCAGAGAAACTAAGATCCCATTTTTCTAATTAAGTAAAATATAAGATAACTCATAACCCCATTGATCACTATGTAATCCCTTTCAATTACCACCCAAACTTAATATAATAACATTCTTACTATAGCAACATAAAGGTTAAGAAGCATATTAACAAACAGGGTGTGGGTTCTAAACATATTCACTAACAGGCTACATATAACACAGATCATGGAATACAATAAATCTAATATTAATAAATCCATCCCCCAAAACAAAAGATCCATTTTTTTCTAATAAAAGACAACAATGTATTGTATTTCCGAAGACATCAATCAGATCAACAGTTAATACATAAATATACTCATATCCAAATTGCAGAACACATATTCAACTCATAAAAAATACAATTTTCAATTAAATTAACAGATATTGAACTCAATGAACGAAAAAGATTGGTCAAATTTTGAAAAATCTACCAAACTTCTCTGGATTTTCTCGTTTGAGAAGAACCATAGTAAGAGACGGATGATTGCGGAGGAGCTGGACGATTGGAGAGGAGACGGATGATTGCAGGGGCGAAGGCGGGCGATTGGAGAGGAGGCAGACGATTGGAGAGATTGGAGAGGAGGCGGATGATTGCGGAGGTGGAGGTGGGCGATCGAGGAGGCGGAGGCTGACAATTGCGGAGGTGGACAATCGAGGAGGTGGATGCGATTGCGGAGGCGGGGGTGGATGTGATTGCCAGACGGTGGATGCGATTGTGAAGGTGGAGGTGGATGTGATTGCAATACGCAGTGGGAGATATGAGAGGCGGTACAATTGTAGTAAACCCTAAAACATAGATTGTAAGGTTTAGATTTAATTGTGTAAGATCAAGTGTCGAGATTAAAATTTAAATCAACTTTTAATGAGAACAGAGTATTTTGAAATGGAGAGATTTGAGACATGCCACCTCATCCTTAAAATAAGGCGGTGTTGACACATCACCTTGGAGAGGTTTGGAAATATATTATAATAAGATATGTCATCTATGTGACTTTTTTATAATAAGAGCCTAATAAAAAAAATTCATTCATGTAGATTTGAACCCTACACCTCATGATTAGAGTTTGATTTGTTTACCAAGTAAGCTATGTTAGCAATACCTTCAAAGTATAAATTCAATTGTAAATAACTTAAGCTTATAAAATTTATTATAAATTTTATGTTGTGATTATTATTTACATTTTATTAACTATATTTGATGATATCCTATATTTAAAAATAATTGTGTCAGTAAAGTGTATTTAATTCTACGTATTATTATTAAATTAATAAATTTTTAATTATGTGAAATTTCAATGTTTAATAGAATTTTTTTATTGTCTCACTATATTTGAGGATTTCCTATTTAGAGAATCTTAATTTGCGAAAAATTAAAAAATATAATTTAAGTATAGTAAATCATTTTGATTTATACTATCAATTAAATAATTAATTAATTTTTTTATAAAATATTAAATTTCTTAAATTTTACTCCCTTGGTCCCAGAGAAATTTGCACCCCATGGATTGCACGTGTGTTACAGCAGGAAATATCCTCGCCTGACAGAAGGTCAGATTCCTAAAGATACACTGACCCGACAAGATCGAGAGTCTACATCAGAAAAGAGTATTTAATGTATTATAGGTCTACTGTTGATCTTTATATTAATAATTGTAATAAATTCCTAAATAAAGGGTTGAGACGAATTTAGGGCCACTTTTGGGCCCTTGGGGGTGAACCTCTATAAATAGGGGGTCACCCCCTCATTGTAAGAGGTACACATTTTCCTCATTTCTCATATATGCAAGAAAGCTCTCATTCGAGGGAAGAACGAAAGTTCTTCCCCCATCGTTCGTGTTCGTTTATTATTGATTGTTTGTCGGGCATAACCCAAATAGTCACATAAATCTACCCGTACGAAAATGCCTGTCAACAATTTGGCGCTAGAAGGAGGGTTGAATTCGTGTTCATCTCGATAGATGAACACGAAGATCTTCTCCTCAAAAAATCAAATTCCACCTCTTTTCAATCAAAACTACCCGAGAAGAAGTTCAAGAAACCCATTTCCATTACTTACAACAACAGCCTCACAAATCATCTGGAAAAGAAAAAGGACAAAAAATCATCCCATTACAACCCATTTTTTCCAAAATCAACACCCCCTTCCAATCAAAATCATCAAAAACAACATTCTATAAAACAAAAAAACCATTTCCTTTGTACAGGAAAAAGGCACGCATACAACCAAAAACAAAATATTCAAGAAATCCATTTCATAAACTACAACAGCAGCTAGCCCAAAGAGAAGAAGAAGAAATGTATTTGGAGCTCCGGTGTCCAACCACAGCGGAGCTCCGATGCCAACCTCACTGCCGGAGACGCGCCTCCCTCTCCTTTCTCTCGCAGAAGGGTTTCGTGCCGCGGCCCGGGCCCAACCGACGCGCCTTCACCGCCTTCCGCTTTTCTCAAGCAAAATCACCAATTTATTCAAGCAAAAGTACTATTTTCTGCGTTGAATCCCCCTAGTTTGCCTTGGTTGGTGTGCCAACTTTTCCACAGTCTTATCAGTATGCTCTTGGCGCGTTTCCCAACACGTTGAAAAGTCAAAAGATTCTGGCCTCGATTCGCGCACCGCCGAGGTCGATACCCGTCACCCCGTGTCTACCCGGCAGCCTCCAACCGTCGCTCATCGCCCAGCGGCTACCCGCAACCCGCCATCTCCGCTCGCAGGCTCCCCACGTCATCCGTCAGGCGGCCACCGACGTCGACCACGGCGCTACCCGCTGCCCGCGTCGCCCCTCGAACCAGTCGAGGCTCGGCGCCTCTCCTCCCCGGCAAGGCGCTACCCGCACGCCTCCCCGCACAGTCGAATCGCCTTGCAGGTCCGCTGCCGTTGCCTCCGGGCACCGAGCAAAGCCATGGCCGACCCGCACCGCCCGGCGTGACCTTCTCGTCCATCGCGCGGCCTGCTCGCGCCTACCCGCGAGTCGCCACCAATCGCGCCTCCCCGCGGCTTCCACGTCGCACGCCTCCTCGCAGCGCAGCCTGCCCGCCTCTCGCCGCCTCCCCGCACGGCCGCCCTGGGCCGAATCGCCGCCTCCCCGAGGTCGCCCAGCGCGGTCACTCCGCACCGCCGCGCTCGAACGCGGCCTCCTAGCCGCTCCGCCGCTCGCAGCCGCCTAGCCCTCGCCGCTCCCCGCCGGACAGCCTGTCCGCGCCTCCAATCGCGCGGCCTCCTAGCCGCCCTCGCGCCTCCCCATGTCGGTCAGCGCGCATACCAGCCCGATCCGCCATCAGCGGGGACTCCCCGCTCCTGCCCGCGCCGCCTACTCCTCCACGCGTCCCCGCCGCAATGGGTAGAAGAGTTCTCTTCGCAGATTTTGAAATGGGCAGACTTAAATTAGTCTGGTCCAGGCCCAATCTTGTATTTATTTTCTTGGGCTAATTGTATTAATATTTGTTGGTCCAATTTTAGGCATGAGTTATGGGCCCAGGATATTACTTATTTAAGTATTTTAAGTTGTAGGTAGGCCTGATTATTATAGACTATCGGCCCTGTTATTTTAGATTCTCAGAACGAAAAAAAAAAGGCAGCGGTTTGAGAGACGGGCATCCGGGACCTCTTCGACAACGAAAAATCTACGGGCAGTCCTTTGCCCACTCGCATCAGGTTATTTCAATAATGTCCTTTTAATATATATCACAACTCGCAAATTTTCATATACATTAAAAGCGGGGGCATATATTCATATTTAGAAAATTCAAAACGGGGGCAATTTTTGAAATACAATTTTCATTTGATACTTCCTTTTAATATATATCATAACTCGTACGTTTTCATATATATTAAAAGCGGGGGCATATATTCATATTCAGAAAATTCAAAACGGGGGCAATTTTTGAAATACAGTTTTCATTTGATACTTCCTTTTAATATATATCATAACTCGTACGTTTTCATATATATTAAAAGCGGGGTCATGGATATACATATCCTAAGATCATTTTGTGATATCAAAAATAAATTATTTGACTCTGAGTATTATTAAATACAGTCAGTTATTTAAAACTTCGAATACAATTTCGAAAAAATCATTGAGGTTGCTCACCGAATAAATAACTCAATATTTAAAACATGGTCACACCTTTCGACTACAAACATTCGTCCGCCTTCATAGGCGTTGACCGGTCCGCCTTCTAGGCGTCGACATTCCGCCTAGATTGGCGAAGTAATCCGTCTTCTCGACGTCGATTAGTCCGCCCTTTCAGGCGTTGACGTATCGATTAGTTCGCCTTCACCGGCGTCAACTAATCTACTTCTCGAGCTAATCCGCCTTTTAGGCGTCGACATTCCGCCTAGATTGGCGAAGTAATCCGTCTTCTCGACGTCGATTAGTCCGCCCTTTCAGGCGTTGACGTATCGATTAGTTCGCCTTCACCGGCGTCAACTAATCTACTTCTCGAGTTAATCCGCCTTCTCGGCGTCGACATTCCGCCTAGATTGGCGAAGTAATCCGTCTTCTCGACATCGATTAGTCCGCCCTTTCAGGCGTTGACGTATCGATTAGTTCGCCTTCACCGGCGTCAACTAATCTACTTCTTGAGCTAATCCGCCTTTTAGGCGTCGACATTCCGCCTAGACTGGCGAAGTAATCCGTCTTCTCGACGTCGATTAGTCCGCCCTTTCAGGCGTTGACGTATCGATTAGTTCGCCTTCACCGGCGTCAACTAATCTACTTCTCGATTTAATCCGCCTTCTCGGCGTCGACATTCCGCCTAGATTGGCGAAGTAATCCGTCTTCTCGACGTCGATTAGTCCGCCCTTTCAGGCGTTGACGTATCGATTAGTTCGCCTTCACCGGCGTCAACTAATCTACTTCTTGAGCTAATCCGCCTTTTAGGCGTCGACATTCCGCCTAGATTGGCGAAGTAATCCGTCTTCTCGACGTCGATTAGTCCGCCCTTTCAGGCGTTGACGTATCGATTAGTTCGCCTTCACCGGCGTCAACTAATCTACTTCTCGATTTAATCCGCCTTCTCGGCGTCGACATTCCGCCTAGATTGGCGAAGTAATCCGTCTTCTCGACGTCGATTAGTCCGCCCTTTCAGGCGTTGACGTATCGATTAGTTCGCCTTCGCCGGCGTCAACTAATCTACTTCTCGAGTTAATCCGCCTTCTCGGCGTCGACATTCCGCCTAGATTAGCGAAGTAATCCGCCCGATCGGCGTTGATTAATCCGCCTTTTAGGCGTCGACATTCCGCCTAGATTGGCGAAGTAATCCGTCTTCTCGACGTCGATTAGTCCACCCTCTCAGGCGTTGACGTACTGATTAGTTCGCCTTCACCGGCGTCAACTAATCTACTCGAGCTAATCCGCCTTCTCGGCGTCGACATTCCGTCTAGAGTGGCGAAGTAATCCGTCTCCTCGACGTTGATTAGTCCGCCTTTCAGGCGTAGACGTATTGATTAGTTCGCCTTCACCGGCCTCAACTAATCTACTCGAGTTAATCCACCTTTTAGGCGTCGACAAACCGCCTAGAGTGGCGAAGTAATTCGTCTCCTCGACGTTGATTAGTCCGCCTTTCAGGCGTAGACGTATTGATTAGTTCGCCTTCACATGCGTCAACTAATCTGCTCGAGTTAACCCGCCTCTTAGGCGTCGACAATCCGCCTGGAGTGGCGAAGTAATCCGTCTCCTCGACGTTGATTAGTCCGCCTTTCAGGCATTGACGTATTGATTAGTTCGCCTTCACCGACGTCAACTAATCTCTTTCTCGAGTTAATCCGTCTTCTCGGCGTTGATTAGTCCGCCTTTTATGCGTTGACATATTGATTAGTTCGCCTTCACCGGCGTCAACTAATCTGCCTCTCAAGACGATCCGTCACTCGGCCTTGATAAGTTCGCCTTCACCGGCGTCAACTAATCCGCCTCTCGGTGTGGATCCAGTCCGCATGTTAAGCGTTGACTTTCCGCCTTAATGGGCGAGGTATTGTTTGGTTCGTCCTCACCGGCGTTAACTAATCTATTCTCTGCATCGTGATGTCGCTGCCCGTCAATCGGCTAAAAGCACTTCACTCATTAACCTGTTGGTTAATCTTTTAAGCGGTTGTTAAATCAATCCCATCTTCGTGAAGTCGCTGCCCGATCATCGGCTAAAGCACTTCACTCATTAACCTGTTGGTTAATCTTTTAAGCGGTTGTTAAATCAATCCCATCTTCGTGAAGTCGCTGCCCGATCATCGGCTAAAGCACTTCACTCATTAACCTGTTGGTTAATCTTTTAAGCGGTTGTTAAATCAATCCCATCTTCGTGAAGTCGCTGCCCGATCATCGGCTAAAGCACTTCACTCATTAACCTGTTGGTTAATCTTTTAAGCGGTTGTTAAATCAATCCCATATTCGTGAAGTCGCTGCCCGTCAATCGGCTAAAGCACTTCACTCATTAACCTGTTGGTTAATCTTTTAAGCGGTTGTTAACTCAATCCCATCATCGTAAAGTCGCTGCCCGTCAATCGGCTAAAGCACTTCACTCATTAACCTGTTGGTTAATCTTTTAAGCGGTTGTTAATTCAATCTCATCATCGTGAAGTTGTTGCCCGTCTATCGGCTAAGGCACTCCACTCATTAATCTGTTGATTTATCTTTTAATTGATTATTAAGTCAATCTGTTGTCCGTGAAGTCGCTACCCGCAAGGGGCCTAAGCACTTCATTAATTTATCATCGCGGTCCTTACCGCCCTATTACTAAAATCAATGTCGGTCAGCGGCAAGAACTCTTTATTGATTGAACGTCACGGTTCTCGACTCGGGGGCACGACTGAAGATCGTACCCCACCTAACCTATCCAGTTTCAAAAGTTTGACAATACGAAGATGACTTGAAAGATTCGCCCATCAAGGACCCTGTCGTCGAAGATTCCTCCGGGGCATCCGAGCTATCCTGTTTTCAGGCTCGGGGGCAAAACCTATTTGAAGCACAGATCAAGATCGAACTCTGGTCGCAATCAGAGCCCAATCTTGGGGGCAATTGTTACAGCAGGAAATATCCTCGCCTGACAGAAGGTCAGATTCCTAAAGATACACTGACCCGACAAGATCGAGAGTCTACATCAGAAAAGAGTATTTAATGTATTATAGGTCTACTGTTGATCTTTATATTAATAATTGTAATAAATTCCTAAATAAAGGGTTGAGACGAATTTAGGGCCACTTTTGGGCCCTTGGGGGTGAACCTCTATAAATAGGGGGTCACCCCCTCATTGTAAGAGGTACACATTTTCCTCATTTCTCATATATGCAAGAAAGCTCTCATTCGAGGGAAGAACGAAAGTTCTTCCCCCATCGTTCGTGTTCGTTTATTATTGATTGTTTGTCGGGCATAACCCAAATAGTCACATAAATCTACCCGTACGAAAATGTCTGTCAACAACGTGAATTAAGAAAAGTGGTAAAGTGGTGGAATATGGATAAACATGTGTACATTTGTGTGAGTGTGCACACAAATCAATGTTTCCTCTTTAGGTAGTGTGCAAATTAGTGTGAGACGTCCAAATAAAGAAAGTGTGAAAATTCCTCTGGAACGGAGGGAGTAACATTTAATTGACAAATCTCATTGTCTAGAAAACACAGTAAACTAAAATTATAATTGTTTAATTTTTTATTTATTTTATATTAAATTTGATATATTATTTTTTATTGACTTAACTGTGTTTAACATGTGTCATTATTTTTGTGTGATAATATTGTCTCTAATTAAAAGAAATGCAATATTTGAACATTGCACACATATATAACTATACATATATTTTGAATATCTATTTTATTTAACATAATTTTTATATTTTTTTATATAGTAAGTCATATTAAAGCCCACCAATGATTTATAGAGTATGTATAGAATGAAATTAGTTTATACATGAACCGTTAAAGGGTATTAGTTATTTTAACTAAAGAGTATTAAAAAAATTCACTGAATGGTATTAGTTGTTTTCACTGAAAAATCTTTGTTTGTTTTCACTGAACAATTAAGACTCTTCAGTGTGAATAAGTAATATTCTTCAGTGAAAACAACTATCACTCTTTAGTGATAACAACTAATATCTAACAATGATTCATATATGAATCAGTTTCACCCTGTACTTTGTCTGATTTATATTGTCAGCTAGATTAGTGTCCCGCGTTTTACGCGGGTAGTTCGCAAAATTAATTTAATTTTTTGTATTTTATTGACACATCATCACATTATTAATTCAATCTATTTTAATTCACACATATACTACGCTGATTTTTTTTAATTAATTACATATGCATTATATACACTTAAATAAATTTGATCATCGTAAAATAATATAATATAATTATATAATAAACATATTTAAATAATATGTATGCATAAAAATATTGGTTAATTTCTTAGTAACCCACGATTTTTAGGTCCAATCTCAATTTAAATAGAATTTTCAATATTTTTATTAAAATTCACGTACTTTTTTTTTTCCAGTTTGGTATACGCTTTTAAATTATGATATATTTTTCTCAACTATGCACCACATACCTATCGTTTCCTCCCTAAGATGATTTCCTCGATGTAGGGGGATTTCTTACTTAAATTATGATATATTTTTTCTCAACTATGCATCATTTTTTTTTTCTTGCTAAAAGTGCAAGTCATATATTTGATTGAAAAATTAAACATTGGTGAATTTCTATAACATTATTGAAAGTTGTGATTAAATTAAAATTAAGCTTAATGATCGTGAATTAATATTGAATTAACCATATATTTTTAATACTTATATTTTAAGGATTTTTTTTTCAAATATGTTAAATCTCTAAATTATATAAATAATATATTGTACATGTAAAAAATATTATATATATATGTCATTTAAATCATATAATATTAAATAAACTAATAAGCATTTCGGAATTAAAAAAACGTTACTAATATAAATTTATTAGTGGGTTATAATACGACTTTTCTATTTAATAATAAATAAAAATATATATATGTGCAAGATTCAAATCCATGTAATTGCATTTCTTTTAATTAGAAACAACAATATAACACAAACATAATGTCACATGTTAAACACAATTAAATCAATATAAATTGACATATCAAATTTGATTTAAGATATACAAAATCATATAATTTTGGTTTATTATGTTTTCTAGACAATAAAAAATTATCTATTAAATGATAAAATTTCAAATAATTAGATTTAAAAAAAATTAATTAATCACTTAATCGATAGAATAAATTAAAATTATGTAATATTCTTAATTCCATTAATTAATATTTTACCAATAAAAATTTTCTAAATAGGATATTCTCAAATACATTGAGAATATAAAAATAAGTTAATTGAACATTGACATTTCACATAATTATATTTTTTTAAATTTATTAATCAATTTAGTAATAACACTGTAGAATTAAATATATTTAAGTTACTTGTTTGAATTATTAATACATTAAGATTTTTATATATAAAATATCCTCAAATGTAGTTAAATAAATGTAAATTCGTACGTAATTTTTTATACACTCAAGTTATAACAATAAATATTCAAATTTTATAAAAACTCGTCGTATGACTAAACTGATAAACATCATAACAATTGCTCATGAGGTGTAGGGTTCAAATTCGTTTGCATACCCTTTTTTTTTATTATTATTAGATTCCTTATTATATAAGGCCACATAGATGACACATAAGCCACACATAGACGAAATAGATAACACGTAAACATTCGACACATAATTAGTTAATACAAAAGGATAATATAAAATACATCAAAAAATTTATTTTCCTTTTAATACAGAATGAATAAGTTAATTGAATATTAAATTTCACATAATTATACTTGTTAAAGTCTAAAGTAATCAATTCATCAATATAATAATTATATTTAATTCTTTTATTTGAAATGTTCACAAATTTGAGATTCATAAGTAAATAGATTTATAGACTTAAGTTAAATAATTGTTCAAAATATACAAAGTTTAATGAATTGGTTTAGTGGCAAGTAACTTGGAACATACATAATACATAATAGATGCAAGGTTCAAACCTTTTTTATTACAAATTTTTTTTTCTAAATTGAACTTAATATGCCACATGGATGTCACATATATAACATAAACCAATAGGATAATAACACATCATCTAAAAAAAATCACACTTCATGAGAAAACGACACATCATCCAAATGAATAACATGACGACACATCACCTTTGTTATTACAATTTTTTTTTTCTAAATTGAACTTAATATACCACATGGATGCCACATATATAACATAAACCAATAGGATAATAACACATCATCTAAAAAAAATACACTTCATGAGAAAACGACACATCATCCAAATGAATAACATGATGACACATCAGCTTGTTAAACTCACTATTATTATAATAGGGGATGTTATTTTTTTTTATTCTAATATGCTTATTATTTTATTTTATATTACATAATTTAAATGTCATATGTATGTATGGATATTAATTATTTCGTACATGTACAATAAAATGCATATTTATATCTTATAATATACTATTTAAAAAAAATTATAGATGTAATATATTTGAAAAAAAAATAGAGCTTTAAAAAATATAAAAGAAAATTAATAAATTTAGGGTTAATTCTCTATTAATTCACAATCTTTAGGCTCAATCTCATACTTGAAAACACACCTTTTGTTATTTCGTTTAATTTTCCTTTTGCATACGTAGGATAATTTAGTTTAGTTTAATTACATCTTTCCAAAAATCCAAAAACAATACACTCATATTAACTACGACGCGTAGATCTTCAGGGATCTATTCGCATATACACTGTCCCTTGGGTTCGATATACTTGGTCGTTATACTTGCTAATACTACAGTGAACCCGTACTCTTGCGGGGAAGCTACTAGTAAAAGCTAGTGTAGTTCGCTTCAAGTCAGTATACCAAATTAAAATTAAAAAATATTAAATTCAATAAGAATATTGAAAATTGTAAGTAAAATGAGATTGAACCTAAAGCTCGTGAAGTAATAAGAAATTAACTCATAATATAATACATACATATTATTGAAATATATTCATTATATAATATAATTATATTATTCTATGATGAGCAAATTTATTTAAGTATATAAAATGCATATACAATTATTTTTTTGCGAAAACTCCGCTTAATACGCGGGCACTCATCTAGTATTATACTGATAGGCAGTTGCGATTGCTTATGTGTCGTCTTCAGGTTGATTTCGCTTACGTGTCGATAAGTTGTATGCTTACTATGTCCATTTGTCAAACTTGTATTGAATTCTCATAAATCTTATGTGGTCTTTTAATAAATGGACTAATTTAAAAAATGCACCTATATTAGGACTTCAACCTTGCACCTTATGAGTAACATTTAAAATGTTTTACCAACTAAGCCATAATATGATTCTTAAAAAATTATAAATACCTATTATGCTTAACTTGAGTTTATACCAATTTATATTTGATCTTATATTGAGAAAATTTTAATTTGTTAGTAACTCAAACAAGTAAATTAAATACATTTATTTTTTAAATAATAACATGTGGAAATTCAAACAATGGAATACTCATATATACTAATAAAGAGTTTATTAGTAAATCATAACTTTTAAATTTGTTAGTATTTCAAACAAGTAAATTAAATACAATTATTTTTTAAATCATAACTTTGAGGAAGAGCTTTTCTTGGGAAGAGAACAAGGAGGGGATTCAAGGAGAATGTGAGAACGTCTTGATATTGTGTTATATGGGCGACAATGTGGTCTTAATTCGGAATCAGAGTGCAACATCGTTTATGAATTTGATTAAAGAGTTGGATGAATGGTATAAATACTGGTTTGAATGGATCAGACCCAGGAAAAAGTCAGATGTGTGTCATCGATGAAAGGTGTGGACAAGATGGATTGGGGTACCACTACACGCATGTGCCCCCATTTTTTCAAGTTAGTAAGCGCACACATTAGAGGTTTCATTAAATTGGATTGGTGTTTGGAAAATTGGGAGAAATTGGACGATGCCAGAGTTCTTCTACCGGTGCCCTACGTAAATGAGATTAATAGCTCTTTTTTAGTAAGAGTTGACGATTGACTTGAAGCGAATTACACTAACTTCTACTAGTCGCTTACCCGCAAGCAGACAGGTTCACTGTAGTATAAGTACGTATAATGACCAAGTAGTATCGAACCCAAGGGATGGTGTATATGCGAATAGATCCCTGAAGATCTACACGTCGTAGTTAATATGAGTGTATTGTTTTTGGATTTTTTTGAAAGAGTAATTAAACTAAATTGAAATTATCCTACGAATGCAAAAGGAAAATTAAACTAAGTAACAAAAGGTGTGTTTTCAAATATGAGGTGGTGATGCTTAAGATAGGAATCCCTACGTATACTAACGGAGCAGGTACATAATCAAAATAACTGTGACACACAAGAATTAACCTAAGTCTAAGAATGCCAGGTGAAAGCTCAAGATTCTAAACCCTAATACTTTACCCTAACACTCGACTTCACTAATCTACTAACAAGTTAATAGATTGTGCTCAATTAATGAGACCCTAATTTAACTAAGGTGATGCGGTCGTCCTCCTTCGCTAAACCGGTAGATGAATTAACCTTTCCTAAACTCTCTCGTTAAGTCTACTCGTTGTTAAAGAGTGATACGGTCGTCCTCTCTCTAACACCTTTCGAACGAAATTCAAGAGCGAAGTCTAGATTAATTTTAAGAATTCATTAACCAAGAGAATTAAAACCTAACGTCACAAGTTACTCTAACTACATACCCACAACCTACTTCTACGAGTTCATCCTACCCTAAGCATGCAAGGGTTTTAGCTAGACATGGTTTTAACAAACATAAAAGCAATAGAAGAAACGACGAACATAAACATAATGAATTGAAGAACGAAAATATGAAACATGAACTAGGGTTTAAAGAAATAAATACTAAGAACTGAAATTTAATTACTTAAAATGAAGTTTCAAAGTGTTTAAAGAAATCAAACTAATGAAAAAGGAACTAAGAAACGAAAAGAAACTAAGAATTCGTATGCAAAACCTCAACAAAACGTAAATAAAGCTTGCTCCTCTCCTTCCTCTCCAAAAACTAAGTCTAAAGTTATTTCTAAAGTTCGGGATTTTTCAAAACGTGTTTGGAAGAGGTATATATAGGCACGGGTCGAAACGGGAGTTAATGGGCCGAAAATACGCATCCGGAGGCAAAAATCCGAAGTTGCTCGAGCAAAACGCTCGAGCGGTCCCGCTCGAGTAGTGTAGCTCGAATGACACAATCGCTCGAGCGGTTCCGCTCGAGCCGGTCGAGCGCTGAAATTACACTGTATGTTTTGGGCGCTCGAGCAATTCGCTCGAGCGCAAGAAAAGTTCTGTAAGTCTTAGGCGCTCGAGCAATGCGCTCGAGCGGTGGCGCTCGACCTAGTCACTCGAGTGACTTCCAACTCATCCCAACTAATACTTTTCCTCGTCCGCACTAATACCAATCGTATTTCTTCAATATCTTCTCATCCGGGCATCCGTTTGAGTCGATTCAAAGTCCTACGAACTCCGTTTTTCATCCTCTATTCACCTATGAGCATCAAAGAGACAAATTCATCAATGTGTAGAAATAATGCTCAATTGACTCTAAATACTCGATAAACTCGACCAAGATTGGGGTATTTAAAGCTACGAATCATGACAATTTCACGCCTAATCAACGATCAGCCTTTCAAAATTAAGATTTTAGAGGAAGTTCAGGTCTATGTAGAGAGAAGCTTTCAAAGGGAGGACGTGGTGGACTTTGGCGAAGGAAATTCATGGTTACGTGATTCGACAAATTTGATTATCTTTGGGCCGACAGAGGCGATTTTGCATGGTAAGAGTGACCCTTCGGAAGTTAGAATATAGATGATGAGATAGTTCAACTTCCAGATCAATATGAGAATGGTCTCGATACTGATGGGGAAATATGTATTGTGGACGGTGGTTTCCAAGACTCTGGGGAATAGGTAATGTCTGAGAATGGGGGAGGATGAGCAAAATGTGTGGAGTCTTTAATGATTGCGCCGATATTTGAAAAGGGTGAAAAGTGTGTGGGCCATAGGGGATGAGAGAATTAATAATACGCCAACTCATAAGGAAAAAATTGGGCTAGTGGATAAAGAGGCCTATCACGGTAAGAATAATATGGGGGAGTTGGGCCATAATTTGGCCTTAGAGGATGAGAGCATGGATGGGCCAATTAAAATAAATAATAAAGAAGGGGCGTAGATAGAAATCGTGTGGCTTCTATCTCTAATCTAAATAGAAACGATCCTGGGAATGGGGTAAAGAAGCCCCAAGGAATCATCAAGGTCGCCGGAAGACACTGGGGCAATCTAAAAGAGCTAGAAAATGAGTAGAATTATCCAAATTGAACGAATTTGTTTAAGCCTATTTTGGTAGGAAAAGATAAGGTGGCCATATCTCATTTACAGTTCGCAGACGATACAATTTTTTGGACAGAGCTTCAATGGAAAATACGTGATTTCTAAAGTGTTTCTTAGTGAATCTGGAGCTTGTCTCAGGTCTAAGAGTGAACAAAGAGAAGTGCAGATTCTATAGGATTAATACGGATGAGAGTACAGTGTATGGTTTTGGCAACATCTTGGGATGTCGTGTGGAGTCCATTCCGTTCGCGTACTTGGGCATCAAGGTGGGATGCTTGCATAGAAAGGTATCAGACTGGTCGTATGTGATTCAGAAAATAAAAAACAGGTTGAGGAGATGGGAGGTATCGAAAATCTTTATTTGAGGAAGACTTACTTTAGTCAATGCGGTGCTATCTTCTTTGCCACTTTATTTCCTATCGACCTATCGTGCTCTAGAAGCCGTTTTGAGTGAGATTATACACCTTCAGAGAAACTTTCTATGGGGGAGGGGAGGGGATGAGAGTGAAACTAAAACTCCTTGGGTAAAATGGGATACAATATGTAATCCAAAAGATGTTGGGGGTCTGGGGGTGAAAGATGTGTAGTGCTTCAATAAAGCACTCCTGAAAAAATAGGTGTGGAGGTTCTTTAGAGAGGGGGCTACTTGTGGGTTCGAGTGATTAAGTCAAGGTGGGGGACATCTTGAGGTTCAAGGAGAGGGAGAGAGAGACGTAGGGGTGGCAATTCATGCTAACGGATCGTATTTCGTGTCGACACGATATTGACAAGACACGATAAACCCCGACACTAACACGACACGACAAGCATCCGTGCCGACACGACACGGACATGATAAAATCTATGTCGACACGACACAATATATTTCGTGTTAGTATCGACACAACACGATAACGACACGATTCATTCCGTGTCGACACGAACACGATATAAACCTGATAAATAGATGGCTAAATTTAAGAGTGAGAGGGAGAGAGAAAGAGTGAGATTGCGATGACCGATTAGTGTTTTTAGGGTTTCCAAGAGTAATTTTTATTCTTAATTTGGTCCTTATACTTAGTTTATAAATTGATGGGCCTGGGAGTTGGGCTTCCTCTGCCTGTTTTTTAGTTAGGGATAAGAATTTGAGACTAAATTCTTAATGGGCTTGAAAATATAATGTTATATATTATTATTTTTGTAAAAATATAATTAAAATATATTTCATGTCACTGTCGTGTTATGTATTATTTCGTGTCACTATCGTGTTCGTGCTTAATGGGTTGTTAACAGGTTAATGGGTTATCCGTTAATTTTATCGTGTTTAACGTGTTGACCCTAATCCGACACTAACTCGCCACGAAATTTTTGTGTTCTTATCGTGTCGACCCGATAAGGACACTAACCCAATAAGATCAAAACTAACCCATAATTTTTGTGTCGGATTCGTATCGTGCTATCGTATCGTGTTCGCAATTGCCACCCCTAGAGAGACGGGATGTGAGCAAGGCAGTGTTTCCAGTTGGGTGGTGGGGAGAGGTTCTTAAAGCGATAGGAGTAGGAGATGAAAACTGATTTTTTTGGGAGATGTAGAAGATGTTAGGAGATGATGGTAGGACTTTATTTTGGGAGGAGAGTTGGGTGTGTTGGGGTTATACGTGAAAGTATGCTTTTACTTTGTATAACCTATGTATTAAACACTTATTTATGAGAATAAATATTTTATCACTATTGCTTTAAATATGAATGAATGTTAAATATTATTGCAAACCGTTCAATAAATAGTACGTGTTACATTGTAGTTAATGTGATGATACCAGATCACGGAAGATCACATTAACAGTTCCTTGTAACTAAATGTACAAATTCACGACCTAGGTGGAATCGAACAATCCACCGTGAAAGGTCGAGGTGTAGTTCTCAGATTGGCCTATCTTGACCAAGAGATTACACCAGCACATTTTTATGTGTCGAAGATGACCTACAACGAGGATAAATTCTTCTATTCTAAATGGAGAAGAATTAGACCTCAGTAGTTATTGATTTTTTAATCTTCGTCACTTAAATAGGACCGTGTATCGTTAAAACTTATTGTTTTGATACATGCTAAGTGAGAATCATCATGACTTTGATACCTTGTGTTTTGGGCAAATAATATTAAGCATATGATAGGCCAAGATTTAATACAGAGAAACGTGTGCGAGTACGACTTGTGTGATTTGTCCCCTTGGTGGGCTCATAAATTTTATCGTACCAGATCTTGCAAGTGAAAAGTAGTTTTCCGGTACAAATAATAATGTTGAGTTGTCTTTACTCCAAGACACAAGATATTAATTAGTTTAGAGCTATTCAGAAGCTTAATTAATTAATGAACTAGATTATTTTAAACACGAGAAATAATAACCGGGAGCCCATATTACCGTGATAAGAATTAAGATGGATAGTGCAATATTAATTTGATAGTGATATTAATTAATATTAATTGACTGAATTATATTGCGGCTCAACATTGAAATTTAGAAGCCCATTTGAGGTCCAGTCTTAATTCTCCTAAAGTTCTCTCAAGTAGCCTAATAATTAGCCCTATAATAATAAGGTGATTAAAATAAAATAAAAACATAATTGCTGATTTTCTATTAAATTTTCGAAAATTGTGATATAGGAAGAGAAAATATTTTGTTGATTTTCTTGGAAATATATTATGGATAATATGTATTCCTGGAATACAAGATTATCTCATAAATTCAAGAAGATCCAAATCTTGTATTCTCATCTATTAGTTTTTGGAAATTACATATATTAGGAGGGTGAGATTTTTGTGGAATATTTTATTATGGAGAAAAGAATATATGTGATATATTCAAGATTTACTGGAGGCCAAGAAAATATTTTCTCCTCCCATATTCAGCCCAAAAATTCGGCCACCCTAGTCATATATATAGGGGATGAATTTTTTTATCCCCTATACACAAGTTCCATGAGTTAGAAAAGCAAGAGTAATAAATATTTTCCTCTTCCTTTATATTATTAATTATTCGTTAAGCGCTTCCCACCGGCAGACGAACAAGATGGATACTTGAGAAGGTCTTTCAGTTGATAGCATCGATTCACTAGTCCCGTTCTTCTCTACAGACGTCGCTTCAAGAGGTACGTAATTGCGTAAACTCCTAGATTTTCCGCCATATGATTTTGCGTGGGTTTATTCATATGAATGAATGATTTGTTGTTGGATAATTATTATTTGAACTAATTATGATTAATTCATGCTAGTAATAATTGAATTTTAAACATATTTAAATATCATCCCGAATAGATACAGACACACCGATTTCCCCAACAGGGTGGGAGGTGAAGAGTTAAAAGGGAAGATTTTCTAGGTTGTATAATTTGAGTCTAGAAGGTGGGGAATTTGAGGGAATGGAGGGAAAGTGTTTGGTGCTGCAAATGGAGGTGGAGGCGGAATCTCCTTGACCGTGAACGTGTTTTGCTTAAAAATTTGATTTCCGTGTTAAACAGGTACCCCGGGATATAGGGTGTTGAGGATAGGTGGAGGTGGAAGCGAGGACCAGATGGACAATACCACAAAAAAATGTATGATTGGCTCCTTCAACTTAAAATATGGTAGCACTGGCACGGAGAAGGAGGAATTCAAATTGATTTGGAGTAATCTCGCTCCATCTAAAGTTCGTGTGCACGCTTGGAGAATTTTATGGGAAAGAGTTCCAACCACGATCAAGCTTTTAAGACATAATATTTTACCTCCAAATGCTAAGGTAAATTGTGCATTTTGTGATGTGTGTGCCGAATTTGTTCGACATTTATTTTTTGAATGCAGACATTTCCTACCAAGTGTGAATGCAATGTTGTGGCTGGTTGGGGATTGAATCAGTTTTATCATCCGATCTAGCAACGAATTTGCTTCATTTTAGTAGGATACTTAGAGGAAATAAAGGAAGGTATTTTGTTGTTGGTATATGGGAATGTGTTGGAGTTATACGTGAAAGTATGCTTTTACTTTGTATAACTCGTGTATCAAACACTTGGTTATGAGAATAATTCTTTTATCGCATATGCTTTAGATATGATTGAATGTTGAATTTCTATTGCAAACCGTTCAATATATAGTACATGTTACATTGTAGTTAATGTGGTGATACCCGATCACGGAAGACAACATTAACAGTTTACTTGTAACTAAACGTACATTTTCACGACCTAGGTGGAATTGAACAATCCACCGTGAAAGGTCGATGTGTAAGGCTCAGATTGGTCTGTCTTGACTAAGAGATTGCACTAGCACATTTAGTATGTGTTGAAGAGGACCTACAGCGAGGATAAATTCTCCTGTTCTGAAAAGTGAAGAATTAGACCTCAGTGGTTGTTGATTTCTTAATCTCCGTCACTTAAATAGAACCGTGTGTGCTTAATGGTTACTGCTTTGATTCATGTTGGGTGAGAATCACTGTGACTTCGAACTTTGTGTCTTGGGTAGTAATATTAATCATACGACGGTTGCTAAGATTTAATACGGAGAAACGCGTGCGAGTACGGCTCGTGTGATTAGTCCCCTTGGTGGACTCAGAAGTTTTATTGTACCAAATCTTGCAAGTGGAGAATTAGTTTCTTCGGTACGAATAATAATGTTGAGCTGTCTTTACTCCAAGGTGAAATATATTAATTAATTTAGAGCTATTCAGAAGCTCAATTAATTAATGGACTTGATAATCTTAAACGCGGGAAATAATAATCGGGAGCCCATATTATTGTAATATGGATTAAGATGGATAGTGCAATATTAATTTATTAGTGGTAATAATTAATATTAATGGATTGAATTATATTGGGGCTCAATATTGAAATTCAGAAGTCCATTAGGAGGTCCAATCTTAATTCTCCTTAATGGCCCCTCAAGTAGCCCAATAATGATAAGGTGATTAAAATAAAGAATATATTAATGCTGATTTTTCAAGTAAATTTCGAAAATAAGAGAATAAAAAAGAAATAAGATTTTGTTGATTTTCTTGGAAAGATATTATGGAAGATATGTATTCTAGGAATACAAGAATATCTCATATATTCAAGAACATCCAAATCTTTGGATTTCTATTGTAATTTTCGAAAATTAATCCCTTAATATGAAGGGTGAGATTTTTGTGAATTATTTTATTTTGGAGAAAAGAATATATGAGATATATTCAAGATTTCTTAGAAGCTAAGAAAAGATTTTCTCCAAGCCCAAATATCACTTAAAATTTCGGCCCCTACATATTATAAATAGGGGATGATTATTTCATCCCCAAGTACGTAATTCCATGTGTTGAAAAAATCAAGAAGCATAGATATTTTTCTTTTTCCTTAGTTTATTAAATTACTTGAAAGCATCTCCCACCGGTGATCAAGTGAGGTGAAAAGGGAAATACTTGAGAAGGTTTTTGGGTCGATAGAGCAAGATCGTAATTGTCCCGTATATCCAAAGGCCAATTCTACAAGAGGTACGTTAATCGCATATTTACTTGTTTATTCCGCCATAGTTAATATGTGAAATTAATTCAACATGCATGATGAAAATTAGTTGTTGGAATTATTATTTGAATTAATTAGGATTAATTCATGCTAGTAATAATTGTATTTAAATTCATATTTAAATTTCATCCCGAATAGATTCCGGGCACCCCTATATTCCCAACAGAATGCGTGTTTTGGCTCTTGTGGAAGTCAAGGAATGCATTAGTGTTTCGTAATGAACAGTTCGATGTTAAGAAGGTGATTGAAGAATTGAAGTCTAGGGTGTTGAGCTGGGTGAGGGTGAAAGAAATAAACAGTAGACTAGGTGATTTTAGGGAATGGTATGTAAATCCTAGAACAATGTTGGAATGTTGATAGCAGAATGTTGTGATCTAGGAATTAGTGCATGTAGCTATTAGAATGTTGTTGTGAAAGTGTGTTAGACCAAAATTGTACCCTTTGATGGGGTATTGCTCAATACCCAGGTCTTTTAATAAAAAAATTTACTTACAAAAAAAATTAATAGAGAGATTATATTGTTTATGTATAAAAAATTCTGAGTTTAATGATGCATCGTTAACTGGAAAGATACTATTAATGTATCAGTTTTTTTTTATGAGTTTTGATATATGACCTTAATTGAGAAGATATTATATATGAGATTAAGTGTCAAGTTTGCAAAGAGTTCAATATAATATAACTAGTCCACAAAATTTCTTGTGAACAAATGTCGTAGTATAAAATTTATACTATTACATTTATTCACTAATACCATTACATATATTTACTGATACTATTAGACTTATGAACTCTAACCATATATAAAATGTTATGATATCCGTGAATGCATCTAATGGTATCAGTGAATGCATGTAATGATATCAACTTCATACTATAAACAAGTTTTATGGGAGACCTATTCTGATTAGTCTACTGTACAATTATATTAATAGATTAAGTAAAGAAAAATTATTAAAAATAAATAGTTGATTATATATATATATATATATATATATATATATTATTTTAATACATTTACTAAAATAATTATATTGCATTATTATGGGTTAATTGCAGATAAAATCACCATTTTCTCGCAAATTGCAATCTAATCTCAACTTTTGAATTTTAGTAATTAAAATCCCACTAACAATCTTTTGCAATTCAAGCTCACGAGCAGAAAATATCCTTACTGATAACCAACATATTTTTTTAATGTTTAAACTCGGGACAACATCGTTATGATATTTATTGGCGGAACTTTATCGTTTAATTCTTCTAGGTAGGATATCACATCATTTCGAGTTAGGAGATTTATGTCCGTGAGCTTGATTTTCAAAATATTGTTAAAATAGAGTTTTATTTACCAAAATAAAAAACATGAGATTAGATTGCAATTCCCGAAAAAATGGTGATTTTATTCCTAATTAAGTCTATTACTATTTGATGAAAAATTAATCTATATATGTATGTGTGTGTAATATAATATACTATGTTGTAAAATTAAATATAACAGAAAGTCCAACAATTATAATAATTAAATGAAGAATAAAAAGTATTTTAATTTTAATAAAATAATACTCCTTCATCCACCAATCTTTTATTCATTTTCATTTTTGAATTGTCCATCAATCTTTTACCAATTTATTTTTTTGAAATAAACATTGTTGATGATCAATTTCTAATCACAAGGATTAGTGGCATCAAACAATTACGTGTGGTTGATTACCACCGTAAATGGTAAATACAAAGAATCGGGGTTAAAACTGGTGAATACATGTATTGATTACGTATTTCTTGTGTAGATGTGTGAATTTGAGATGTATGAGTGTGTGTAAGTGTATTTGGAGTGTATTTAGGAATCTTGACTAAGTTTGTTTCATTTAATTTATGATTTTTATACATACCACCAAGTAGGTGGTGGCAAAACATTTCCCCTCCCATGTGTGCATGCTTGACACATGGATAAATCGACTATTTGACTTTATCAAGATTTAATTCTATCTTCTAAACATATTTAGCTCGTATTTACGAGTTGTTCGTCATGTTTGGACTTCCCATTGTAGAGGTTTAACTTTGCTTCCTTTTTTTGTTGTTCGAGATTATTGGAACTTTTTTCCAACTTGTTCGCGTAGCTTTATAGGTTTTCGGGCAAAGTCTAACTGACTAGTTTTCATAAGTTGCTCACCCTATGGAGTTGTTCGTCCAATGGTCCTGGGTCATCTTTTGTTGATTGTGTTGTTGGTGCTGCTCGTCAGAGTGGGGTTGTTCGTCACTAGTTGATCATTAATCTATTTATCTCTTAATCCTCAGATTAAGGGCTGGAAAGTTGCTCGCCGTAATCATTATCTTGCTCGCCTATCAATAAACACTACCCGCAAATAGAGCTGTTAAACGAAACGAGCTGCTCGTGAGCTCGACTCGGCTCGGCTCGTTAAGGCTCGACTCGGCTCGACTCGTGGTGTTAAACGAGCCGAGCTCGAGCTCGAAAAATACTCGTTCACTTAACGAGCCGAGCTCGGCTCGGCTCGCGAGCTGCTCGATAGGCTCGAAATATAAGGGGTGTTTATGTAAATTTATTAATTAGGTCATATAAGTACTCCTCTGCTCAGTTTCTCTTCATATCCCCTCCATTCACTCATACGCAGCCCCCACCCCCAATTTCCAGCCACCATCTCTCGTCGCTTACCAGCCACCGCCCATGGCCGCCGGTTCACGCAGCGTCGCAGTCACGGACCATACTCCCACTCTACACAATGCAATCCTAATTTTCCTACCCCCAAATTCTCAACCGACACCGTGTGCCGCCTGTCGCCCAGTCCACAGATCTATTCCGTCTCAGCGCTATTCTATTTTTGCCTACAATAATTTCAAGTTTAAGGATATTTGCCTACAATAATTTCAAGTCCACAGATCTATTCCGTCTCAGTCCACAGATTTGGTATTTTTTTTTAATCTATAATTGAGTTGTTCGTACTCAATTTTGCTCAGATTTTTGTTGAATTCCTACTGTATGCTTTTTGTTGAATTCCTACTGTATAGCATATAGGCGTTTTAATAAGTTTACCAAGTTCTTAAGGCCAACTACAAACTTGCATATTGCCATGAAAGTAAACTGATTCTTCGGCTGTTGCTATAATATTTTACTTAAATATGTAAGTTGTTGTACAAGAATTTCAATATATAAATTAAAAAAAAAACTAGATTTTGAGCTTGAGCCGGTTCAAACCGAGTTCATTTGGTTAAACGAGTCGAGCTCGAGCTCGAGCCCGAGCATAACAGTATAATTTTCGAGCCGAGCCGAGCTAAATTCCGAGCTCGATAGCCTTATCGAGCGAGCTCGAGCCGAGCTCGAGCTCCCACTACTCGGGCTCGCTCGGCTCGTGTAACAGCACTACCCGCAAATTGGGTTCCACAATACCTTTAATTTATCTATTTTTTCAATAAAATCTAAATTTTCATTAAATTTTATGTCCAATAATAAAAGAGTAAAAGTTTTGTGACGGAGAAAGTACTAAAAAAAATCTTATTGCTAGGTGTAAATTAAAATACAATTGGGAAAATAGTTATAAGGACAACTAGTTATGAACAAAATTTAATCTAAAATCTAAAAAGAATTGATTTTCAATTGAGTTATATTGAATATTAGTTTATTTGCACCAAATTTGGATCCATATGAATCTGTCCAAAAATGGTTAGAAATTTATATTGAATTCTAACCATTTTAAATTGTATTTCATTTTTTACTAAATATAATTAGAATCATTGTTATATATGTTGTAAGAATCTTAATTAGAGCAGGTTGAGTTTTATATGAAAATCCATTAATCATTATTCAATTTTTAATATTTTTGGACAAAAAATTGATACTCCTCCTCAAATATATGATATTAGAAATGTTTTCTTAGATATTTTACATTTTAAATTTAAAAAGTATAATGATATTTTTTTATATTAAATATGAATATTGTAAATAGATAAACAATAATATGATACAACTAGCCTCGATTCTTGATACTTCTGATGAATTCTTAATGCTCTTGATTACATATTTGATACTTTATATTTTTTAAAACAGTTTCATTATAAACTTAGCATGAACTATATTTTGACAAAGCTTTTGATACTTCTAATGAGATTTTTATACCCTTAATCAATATTTAATATTTTAAAACAGTTTCATGATAAACTTATCATGAACTATTTTCATACAAAACATATTCTTCATATATCAGACCAAAAAAAAAAAAAAACCAAGGTTTATATAAGATAAAATATTATGTGAATGATACTCACTGTAACTATTACCATGAAAAATAATTTACTAATACTTTAGGTTGAAACAACCACTACCTTTAGTGAAAGTAACTAATACTAGTTCAACTAATATCTTTAATGAAAACAACTAATATCCTTTATAGTTGATACCTTTAATGCAATTTACTAATACCCTTCCAACAAGTTTCACTATGAATATCATTTGCATAATACATTCTGAAATATTGGTCATTTCTCTTATTAGATTTAAAACCCTTCTTAATTAACCCCATATAATATTGGAGAGGGAAAAAAGAACAATAAATTTCATAAGTATAATGCATATATATAGGGTGTACCAAAGTACCAAAAAATCGAATCGAACCAATGAATTCAATTAGGTTTGATTCAGTTTTAACAATGTAATTCGGATATCAATTTTGATATTTCATAAATTCGATTTATTTGGTTCGAGTTGATTTTAACATTGGAAAACCGAATAAACCATATTACATACTAAAAATATTTTATAAATATCATACTAAATAGGAGTTTTATCAATTCAGGGCCTGAAAGATAGTAAGATTATCAATTTAAGTCCTGAAAGATTTTTCCTATCGATTCAGGGCCTAAAAGATTAAAAAATATCGATTCAAAACCTGAAAGATAAAACTATTAATTTAAAACTTACTCATTTTAAGACTGTGTTTGGTCTCTTATAATTGTTTGTTATCCGATAATATTTTCATAAATCATTTTCTCAAAAATATAAAAGATATATTAATTTTATGTGATTTTAAAAATATAAAACAAAACAATTAATGGAAAAAATAATAATGTATATAAATAAAATAATAATATAAATTATAATATGTCAAACATAACCTTAATATTCTTAAGTCTTAAATAGATAGGTTCTATCTTTCGGGTCTTGGATTGATAGTTTTCTATCTTTTAGGTCCTAAATCGATAGGAAAATTTTTTTAGACCTTAAATTGATAGTTTTATCATCTTTCAGGCCTTGAATTGACATTATTCATACTAATTAACATTGGAGTATATCATCATATTAAATTATTAATATACGTAGAATTTTATTTTAAATTGATCTAACTAATCACTCAGTACACAATTATCACATAGTTCACAACTCTTCTGCTAAAAATATTTTTAAAATAATAATATATCATCTGACAAACGGGAAAACTACACATTTTATGGCAAACTCTCATATGCATCAAGTGCACGGTACACCCACTCAATAGTTGGTCTCAATTACACTGAAAAGTTGGTTCCAAGTGTAAACTTTTCAATGTAATTGAAACCAATTTTTCAGTGTAATTGAGACCAACATTTCAGTGTAAACAATATCAACTGTTGAGTGAGTGCACCATACACCAAGTGTACAAGACACTTACTCCATTTTTATAACAAAAAATGAAAACTACCCACCTTTATACTCCCTCCGTCCCAGAACACATTGCATAGTTTTCATTTTAGTTTGTCACACGAAAAATTTGCATGTCTAAAAATGGTAAGTATTTATTTAACTTTACTCTCACAACACTCATATAATATACATAAAAGTGTATTTATTATATCTTTTTCTTAATCCGTGTACCCAAAAAAAAAATACCGTAATGTGTTTCAGGACGGAGGGAGTAAAAAAAATGAAAAATACACACTTTCCCTCTTTAAAACTATAACTATAATACTCCCAGCTCTAAATTCCATCCTTGCTCCATTGCATATAACCGCCCCCTTCCCATCTGTAATCATCTTACATCTCCATTTTAAAATACTAGAAATGGAAAAGTGTTTTGGATTAAAAATTTAACGAAATCAAATTATAATAAAATGACTATCCAAAATTAAAAAGAATTTCGTATAAATTTAAAATTATTCAATTAATATTAATTTGTAAAATTAAAAATTAAAAAATTAATTAGAGGAATATTGAAATAAAATCAACATTAATTTAGTAATTAATAAATAAAAATAAAATAATAAAATTTATTATTTACATGCATTTAAATAACAATAATTTGGGGTGGATGGGGTGCGGGCCATATGAGTAAAAAATATTTTTAATAAAAAGGACAGTTTAATCAATTCACATCAAAAGGAGGCGAGTACAAAATATTTTATTTTTATGCAAATGAGTATTTTTCATTTTCCATATTATATTAAATATGTGTTAGAAGACTTTTGTTGAACTATTTAGTATTGTGATGCTTTGTGAAATTTGTAAACATTTTTTCTAAACTATATTTCATTTTTTTTTTATCTCAACTTAATGTGTTTTGTGATGTTGTAGGGTGATAATATATATATATATATATATATATATATATATATAAAAGTGTTTGCATTTTTTTAAAATGTAGTTGTCAAATCCGAAATAATCGAAACATTGGTTCGATTTTTAATTCAAAATATCAATTTTTGTCAGTTCAATTTAAAATCATGCCAAAAACGATCTAACTGATAGAATTCTCACCTCTATATATAGATATACCAACAAAAAAATAAACACATACATATATTATCATACATAATCAAACAAAGAAGTGGACCCGCCTACCAATGGGGCCCCGCCACTGCATATATCATTATGAAATTCACATTCATAATTTAATATTTTAAATTGATTATTATTATATATATATATATATATTTAAATTGTTGATCCATTCAGCTCAGCTTGTTAACATCATTTAATAAAAATGGAAATTATAATCCATGTTGCAATTAATTATTTCGTTCTTGTTGTTTATTAAGATAATTTTATCTTTTAACGTACGGAACGACAGATAAAGTTAATCTAGTAATAGAGAAACAACCCACCACACACTCTGTATTTTATTAAACTAATTGTATGCATATATGCCTTGATTGTTGCTTTATTCTGTAAAACTTGTATTATCCGTCTGGGATTTGGGAACCGTAGATATTATTTCCATGTGATACACCCGTAATATATTGTGTTAATTGTAACAGACTGTAAATGCTTTTTAGGTTTTTTTTTTTTTTTTTTTTTTATCTTTTTTTTTTAGACTTCATGGTCAACGGTACAAAGACTTTATTTTGAGGAAGATCTTGCTCCAGACCGTTTGATTAGATTAGGAGGTTGGGTAAGTAAATTAAAGTTATAATAGGAGCATGCATTTAAAATTATGCTACAATGAAACATCAGGGTCGATTAATGGTAGATCCGAAACTATAAGGTGCGATCAATTTTTAAGATAAACCAGCTCATGCATAGCTTTGTTCTAACTTCAATTTATATAGTTAATCAATAACACAAATTTTCTTCCGTCCTTTTTCCAATGTATATGAAGGTGATGAAAAAAAATATCTTTATTTTCGTTACCATTGAAAAAACTTCAATTAATCACCTCTAGATCTGTATACCTAAAACCCACTGAATTCACCATGTCCCACAGCCACTCATTTGGGAGGTATACTTATGATTTCCTACACTTTATGTTCCTATTTCATAAATTTAACAAATCACCACATATTACAGTGATCATCTTTATGAAAAAATAGAACTTTTGTTTAATAATGATATCTCATGAGCTTTATTTTGTATCCTTTATTTAATTTTTACCAAACCCCCTATATTTTAATGTGCATAGAGATGTCTATTCTTGCAATTTACCCTTTATTTAATTTATAGTGGGTAGTACTATTTTCAATCTGTGTTGCACAACTTTATTTTGAAAAATGACAAGTGAGAAAGTGGACAAAGGCTCATTCATGACTTGTCTAAAAGTCGTAACTTACAAGTTGCAATTTTGTGAGGGATATTTTTTTTTTCTCTACAATAATTGTTGGCTTTTTCTTGAACTGACAACTGCATATAATAGATATAGGTACTTGAAATTAACACTCATGCATGCTCATTTCCGTGACTTTATAGCTAGCTGCTCAATCATCAATATTCCATTCACTAAAATTAATATTGGAAAAAGGTGTTATGTTCCCCCAAATTTGTTATATACTTCTATACTGGAGTAGATAATGTGCATTTATCTTGATGCATATTGGAGTATAGATAATATAGATGAACATGTATAAAATGAAAATGATTGATATACGAATCATTCTGTAATATTTTTTGTGGAAAGTATAAAGTGGAAATAGTTTATACATGAATCAACGAAGAATATTAGTTGCTTTCACTGAAGAGTATTAGTTGCTTTCACTGAAGAATATTAGTTGCTTTCATTGAAGAGTATTAATTGTTTACTGAAAACAAACTAAGATTTTTCAGTGAAAACAACTAATACTCTTTACTCAAAACTACTAATACATTTCAGTGATTCATGTATGAACTAATTTCACTCTATACATACTCTTTTTTGTGTAATTAATTAATATACTTTAGTGTAGCTAATTACTTTTTAGTCAAATAATTAATACCCTTTGTATCTTTCAATTAATACTTTTCAGTGAAAATACCCTTAAATAAAAATAACTAATACTCTTTAAAAAAAACAATTAATTATCTTTGAATGTAAACCATCCCTACTCTATACTTTGTCAATATAGATAAGTGGTTGCATCGTGAATTTGATATATGAAGATAACTACGAACCTTTTTGAGTTATTATCATGAAGGAGGTATACGTTTGGTTGCTTATATAGTAAAATGCAAAAATATAATCTCTCTCGATGTTTATTCTCCTAATTGCAATCAAACTAGTGCTAAACCCGCGATTATCGCGGAACTGTATATAAAATTTATGGTAAAGTTATTAATTAATTTATTTTAAGTATTATAAATGTGGTTACTATTATTATTTTAATTATTCAATATTTTTATTGTATTTTTTAAAATGTTAGCTAATAATAAATAATTCTATTTCAATGACAATAAACTATAAATTCATGACATCTATTATTGATCAAATGTTTAGAAAATAATGCTTACAAATTGCGGAAAATCTATCTATAAACAACATTTGTGGTGTATTTGGAAGGATTTCCTTTAGAATTAAGTGACAAAATCTTCAATCTTCTACTCGAACTAACTCCGGATACTGCAACATAAAGTTGACCATGAGTGAAAACAGGCCTGGGAAGATACAATCCAACAGTAGAAAGCGATTGCCCTTGACTTTTATTTATTTTCATGACAAAACACAGTAGAATTGGAAATTGTCACCTTGTAAAATATACCGGCATTGTAGGATAAAAAATTTGTCAATGTAATTCTTGAAATGAAGACTTTATTTCCAATATTCCTTCCAGATATTATTTCAGTCTAGAGAATGTGGTTATCAAGTTTTGTGACGATCAATCTTGTTCCATTGCACAAATCGGATTTGTGATCAATACTTCTTAGTAACACTATAGACACTCCTCCTTTCAAGATCAGACGGTGATTTGACATTCCAGAACACCTAAAAAAATTTAAAAATTTAACTATAACCATCTGTCCATTACCTCCTTCTCGAAATTTAGAGACACAAATATTGTCTGAGCTTAAGTATACTTTAGTATCACCCGAAATCAGATAAAAATTTATAATTTATAAACTCCACATCTCAATGAGTAGGTGCAAGTATTGCTTTATCCTCAAAGTATTTATGTGTCCTTAAATTATCAATCAGGGATGGATAAATATTTTTTATTATAGGTTCAATTGGAGCAACAACATCACAAATTAAATTATCTTTCAGAATCTTAATCTCAGTGACATCATCTTGCCTATTTCTAATTTTCTCATCACCAACTTTCAAATTCCACCTTGAGAAGTTAACAATATCATCATCATTTGAGGACGTATTGAGATCAGAACGTTGTAATCTCATGTTCTTCGTCAATCTTAAATTCTTAATATTGAAAACAAATAAGATGTATTTAGTTTTTTAATAATAATTTTTTTTAAAAATATTATCATTTAATAAAAGATGTATAAAATACCTTGCAATGATTACACAAATATGAAGCATTGATAGTTGAGTGCACAATATCCTCTCGACTTCCTTTGGGTATAACATGGAGTCTCTTTCTGAAATCTCTTCCAAGCACAATGATTTTACCACCAAAAGACATATCACTCATGGTTCCATCTAGAGATCTAACAATATCCCTCAAATTTCTATCCAAAGCTAAATCTGTTAATCGTTGGTGTCTCATCTCATATAATAAGCTTTGTCTTCAATAATAGTTAGGACAAATGTGTCCTCAGCTTTATGTTACACGTGAAGGTCTCATCAATATTAAGCGGTATAACAAATCTTGAATGAGCAGTACGTCCGTCGGACAGAAGAGTGATGTTATTCCACTTGATGCAACATTAAGAACTATATTGTCTTCTGAACGTATTGCTGCGGAGATCGTTCTCCAAATGAATGTTTTTCCAGTTCCACCATATCCGTATAAAAAAAAAGACTCTTCCTTTTTGCAACCAAACAACTTCAAGTATTTCACTAACCACAATTTTTTGTTCTTGAGTTAGAGTTGAACTTAACTTGTCATATTCTTTTCTTTGTTCAGGCCGATCGTAATTCAATTCTTGTTATTTACTACATCTTTCTCAAACTCAAAATCTGGTACTGACATTGATGTAAATCTACTCAAAGTGGATCCATTCATCTGCAGTAGCTTATCAATTTTAATTAAAGCCAACTTGTTCAACTTTTCACTGTTAAGTTATAAATCTAAAAAAAAAAATTACAAAAAAATATAATTGTAAATTATTTTTACAATCTAAATCAATTATTTTTTTTAAAGATGTTATACCTGTAATATTCAATGTTCATCTTCTTTTATAGAGTATATCATCTGGCATACACTCCCACGTCTTTTCGAACACGGTTTCTGAAGAGTTCATTGAAGATGACATGAGAAGAATAATGAATAAGTTCCTCACGTGATAAGCGTTTGTCCAATAACTTACCTCTGTTATCCCATCAATGTACTCAAGATCATCATCCAGCAATCTCATTGAATAGCAAGCATCCTTAAAGGTAACATACATAATATCACCAATGGTTCGCATCATCTCAAAAGATGTTGATTCGTTACTATAAGACAATAAGAGATACAAATAATACTCTTCACCAGCCCCCAATATAACACTGTATAGTCTTCCCAGAGAAAATCTGTGGTACTTTCTCTTTTCCCACTGATATTATTTTCTACCCCAAACATACATCTTTGGAAATTCCAGATAAGTCAGCTTCTTTGCATCCTCATCATCAGTTTTATTTTTATCCATCCACGCCAAGAACATTGATTTACCTGAAGATGGTCTTTCGAGTACATCATCAATGTAATCTTCATCTCGAAAAATAACTCTCTGTTGATTAGGAAGATGGAAATCCAATCTCATAACCGCTGGATACCTATAATGTATATCGAACTGAAGAGTTCTCCAAACTGCTTCACACGGAGATATGTATCTACAGTTTACGAAATTTTCCACTTCGCCTTTTGATTTTTATTCACCTTTAGTGGCCCCTTTCTTCTCCATATTAGCTATAACCCATCGACTCCTTTATTGATATATTTGAACAAATACTTGATGAATTTATACCTATTGCACCACTCAACATTTATATTACCTTGATACCTTCGCAACAATATTGAACTGTAAAGAACTACATAACGGTTATCCAAATGAACAATTCCTTTATCAACAGCGACCCCTGTACTTCTTCTTCTGTACAGTGGGAAACCTTCGTCATCAACATATGTAAACTCATTATAACTCTTTGGGAAATTCTTTGAGCAAATGTTATTGACCATGCAAGGAAAAATTATTTTCACCAATCCACAGGGTTAGTGAATCATGTAGTCACTTACCAAATCATACAAAATACATCATCATCTTTATCTAGTATTTCTACAGATATGATACGGTCAACATCCTTCGGATTTGGAATTTTATTTTCATGGTTTAGAAACAAAAGAATTTGAGCATGTAACAATCCTCTTTTCTGAAATTCCACTGAGTATAACACTACAGATTGAAAATATTTGAATCAAGTTATATACTAAAATAATTTAATAGAAATATAAAGTTATTTTATTCATGAAAGATAAATATTATGGAGCTAAAAATTTAATAAATATAAAAGGATAAACTTACATGCATCAATTTTTTCAAATATTTGAAGTTCCTTAAACTCTTTCACAATACGATCAAGTTTCATCTTAAACATTCTGTAGAGAATATATGGCCTATCAACATATTCAAGACCTTTCTCATTTAAGAATATTGTAATCTGGGGCCATTTTAGATTGCAAGTAATTGTGATAAATAAATCTGGGTAAGAAAAACACTTGCAAAGTGTCATGACATCTTGAAAATTTTGAATCATATACCTAGGTCTGTCTGTGAAGGATGCACACATTATTCTTTTACCCGTACAAGATGGATCCACATCACCTCTATCAACTGCAGTTTTCATATCATTCACTCTGCTAGACCTCAATTTAACTTGATTAAATTTTATAAATAACAACCTTTCCGACTCAATCATAGTATATGAATCCACCAAAAATTGCTAAGTCTCTTAGATAGGAATAAAGTTTGTTTCATTATTATGCTCGTGTATCCTAAACGAAAAGAATTCTCGCATTGTTAGTCTGATTTTTTTTCTTGTTGTAAAACCAACATCATTATGAACTACATCAATCCTATAAACATCCTCGTCATACAAGAACAATAAATGATATTGTAATGGAACATAAGATGGATGTAATTCACTTATTCTTTACAATTCACCGCTACGGGTCTTTTAATATCACATCTCTTTTTTCCATAGCTGCATCATGTCCCCTGGAATAAGAGCTACAACTTCAGAAACAGTAGGAAGGTTATAAACTCTTCCAACTGAACTCCTTCTTTCTAGCAAATTTAATCACAAATTTGGCTCACCTCCAGACATAATACTTTTCCTTGTGAAATTGCATTGCAAATGGATTGAAAGTATCCACCATCCTCTTACGTTCACCAACAATACTATCATTCAGTTTATCCTTCAATCTCCTCAAGTACAAATAAAATAATTGAATTGATTAAAAAAATTAATTATAATTATTATATTTTATAATTTGTTCAACTAAAATAATACAAAATATAAAATATATAGTAAGAATCAGACTCATCACAATGCGAGAATTTTTTTCCTTTATTGATTCTCATTTCGTCTAAATCTTCTAATTTTTTTGGTGAATCTATACATCTCAATATATTGTTTATATTTTTCTTTTGTAGGATAAGAAGCTATACATCTCAAGGTATTGTAAATTTCATCAATTCATCTTTCGTGTGAATCCGTATTTCTTTTTTGCATGATACGAATCTATAATTGTCGAGAAGATCACATGAATGTAATTTTATTATTTTAATATATAAAAGATCACATGACGTAGTATTTTGAAATTTAATATTTTTGAATGTAATTTCGAAATTAGGGACTATATCATCATATTATATTAGTCAATTTTTTCTAATATAATTAATCTTTTATCAATAAATTTAAAATTGATGTAAATAAGTAAAGTATATAATTAGTTTAAATTTTATATATTGATTGGTGTATGACTTTATAGTTAAATCACATGTTTTAAAAAGATCAAATTTCCCTAAAAATATTGAAGACATTAAATTATTTTTGAATTTAAAAAACAATTAGAATTGTTACTCAGTTGAATTTATCAAAGGCATATTTTGGTTGTATATATAACATTAAATTCATACACAAAAAAATATTTATTATTAATGAATCATGATCGATTTTTTTAAAAAAAGATATTCACCATCCAAAAATAGTTGAAAAATATTAGTTTGAAGAATACATTATTTACTTATTTTGTTTTTAAAGATACCACTAACCAAAAATTTAGGATTTAGGAATGTAGGATAATATAAAATTACCTAATAAATTATCTTACTAAATTATCATTCAAAATTAGTCAACTTTTTCTAATATATTCAAATTGAAATTTAAAATTGATTAAATAAGTAAAGTTTATAATTATTATAAATTTATATATTGTTCCTAATATAATTATTTCAAATCTAATCTTTTAAAATAATATATAAAGTATATCCATCATCCATATTTGTTAAAGATCTGAATAATTAATATTTTATAAAGAGTCTAATATATATTCCTAAAATATTTGAATATTCGTATATTTGATATATTCCTAATATTCGTATAATTAATTATTCTAATATATATTCGTATATTTGATATATTCGTATATTTTTTAAAATATTCGTATAATTAATTAAAATATTTGAATATTTGTATATTTAATTATTCCTAATATATATTCGTATAATTATTACATAAAATATTAGGTATTATTTGAATATTAGTATAATTAATATTTTCGAATTACATAATATATTTCGAAAGATATATTCATCATCATCCAAATTTGAACGATTCTTCATCATTATAGAATTAAATAAAAATAAAAATTATAACTTCTCGTAAAGAACATTATTTATAGAATTTTAAATAATACATTGAATAGTAATTAATACATTATAATGTTAAAAAAATCTAATTTTTAACATATAATCAATGATTCTTCATCTTCACAATAAAATTGATCTTCCACTTCGTCTTCATATGAAAAATTGATCATTCACTTCATCTTCATTGTTGATGTTCAATCCTAAATATATAATTAAAGAAATCACACAATAATCATTTCCATACGAATAAAATAAAATTAAACAATAATTAATATAAAAAACAAAAATCAAATAATTAGTAAATAGAGTAAATACCTTTAGACACATAGAAATTTATATTTCTCCAAATCACCAAAAAAAAAAAAGTGAGTTTAAGGAAATGATCATTGGTAGAAAAGATTAGACAAAATATGAAGATTAAATTCATAAACCAAATCTATAAAATAATATAGAAAACAAAAAGTAAATACCTTAAGATGAAGATCCTGCAAAAAAAAAAAGAAATATTAAGATTGAATATATTGGGATGAATATCCTGCAAGAAAAGAAAAACATGAAGATTTAGATGAAAAGAAATATAATATAAAACTTCATAGCAAAATTGAAAAGAAGATGAAGAAGAAGAATTGGAATAGGATTTGGAGAAATTATTGTAATTGATTTTTGGTTGTGTGAGATACATGGTATATATAGAGGAAATGCGAAAAAATCAATGGTCAAGATTAGATTAGATATTAAGATTCAATGGCTGAAAATAGTTTTAAAAGTCAATGAATTGGGTGAATGAGAGGAGAGTATTTTTAAAATAGAGGCTTGAGAGCTTGCCACATAGGATTTCAAAACTTTGTCTTTATAATATATTAAGATACATCTATTTTGTGATGTATTTTTAGCTGGTTTCTTGTGCACTAGTTATATCATATTATTGAACGCATTGATAAAATATGTCAATTAATATAATTAAAACATGTAAGGTAATATGACTAATATTTGCACATATATACCAAACTAGAGTGTACCCATCCGAATTTCGCGTACTGAAAAAAATATTATATTTATTTTATGTAGACATTTAATATAAGAGTATTTTTGTTTAAAAAATTTCGAGGTATATACAATAATTATGAGGTTTATTTAGCTGTGGCCCGTGCCCTTCACTAAATCCTATAGGTATATCCTACAAACTAAATAATTAAAAAAAATCAAAATTCACATAAATTAACAACAATTATGGAATAACATTACTTAGACTAATAATTTAATAATAATCAATTTCCATTTCAATATTGAATAATTTATAAATTAATCAACATTATTAGTTATTGGGAGTATAAGGTAAAAATTAATTTTTATAAGAAACAATACAAAATTTGAAATAAACTTTAACGTTACAAATACCTGTTCATCGATCAAAATGAGTTCCAAGTAGAATTTGTCTCATTAAAATCATTAAAAAATATTGTCCAACTTTTTCAATCCTAACTTTAACGGTCAATTTTTGGCTCTCACTCTTGATATTAGAAATCAGAGAAAATTGAGGTGTCATACTCTTGAAATCTAAAATGAGATTTAAATTACAACAATTAAACCATCATAATTATTCAGATAAAAATATATGGTATAGTTAAATTTATTATTTTTGCACATGAAGAATATTTAAACTGAACGATGTAGAGCATAAACCAACAATCATTATTACTTTCATATTGATATTGATATTTAAATCTAATCAAATTGTGAGCACTTAAAATGATGAATTTAATTATAAAATAAATATACTAATAACAATAGATATATAACTAACCAACAATTGATGGGAGAAATCTCAGCAAAAGAGTGGAATAAATGAAACTTTGATGTGAAAAAATGAAATACAATATGCTCTTATTTATTATAATAAAAAATATGCATGCAATATTATATCTTGTCCATAATAAGAATATATCACATAAGAATATTCTTTGGAATATATAACTATATACCTTCTATTTTAGGAAAAAATAATAAAAAATTATATTATATTATATTATATATACTAACTCAAACTTAGAAATGATAAATTTAGATTCATTCAATAAGTAGATCATATTTAATTACATTAAGGTTTGGAAAAAAAAATATGATTTATAATAAATTCTAAAAATAACTAAATAAGAAAATGGAAAAAAATATTTATCTGCATTAATTATACAGATATAAATTAATGGTTTAGATTTAATGATATAGAACGAAGGATCGAGATTAAAAGTTTAACCAACTTCTAATGAGAGCACAATATTTTAAAATAAAGAGATTTGAGACATACCACATCAGTCTAAAAATAAGGTGGTGTTGACACATTATCTTGGAGAGGTTTGAAAATATATTATTATAAGATAAAGATTCTTCTAAAAAATAAGCAACCCCTCCAACCAATAACTGCTTTCGTGAGATTGGGACATTTTTTCTTTCCTTTCTACGTTATTACTTTAGTACATTTCATACGTGATACTGGGTGGAATATATTAAAAAAGAGTATGTATAGAGTGAAATTGGTTTATATATGAATCAATGAAGGGTATTAGTTGTTTTCACTGAAAAGTATTAGTTGTTTTTACTGAAGAGTATTACTGGTTTACATTGAAGAGTCTTAGTTCATTTTCACTGAACAACTAAGACTCTTTAGTGTAAATCAGTAATACTCTTCGATAAATACAACTAATACTCTTCAATGAAAACAACTAATACCATTCAGTGATTCATGTATAAACCAGTTTCACTCTATACTTTGTCAATAAAGTAAAAAATAATGTGTATACTTATGGGGTAAATAAGTGAACTAATTTTCTACATAAATTCACGGAACTTATTTTTTGATTTGTATAAATCAATTTCACCGTGAAATTGATTTATAATTAATATCTTATAGTAACTTAATTAATTATTTTTTTATAAAATAACTAAACTCTTCAATTAGTACCCTTTAATAAAATAATTAATACCACTTAAGATTAATATTTTATAGTATAAACAATCAGTATCCTATAATAGAACAATTACTACCTATCAAATCAGTTTCACGATGAAACTTGTTCAAACAAGATTTTGCATATTTTTTATACATGAACAATTTGATGTATATTAATTATTGACAAAGTATAAAGTAAAAATAGTTTATACATGAACAATTTGATGTATATTAATTATTGTCACTAAAAAATATTAATTGTTTTTAAAAGGGTATTAGTTCAAAAAGGTATTAGTTGTTTTTACTGAAGGAAATTAGTTGAAGGACACAAAAGTATTAGTTGTTTAACTAAAAAGTGTTAAGCCATCTGCAACGATACTCTAAAATAGAGGATTTTCAGGAAAATGAAGTATTTAACAATTAAAATAAAATAAGAAAATGACATTTAGAGGATGTATTTATTTAAAAAAATGTCATTTTCTTATTTTATTTTAAATGTTAAATAATTTGTTTCATTTAAATAAAGCCAAATTGGAGGATGTATTTTTTTTTATCACATTTTGTTTTTTATTAGTTGGAGTTTTAATTTTTTTTAAATTATAATTTTACTTTTTTAAGCCACTTTTTTTTTTTTAAATTTATTTTCCTTTTCGAATTAAGATATAGACCTTAATATAGGAGATAATGACTCTCAATTTAGCTTTAAATAAATTATATTACTTTGAAAAAATATCTTGATATCAATTAATTGAGTTTGGTATACTAATTTTATAATTTAGTAACATATTATATAAAATTTGAATTATTTGAATTCTTTAATTAGTTAATTAAATATATATATATATATATATATATATATATATATATATATATTTTTTTTTTTTTTTTTAATATAGAACATTTGTTGTTGGATATGATTTTTGATATAGAGTCTCTATAATAGAGGATAGAGTACTTCAAAATGGAATATGTTTTTGGAGATGCTCAAATTAATTACACTAAATGATATTAGTTGGTAACACTAAAAAATATTATAGTGTTTTATGTATGAATCGATTTCGCTCTTTACATTTTCTTTGAGATATTATTCTAGACTGAGCACAGATTTTCTAAACCAAAATAAAAAGGGTCACAATAAAGAATCTAAGTGATTTTTATTTTATTTATGATCACGGTTATTTGCACTAGCCTCTATGTTAAATACACTACCTGGATAAATACACTACTTTTTTTTCTCGAAAATTTGCAACATTTTCGGAAAATTTTTTCGAAAATAAACAAAAAATTCGAATTTTTTTTCCGAAATATTGTTCATCTCATTATGTTCGGAAAAAATGTTCGGAAAAATGAAAAAAATTCGAAAAAAAAATTCGAACAAAAAAATAGTGTCTTTAACATAGTGGCTAGTGCAAATAACCTGGGCCTTTATTTATTTATATGATAATTATAACATGTAAAATATGGCCTTCGTGAAAAAAAAGGCCCAAGATTTTGCCACTCTGTAAAGCCCAAATTCCTCAATTGGGCTTATTCCGTCGTTTCGGCCTCCCAACTACCCTAAAACCCTAAAACTGACCTCCCTACTTTCTGGCCTCCGTTTCTTCCCTCCACTCGACTCTCTCACTCTCAAACCCTAGCAACTGCAATGCCGCCGAAGTTCGATCCATCGCAGGTCGTGGACGTCTTCGTCCGAGTTACCGGCGGAGAAGTCGGTGCAGCGAGTTCGCTCGCTCCTAAGATCGGTCCGCTAGGTCTTTCTCCCAAGAAGATCGGTGAAGATATCGCCAAGGAAACAGCTAAGGATTGGAAGGGCCTCCGCGTCACGGTTAAGCTCACCGTCCAAAACCGTCAGGCGAAGGTCACTGTCGTCCCCTCTGCCGCCGCCTTGGTCATTAAGGCCCTCAAGGAGCCGGAGAGAGACCGTAAGAAGACGAAGAACATTAAACATAATGGTAATATCTCACTTGATGACGTGATCGAGATTGCTAAGGTGATGAAGGTTCGTTCTATGGCCAAGGATTTGTCTGGTACTGTTAAGGAGATTCTCGGCACGTGCGTATCCGTTGGATGCACCGTGGATGGGAAGGATCCTAAGGATTTGCAGCAGGAGATCAGTGGTGGAGATGTAGAAATCCCTCAAGATTAAGCTGAACGTTAAGGTTGGGATTTTATTTTGGAATATTGCATAATTTTTGTTATGTGTTTTAATTATGAGATTTTGTGGAGAACACTTATGAGGGTTTTTTTCACTTTTTCTTTAGATTCGAGATGACTACATTTTATGAAATGTGCTTTTGAGCTTATCAGTACTTCTCATGTGATACAGTTGGTTATTAACGTGCCTTATTTGACATTTGGTGCTTAGTATAAACTATTAGATTGAATGAGTTACAAATGTTTCTTCTTTTGTGACCATTCCTAAGATATTATGTAGTAGAAGGTTATTTGTTATAACTTATAAATAGAAAAAGAACGAAAACATGTATTATAAATACATTACATGATCGAATGAAGTGCCAACATTGATTTCAAATTTACAGGAAAAGTTATTCAATTAAAGCCTCGTACAGTTCATTAGTAGTTAGTACCATATATCCTTGACTTGAGCAATTAGAGACCAATTACATTAAGCATCTGCAGCATGGTTATGAATTATTCATCACAACAAGTCCATAATTGATTAAAAGCTTCATCTACACAAGAATGTTAAACTCCAGCCATCTTAGATCTATTGTTTATTAATGCTTTCTATGTCCTTTTAGAATTTTTCAGTCTAGGGGCAAATATCTTTTTGTTACCTTTGATTTTCTTCATGATTCCATCCAATAATACTTGAGAATCCTTTTGTTGATTTTCCTATACATATATTTATGTATATATTTATTGCTTGTACAATGATCCCCTGTCAATGAGTGGGTTCTGAAGATCAAGAAGTGTTGTAGCTTTCTGTTTTTTGCTTTTCTTTCAATTTTTTATATTGCAGGTAATGTGAAAATGTCTTGCGTAACAACATATGTTACTAATTAAGTCCTTGTTTTAATGAATTCTTAAGCAGTTGTATTTTTCATTGCAATGAATTAGAGTTGGTATGGACGAGCTGAATTTAAATATGTGTTAATAATTCCATGTAAAATTTGAAGAGGGCCCTGTTACAACTGATATTTTTGGAATTTGTGAAATGTCAATTTTTCATGTTTATCACGTGAAGAGATGAAAATGCCTGTATTAGTTGGTGTAGCACAATTTATTACAATATTGGTAGGTTAAACATTTTGTGGGTACTGGTGTGAGAAAGAAATACTTTATCTGTGTTGGGAAGGGTGATGGGAGTTTTCGAACTACACTTAAAAATGCCGCTTTTTGTTGGGTATTTTCTCTCCTGAATCATTCAAGTCCACTTTATGTTGGGTTTTATTTGGTATTAGCAGTGTGCTTAATGCTATGTTAGGCTTCTGATAGCAAGTTTGTCAAACTGACTGTTTTGGATATATGGAAATCCGGTAACTCTGAAGCGCTTAGAATGCAGCTTCTGTTGATGATATCAACTGATATACATGATTAGGGACATCTCAAAACATGGGTTTTAAGTCTTAACTTGTTTCGTTTAGACGACGTGATGTTAGGATAAGAGGGAGTAGAGATAGACTCTTATTGATGGATTCTTCCGATAATTCATCTTTCAACCATAATGGGTTTATTTTCTTATCATAAGGTTAACATATTCTGCTAATTTCCACAGATTCTATTTATTTGCACACATTTATTTCCTTTGGCTTTGATGTGAATTAGAATCTGCATCATCACCTAAATTAGGGGGGTAAGACAATCTTTTTGTTTGAGGCTAGAGGGAATGGGTTGATCGTTCGAAGTAATGACCTAAGTTTTGATGGTGGAGACCATGGTGGTTTTTTTAATCTGTTGAGGTCTTGTATGTCTTAGGCCAAAGCTCTGTTTTCCTGTTTTAACCTTGGATTCTTCGTTTCTGCTAAGTTGTTCTTGAGTTCTTGTTCATGTTTATATTGTGCTTCCATTTGTTTGTATTGCTGTGTGCACTGATGATGTTTGTCGTGTGATACTTGCATTTACATTTATAGGTATATTACTTATTTTGTATTTTTTTTTAATATGCGTCAAATTGAGAGTTACTTTTGTTATGCGTCCTTGATTATGTATTGAGCGCAGATGCAGGGTGGAAATATTTTGGTCTAATTTTTTAACTATAGCTGCTCGGGCTCCATGGAGTATAGGAATATGAATGTGTGGAAGGGGTGTAAGTGAGTTGAGCCGACTCGCGAGCTACTCGTGCTCGACTCGTAAAAAGATCGAAATCGACTCGAATCTAATCGAGTCGAGCTCGAGCTACTCTAGTAGCTCACGAGTTCGAGTTCGAGCTTATAAATACTCAGCTCGCGAGGCTCGCGAGCCTAATCGAGCTTGCACAGTATTTACTATTTTGCCATTAATTTTATTTATTAATTATATTATATATAGTAATATTTTTAAATATAAAATAAAATATATACAAATGGTACGTTTACGTTCTTATAACTTCGAATGAAAATCACGTCTCATGACCCAAGATTTTTTTTTTTTTTTTGTGTGGAAATATTTGTCCATTTGATAATGTTTTTCAATTTTTTTAATTTTAATGAATATTATTGTGTTTGTAAACTTTGAGTTTAAATTTTCAAGTGTAGTCGATATGCAAGATATAGACAAAAAATGGACTAAAATACGTTTTACATTTTATTTTTGTAAAATAGTAAAGTTATCGAGTCGGGTCGAGCTCGAGCTAAAAAATTTGGGCTCGACCGAGTTCGAGTCGAGTTTTGAGCTTCGAGTATTGCATTCGAGTCGAATTCGAGCTCAGCACTACTCGGCTCGACTCGACTCATTTACACACTGTGGTTATGCGATCTGGTTGGATTATAAAGTATATGTAGTTAAGATTATTTATATCGATGGTTAGTGTAGAAAAGTGAATTGAATGTGTGACACTTTGATAATATTGTATGAATTTGAAAGTTAAAAAGTTTATATGTAGTAGAGTGTTGTTTTTACCATTTATGGAATGAGAAGTTTATCGGGGGACGACTCGAAAAGGAAAGCGAAAAATTTACTTAGGGACGTATTTCTTAAAAAGTATTTTGTACTTAATTTGGAATGCTTAGTGGAGTGGCAAGTGTAGTTATAGCCCGAACATCCCAAATTTTAAGGGGTTGGTCGGGTACAAATAGTTTTTGCTTCTACAGTTTCAAGTATGCCCAGCATATCTCACTATGGCACGGGTTGAGTTCGTGTTCATGCCCCTGAGCACCTGTTTTCCGACCCATTTATGAACATATCTTGTAGGAGACCGTCTCACGTTGATATGAAGTTAAATTGGGCATAACGAATTAATACTTTGACAAATACTTGTGTGGAATTGAGTTTATGTAAACTCAGTTTTTTTAAATATAACTAATGTGTACTCTCTTAGTTTATAAAAAATATGCTCACTTGTTTTATTTGTTCATCCATCAAAAGTATGCCCATGCCCTTTATGAAAACATTCATATTATTATCATCTTCCAAACATCCTTTAATTACACGTATGTCATCAATTTTTACACTCGTACAATTTTTTATTTATAAAGAACTCCAAAGTACCCTTACTTTATTTATATTTTTCTTAAAATGTGTGCTATCCATGTGAGCATATATTTCATGGACGGAGACAGTATACACTATAATTATTATGTACTCCCTTTGTCCACTAAAATTAAGTTCATTGACTTTTGATAGATTTAATGAAAACATAGATAAAGTATGTAAAATAAAGATATTATAGTGTTTTGTGATATATTTATGAATTTAATGGTTTGTGAATGTAAAAATTAACGACATTTGAAATAATTAAGTGATGATTGCATGATAAAGTAAAAAAGATTGTTGTAAAATAGTTTGAGCATACTTTTAGTGGACAGTGGGAGTATACACTATTATCGTTATTCAGATCTCTATCACTGACATGCATTATGCACTATCACTGTAATTAAAGATCAATTTTATTTAAACAGTAATAGTTGATATGCATAAAAGTGAAAGAGTGTGTATACATAACAATAATACTTGAAAAATAAAGTTCATGTAAACTAGGATCCACTACTCTAAGTCTCTAATACTTTAAAAGAGATAATTATTTAATTTGTGCTTAATTTATGAGTCATCTCATCCAAATTCCTATCTTTATTTAATATACTAAATTTTTTGATGCAACACTTGCCTTATTGGTATGATTTTTTAGAGAGTAAATTTTTAGTACGTATGTGGATGATTCTAATATGAGACCGGCTATATACCCCTCCAATAAAAGGAGATACACCTCCATACATTGTCAACTACCTATATTACCCCTTACACACAAAATACATTTTTAATACACCCCTCCACCCTATAAAAAAACCAATCATTCAACACCAATTTTTTTAAACACGCCTGCCCCCTTCAATGGTACCACGACGTCAAAATTGGTGCCTCCACCGCAACCAACCAAGAATTTATAATCAAAATTGAAATAAGAAACAAACTAATCTATTTAAACAACAACAAAAACCCAAAAAAAAACATTGAAAACAAATTTGAAGAATTTTTGTGGATATCAAATTAAAAAATTGTTGTTTCCTTCAATTATAGCGGTAGAAATTACCCATTCATTCCTTTAATCTTTATTGATCGAACATCAAAGAAAAAAATTGCATACCATTAACCACACTGTGTTGTTCAGAGCGAAGAAAATACTGCTACAACTGTGAAATTGTTTTGAGGGTTATAGAATTGGTTTGCAGGCATGGAAAATGGTTGATAGGATTGAAAAACTGAGAAAAAAAAAAGCAGTGTGATGATGGTTGGTGGGGTGAGACGCATGGGGGGTGGGGGGGGGGGGGGGCTTGGGGGTTGGGAAATGAAAATGAGGAAAGAGGGTTGGTTTGCGGCAGACAAAGTGGGGAAGAAGAGGGTTAATAATTTTTGTAAAAAGGGTAAAATAGGAAGTCTATATTCTATATAGGTGTATTTTTTAATGTTGGAGGGGTATATAGCCGGCCCTTCATATATTTTGAATACTATGCTGAATGGCCCATAGTTAATGATGAAAATGTCCGAATATTTTCTTGATAGATACATTTTTCATGTTTATTGATATTGTTATTGGTAAAATATCAAGAAAAGCTGGAAAATATTATTAAATATCAAGAAATATAAAAAAATTCGGTATATATTACAAATGTAAAATTTTATTCAAATTCTTATTTTTTTTTTCTTTTGATGGAAATTTGTTCAAATTCTATCATGAAATTTATGTATTAAAATTTTGTTATTAAATTTTCATAATATTTATAATTTATCGACATATCTGTCGATGTCTCCACATATTTAAGATCTCAATATTTTTATTGATATTCTCAACTTTGCCCATAATTGAGATTCATGTATCCTGTAAAAAATAATCATGTTGTCGATTGACACGACAAAAGAAGAATACCAAAATTAGTTAATAAATTACTCTTATACTTTTTAAAATTGTTTAAACAAAAAATAAATCAAAATTAAAATCAGTATATTTTGAAAATAGTTTTTTTTTTTTTTTTTGTCATTGTTTATATCACATTTTTAATTTTAACAAATTGCAGAATTTATTTTTAATCTAGTGAATTTTCAAAATTATACTTTCATTTTGGTTTTGTTACGCTTTAAGATGATTTTGTATATAACTGTCTTATATAATTAGTTCATATGAATTGAACGATTTAATTTTAGTCTAATATATATTTTCAAAATTCTACATTCTTAGGTCCTGTTAATGATCGTGTATATGAGTTAAACTATCAACGACTATCATCTTAAATAATATTTTCATTTCTCAATTTATTATAATCCAATTGAAAAAGGTGTGATTGATTAATGTTTATTAAACAACATTTAATAAACTTAAAATATAAAAATATCAGAGAAAAATATTTAATTTTTTAAACATCTCATAAGGCCAATTAAAATAATAAAAAATGGAGTTGTTGAGTGGGGATTGTCCGAGTGGCGTTTCATTATGTAGCTGCTTACATATAAACTAATAAAAGACAAGTAGAAGCCAGTAAAAGAGGAAGAGTATAAGTATGCCGAAGCCAATGGGGTACATAAACAAGGACAAATTACATAGTTTTGTACTGATCATCGTTGAGCTGTCGAGTGAAGATTGCTCTATCTCTTAATCTCTTAAGAAAGGGGCTTTCCAAACCCGGTCTTATTATTAAAAGTAGGGTAATCTCTTATGTGTGCTTTATTATTGACTCTTATTTTGGAGGGAGTGATCGAGGTTAAGCCGCGTGGCATGGCGATACCCGCTAAGAGCAAGAGACTATTCGCTCTTTGGGGTGGACCTTTTGTACTTAAATTCGTATGGAAAAAGACAATTATTCAGCGCACTCAAAATATTAATTTTTTAAAATATAGTTTTGATACATTTAATAATTTTTTTAAAAAATAAAAATATGAAAAAGATTAATCATCTTTTTATTTATTTAGGATAGTACCAGGTAAAGGGATCTTATGTAACATAATTTTGTAACACCGTTAAATTACTGACATGTGTCATAAATGGATATAAATTAACTTAATCAAATTAACTATAATTAAGAGAAAATCTTGGCTTCTCTCTATCAAATCTTGCTAATAATTAATTCTAATTAACAATGATTTTTTTTTTAAATCGTTTATTCTTCCTTTGAAATCTTGCCCCACATTTAAATTTTTTAAATCATTATTAAAATTTAAATATAATATTCTTATTTAAATTTTATAAATATATTGAATATAAATTAAAATTGATTTTGAAAAAAATAGAATGTAAAAATTAAGTTAACTAAAAAATTGTATACACGTATACAAAATTTTTAAAACTAAATTAGATTATGTCTCATATATCGATTTTTTTATTTATTTTAAATGGTCATTTATGTCATTGTTAATTTATTTTCACATATAGTTAAAAGTAAAAAATAAATTTATATCAAAAAAATTAAAATTGTATGTAGTGCAACCGACGGAAAATTAACAATTAAATTAAATACTATATAAATAAAAATACATTTTTTTAAATCTAAACTATTAAATTTTTTTAAAATCTTAAATAAAAGGGTCAAACACATTTTTCATAAATATATTATTTTCTTCAAAAAGATATTATTTTAAAATTATTTCAAATTAAAGTTTTGATCAAGCATGTTGAAAAATAAGTTACACGTACGTCAGGTTAAAGCTTTTTTCAATATATTTTACAATAATTAAAAGCTATTAGTAAACTAAATCTTATTATAATATATAACCAAACCTCTCCAAGATGATATGTCAACACCACCTTATTCTAAGGATGAGGTGGCATGTCCCAAATTTTTCAATTTCAAAATACTGTTCTCTCATTAAAAGTTGATTTAAGTTTTGATCTCAACCATTCATTCTATATAATTAAATCTGATCCATTGATTCAAATCTGCATAAATTAATGCAAATAGATATTTTTTCCATTTTCGTTTTTAGTATTTTTTCCAAACCTTAATGTAATTAAATATGATCTACTTATTGAATGAATCTAAATTTATCATTTCTATGTTTGAGTTAGTATATATATATAGTATAATATAATGTTCGATTATTTTTTTCTAAAATAAAAGGTATATAGTTATATATTCCAAATAATATTCTTATGTGATATATTCTTATTATGGACAAAATATAATATTGCATTTTTTTTTTATTATAAATAAGAGCATATTGTATTTTATTTTTTCACATCAAAGTTTCATTTGTTCCACTCTTTTGTGAGAATTCTCCCATCAATTGTTGGTTAGTTATATATCTATTGTTATTAGTATATTTATTTTATAATTAAATTCATCATTTTAAGTGCTCACAATTTGATTAGATTTAAATATCAATATCAATATGAATGTAATAATGATTGTTGATATCAATATCAATATGAATATCAATTTGATTAGATTTTAAATATTCTTCATGTGTAAAAATAATAGATTTAACTATACCATATATTTTTATCTGAATTATGATGGTTTAATTGTTGTAATTTAAATCTTATTTTAGATTTCAAGAGTATGACACCTCAATTTTCTTTGATTTCTAATATCAAGAGTGAGAGCCAAAAATTGACCGTTAAAGTTAGGATTGAAAAAGTTGGACAATATTTTTTAATGATTTTAATAGAGACAAGTTCTACTTGGAACTCATTTTGATCGATGAACAGGTATTTGTAACGTTAACGTTTATTTTAAATTTTGTATTGTTTCTTATATAAATTAATTTCTTACCGTATAATCCCAATAACTAATAATGTTGATTAATTTATAAATTATTCAATATTGAAATGGAAATTGATTATTACTAAATTATTAGTCTAAGTAATATTATTCCATAATTGTTATTAATTTATGTGAATTTTGATGTTTTTTTTTAATTATTTAGTTTGTAGGATATACCTATAGGGTTTAGTGAAGGGCACGGTGTTGGGAAAATAGGGGTGCCCGGAATCTATTCGGGATGAAATTTAAATACGAACTTGAGTGTGCTCTTGCTTCTTGATTGTGTCTAGTTTGATATGCCGAATGTGATCTTAGGCCATCTTTATTTTTATTGAGTCACTTAGCCAAAATTTTCCTTACCAATGACATGTATCCCTTGCTAGCCCCTTTGAGCCTAAAGTTTATTTTATTTGCTAGCACATTTAAACACTATTCCAAGTTCCTAAGCCTTTTTGTCCCAATTTGAGTGGAGAATAGGAAAAGTGTGAAGGTTGAAGGGATTGAGTTGAGTTGAGAAAATGAATTATGATGGTTGAGTGGTGATAAAATAAGGGTGTGAATGAGATTTGAGTTGTGGGAAAGAAAAAAATTGAAAATGAGCAAAAGAAAAAAAAATTGAGCTCATGTGTTTGTACGAAAAAGAAAAAAAAAGAGGTGAAGTGATTGAAAAAAAAAAGTGAAAAGAGTTAGAAAAAAAATTGAAGTGTTGAGAAAAGTGGAATTGAAAGAGTGTTGATTGAATATGTTTGAAGTAGTCTGTTCCTAATCTCGAAGTGCCAAAGTTTGACTTTCTATTCTCCATTCACTTAAGTCACTTACCCATATTGTTGTCCCACCTGTCCAAAGAGCCTACATTACAACCTTAAGAAAAGTCCTTTTTGATTCGGCATTGATTTCTAGAGTATGGTCGGAGTTAAGAGCGCTTCCAAGCCTATGGCTGCCAAATTGAGTGATTGATTGTTTGAGTGGGTCCCTTTATTATTGATATACACTTGTGAGGGAGCGAAACACATCGTTGAGTGCACATCCATGCTTGATCTTGGTGTTTCTTGTTATTGTTGCATGAGTACGATAAAAGAAAGTGAGTGAGTATACGGGTGATTGACTTTTGAAGCTTGAGTTCATTAGCTTGCATGATTGATTTTTTGACTCATCCCTAACAATTTCACTTGACCTATTATTTCATTGCTTGGGGACAAGCAATATGGTAAGTTTGGGGGGGTTGATTAGGCGTGAAATTGTCATGATTCGTAGCTAGAAACGCCCTAGTTTTGTTCGAATTTATTGAGTTTTTAGAGCCAAATGAGTACTATTTCTATACATTGATAAATTTATCTCTTTGATACTCATAGGTGAATCGAGGACGAAAAACGGAGTTCGTAGGACTTTGAATCGACTCAAACGGATGCCCGGATGAGAAGATATCGAAGAAATATGTTTGGTATTAGTACGTGAGAAGAAAAGTGTTAGTTGCAAAGGAAGGAAGGCTCATTCGAGCATCATCACTCGAGCGCCCCGCTCGAGTGACGTAGATCGAGCGCCTAAAACATACAGAACGTTTGGGCCGCTCGAGGGAGATAGCTCGAGCGCCCCGCTCGAGCACCAGAACCGCTCGACCAAGAGAGCTCGAGCGCCCCGCTCGAGCTCCTGATCCGTTCGACCACCATAGCTCGAGCGACCCGCTCGAGCGCTTCCAAGGCATTTTCTCCAACTTAAGTTTTTTGGCCCACGAGTTCACGAATCAGCCCGTTGCATATATATATCTCTTCCAAACACGTTTTGAAGGATCCGAAACGCACCACATCACTTTTACACATAATTTTTAGAGAGAGAAGGAAGAGAAGAGACGAGCAAGTTTAATTTTACGTTTTTGAGGTTTTTTGCTTACGAATTCACATTACGATTTCATGTTTTAGTTTCGTTTCTTAATATCTTTTGTTCTTGAATACGTTGAGACCTCGTTTTGTTAATTAATTTCAGTTTATTCTTTTATATTTTAAAACCCTAGTTTATGTACAATCTTTTCTTTGATTTAATTACCATGTTCATGTTCGTCACTTGTCTAATTGTTATTGTTTACGTTAAATCTATGTCTAACTAAAACCCTTGCATGCTTAGGGTAGGATGAACTCGTAGAAGTAGGTTGTGGGTACGTAATTAGGGTAACTTGTGACGTTAGGTTTTAATTCTCTTGGTTAATGAATTCTTAAAATTAATCTAGACTTCGCTCTTGAATTTCGTTCGAAAGGTGTTAGAGAGAGGACGACCGTATCACTCTTTAACAACGAGTAGACTTAACGAGAGGGTTTAGGAAAGGTTAATTCATTTACCGGTTTAGCGAAGGAGGACGACCGCATCACCTTAGTTAAATTAGGGTCTCATTAATTAAGCACAATCTATTAACTTGTTAGTAGATTCGTGAAGTCGAGTGTTAGGGTAAAGTATTAGGGTTTAGAATCTTGAGCTTTCACCTTGCATTCTTAGACTTAGGTTAATTCTTGTGTGTCACAGTTATTTTGATTATGTACCTGCTCCGTTAGTATACGTAGGGATTCCTATCTTAAGCATCACATCTCATATTTGAAAACACACCTTTTGTTATTTCGTTTAATCTTCCTTTTGCATTCGTAGGATAATTTAGTTTAGTTTAATTAATCTTTCCAAAAAATTCAAAAACAATACACTCATATTAATTACGACGCGTAGATCTTCAGGGATCTATTTGTATATACACTGTCCCTTGGGTTCGATATACTTGGTCGTTATACTTGCTAATACTACAGTGAACCCGTTCGCTTGCGGGTGAGCGACTAGTAGAAGTTAGTAAAATCGCTTTAAGTCAATGGCGCCGTTGCCGGGGATGGCGTTGTATATTTTTTGAATAGGACTTGTCGACAGCTTAGTAGTTGGTAGTGAGTGATTTATTTTCTGTTTTATCTTTATTTCCATTCATTAGGCAGTTGCGTTTTGATCCTTCTGCTAGTGTTTCAGGTTTTTGAAAACATGCTCACAAGGCAATACGAGCGAAGAGAGGTTACTTGCAGATCCTGAGACAATAGCAAGGAGAAACCGAGTCTTCTTGAGAAGGATGAACGCGACCGACTTGGGGAAAGAACCAATGGACATCAATAATGAGTTGGTGCCGAAAATGAGTTTAACCAGGGGTTGAACCGGGTTGACGGTACTGATGGCAACACCAGTAAGAACCAAGATCCTTTAGGGGATAGTCAGAGCCAAAACCCGGGTGCACAAAACGTTATCAATCCAACTCAAAATCTTGTCCAAAATTCTCTGAACAACCCTGCTTACCCACAAAACCCAAATAACCCTTTCAACAACCCAGTATACCAATATTACCCATACCCACCATACCCTTATCCACCATACCCATATCATCCACCTCCTGTTTACAACCAACCACCTCCAGTTCAACACGTACCCGCACCACCTGTAGTTCCTCAGCCTGTTCCGCAGAATGTAGAGCAAAATCTGGCCATTAGAGGAAGGTTCGCAGCACAGCCACAAAGGTATTACGATGGAGTGGCATTGCCTCCTGTTGAGGCAAACAACTTCTCGATATCCCCGGGAATTTTAAAACAGCTTACAGAGAATCAGTTCAAGGGGGTGATCGGGAAGGAGAATCCTCACACTCACCTGAGGAGCTTTCTCATGATAGCCTCTACTTTCAATTACAATGGCATGTCTGAAGATGCCAAGAGGCTTAGGTTGTTCCCATTCTCACTGACGGGAATAGCTAAAGAGTGGTACGACAACACGCTCCCGCGGGGAGGTATTACCACATGGGCCGAGCTCGAGCGTCTGTTCCTCGAGCGATTCTACCCTCCATCGAGAACGATCAAGACTAGGATTGAGATCTCTTCCTTCCGTCAGAAGCAAGGAGAGGACCTACGTCAAGCGTGGGAGAGATACTCAAATATGTTGATAGAGTGCCCGCAGCACGGGTATAATGAGGGAGATGTGATGGCGTTCTTCTATAGTGGAGCCAGCAAGGATGACCAAGCCCATTTAGATGCATGTGCGAGTGGAGCGTTTCTGAACCAAGGGATAGCGAGATGTAGAGAGATCGTGGACAACATTGTCACGAATGCCGGTGCTTGGAAAGTGGATGCAGATTTCCAAAGAGTGCATCAGGTTGAGGAGAGAGAAGGAACGAGAAGGCTATTGATGGCCATGATGGAGAAGATCAACAACCTCGAGTTGGGGAAGAATTTAGGCGGAGAGCATGCAACAGAGAATGAGAGAGTAGACCAACCAAGTGGACAACAAGAGGTAGCCAATTACATGGGAGGTCCATATTACAATCAGAATGGCTACCAAGGTGGAAATCAGTATGGAAGGCCTTCTTATGGCCAACCATTTGTACCTCCAGGCCCACAACCACCTCAAAATCAATGGAGGAACACACAAGGAGTTCAAGGAGGCCAGCAACCTCCTCAAAACACATGGAGGAAAAATGAGAATTTTTCTTATGCTAACCCAAAAGCTGGTATTACTGTTCCTGCAGGTGTGGATTCGGGGTCTAAACCTCCTGGTGGAGAAGGCGGTGCATCAACCGAGGAGATGTTGAGAGCGAGTCTTCAAAAGGTGGAGGAAGGAAGTAAGAGGTTGTCATCCTTGGAGTACGATGTGAAGGAGTTGCATAAAAAGGGTGATCAACGTGATCAAGACCTCCAGAAGATGAACGTTGAGTGGACTAGAACTCAACAAGAGAACAATCGAAGGTTCACTTCTATAGAGTTCCAGATGAGCCAAATTGCAAAGATGGTGAATAGAGAGCCGGGAAAATATCCTTCCATGCCGGAGGAGAACCCGAAAGAGCATTGCAAGGCGATCCAGCTTAGAAGTGGAACCAACTATGAAGGGCCTCAGATGCCTGCTGATTCTGAGACGCCTCAAGCTGAGATGGGAGAAAGGGAATACAAGAAAGATAGAGGTGTTACTGTTGAGAAGGGGGTTGAAAGTGAAGGGATTGAGAAGCATAAAGATATGGATGAGTCCCAGAAGGGGAAAGACTTAGAGGAGATAGAGAGGGTTCCAAAGTGGAAGAAGGCAAAGGAAGCAAGAGAGAAAGTGAAAGAAACAGAAAGAGATGAATGAGGGGTACCCAAATCTGTGATACCCGTCCCATATTCACAGCGCTTCATGAAAAAGAAGCTTGATGAAAATTTTGCAAAATTTCTTGATGTTTTTAAACAACTTCATATTAATATTCCTTTTATGATGCTTTGGAACAGATGCCAAATTATGCCAAGTTCCTGAAGGACTTGATAGCGAAGAGACGAAGAGTTGATGAGCCGAAGTTGGTGAAATTGAACCATGAGGTGAGTGCATTAGTGCACAAGGCGCTTCCTCCAAAGCTGAAGGATCCCGGGAGCTTCACCATTCTTTGTGATATTGGGAACGGGATAAAAAAAGGAGCGTTGTGCGATCTTGGAGCGAGCATTAATTTGATGCCGTTGTCGCTTTTCAAGAAGTTGGAAGGTGGTGAACTTCAACTCACAATGATGACGCTTCAACTTGCCGATCGGTCTATTACTAGACCTCAAGGTGTGGTTGAAGACGTCCTAGTGAGAGTTGGAGATCACATTTTTCCAGCCGACTTTGTAGTGCTAGAGATGGAGGAAGATGAGCACGTGCCCCTAATCTTGGGAAGACCGTTCTTAGCTACGGCGGGGATGGTGCTAGACGTGGCAAATGGGAAGATTGCATTGAAGGTTGATGATCAAGAAGTGAAGATCTCCCTATATGAAGCCATGAAGCACCCGAAGAAGGATGAGAGCTTGTATTGCATGGATGCAATTGATCCTAGTGTTGAAGACACACCTCATATCCCTAACTCTTCTTATATTCATGAATTTTATAATTCTTCACTTGATAATTTAACCCATGAGCATTATGTTCTTGAATATGTTGATAGGGATAAAGTGAAGAAGTTGAAGGATGAAGAGGTGAAGAAAGTGGACGTGGTCCAGTTAGAAGGGAAAGGAGGAGTTAAGAAGAAAAAGTCCAAACTCAAGAAATTGTTTAGTAAGACTCCTCCAGATAGAGGCAAGAAGGAGTTGAGACCCATAACACTTGGGGATGAGAAGAGAGCAAAAGGGCTCATGATGGTGGGGCATCAAGGAAAGGAGTTCAAACACCACTCTTATGAGAGTGGGGGAGGTAAATTTGAGTATGATGTCCCATAAGCTCCTTTGAGCTCGGTCCGGCATGAGGACCTTAAAAATAGCGCTGAATGGGAGGCAACCCATTTTTATTTGCTTTCATTTATTTTTAGTGTCTTTTTATATTATTAGGGAGTATTTTGAGTCGTATGTTTAACCTCGTACTTGAGAGTTTTATTTTGTAGGCTTGTCTCTAAAGGAGTAAAGGTATCATGGAGTTATTCAGATTGAAGGAACCAACTTGAGACAAGGGAGTGTGCAAAGCTATTGAGAGAAACTGAATTGTTCGGTTGAGGTAACCCACAACCCCAAACTTAGACCTCTAGCAAGGTCGAAGTTTGGGGGGGGTGGAGTTTTTTTTATATGTTTTCTTGTTACATTGCACCGGAGCACCCCTTATCTTTGAGTTGAGTTAGTTATTTGGTGCCTTGAGATGCTCCTTGGGCTATTATTAATTTGTTTTGTTACTCAATATTTTATGTCTATCAATCACCTTATGCTTGTTGATTGCTATCTTTGAGTATGATTTGATGAGTAGAGTGAGTTGTAAGAGTGAGTTAGAAATTCTTTTGTGTGAGTGTTTGAGTTTGAGCTGATTAGGGAGAGAACCCGTATGCTTATAAGTTTTCTTTTGAGTGCTTGTGTGATGAGAGTGAGAATTCACTGGGACTAGCATGGATGTGGAAGCCGTGAGAGTTGAGCCTTACGAGATTTAAATGCATGATTTAATCTCTTCGTTTGTGAGTGGATCGTCACCTTAGAGGATGCTAGAACTTGCATGTGCTCTTGCTTCTAGACTGTATCTAGTTTGATATGCCGAATAGGATCTTAGGCCATCTTTGATTTGATTAAGTCACTTAGCCAAAATTCTCTTTACCAATGACATTGATCCCTTGTTAGCCCCTTTGAGCCTAAAGCCTATTTTATTTGCTAGCACATATGAACACTATTCCAATTCCTAAGCCTTTTTGTCCAAATTTGAGTGGAGAATAGGAAAGTGTGAATGTGAAGGGATTGATTTGAGTTGAAAAAGGAGAGTTATTGATGGTTGAGTGGTGAGAAGAAGGTGTGATGAAGTTATGAGATGTGGGAAAAAGAGAAAAAAATTAAGAATGAGCAAAAGAAAAAAATGAGCTCATGTGTTTGTGCGAAAAAAAAAAAGTGATTGAAAAAAAAAGTGAAAGAGTGAGAAAAAAAAATTGAAGTGTTGAGAGTAGTGGAATTAAAGTGTATTGATTGCAAATGTTGAAGTGATTCTGTTCCTAATCTCAAAGTGCCAAAGTTGATTTTTCTATTCTCCATTCACTTGAGTCACTTACCCCATATTGTTATCCCACCTATCCAAAGAGCCTACATTACAACCTTGAGAAAAGTCCTTTTTGATTCGGCATTGATTTCTAGAGTATGGTCGGAGTTGAGAGTGCTTACAAGCCTATGGCTGCCAATATGTGTGATTGATTGATTGAGTGAGTCCCTTAAACACTGTTATACACTTGTGAGGGAGTGAAACACACCGTTGAGTGCACATCCATGTTTGATCTTGGTGTTTCTTGTCATTGTTGCATGAGTACGATAAAAGAAAGTGAGTGAGTATACGGGTGATTGACTTTTGAAGCTTGAGTTCATTTACTTGCACTAATTGATTTTTTGACTCATTCCTAACAATTTCACTTGACTTATTATTTCGTTGCTTGAGGACAAGCAACATGGTAAGTTTGGGGGGGTTGATTAGGCGTGAAATTGTTATGTTTTGGTGCCCAATTTACTCATGTTTTGAGTGTTTTCGATTAGTGCTTGGAGTCAAATGAGTATCATTTTTATAAAATTATTAATTTGTCTCTTTGGTTTTCATAGATGGATAGAGGGTGAAAAGAGGAGTTCGTAGGACTTTGAATCGGCCAAAACGGACTCCCGGTTGAGGAGATATGAAGATTTTACGAACGAGTGCACAGCAGCCAGCGCTCGAGCGTTTTGCTCGAGCGACCAAAAACTTACAGAACAGTTTCAGCGCTCGAGCGAATCACTCGAGCAGAACCGCTCGAGCGTTTTGCTCGAGCACCCACGTATTTTCGCCTCCGGATGCGTATTTTCGGCCCATTAACTCCCGTTTCGACCCGTGCCTATATATACCTCTTCCAAACACGTTTTGAAGAGACGAAAAAAGATCCCCAACTTTTAGAAATCACTTTAGACTTAATTTTTAGAGAGAGGAAGAGGAGAAGAACGAGCAAGCTTTACTTTTACGTTGTTGAGGTTTTTCATACGAATTCTTAGTTTTCTTTTCGTTTCTTAGTTTCTTTTCATTAGCTTGATTACTTTAAACGTTTTAAACTTCGTTTTAGTTAATTAAATTTCAGTTCTTAGAATTATTTTATTTTAAAACCCTAGTTCATGTTTCTTATTTTCTTCGTTCAATTCATTATGTTTTTGTTCGTTGTTTCTTCTATTGCTTTTATTCTTGTTATAACCATGTCCGGCTAAAACCCTTGCATGCTTGGGTTAGGATGAACTCGTAGAAGTAGGATGTGGGTACGTAATTAAGGTAATTGGTGACGTTAGTTTTAATTCTCTTAATTAATGAATTCATATAATTAATCTTAACTCTACCTTTGAATTTCGTACGAAAGTGTTAGAGAGAGGACGACCGCATCACTCAATAACAATTAGTAGTCTTAACGAGAGGGTTTAGGAAAGGTTAATTCATCTACCGGTTTAGCGAAGGAGGACGACCGCATCACCTTAGTTAAATTAGGGTCTCATTAATTAAGCGCTATCTATTAACTTGTTAGTGGATTAGTGAAGTCGATTGCTAGGATAAAGTATTAGGGTGAGAAATCTTGAGCTTTCATTCTACGATCTTTTACTTAGGTTAATTCTTGTTTGTCATGATTACTTTGATTATGTACCTGCTCTGTTAGTATACGTAGGGATTCCTATCCTAAGCATCACCATCTCTCATTAGAAAACAACCCGTAGTTAATTCGTTCTTTTCATTCTTTAGTTTACTTAGTTTAATTCTGTCTTTTAATTAATCTTTCAAAAACCCAAAAAACATTACACTAATATTAACTACGACGCGTAGATCTTCAGGGATCTATTCGCATATACACTATCCCTTGGGTTCGATAATACTTGGTCCCTATACTTGCCCATACTACAGTGAACCCGTTCTCTTGCGGGGTAGCTACTAGTAGAAGCTAGTGTAGTCGCTTCAAGTCAATGGTTCTTCTATAGTGGAGCCAGCAAGGATGGCCAAGCCCATTTAGATGCATGTGCGAGTGGAGCGTTTCTGAAACCAAGGGATAGCGAGATGTAGAGAGATCGTGGACAACATTGTCACGAATGCCGGTGCTTGGAACGTGGATGCAGATTTCCAAAGAGTGCATCAGGTTGAGGAGGGAGAAGGAACGAGAAGGCTATTGATGGCCATGATGGAGAAGATCAACAACCTCGAGTTGGGGAAGAATTTAGGCGGAGAGCATGCAGCAGAGAATGAGAGAGTAGACCAACCAAGTGGACAGCAAGAGGTATCCAATTACATGGGAGGTCCATATTACAATCAGAATGGCTACCAAGGTGGAAATCAGTATGGAAGGCCTTCTTATGGCCAACCATTTGTACCTCCAGGCCCACAACCACCTCAAAATCAATGGAGGAACACACAAGGAGTTCAAGGAGACCAGCAGCCTCCTCAAAACACATGGAGGAAAAATGAGAATTTTTCTTATGCTAACCCAAAAGCTGGTATTACTATTCATGCAGGTGTGGATTCGGGGTCTAAACCTCCTGGTGGAGAAGGCGGTGCATCAACCGAGGAGATGTTGAGAGCGAGTCTTCAAAAGGTGGAGGAAGAAAGTAAGAGGTTGTCATCCTTGGAGTACGATGTGAAGGAGTTGCATAAAAAGGGTGATCAACGTGATCAAGACCTCCAGAAGATGAACGTTGAGTGGACTAGAACTCAACAAGAGAACAATCGAAGGTTCACTTCTATAGAGTTCCAGATGAGCCAAATTGCAAAGATGGTGAATAGAGAGCCGGGAAAATATCCTTCCATGCCGGAGGAGAACCCGAAAGAGCATTGCAAGGCGATCCAGCTTAGAAGTGGAACCAACTATGAAGGGCCTCAGATGCCTGCTGATTCTGAGACGCCTCAAGCTGAGATGGGAGAAAGGGAATACAAGAAAGATAGAGGTGTTACTGTTGAGAAGGGGGTTGAAAGTGAAGGGATTGAGAAGCATAAAGATATGGATGAGTCCCAGAAGGGGAAAGACTTAGAGGAGATAGAGAGGGTTCCAAAGTGGAAGAAGGCAAAGGAAGCAAGAGAGAAAGTGAAAGAAACAGAAAGAGATGAATGAGGGGTACCCAAATCTGTGATACCCGTCCCATATTCACAGCGCTTCATGAAAAAGAAGCTTGATGAAAATTTTGCAAAATTTCTTGATGTTTTTAAACAACTTCATATTAATATTCCTTTTATGATGCTTTGGAACAGATGCCAAATTATGCCAAGTTCCTGAAGGACTTGATAGCGAAGAGACGAAGAGTTGATGAGCCGAAGTTGGTGAAATTGAACCATGAGGTGAGTGCATTAGTGCACAAGGCGCTTCCTCCAAAGCTGAAGGATCCCGGGAGCTTCACCATTCTTTGTGATATTGGGAACGGGATAAAAAAAGGAGCGTTGTGCGATCTTGGAGCGAGCATTAATTTGATGCCGTTGTCGCTTTTCAAGAAGTTGGAAGGTGGTGAACTTCAACTCACAATGATGACGCTTCAACTTGCCGATCGGTCTATTACTAGACCTCAAGGTGTGGTTGAAGACGTCCTAGTGAGAGTTGGAGATCACATTTTTCCAGCCGACTTTGTAGTGCTAGAGATGGAGGAAGATGAGCACATGCCCCTAATCTTGGGAAGACCGTTCTTAGCTACGGCGGGGATGGTGCTAGACGTGGCAAATGGGAAGATTACATTGAAGGTTGATGATCAAGAAGTGAAGATTTCCCTATATGAAGTCATGAAGCACCCGAAGGAGGATGAGAGTTTGTATTGCATGGATGCCATTGATCCTCGTGTTGAAGACACACCTCCTATCCCTAATCCATCTCATATTCATAAATTTTATAATCCTTCACTTGATAATTTAACCCAAGAGCATTATGATCTGACTTATTTTGATAGGGATAAAGTGAAGAAGTTGAAGGATGAAGAGGTGAAAAGTGTGGATGTAATCCAGTTAGAAGGGAAAGGAGGAGTTAAGAAGAAGAAGTCAAAATTCAAGAAATTGTTTAGTAAGACTCCTCCAGATAAAGGTGAGAAGGAGTTGAGACCTATACAACTTGAGGTGAGGAAGGAAGCAAAAGAACTCACGATGGAGGGACAACAAGGAAAGATATGCAAGCACCACTCTTATGAGAGTAAGGGAGGTATTTTTGAGTATGATGTCCCATAAGCTCCTTTGAGCTCGGTCCGGCATGAGGACCTTAAAAATAGCGCTGAATGGGAGGCAACCCATTATTATTTTTATTTGCTTTGAGTTTTTTTTAGTTATTAGGGAGTTATTTTGAGTCGTATGTTTAACCTCGTATGTGAGTGAGTTGCTTGTAGGCTTGTCTCTAAAGGAGTAAAGGTATCATGGAGTTATTCAGATTGAAGGAACCAACTTGAGAAAGGGAGTGTCAAAGCTATTGAGAGAAACATAATTATTTGGTTGAGGTAACCCACAACCCCAAACTTAGACCTCTAGCAAGGTCGAAGTTTGGGGGGGTGGAGTTTTTTTTATGTTTCCTGTTACATTGCACATGCATGCACGCCCTTAACTTTGAGTTGAGTTTGATTGATTATTAGATTGTTGAGATACTCCTTGGGGTGATTCTGATTTGACTCGCTATTGCATATTTCATGCCTATCAATCATCTTATGCTTGTTGATTGCTATCTTTGAGTATGATTTGATGAGTAGAGTGAGTTGTAAGGGTGAGTTAGAAATTCTTTTGTGTGAGTGTTTGAGTTTAAGCTGATTTGAGAAAGAACTTGTATGCTTGTGAATTTTTCTTTTGAGTACTTGTGTGATGAGAGTGAGAATGCACTAGGACTAGCATGGATGTGAAAGCCGTGAGCTTTTGAGCCTTATGAGATTTTGATGCATTAATTAATCTCTTCGTTTGTGAGTGGATCGTCACCTTAGAGGATGCTAGAACTTGTATGTGCTCTTGCTTCTTGATTGTGTCTAGTTTGATATGCCGAATGTGATCTTAGGCCATCTTTATTTTTATTGAGTCACTTAGCCAAAAATTTCCTTACCAATGACATGTATCCCTTGCTAGCCCCTTTGAGCCTAAAGCTTATTTTATTTGCTAGCACATTTAAACACTATTCTAAGTTCCTAAGCCTTTTTGTCCCAATTTGAGTGGAGAATAGGAAAAGTGTGAAGGTTGAAGGGATTGAGTTGAGTTGAGAAAAGGAATTATGATGGTTGAGTGGTGATAAAATAAGGGTGTGAATGAGATTTGAGTTGTGGGAAAGAAAAAAAATTGAAAATGAGCAAAAGAAAAAAAAATTGAGCTCATGTGTTTGTACGAAAAAGAAAAAAAAAGAGGTGAAGTGATTGAAAAAAAAAAGTGAAAAGAGTTAGAAAAAAAATTGAAGTGTTGAGAAAAGTGGAATTGAAAGAGTGTTGATTGAATATGTTTGAAGTAGTCTGTTCCTAATCTCGAAGTGCCAAAGTTTGACTTTCTATTCTCCATTCACTTAAGTCACTTACCCATATTGTTGTCCCACCTGTCCAAAGAGCCTACATTACAACCTTAAGAAAAGTCCTTTTTGATTCGGCATTGATTTCTAGAGTATGGTCGGAGTTAAGAGCGCTTCCAAGCCTATGGCTGCCAAATTGAGTGATTGATTGTTTGAGTGAGTCCCTTTATTATTGATATACACTTGTGAGGGAGCGAAACACATCGTTGAGTGCACATCCATGCTTGATCTTGGTGTTTCTTGTTATTGTTGCATGAGTACGATAAAAGAAAGTGAGTGAGTATACGGGTGATTGACTTTTGAAGCTTGAGTTCATTAGCTTGCATGATTGATTTTTTGACTCATCCCTAACAATTTCACTTGACCTATTATTTCATTGCTTGGGGACAAGCAATATGGTAAGTTTGGGGGGGTTGATTAGGCGTGAAATTGTCATGATTCGTAGCTAGAAACGCCCTAGTTTTGGTCGAATTTATTGAGTTTTTAGAGCCAAATGAGTACTATTTCTATACATTGATGAATTTGTCTCTTTGATACTCATAGGTGAATCGAGGACGAAAAACGGAGTTCGTAGGACTTTGAATCGACTCAAACGGATGCCCGGATGAGAAGATATCGAAGAAATACGTTTGGTATTAGTACGTGAGAAGAAAAGTGTTAGTTGCAAAGGAAGGAAGGCTCATTCGAGCATCATCACTCGAGCGCCCCGCTCGAGTGACGTAGATCGAGCGCCTAAAACATACAGAGCGTTTGGGCCGCTCGAGGGAGATAGCTCGAGCGCCCCGCTCGAGCACCAGAACCGCTCGACCAAGAGAGCTCGAGCGCCCCGCTCGAGCTCCTGATCCGTTCGACCACCATAGCTCGAGCGACCCGCTCGAGCGAGTCTGCTCGAGCGCTTCCAAGGCATTTTCTCCAACTTAAGTTTTTTGGCCCACGAGTTCACGAATCGGCCCGTTGTATATATATATCTCTTCCAAACACGTTTTGAAGGATCCGAAACGCACCACATCACTTTTACACAGAATTTTTAGAGAGAGAAGGAAGAGAAGAGACGAGCAAGTTTAATTTTACGTTTTTGAGGTTTTTTGCTTACGAATTCACATTACGATTTCACGTTTTAGTTTCGTTTCTTAATATCTTTTGTTCTTGAATACGTTGAGACCTCGTTTTGTTAATTAATTTCAGTTTATTCTTTTATATTTTAAAACCCTAGTTTATGTACAATCTTTTCTTTGATTTAATTACCATGTTCATGTTCGTCACTTGTCTAATTGTTATTGTTTACGTTAAATCTATGTCTAACTAAAACCCTTACATGCTTAGGGTAGGATGAACTCGTAGAAGTATGTTGTGGGTACGTAATTAGGGTAACTTGTGACGTTATGTTTTAATTCTCTTGGTTAATGAATTCTTAAAATTAATCTAGACTTCGCTCTTGAATTTCGTTCGAAAGGTGTTAGAGAGAGGACGACCGTATCACTCTTTAACAACGAGTAGACTTAACGAGAGGATTTAGGAAAGGTTAATTCATTTACCGGTTTAACGAAGGAGGACGACCGCATCACCTTAGTTAAATTAGGGTCTCATTAATTAAGCACAATCTATTAACTTGTTAGTAGATTCGTGAAGTCGAGTGTTAGGGTAAAGTATTAGGGTTTAGAATCTTGAGCTTTCACCTTGCATTCTTAGACTTAGGTTAATTCTTGTGTGTCACAGTTATTTTGATTATGTACCTGCTCCGTTAGTATACGTAGGGATTCCTATCTTAAGCATCACATCTCATATTTGAAAACACACCTTTTGTTATTTCGTTTAATCTTCCTTTTGCATTCGTAGGATAATTTAGTTTAGTTTAATTAATCTTTCCAAAAAATCCAAAAACAATACACTCATATTAATTACGACGCGTAGATCTTCAGGGATCTATTTGCATATACACTGTCCCTTGGGTTCGATATACTTGGTCGTTATACTTGCTAATACTACAGTGAACCCGTTCGCTTGCGGGTGAGCGACTAGTAGAAGTTAGTAAAATCGCTTTAAGTCAATCTTCCATAATATCTTTCCATGAAAATCAACAAAATCTTTTCTCTCCTTATTTCCAAATTTTCAAAAATTAAGATAAAAAATCAGCAATATATTTTCTTTTTATTTTAATCACATTATCATTATTGTGCTACTTAATGGGCTACTTGAGGGGCCTTTAAGGAGAATTAAGATTGGACCTCCTAATGGACTTCTGAATTTCAATATTGAGCCCCAATATAATTCAATCCATTAAAATTAATTATTACCACTAATAAATTAATATTGCACTATCCATCTTAATCCATATTACGATAATATGGGCTCCCAGTTATTATTTCCCGCGTTTAAGATTATCAAGTCCATTAATTAATTAAGCTTCTGAATAGCTCTAAATTAATTAATATATTTCACCTTGGAGTAAAAACAACTCAACATTATTATCCGTATCGAAGAAACTAATTCTTCACTTGCAAGATTTGGTACGATAAAACTTCTGAGCCCACCAAGGGGACTAAACACACGAGCCGTACTCGCACGCGTTTCTCCGTATTAAATCTTAGCAACCGTCGTATGATTAATATTACTACCCAAGACACAAGATTCGAAGTCACAATGATTCTCACCCAACATGAATCAAAGCAGTAACCATTAAGCACACACGGTCCTATTTAAGTGACGGAGATTAAGAAATCAACAACCACTGAGGTCTAATTCTTCACATTTCAGAACAGAAGAATTTATCCTCGCTGTAGGTCCTCTTCAACACATACTAAATGTGCTAGTGCAATCTCTTAGTCAAGACATACCAATCTGAGACTTACACATCGACCTTTCACGGCGGATTGTTCAATTCCACCTAGGTCGTGAAAATGTATGTTTAGTTACAAGGAAACTGTTAATGTTATCTTCCGTGATCGGGTATCACCACATTAACTACAATGTAACTAGTACTATTATGAACTGTTTGCAATAAATATTCAACATTCAATTATATCTAAAGCATATGCGATAAAAGAATTATTCTCATAAACAAGTGTTTGATACACGAGTTATACAAAGTAAAAGCATACTTTCATGTATAACTCCAACACACGGGCCACAACTAAACAAACTCCATAATTTATTGTATATACCTCGAAATTTTTTAAACACAAATACTCTTATATTAAATGTCTACAGAAAATAAATATAATGTATTTTTTCAGTACGCAAAATTCGCGTGGGTACACTCTAGTTAAAATTTATAAAGGAAATACGTCTCCTTAAATTTAAACTATTGTTGTTTTCCAAATCTTCAAATAGGATTAAATTATTAATCAAATTAAAATGGTCTATTCTATAAAAAAAATTAAAATAATTTATTACTAATTATTGTGGAACCAATTATTATAGTACAACATATCACTAAAAATATTTTGAAGTATAATATTAATTACAAAATAACTGCTTTCATTTATAAGAACTAAATGCATTTTTATTTTCTCATTTTCTAAAATAAATATGTACACTGACTAATCAATACTCCCTCCGTTCCCAGGGTGTTCTTTACATTTGATTTTAACACATTTAAAAAAAAAAAAAACATGTGAGTGTGGAGTTTAATAAAATAATGGTAACTTTATACTTTATTGATTATTGTGAGAGATAATTGTTTCCTTTTTTGGGGTGTGAAGAAAATCTTGAGATGTTCATTTAAGACAAGTGTGAAGAAAATCTCGGGACGGATGGAATATTTATTTTTGATACGTATATAATTAATTAATATATTTTTTATCTTCAATTTTCAAAATTTATTTGTATTTGTAAGGATGATTATGTTAAAAAAATTTATTATTTAGAACAAAAAATATGTAGAGGTAATTTAAATGGAACATATTATTTATGTTTGGAAGTTGAGAAGGTATGGTAAAATTAAATACAGAGAAGATATGAATTCATATCTTCTCTAAACCATAGTTATTTTGGTTAAATTAATTTTTAATTAATTTATGATACATGACAATAATCCATCAGTATAATAGAAGATGTTGCATCATTTTGTTACAAGAGATCCGTCCGAAAATAAAGTATGAATATTATTTACAAAAATATACGAGCATTATGGAAAAAAAAAAGTTTACAAAAATATCTTTTTACGTTTTGTAAGTCTCTTATTAATTCAATAAATTTACATCACAGCTAGTAACCGCCTGCCTCCCCAGTTCGAGTTTCCCAGCCGCGCGAAGGCGGCGCCTCCGTTATACTCCGTGAAGGCGGCGTTCTATTCAGATTGCTGTGTGAAGGTAATTAGGGAAATTTATTAGGAAATATTATGCGAATTCAAGAACGAATTAGAGTTGGGAGACATTGCTTGAATCTTATAAAAACAGATTTGATTCTTCCCGTAATTACATATATATTGCTCATGGCGTTTATGCTTTTAACTACTTATAAATATTTAACATAGATGAGATATATCATATATATGACATTAGAAGGCATACTACTTTGATCCCCTACTTAATGACATATATATTGAAGGAACATTAGAAAATGGATACTGCTTTGATCACATACTTAATGACATATGTAATATGTTTAAGGAACATTAGATAAGGCATACTGCTTTGATCCCCTATTTAATGACATATACATTGCTGGAACATTAGAGAAGAGGCTGTGTTCTTGGTTTCAAATTCAATAGTGCAGATTAGGTATAAAGAATGGTGGGGTTGTTTATTATTATAGAATGATTTTTTTTTTTGGTTGTTATATGGCTTTGTAGAAATTGAAGTTTTGGACATTCTTATGTGTTTTTTTTTTTCTTTAATAAGTTTGACGAGCTGAAGCTTGTTTAACTTGTTAGGAAGCTTTTGCGAGCTCAAAATCGAATTAAGTTTGTTTAATTTGTTAATGAGCTATTTCAATCCGAATTCTAACTAAGCTCGTTTACTTCGCTCACGAACTTGTTGCGATCCGAACTAGAACTATTAGAAAACCTAATATTTTCCAAACAAGCCGAGCTCGAGGCTGATGGTATTCAGATTGTTTTGGTTCGTTTACATCCCTAGAAATATCCATTCTTCTCTTAAAATATTGAATTGCAGTTAGATTATGTTACAAAATCAAGGGTAAACTTCATCCGAACCTAAGCTACCAAAATACAATCAAACTATAATAAAATGACAACCAACCCTTTATATCTAAAACAAAATTAAACTAAACTAACTCCAATTAGTTGATATATTGCCGGCATCTGAGTCAGAGGGTTGCTGCTGCGATGGGGAAGCACTGCCTTCAATGTCTGTTTTTGTGAAAGCCTCCACGTCGGCGCCAGAATGCGTTGTTTCATCCTGTCAAGAAGTTCAAACTAAATACAGTAAAATTAGCAAGAAATCCATTCCTGAACAGCTAAAGTGGAAATCTAATCCAGAAAGCATAAATTGATAACATTCGAGAATTAGGAAAGACATTTTGGTACCTTGTCTTCCTCGAGGATATTGGGGTCCATTAGAACTGTTCCCTGGTCAAGTAGCAACTTCAGAATTAGATGGTAATAGAGTTTTAGGGTGAGAAAAGTGCAGAAAAGAAAAGGACACTGCTGAGACTAAAGAGCGAGGGTGAAATTTCTTTTATTTTCTGACCATCTGATCTCGAAGTTGTTTCTACTTGACGATTTGCTGCAGTAAACCAGGGGCGGATTCCGATGGACCCCAATATCATGAAATTCCTCGAGGTTTTCCACTCAAAATGCCTTACCTATTTTTCTTACGTTATTATTATGATTTATCAATTTATGCTTTCGCGATTCAGGATTCTCTTTTAGCTGTTCAAGAATGAATTTCTTCTTGTTAATTTTGCTCCATATTTTCTGCACTTTTATATATATGTTTATGTTTATATGTTAGTACATACATAAAACCGATTCACCCTCGTTCTTTGGTTTCACTAGTTTCCTTTTATTTTTTGCACTTTTTTCACCCTATAAATCTCTTACAATATGATCCCAAAGTTTTGCTACTTCATGATTGCTGCAGTAAACCAGGGACAGATTCTGATGGACCCCAATATTATGAAACTCCTCGAAGAAGACGAGGTTTTCCCCAAAATGCCTTATTACAGATTTTTCTACATTATTATTTATCAATTTATGCTTTCTGTATTAGAGACTCTCTTTTAGCTGTTCATTAATGGATTTTCTTCTTCAATTTGCTCTGTATTTTGTCTATTTAATGTGAACGTCTTCGCAGGATGAAACAATGCATTCTATTGCCGACGTGGAGGCTTTCACCACAGAATTAAACAGAGACATTGAAGGCAGTGCTTCTACATTGCAGCAGCAACCCTCTGACCCGGATGCCGGTAATATTTCAATTGAATTTACTAATTTGAGTTAGTTTAGTTGAATTTTGATTTAGATATAAATTGTGATTGGGATTTATGGGTTGTCGTTTTGTATCAGTTTGATATTGTTTTGGTAGCTTAGGTTCCGATGAAGCATACCCTTGATTGCTATAATATAAATCTAACTGGGATTCACAATTTTGAAGAAAAGAAAGGAAAATTTTAAAGTGGGTTTGATGTTGCTTAGTCGACAATAAGGTCCTTTTGTTTGGAGAAGTGAAGAAATACCTTGTTCCCTTTAACCTAATAAGGTTTGGTTGTAACATGCCAGCTGTGGTATCATGTATACTGCTTGGTTCTGTGAAGATAAAAGGTTTGTTGACAATTCATAGTCTATAAAGAAGGTAGAATAAATGTCATTAAAGGCTTATCAGAGTCAAGTTATGATAATAATTAGTTCAAATTTTAAATGCCATCCTATCTGATTGCTGCAAGACTCAAATTAACTTTCATTTTATCCCTTTCTCTATAATTTCTTAATTATAGTAGAAAAATTAGGTTGTGTCAGATTAAATGTGCTTTCCATACCTTGACACAGTAGGGATATTCAAATGTGCTTTTCAATATGATATCATGACTGAAACTTAACAAGATCCTTGTTCCTTGCTTGTTATCTGGCTTCTCAGTTCTCAGACTTCTCGTGGGTCAAAAACTTTGTACTTATCTCATGGATATCCTTGGGGCTCTGCCTAAATTTATTCTTAGCATTAAACTTAACACTATCCTACTTGACTGAGGTGTAGTGAGTGTTTCCTGGTGTTTCTACCCGTACTTATGGAAGGGTACAAGAGGAGAAACACCATTTTCTTATTAACAGTACTATTATTTACATAGAGGATCTCAATAGTAAGGAATAAATTTCCTTATACTATACCACTTCCCAGAAAGGAGTAAACCCTCCAATGCTGCTAGGAGTTCTAGCAATTACAAAAAACCTTTCTTCGGGCAGGTAGGTTTTGATAGAGAAGAATTGTTTTCTTACTACAGCATGTGTTTATCGTAGGTCCCACTTGTATACTCTATTTGGCCAAGGAATCATTACATACCCTTGCATAGCATGTCTTGCGCCTTGGCACTGGAAGGCCTCTTTGTGTGCCCCTCCCCCTCACAACTAAGTCAGATAGGCATTTGGTCATATTTTCTTTGGCGTGGGCCATTTTCAATCTCACTTGTTTCCAGATCCTAAGAAATCGACAGGAAAATTGGTGAACTGTTTAAAAAGTAACAAACGACCTTGATGACTTGCTCAGTTTTTCTGTTCTCTTTCTTTCCTTAAACTATATGTTATGAATCTTTTAATTGCTTTATGGAAGAACAAAATTGTTACTTATTCCAATGCCGTGTTAGCAATTCAGATAGATCATATATTTATGGCCAACTTGTTGCAAGTTTCTTCATTCCTTGGGAGTCAGATTTATTCACCTCTGGAGTCTGAAGGAGTAGTTTATTTAGCTGTGTTTATTTCTTGAATGGAATCGAATATTGTGAGGACCACTTTAGCGAATAACATATATATCTGTGCAAATATTGCCATTATGGTCTGATACCTTGATAAGCTGGCTATGATCTTTCCAAGACTGAAGAATGATTTTCCTGTGATCAATAAGCCTTTCTAATAAAATATTGTAAGAGTTGAATTATTCTAAATGAAGATTATATCAGAACTCAGTTCCATATTCTAACTTGAGGACAGCAACTTTTCTTGTACTTATAATTCCCATACTGTAAAAGGTTCATAACGTGTCATCAATTTATAGTTACACATGAAAAGATTATGCAGTTTATAAATGAAGATTTATAAGGACTGAAAAGAATTGCAGTTTTCCACTCCAAAAGCACGCGGCACATGACTGCTGGTCTTTATTTTACTTCTTTTATTTTTTAAAAAATTATTGACCCATTCTTAGTAATGTCAATGCTTTTCTCGTCCATGCAATCCAACAAATGTGGCAGCCCTAAGCAGCCAAAGTCAGTTTCTTTCACAGTGGCAAATTTCCAGCCTTGATGGGATTGCTCATTTTCAAAGTGGTCAAGACCTCATGGCTATGGAGGAAAATGAGCAGCATTCTTCTCAATTAGAGCTACAAAGACACGGTTCTCACTCTCAAAATAGAAAAGAGGGTGATAACTCTTCCCATGAGCCTAACCCTTTGGTACATAACCCCTTGGTTGGTGCTCGCTCACAACCACAGGTTGTACATAACACTTTCTCACTATCCCAACCAATGGGTACACAAACATCTGCAGAACAACCCATCAATATCCAAGGGCTAGATCAGGAACCAAACCCAGAGAAAGAATCACAGATGGACAAAGTACAAAACACCAGGCATCATCCATCTATGACTATGGGGTCAAATTATCAACAGGCTTTGTCAATGAATAAAGGAAACCAACTGACCAATATGGGAATCAGTAGTGAACAAGTCATGCCACCATTGAATCAACACATCATTGGAATGATGATGAGTAACCAACAAGCGATGACCTCAGGGATGAGCAATCAACATTCCATGACAAATACTAATCAACAGCTAGGTACCAGTGCAAAATTTCCGATTGGCAAGTTGTTTGCTATTGTTCACCCCCATCTTGACAAGGACAAGGCCATGCAACTTAATGATATTTACTTTAAACTAAAGGTATTTTTAATTTCACGTTACTCTGCGAGTAATATTCTCTCCACTAGAATGGCAAATCCATAGTACTTTATGCTGACAATGATATATATGCTCCCAGGATAACAAGATTCCTAGACATGATTTTATCATACTCATGAAGATTATTGTCGGGGATCAGATTTTAAGAATGGGTATGGACAAACTGCAGAGTCAAGTAAGTGACACGATATCTTCTTTTTTTTCAAAAAAAAAAAAGCATTTATAGTAGAATTGTGTCCTGGAAATGTAGTCTGATTAATTCCAGAAAATGGTATCAGATTGCCAGGAACTCACACACTGCACCCAATCAATTTCAGCCACAGCCTCAGGACCATGCACAGCAAATGCAAATGCCTTCAAATGGTGCAAATCCATCTCTTACCCAGCCAATTTAAAACTTGCTTCATAAACCACTGCTTCTGCTAACAAATCTCACATGTCTACCTTTCTGCAGCACAACTACCAACAGACTTAAGCAGCCCAACACGTGACAATATTGTATCAAAATCACGCGAGGTGGAAAGCCAAGCAGATTCACGGGGAGCACAAGTAAGCCAAATGTCCAATTCGAGTTTGGGCGCTTTAAGTCATGAGAGGAAGCATCCCGTGTTTCCGAAGCAGGTACTTAATAAGCAACAGCAGTTGGTCTCACAAGCATCTCTTCCTGCATATGGAAGTGCTGGGAGTAGTTATTTGACTTTCCCTGCAACTAATGCCGCATCTCCAACATATATCCGGCTACAATCTCATCCGAATATGGGTAATCATGTGGGGCCAACACCCCGGGCTCCGAATATGACAAACACGTCGAATTTCGATAAGTCTCATCCTCTTAGTGATCCTAAGAAAATGCCGGCTGGAAGTTTGACTCACAGGAACTGCAACGTAGCACAGCAACAGCATCAGGTTTCGTCAATGACTCATGTAAAGCAGAAGCCACCTGATCATTCAAATGAACAATATAAAGCCCAGTTGTCTACCTCGCATGGGTCATCTTCTTTTTCTCCTCCAACTGTTAAAATAGGTAATCCTGCACCAGGGAATTTAATGGATGAAGTTTTTGAGATGCAGCCATCTAGAACAGGATTTGCACCGCCCACATCTCTGGTGCCTGCAGTTTCAGTTTCCAATACCGTTCCCAGCCCTATGGAGACCAGCATTTTGGTATTTGACGACTCTCTGATTTCTTGTTGTAACTTCCTTGATGCTTGATTTAAAAATAGTTTCATGAGATCACCTTTTTTGTGTAGATTCCATATGTACAAACATGGATGAGAATCTCAATTCTATGTCTGTAAAATTGTGATGTGTCTGGAACAAGCCATCAGATAAATGGATTATGCCCATCTTGCATCCGTAGTTGTAGCTGCCTGCTTTAAACTAGTGCTCATTTTCATTGTTAAACTAGTCTATATTATTGGTACTTATCATAGGCATTTCATTGTAAACCTAGTCTATATTATTGGCATTTATCATAGATTATGCCCATTTTGTGTCTGTAGTTTTAACTGCCTGCTTTAAACTAGTGCTCATTTCATTGTAAAACAACTCTATACTATTGGTAGTTTATCCAGCAGCAAGGCGTATTACAGTCAACTTTATCATACCTGGTTTATGATGCATGGCTTTGTTCTTTCTGGATCTGTGTGAGTGCATGATAACAATTAAACTGTAATTTCTTAGCATCTTCCGATGTCCTCCATTATGATTAATTACCTCATTTTGATTTTGCACTTCCTTCAGAACACATGTATGACCTCTAGATTCTTGACCATATGGATGGCGAAACAGAATGTTTCAAATCTTGTCATATCCTGTATCTTCAAATATTACTTTGCCCTCCTGGCTGAGTCACAATTCCCCAGTTACTGTTCTATCTCTTACATTTTGGCTGTGTTTTATGGATATGTTTTCTGGACGCCTCTTTTTTGGGGTATACACAGCTAAAAAATTGATGCTTTAATTTCCTTTCTTGTGGCGGTCTCTATCTCACTTCACTATTAATCAAATGGGAAATACAAGATAAGGGGCGATGTAAAAGGACCATGTAATCTTATGCCTCTACATCCATAGAACATCTGCACATAGAAATTTATTGTGCATACTGTAATTTTATGCCATATACAAGTCAAAACTTTCATGTGTTTCACAGTCTGCAAAATTCTGCCCCTCACGTATAGGTAACATAATGTTGGTAGCTTTCTAATAGGCTCTTACAACAGAAAGGATTTGTATTTGGTACTATTCCTGCTTTAGTTTCACTAGTGGTCAACCACGTACTCACTCATCTATCTATCTGCTGTCTGTCTTCACCTTTTCTAATTTTATTTATTCTCTTTAAGAGTTGTAATTCCACAAGAATGAATTATTTGGGTGGGGGAGTTTTTGGCGAACTGTTGTTTCAGAAAACATTATGATAATTTTTTATGTTACTTATTGTAATTGTTAGTAATTATATCTTCTTTCTGACTTGTCAGTCAAGTTCTCGGACGAGTTCTCTAATATCTCCGATTGGGCCTGGAATAAATTCCAAGACTCCCCCTAAAAAGCCTTTGGTTGGCCCGAAGAAACCAGTGGAAGCACCTGGATCATCTGTTCTATCAAGGTTATGCTATTTATTGGTTCAGATCAGTGAATTATATGGATGAATTTCTTGAAGCGGATTATTCCTTTTTCTAGAAGTGATTTTTCACAAAATTATTTGAACAGTAAGAAGCAAAAGGTGTCTGGAGCCTTTCTGGATCAGAGCATTGAACATCTCAATGATGTCACTGCATTAAGCGGAGTTAATCTCAGGGTAACTCTTCCTAGAGAAATGTCAACATCATACATGAAACACAAGTGCTTCTCACCCCACTTCATTGTTAATTGCTTTTAGTCCTTAGAGCAATTTATATGTTTGGTGGTCTTGTGGTATGAAACAGGAGGAGGAGGAACAACTCTTTTCTGGCCCCAAGGAAGACAGCCGGATTTCAGATGCATCTCGACGGGTTGTTCATGAAGAAGAAGAGCTTATGTTGCAGAAGATTCCACTTCAGAAGAAACTGATGGAAATACGTTAGTCTTTCCTATATAACATTCTTTGCTTGTTTTGATGATCTGCAGCCAATCTATTTCTGGATATTATTTTTGCATCATAAAAGTTGAAATATTCTAATGTTTATGCTTTCTGGCAGTGGCAAAATGCGGATTAAAGAATATGAGCAACAATGTGGAAAAATGCTTGTCCTTGGTGAGACTTTGATAGTTGCAATTTTGCTAAAAAATGAATCTCGTATTATGTTCTCGAGGGAGGAACCATTTTGCACCATAAGTAATCTTATTATGTTTAAATAGTTTTATATTGGCATCAATAAATCTTCCAACATGGGAAACGAAGCTGATGCAATTTACGTTATCCTTAAGATTTACTCCCTCCGTCCCTGAGTAAACTTCCCACTTTCCTTCTCGGGCTGTCCCCCACTAAACCTCTCATTCCATAAATGGCAAAACCAACACTCTACTACATATAAACTTTAACCTTCTAATTCACACAATATTACCAAAAGTGTCACTCATTCAATTCACTTTTCAACACTATTCATTACTTTATCCCAAAAGTCAATATGTGGCCCACCATATATTAATAAACAAATACACTTTCTTAGATCATTCAACAAAAAGAAGTGGAAAGTTTAGACTGGGACGGAAGGAGTATAATTTGCCTGACTTCAAAGTCATTGACTTGAATACGTGTATAGCACATATGGAGAAAAGCATTACTAAACCATTAATCGGTTGTGAAATACTTCTTTTCAGTGCGTGGAAGAGAGGATGCGTGAGCTCATATCTGATATCATCAGGCTTTCAAAGAAGGTTAGTTTCCATGCTTCACTTTTATTTAATGCGACTCTTCTTTCTAGCTTTCTGTAGATCTTTCCCGAGCAGTCTGCTTCCTTTTGCATTAGAAAATCTTTGTTTCTCTAGCTAAACTCCAATTATCTCTACAGCGAGTTGATTTAGAGAAGCCAAGGCACAAAACTATCATCACCTCAGATGTTAGGCAACAAATCACAACAACAAATCGTAAAGTTCTTGAAGAATGGGAAAAAAAGCGGGCTGAAACTGAAAAGTCCAAAAAGTTGAATGTAGTAAGCTGCCAGTTCTTAATTTGTTTATTTTACTGTACGTGCTTTTCCTATTTCCTGGAAGACACGATGCAAACTCTGTATCTTAATTTTCTGTAAATGCAGCCTGAAATGAGTTCTGGAGTTGAAGGTGATAAGGTTAACGATGACAACCATGCAAGATTAACAAAGGTATTGATGTTAAATTTCTGTAATACTTTACAGGATGTATTTTTATGATTCTCCTAACTTTTCTTTTCAAGGTTAACAAGGAAGAAGATGATAAAATGCGTACGACGGTCGCAAATTCTGCTGTTCGAGCTGCTATTGGAGTGGGTGACATGCTATCAAGATGGCAATTAATGGCGAAACAGGGAGGATCTGATACACCATCTGTTTTTCAGACTGGCAAAGATGTGGGTCAAAATCATGTAACAACCTCTACAGAAAAGCGGGATTCTTCAGCTGCTCTTGCCACTCCGGGTAAGTTGGTAACTTGGTGAGCAAATGTAGTTTGTATATAACTGTAACACCTAAAAGGTAGCTGGTTCTCGGAATTTAAACTTATGGCCGAATCATTGACCTCTTTAAGAAAATAAAAAGGAACTAGCATTGTAAAGTTAAAAGAATTATTTTGGTTGGTTAATTCGGTGAAAAAAAATTGTGCACATTATTTTTCCTTTTGAGCTCATTTCTCATTTTTTAATCTCACACAGTTTAAAATTATCTCAAACACTTAATTGCATCGTTTTCCGTTTTGACTTTAAAGTTTTAAAGTTGAACCGTGGGAGCTATGATGCATTTTTTTCTTGTTCTTGATTAGACATTTATAAATAGAAAAAAGCTCACAAATCAAATGTAAGAAATCAATGATAAAAGAATGACATAAATAATTATCGTTGTAATATTTAAATAATAAAATGATCATTAATAAATACATAAAAAAACTGTGAAAGTCTTTTTTTTTTCCTTTTCTTCTAGTGATGGGCACCAAAGTATATTTCTACCGAACTTTAAAGAATGCCAATGGTATAAGCATTTTCTTAGAAGTACATTAATTGACTTCCAATCCAAAAGTACATTAATTGAACCCATTTAAATTCTAAGGAGTGTTCTATGCCATCTAGCAAATTATGCTTTTCTTTTCTCAAACAACTGGTATTGTAATGATAATGTATATGTTCTTGTAGCATTTAATCTGGCGAGGCTTATATTTGAACATAATATCCATTTTCACAATCTGGGCTGGATATTAAAGCTATCTTTCATGTCATTCTGGCAGAATAATGTGAAACGTAATTTTAGGAGAACTTGGAATTAGGAAAAAAAGAATTATTAGTAATTTCGTGAGAGTCATAACAAGAGTTACTTCCCTGTGGAATTCAAGGAACTTTGTTATTTTTGATAGACCTCATACTTAATAAAATAAATACCTTTTGCCCTTGATCTAGCCTAATTTTTAAGAAAAACCAGTTCCCGGTTCTACCACCTCTTGCCTGAGTTTCCTTTTAGTTAATACACCCATAACTGCTACTACAGTTATGCTTGCTTTGACCCAATGGGTTGTCTTCAGTTATAGTCTAGACCATCCTATTGATTGGCAAGGGTTTTCACTGTTTTGTGAGTGAAACAGGTGTTACTAAGTGGTGTTCTTATTCTGTAGTGAGTGGCATTGAACATCTGACATCTCTACTATAAACCACTAGATGGCACTTATTCTGATTGTTGAAGAGAGCTGCTGAATACATTTGTTTACCAAAGGACACATCTGATCTAATTTTTAAAATGATTTGGAGTTTAGATATGCTTTGGCAACGTGCAATACTCAGCCTAGATTACTTCTATTGATGGTGTGATTTGGAAAACTGTTCTTTCCTCCTTTGCATCTGGTTATAGAAAGTAGAAAGTGGGAGTTTCTTTGTTTAGTTTAGCATATGGATACCCTAAATCTACTTTTTAAAGTCTCATGTGAACCAGATTCACGTGGACTCTCTTCTTCAAAACAGTACTATTTAGTATATGAAGTATGATTGTTAGCACACAAAGTGTCACGTTTAAAAAACAAACAAACTTGGTTTTATGTGTTATACTTCTCTTGTTCTTCTCGAAATCAATTAACCGTGATGCTTCGTATGTTAAACAGTGTTACTTCGTATGCTAAATGTTATTTCGAGTTCACCATAAAACTTATGTGAATCAAATTCAAGAAGTTTATATCTTTTATTATTGGTGGCATATTTATCCTTTTGTTGTTAAGTCTCTTCTTAACTATTAACATTGAGTGTGTTAGATACCATACACTGATTTTGAATTCAAATACCAATTAAAAGGTGACATTTTCTTGCTTGTTCATGACTAAACAGCATCGATCAGGAAAGTGGGAAGAAATCAAGTAGTTATACCACGGGTTGCTAAGAGCATCTCAGTTAAGGATGTAATTGCCGTATTGGAAAGGGAACCTCAAATGTCGAAATCTGCACTGCTATGTCGTTTGTATCTGTGGTCTGATGCCACAGGGGAGTGAGGATGATCTGATCGGCTTATTCTAGCAGTAAAAATGAGTAAATATTGCTGCTCCTGTGGTATAAGTAGAGCCAATTTTTTTTTGTAAATGTAAGTAATTAAATAGAAGAGAGCATTATAAAGAACATTTTTACTTGAATGTTTGTTGTCTTGTGATAACAATTGATGATTGCAATGCAGATAGATGTTAGTAAATTGAGTTGGAACTTGGATGGAGAATGAGTAATTCAGTTAAGACTGTTTGGCTACTACTTACGTTTTGTGTTTTCCTTGCTTGTAGCGCATCAATTCATAGGGTACATGTATAAAAATATATTCAAACTTTCCAGAGTGTGTATACTTGCATCACATCCTTTTTTGTATAATAATGCATCAACACAAATACTAACATAAGCTCCACCCTAAATTCAATTTTAATTTTTTCAATTAAAAATATATAATTAAAAAAAAATTGGAGTATTGTTGATTACTGTTTGGAGTATTGTTGATTATTGCTCGTGATATTACCGAATATTGCTTGAGATATTGTTAATTACTATTTGGGGTATTGTTGATTATTATTTAAGATATTGCTGATTAAAAAATACGGTACACGCAGAAGTGTGTGTACTTTCATACTTTTTGCGATTAAATTTTAAAATTTAAATGCATAGTAATATGTACTTGGGTGCACACTAGAAAAACTCATGTATTAAAAAACACAGAGTATGTATAAAGTGAAATTGGTTCATACATGATTCATTGAAGGGTATTGGTTATTATCACTAAAGAGTATTAGGTTGTTTCACTGAAGAATATTAGTTGTTTCACTGAAGAGTTTTAGTTTGTTTTCACGGAACAACTAATACTCTTCAGTGTAAATTAATAATATTCTTCAGTGAAAACAAGCTTAGAGAAATCAACTAATACTCTTCAATAATTCATGTATAAACCATTTTCCGTCTATATTTTGTCAAAAACATAATTACGTCTCAAATCAATTCTTTTTGGTCCTAATCTGCTGATGTGGTTGGATAAAATACCAAGATTACATATGTTTGCATTTGGATACGGTGGATTTCATGCGATTTTGACTTAATTTTAATTAATTTTTAACTAAATCACATATTAAAGGGCCCACAACTTACGGAAATATCCTGTCACTAATATAAAATATTACTCCCTTCATCCACAAAATTTTTTTTAATTGCCTTATTTATCCGTTCACAAAAAATAGTTATATTTCCGAAAATAGAAATAATAAACTTTTTTTACATTCTTCAACATATACACATGATATTTTCAAAATAATTTATTCTGTAATTTGACACAATATTCTTACTTTCTTAATTTTTTATATATTATATTTTTTTTTAATAACCATAAAAAATGCCATAAAACTTATTTTTTGTGGACTTTTTATGATCAATAGACCCAGCGTAGCGTATTGGTTAAATGGACTTTCTTTCAAGCAAAACTGGGTTAGATTCCCCCACCCCACCCACACCCTCCCCGTTGATCGAAAGGTTGTATAGTTCCCTCAAGTTGTAGTACTAACATAAAATGATTTTGGAGGAAATAATTGAATAAGGATATATTCTAGGGTGCATCCAAGTGCATAATATGCACTTGAATTTTGTACCCAATTTGAAATTAATTTCAAAAATTAATTTTGACCAATTCTCGCGGGTCAGGGTGGGTTATGAGCGGGTTATTTCGGGTTGCTAAACGGGTCCATTATATCAAAAGTTTTATTTCTCTCTCTCTCTCTCTCTCTCTCTATTTTTCGTGCTTCTTCTTCCCTGAGCAATACCCTTGAGCAATAACCCACTTTTACTTCGATTTCCTTCTTTCATTTCGATTTGAATCCCTTTCTGACGGGTTCTCTTTCGAATTCGTTAGTTTTTCTTCAGTTTTAGGTAGTTTCTTCTTTTTCAAATTTGTAAACCGTCTCTTCAAGTCTATATTTTGCTCGATTTTAAAAGTTTTCATAGTTTTTTCATCATCGAAGTATTTCCTTCTCCGACGAACGATCGAAGCTTGTTGTACTTGGAGTTCTATTTGTACGATCGAAGCTATTGTGGTGAAACACGTCTATTCCTCATACGCGTAACATTTGAAGAAGGTATTTCTTCAAAAACCTTCTGTATTTTTTCGATTCTTCATTATTTCTTTCTCGATTTTTTTGTTTGTTTTAGATTTCAATATTTTGGCGATTTTAGGATTTTTTTTGCTTTTGCATGTTAAATTTCTTAATCATTTGTTACTTGTTCTTTTTCAGGTTTCATTCTAAAATGGTGAGGACTAAGTTTCGAGTTCCCAAAGGTAGTGGTCCTACGAAGAAGAAGGAACTTATTTCCAGTAGGACAAGGTCAAAGGTGAATAGGAAGTTTGAAGTTGCTGCTAAAAGATCTCGATCTCGAGATGATGTGTCTAAAAAAGCTTGTGTTGATTCGTCTAATATTTCGGGTAAAATAGATAGTGGTGATGGTTGTGATTTTAATGATTTATCTGCTCCTATTGTTGTTTATCGTCGATCCAAGAGGAAGGAATCAAATGTTTCTGGAGATGTTAAGTCTTCGATAAGGCAGTGTGTTGATGCTGGAAGTAAGGGAAAAGAAGAAGTTAATATTGATGCTGGAGATAGTGGAATTAAGGAAGGTGATAAGGTCAAGGTGAAGGATGATGGTGGGAGGTCTGGTGAAAGAATTTTAAAGAATAAATCTTCTTCTAAATCCTTTGGTGTTAAGAAGAACAAAGGTGCTCGAACGAAAGAGTCTGTTGAGGAAGGAGAAGAAGGAGTAAAGGAGGATAATAATGTGATTGTGAAGGAGGATGATGGTGTTAAATCTGGAGAAAGAGATTTTAAGAAAGAAGATGCTTCTAAATCTTCTGGTGTTAAGAAGAAAAGAGTTCTTCAAAGGAAGGAGACTGCTAATTGGTATTCTTTCTTATTTTTTTTAGTTTTTCTCAATGATTGTTGTTTATAATTTAGGGTATTTGTAATTTAGTTATTGGGGTATTATTTTTTTAGTCTTTGGGTATTATTATTTAATACTTTGGGTATTGTTGAGAACTTGTGTCTTGAATTGGTAATTTTAACTTGGGGTATTGGTAATTATTATTTGGGGTATTGGTGGGTATTTGTGTGTTGTGTTAATGATTATATCTTGGGGTATTTATGATTATATCTTGGAGTATTGATTATTATAACTTGGAGTATTGGTTGTATTTGTGTGGTGTATTGATGATTATATCTTGGGGTATTGTTTATTATAACTTGGGGTATTGTTTATTATAACTTGGGGTATTGGTGATTATATCTTGGGGTATTAGTGATTATATCTTAGGGTATTGGTTATTATAACTTGAGATATTGGTGATTATATCTTGGGGTATTGGTTATTATAACTTGGGGTATTGTTGATTATATCTTGGGGTATTGGTGAGTAATAGTTGTTGGTGTATTATTGATTAATTGTTTCTGTTTAGTTTTTGTTTGTTATTCTTGTTCTTATTTATGTTTTTTTGTATATGCAACACTTTTTTGACGCAGTGTCGTCCTCTTGGATTATTTGAGTTGCTTAAGTCCTTAAATGCTAAGCAAAAAGAAGATGTTGTTAGCATTGACTTTGGTGGTCTTTTAAAGTTGAATTTAAGTAAGTGTTTTAGTCAGGATATGTTGATGTGGTTGGTGGAGCATTTTAACGCCAGTAGTGATATGTTGTCTGTAGATAAGTTTAGGCGATTTTATGTTACTTCTGATGAAGTTTATGATACTTTTATGATACCTCGGATTAAGGGGAAAAATTTAGTTTGTTATTCACGTTCTGATGACACGTCTATATTTGATTCCTTTAGTAAGAAATATGGTATAGGTGCTAAGACCCCGATTTGGAAGTTGCCTATTTTGATGATTGAGAAGTTAAGTGAAGGGGGTGATGCCTTTAAGCGGGCTTTTATTTTATATTGTCTCTGTTCCTTTTTGTGTCCTTCATCGAACCAGTCTGTTAATACTATTTATTTTAAGTCTCTTGAGGTTTTAGAAGATATACCCAAGCTGGATTGGTGTAGTTTTGTTTTAAAGAAGTTGTCGGAGTCTGTGTTAGCGTATCAGAATGATGGGGTGAAAAATATTAGTGACTGTGTTCTTTTGTTACAAATATTGTATTTGCATAGGTTGAAGTGGAGGGGTGTTTGTGAGTCAAGTTCTATTCCTTTAATTCAGCATTGGAATGATGAAAAAAAATGAAGAATAGGTATTATCAAGAGTGTAGTGCGAGTCTTAATGGTTCTGGTGATTTGGTTGGTGGTGTGTACCCTGTGACTGCCAATGGTGTATTGAAGTCTTCCACATCTGGTAAAGAAAGTGAGGATAATGAATATCAGGTATACAATGTTGTATTGATTCTTACTTTTTTATAATAGTACTTCTTCTTGTTTTTTTTACTTATGCTATTTTTATTCTTTATTTTTTGCAGGAGATCAAGAAGATTTTGCTGTGTATTCAGTCAGAGGCTAAGGAATTTTTTGGAGCTTTTATGGTTAAGGTACAAAAACTTCTGGATTGTATTCAATCATCTTCTTCCCTCAATCCACTCCCGAATCCAATCTACCAAATACCCAGAAGTTTTTCATGAACCCGAATCTTCACCGATATGTTGATAAATTGGTTAAATATATTATGATGATGAAAGAGTTGGCTGGCCAAGCTCTTAGCTTTGATTTATTGACTCCCGAGCCCATTTTTTTTAAACCAATTTGTCTGGGGATGAAGACGATTGGTTTAAGAAGGGGTTTACTATTGATCTTGGGGCTGATGAACTGTCTTTGAAAAAATCTGGTCAAGAGAATGCTTGGGTGGATTAAAGTTTAAAGAAAAAACCCGGTGAAGAGGATATTGGTGTAAAGGATGGGGCAGATGGAGGTTGTAAGAATAAATCCGGTGAAGAGAATGTTGGTGATTGTGTAAAGGGTGATGAGCTTGAAGATGCTGTTAAATCGATTCGTTCAAAGGTGAAGAGAGTTGGTTCGGATGTTTCAAGTTTGTTTTAGATGATTAATGATGAAGTTGGGTATGTTTCAAAGTTGGTGAAGTTTAACAAGAAGTGCTATCGTACTATTCCACAAACTCATCTGAAAGTTGTTGACTTTTGTTTCTACGATGGTGATGAATCTATTGAAGTGTAAGCATTTAATTTTTTTTTTAAATTTAGTTGTTATATGTATGCGTACTTATATATACATTTTTATTATTTGATTAGGGATGCTTATTATAGTCATGGGGATGGTCTCATATTGTACAAGAGTGAAATTAAGCCGTTGTTGCCTAATCAAGAAATCGATGTTGCTGTTGTTTCTGTGTGGTGCTTGGAGGTTAATGGCGATGTGTTTACAGATGGTAGACGCAACAAATTTGCTTTCAATCTTAATCACAGTGTAAGTTTTGTATAATTATTGTTTATTTATTGGTGATTAATACTTTGGGTATTATTGAGTATCTCTTTGGGTATTGGGAGTATCTCTTTTGGGTATTGGTGATTATCACTTTGGTTACTGATGAGTATATCTTGGGTATTGCTGTGTAACTCTTAGGGCATTACTGTTTTACTCTTGGGGTATTGTTGTATATATCTTGGGGTATTACTGTGTAACTCTTAGAGTATTACTATTTTATTCTTGGGGTATTGCTTTGTAACTCTTAGGATAATATTTATAATTGATTATTCTATTCTTTATTTTTCTTTTTATTATTTATTGTTTTATGCTTTTTTATATGTAGTTTTTCTTGGGTGAGGTCGTAAGGAAGGGAGTTGATGTTGAAAAAATGGCTGATAACTTTTTCTGTGCGTGGGACGAATGAATTTCTGTGTATGAAGGTTGTTTCATGTCTGCAGAAATGGTTAGTTGAATTGTTATTATTTTTATTTTACTAAAGTTTAATAATTCTTCTTTTTCTTTTTCCAGATTTTTATTCCTTTTTGTATCCATGACCATTGTGTTGTCGTTGCAATTAACTTTGTTGATTCAAAGTTGAAATTATTGGACATTTTGAAGCATGTTGAGGAAAATAATGATTACACAAAGTCCGCTGATGTATTGGTAAAAAAATCTACATATATTTGTTTCTAAACATTTTATATTTTTTAATTACACCTTTGAATTTATAATGTTTTTTTTCTTTGTTTAGGTCAAACTGATGTCTAGTTTTCTTGAGAAGAAGAAAAATCCTAAGGTTGCTGGGATTTTGAGATATCAATTTGAAAACATGTCTTTAAAGTGGCAAACTGGAAAGCCCGATAAGAATTGTGATGTATATATGATGCATCACATCAAACAATTCAATGGTACATCATATTCTTATCCAGACTTGACTCGGGTAATTGTTTTCTTTCATTTTTCATATTTTTTTTTATTTAATTTGTTTCTTATCTTATTTTTTATTGACTTTTAATTTTTTTTATAGGAGGATATTTGTATAGCAATCAGGGCAGAAATCTGTGCAATCCTAGTTCTTTCGAACTTTGATTCATCTAGGTCTATTGTTATTGAGAAGGTTTATAATATTTATAAGAAAAAACCCAATTTAATCAAGAATATTGCTTTGAAGAAGAAAGAAAAAGATGAGAAAGCTGCTGAGGAGAAAAAAAAAATGGGCAAATGAAGCTTTGAAAACTATAGGCGATGATTTGAGGAGGGAAAAGTGGAAAAATGTTCGATGATAGTTTTTAGTTGATTATTTTAACAATTTAATATGTATATGGTTTTGAAATTTTTAATGGTACACTTTAACATGTGTTAACTGATGTGGTTTAATACGTATTTAGTGGTTTAATCATTTTATATTTTATATATTTTTTTAAATTTTTGTGTATTGTTTGTTATATATTGTAGTATTTCCAAACTGTGTGTTTTTTGTATTTCTAATTATATCTTGGGGTATTGCTAAATATATCTTCGGGTATTGCTGTCTATAGCTTCGGGTATTGCTATCTATAACTTGGGGTATTGCCAACTATTTCTTGGGGTATTGGCTAATATATCATTGGGTATTACTGTCTATAACTTGGTGTAATGTAAACTATATTACGGGTATTAGTAATTGTACCATTATTAACTGGGTGTATTGACAAACTATAACTTCAGGTATTGCCAACTTCGGGTATTTGTAATTTTTATTTCCAAACTATTTCTTGGGGTATTGGAAAATATATCCTCGGGTATTGGTGTGTATAATGTTGGAGTTATACGTGAAAGTATGCTTTTACTTTGTATAACTCGTGTATCAAACACTCGTTTTATGAGAATAATTCTTTTATCACATTTGCTTTAGTTATGATTGAATGTTGAATTTCTATTGCAAACTGTTCAATATATAGTACATGTTACATTGTAGTTAATGTGGTGATACCCGATCACGGAAGACAACATTAACAGTTTACTTGTAACTAAACATACATTTTCACGACCTAGGTGGAATTGAACAATCCGCCGTGAAAGGTCGATGTGTAAGGCTCAGATTGGTCTGTCTTGACTAAGAGATTGCACTAGCACATTTAGTATGTGTTGAAGAGGTCCTACAGCGAGGATAAATTCTTCTGTTCTGAAAGGTGAAGAATTAGACCTCAGTGGTTGTTGATTTCTTAATCTCCGTCACTTAAATAGGACCGTGTGTGCTTAATAGTTACTGCTTTGATTCATGTTGGGTGAGAATCATTGCGACTTCGAACTTTGTGTCTTTGGCAGTAATATTAATCATACGACGGTTGCTAAGGTTTAATACAGAGAAACGCGTGCGAGTACGGCTCGTGTGATTAGTCCCCTTGGTGGGCTCAGAAGTTTTATTGTACCAAATCTTGCAAGTGAAGAATTAGTTTCTTCGGTACGAATAATAATGTTGAACTGTCTTTACTCCAAGGTGAAAGATGTTAATTAATTTAGAGATATTCAGAAGCTTAATTAATTAATGGACTTGATAATCTTAAACGCGGGAAATAATAATCGGGAGCCCATATTATCGTAATATGGATTAAGATGGATAGTGCAATATTAATTTATTAGTGGTAATAATTAATATTAATGGGCTGAATTATATTGGGGCTCAATATTGAAATTCAGAAGTCCATTAGGAGGTCCAATCTTAATTCTCCTTAAGACCCCTCAAGTAGCCCATTAAATAGCCCAATAATGATAAGGTGATTAAAATAAAAAGAAAATTATATTGCTGATTTTTTCTTTATATTTTCGAAAATAAGAGAAACAAAAGAAATAAGATTTTGTTGATTTTCTTGGAAAGATATTATGGAAGATATGTATTCTAGGAATACAAGAATATCTCATATATTCAAGAAGATCCAAATCTTTGGATTTCTTGTTGTAATTTTCGAAAATTACCCTCTTATAAGGAGAGTGAGATTTTTGTGGAATATTTTATTATGGAGAAAATAATATATGAGATATATTCAAGATTTCTTAGAGACTAAGAAAAGATTTTCTCCACCTCTAAAATATCACTAAATTTCGGCCAGCCCTTCTTATAAATAGGGGATGATTATTTTATCCCCAAGTACATAATTCCATGTGTTGGAAAAATCAAGAAGCATAGATATTTTTCTTTTTCCTTAGTTTATTAAATTACTTGAAAGCGTCTCCCACCGGCGATCAAGTGAGGTGAAAAGGGAAATACTTGAGAAGGCTTTGGGTTGATAGAGCGAGATTACAATTGTCCCGTATATCCAAAGGCCAATACTACAAGAGGTACGTTAATCGCATATTTACTTGTTTATTCCGCCTAGTTAATATGTGAAATTAATTTAACATGCATGATGATAATTAGTTGTTGGAATTATTATTTGAATTAATTAGGATTAATTCATGCTAGTAATAATTGTATTTAAATTCGTATTTAAATTTCATCCCGAATAGATTCCGGGCACCCCTATTTTCCCAACAACTGGTATCAGAGCCACGGTTTCGGGCTCTGAATTTTAAATTGGAATTTAAATTGTTAAACATTAAATTGAAATTGGATAGTAGAATTGTTAGATCTTTTTTGCAGGTATCCAATTGTCATGGTTTTAATGTTGTTAATTTCATGCGTGTAAATTAATTGTTTTTTAATTCGATTCGTTCGAATTCGTTTTTCTCGTGAGAAAATCCACGAGTAGATTGGTTGTTTTTATTTTGATTCGATCATTGTAATAGACTAGTCTAGATCTAGTATTTATTTTTTTTGTAAAAATAAATTGTAACCGGATCGTGACGAAGAACGAAGAATTAAAAAACGGCGTACCCGGACGATGCATACAAGCGTGGCGCGTGTATGGATGTAAAATCATGCAAGGGGTGAAGAAAACAAGGACGAACGACGAAAAAACGGCGCACGCCGTGCGCGACGGGTGCACGGCGCCACGCGCACCGCGCGCGCACCTCGGGGGCGAGGCTGCAGCGCCTCGGGGCGCTCCGGGCGGCGCCTCGACGCGCCTCCGTGCAGCGCCTCGGGTGCGCCTCGGCTGCGCCTCGGGGCTGCGCTTCGGCGCACCTCGGGCAGCGTTTCGGCGCTTCTCGGGTCGGGAAGCGCGCGGGTCCACTTCGTGGGCCGACGCGCGCTGTATCTCAGGCCGTGGAATTTTTTCGGTTCGTGTTTTTTGTTCGTGTGATTTTAAACGTCGTCTCGAACCCCAAACGATGCTGTTTTTGATGAAGTGTTGCTGTTCGAGTGGGAGCACGTCGAGACGAACGTCGGAAAGCAACAAGGACGATTTTTCGCATCAAGACGTGAAGAAATTAAACCGTGACAATTGGATTCGAGTGCTCCAATGTGTTTAATTTTGTTTTGATGGATGTTTTATTTCGTGCACTTACTATTATTTGTTAATATGTGTTTGCATGAATTTAATTGTCCAAGAAAAACCTTACTTTCGAAAATTACTAAGTATGTTTTTATAATCACAATTTTATTCCGGATATTAAAATTGGATTATTTTGACCTCCATAATTTATTTATTTGTGAATTTCTTTTGGAATACATTTCCCCCTCGGATCGGCCAAAAGAACGGATTTCACATGAATAAATTCCGAAAGGATGATTGTGGATTATTACTAGTGGCGGTATTGACCCTCACCACGAGTGGCTTGCTCAAAGTGAAATAATAATCATGTATTTAATTATGGTTATTACTTAGGCATAGGAAATTGATATTAACTTACTCCCCTCGGAGTCCCTGTCAGTTTCTATGTGGTCAAAGTGAGAGCCAACTATTAATTTTGAATTAAGGATTTGTAACTTTTAAGTTTGTAATCCGCTTGAATGTGTTTAAATGTATAGACCACCCCTCGTGGCACATTTAAATTGTTTCGAGATGTTGGCTGATGCATGATTATATTGTTTTAAGGTTTCAATATAATTGATGTGATCGAATTATGTGATAATTTCGTATTTTTCTAGATATTGATATGAATGTATGTTTTATTCTCAGTTCATCATGTCGCAACCTTTTAATCCACTGTTTAGTATACTTAAAGATAACAAACTTGTTGGTGAGAACTATGTTGATTGGAAACGTAACCTTAATATTGTCCTAACCGCTCAACACCACAAGTGGGTACTTACCACTCCTAAGCCCCAAGAGCCTGCCGAAGATGCCACGAAAGCGGACAAGAAAGAGCATAAGAGTTGGTTTGACTCCGATGATATGGCTAGGTGTACTATTCTGGCTTCAATGTCAGATGTGTTGCAACACCAACACCAACACATGGAGACCGCCTCTGAGATAATGCAAAATCTTGAAGCGATGTTTCAACATCAGAACCGTACGGCTAGGCAAATCACCATGCGAAAGATGCTTTCGTTGAAAATGGTGGAAGGTACGCCCGTAAGGGATCACGTAATCGAGATGATGGGCTATCTCAACAAGTTGGAAGTACTTGGTGCGGAATTTGACCTCCCTACTAAGGTCGATTTCGTTCTCCATTCTCTGCCAAAAAGCTTTGAGCAGTTTCAGTTGAACTATCAAATGAATGACCGGGCAAATAGTTTGCCCGAGCTCTTGCAAGCTTTGGTATCGGCGGAGACTCTAATGGATCACCAAACCGTTGCTATGGTGGCAAACGGTCCGTCTTCCTCTTCGGGTCCCAAGGGAGGGAAGAAGAGGAAGAGGACGAAGGGCCAGACCCAAGCAAATCCAACCGTTGCGAAACCCAAGGCAAAGGGAGAAGGAGGTGGAAAGAAAGCTGCTAAGGGTAAGTGCTTTAATTGTGGTGAGAAGGGACATTGGAGGGCGACCTGTTCTAAGCCTAAGAAGGGTGGGAAGAAAGGTAAGTCTCATGCTTTAGTCGTTGAAACATATGTTGCGGCGTATGCTGCCCACGTTTGGGTAGTGGATACCGGGGCAACTGATCATATTTGTTTCACTCTTCAGGGGTTCCAGCTAACCCGACGACTTAGCAAGAATGAGATTACAATCACTTTGGGGGATGCTACGAGAGTGGCAGCCGAAGCAGTGGGAGTCGTGCACCTATCTTTTGAAGATAGAGTTTTAATTTTAAGAGATGTTTTATACGTTCCGAACTTTAGGAAGAATTTAATTTCGGTTTCTAAGTTGTTTTTTGATGGATATTCAGTTACTTTTAATAAAGTTGTTACTGTTTCTTTTAAGAATGATGTTATCTGTCATGGAACGTTGGTAAACAATCTCTATACGATTAAGTGTGCACACCACTCAAATAATGAATCTAATAACACGTCGATCATTTCGAGCAATAAAAGAAAGCGTTCTTCGGAGATGAACGAAACACTTCTATGGCATCTTAGACTAGGTCATATTAATCTAAACCGGATAGAGAGATTGGTGAAAGACGGATCCTTGGAATCACTCCAAGTCGAGCCGTTTCCAACTTGTGAATCCTGTTTAGAGGGTAAGATGACCAAGAGGGCATTTGGAGCCAAGGGGAATAGAGCCACGGAAGTGTTAGAACTCGTTCATACCGATGTGTGTGGTCCAATGACGATCAAAGCGAGAATGGGGTATGAGTATTTCGTTACCTTCATTGACGATTATTCAAGATATGGGTACATTTACCTTATGCGGCATAAGTCTGAAACTTTTGAAAAGTTTAAAGAGTTTAAGGCCGAAGCCGAGAAACATAGGGAAAAGAGTATCAAGTTTCTACGATCAGATTGTGGAGGTGAATACCTCAGCGATGAATTCTTGAACTACTTATCGGACGAAGGGATCGTATCCCAGTTGACCGCACCGGGAACCCCTCAACAGAATGGTGTGGCGGAACGAAGGAACCGGACTCTTTTAGAAATGGTCAGATCCATGATGAGTTATTCGGATTTACCCAAGTCGTTTTGGGGTAACGCCTTGGAAACGACGACTTATATTCTAAACTTGGTACCATCCAAATCGGTTCCTAAAACCCCAATGGAATTGTGGACCGGGCGCAAGCCCAGTCTAAGATATTTGTAGATTTGGGGTTGTCCGGCATACGTGCTAGACAAGGAAGCCGGTAAGTTGGATCCACGTTCGGAATTAAGGCTGTTTATAGGATACCCTGCGGGAACGAAAGGGTGTATGTTCTATAGTCCCAAGGATCAAAAGACCGTGATTAGTACACACTTTAAATTCTTGGAGGAAGACTATATGAACAATCGGAAACCTAAAAGTGAAATTACCTTAGAAGAATTGAGAGATCAAACCTCGATACCAAGTATACAAGATGATGTACCACACGTCACATCTTCACAACCAGAACCCCGTCGTAGTGGGAGGGTTCCTAGGCAACCCGAGAGATTCATGGGGATAGGAGAATCTTTGGATTTGGTTCCCGGTGTTGAATCAGACCCATGGACGTACGATGAGGCAATCCAAGACAAAGACGCGGAGTTATGGCAAACGGCAATGGAAACCGAGATGGGTTCGATGGATCATAATCAAGTGTGGGAGTTGGTCGAGCCACCCAGTGGGGTAGAACCCATTGGATGCAAGTGGGTGTACAAGAGGAAAAGAGGACCGGACGGAAGGGTTGAAACCTTCAAAGCAAGGCTTGTGGCCAAAGGGTATACTCAGAAAGAAGGGATCGATTATGAGGAAACCTTTTCGCCTGTAGCTATACTTAAGTCCATCCGTATTCTCTTGTCGATCACTGCGCACCTAGATTACGAGATCTGGCAAATGGATGTCAAGACGGCTTTTCTTAACGGAAGTCTTGACGGGATAGATATCTATATGCAACAGCCCAAAGGTTTCATTGAAAAAGGCCAAGAGAATCTCGTATGCAAGCTCAAGAGATCCATTTACGGACTTAAGCAAGCATCGCGTACTTGGAACCAGTGTTTTGATCAAGTGATTAAGTCTTATGGGTTTGATCAAAACGAGTTCGAAAGTTGTGTGTATAAGAAGCGTGACGGAACTGCGGTGGTATTCTTAGTATTATACGTAGACGATATTCTGCTCATTGGAAACAATGTAAAGGTATTGTCAGACGTAAAGGTATGGCTGTCAAAACAATTTGATATGAAGGACTTAGGGGAAGCCGGTCACATCCTTGGGATCAAAATCACTCGTGATCGCAAGAAGAGGATGTTGGGCTTATCGCAAGCTTCATACATTGACACTGTTTTGAAGCGTTTCAGCATGCAAGATTCCAAGAAAGGTTTTGTACCTTTTAGGCACGGAATCCATCTATCGAAAGAAATGAGCCCTAAGACGCAAGCGGAGATAGATGACATGAAAGGTGTTTCGTACGCTTCGGCCGTGGGAAGCCTTATGTATGCAATGCTGTGTACGAGACCGGATATCTACTTTGCCGTGGGCATGGTGGCAAGATATCAAAGTAATCCCGGGAAAGACCATTGGACTGCCGTAAAGTGCATCTTGAGGTATCTGAAAAGAACTCGGGAGCGGATGCTGATTTACCAGTCAGATAGTCTAGTTCCCGTAGGATACACGGACTCGGATTTCCAATCAGACATAGACTCAAGAAAGTCAACCTCGGGTAGTGTGTTTTGCATGGGAGAAGGAGCCATGACATGGAGAAGCGATTTGCAGAAATGCATCGCCGATTCGACCATGAAAGCCGAATAAGTAACTGCTTGTGAAGCAGCGAAAGAAGCGGTTTGGCTCAAGTACTTCTTAGTGGACTTGGACGTTGTTCCGAATTTGCCCATCACAATCATTGTGCCGGAGCAGTTGCAAATTCAAGGGAACCGAGAGCCCACAAGGCCAGCAAACACATTGAAAGAAAACACCATCTTATACGAGAAATCGTTAAGAGAGGAGATAAAGAGGTGGCAAAGATAAATGTCGGAGGACAACCTAGTATATCCATTCACAAAGGGTCTGCCTCTGAATACATTCGAGAGACATGTGGATGGAATGGGAGTCAAGACTATTGCCAATCTGCTTTAAGTATAAGTGGGAGGAATTATTAGGTTAGTGTAGGTTGACATGAGATGTCACGGAGAGCTACTACACTAAGACATGCGTGATGTATACTAAAAGCAGACTTTAAGTATAAGTGGGAGATTGTTGGAGTTATATGTGAAAGTATGCTTTTACTTTGTATAACTCGTGTATCAAACACTCGTTTTATGAGAATAATTCTTTTATCACATTTGCTTTATTTATGATTGAATGTTGAATTTCTATTGCAAACCGTTCAATATATAGTACATGTTACATTGTAGTTAATGTGGTGATACCCGATCACGGAAGACAACATTAACAGTTTACTTGTAACTAAACGTACATTTTCACGACCTAGGTGGAATTGAACAATCCGCCGTGAAAGGTCGATGTGTAAGGCTCAGATTGGTCTGTCTTGACTAAGAGATTGCACTAGCACATTTAGTATGTGTTGAAGAGGTCCTACAGCGAGGATAAATTCTTCTGTTCTGAAAGGTGAAGAATTAGACCTCAGTGGTTGTTGATTTCTTAATCTCCGTCACTTAAATAGGACCGTGTGTGCTTAATAGTTACTGCTTTGATTCATGTTGGGTGAGAATCATTGCGACTTCGAACTTTGTGTCTTGGGCAGTAATATTAATCATACGACGGTTGCTAAGGTTTAATACGGAGAAACGCGTGCGAGTACGGCTCGTGTGATTAGTCCCCTTGGTGGGCTCAGAAGTTTTATTGTACCAAATCTTGCAAGTGAAGAATTAGTTTCTTCGGACGAATAATAATGTTGAGCTGTCTTTACTCCAAGGTGAGAGATGTTAATTAATTTAGAGCTATTCAGAAGCTTAATTAATTAATGGACTTGATAATCTTAAACGCGGGAAATAATAACCGGGAGCCCATATTATCGTAATATGGATTAAGATGGATAGTGCAATATTAATTTATTAGTGGTAATAATTAATATTAATGGACTGAATTATATTGGGGCTCAATATTGAAATTCAGAAGTCCATTAGGAGGTCCAATCTTAATTCTCCTTAAGGCCCCTCAAGTAGCCCATTAAGTAGCCCAATAATGATAAGGTGATTAAAATAAAAAGAAAATTATATTGCTGATTTTTTCTTTATATTTTCGAAAATAAGAGAAACAAAAGAAATAAGATTTTGTTGATTTTCTTGGAAAGATATTATGGAAGATATGTATTCTAGGAATACAAGAATATCTCATATATTCAAGAAGATCCAAATCTTTGGATTTTTTGTTGTAATTTTCGAAAATTACCCTCTTATAAGGAGAGTGAGATTTTTGTGGAATATTTTATTATGGAGAAAAGAATATATGAGATATATTCAAGATTTCTTAGATACTAAGAAAAGATTTTCTCCACCTCTAAAATATCACTAAATTTTGGCCAGCCCTTCTTATAAATAGGGGATGATTATTTCATCCCCAAGTACATAATTCCATGTGTTGGAAAAATCAAGAAGCATAGATATTTTTCTTTTTCCTTAGTTTATTAAATTACTTGAAAGCGTCTCCCACCGGCGATTAAGTGAGGTGAAAAGGGAAATACTTGAGAAGGCTTTGGGTTGATAGAGCGAGATTACAATTGTCCCGTATATCCAAAGGCCAATACTACAAGAGGTACGTTAATCGCATATTTACTTGTTTATTCCGCCTAGTTAATATGTGAAATTAATTTAACATGCATGATGATAATTAGTTGTTGGAATTATTATTTGAATTAATTAGGATTAATTCATGCTAGTAATAATTGTATTTAAATTCGTATTTAAATTTCATCCCGAATAGATTCCGGGCACCCCTATTTTCCCAACATATAACTTGGGGTATTGCAAAATATATACGGGTATTACTAATTATTATAATTATATATTTTCAAAGTTTATCATTTGAAATATTAACTAGTAATACCCTAAGCATTAGATAGCAATACCCCATGCTATGAATATGAATAACATAACTTAATCAATACCCCATTTGTGATGATTGGAGACCACTCTTAATTCTTTGACTTCTTCTCTTCATTATTGATAATTTTGGATCTAGAATTTTGTTGGATGTTCAGAATGAGCTTCACTTCCTTCATTTTGTGCATAATGTTTTTATTTAAGTATTTTTCACATCCTTCTTCAATAAGTTCTCTCATTTCTTCACTTTCTTCACTCATCAAAACTATGTTACAATACTTTCTTATGATAGCATGTCTCCATGAGATATTGGTTGCAACCTTATCATTGTTCCTGTTTTTACAAAATTTGAATAGTAACATTAGTTAGTTCTTATCAGTTTTGAAATACCCTAGTTTTGGTCGGCTTTGTCGAGTATTTAGAGTCAATTGAGCATTATTTCTATACATTGACGAATGTATCTCTTTAATGCTCATAGGTGAATTGAGGATGAAAAACGGAGTTCGTAGGACTTTGAATCGACTCAAACGGATGCCCGGATGAGAAAATATCGAAGAAATACGATTGGTATTAGTGTGAAAGAAGAAAAGTGTCACTTTGGGAAAATTTGGAGTCACTCGAGTGGCTCAGGTCGAGAACTAGCGCTCGAGCACGTTGCTCGAACGCCAAAAACTTACACAAGAATTCTTGCGCTCGAGCGTGTTGCTCGAGCACCCCAAAATTCCAGCATTCGACTAGCTCGAGCGGAGGTGCTCGAGCGATTGCACCATTCGAGCTACACTGCTCGAGCGCCACCGCTCGAGCATGTGTGCTCGAGCGCTTCCAACTTTTATGCTTCCGGATGCATTTTTCAGCCCACGAGTTCCCCATTCGGCCCAAGGCTTATATATACTCGTCCCGAGCTCATTTTTACAGACACCACTTACCACTGGATAGATTATTACTTTTAGAGTTCGTTTTTGGAGAGGAAGGAGAGGAGCAAGCTTTACTTTACGTTTAATCGAGGTTTTAGCACGAATTCTTAGTTTATTTTCGTTTCACTGTTTCTTTTCATTAGCTCGATTACGTTAAACACTTTAAACTTCATTTTTATTAATTAAATTTCAGTTCTTTGCAAGTATTTCTTTAAACCTTAGTTTATGTTTGATCTTTTATTCGTTCTAATCATCATGTTTATATTTGTCACTTCTTCTATTGCTTTTATTATTGTCAAAACCATGTTTAGCTAAAACCCTTGCATGCTTAGGGTAGGATGAACTCGTAGAAGTAGGTTGTGGGTACGTAATTAGGGTAATTCGTGACGTTAGGGTTTTAATTCTCTTAATTAATGAATTCTTAAAATTAGTCTTAACTTTATTCTTGAATTTCGTTCAAAAAGTGTTAGAGAGAGGACAACCATATCACTCTTTAACAACGAGTAGACTTAATGAGAGGGTTTAGAAAGGGTTAATTAATCTACCAGTTTATCTAAGGAGGACGACCGCATCACCTTAGTTTAAATTAGGGCCTCGTTAACTAAGCACTATCTATTAACTTGTTCGTAGGTTTGTGAAGTCGATTGCTAGGATAAAGTATTAGGGTATGAAGTCTTGAGCTTTCATCTTACAATCTTTAACTTAGGTTATTTCTTGCGCGTCACAATTATCTTGATTATGTACCTGCTCTGTTAGTATACGTAGGGATTCCTATCCTAAGCATCACCATCACTTATTTGAGTACAAACCTTAGTTAAATCGTTTCTTTTGTTCATTAGTTTACTTAGTTTATTTTAGTTTAGAATTAATTCTTTAAAAAAATCCAAAAACATATACTCATATTAACTACGACGCGTAGATCTTCAGGGATCTGTTCGCATACGCTACATCCCTTGGGTTCGATAATACTTGGTCGCTATACTTACTCATACTACAATGAACCCGTCCGCTTGCGGGGAAGCTACTAGTAGAAGTTAGTAATTTCGCTTCAAGTCAATGGCGCCGTTGCCGGGGATGGCATTGTATGTCTTTTGAATAGGACTTGTAGATAACTTAGTAGTTAGTAGTGAGTGATTTACTTTTCTGTTTTTTTTCGTAGTATTTTCGGCAGTTGCATTTTTATTCTTTTGTTAGTGTTCCAAGTTTATGAAAACACGCTCACAAGGCAATACGAGCGAAGAGAGATACCGTTGGATCCTGAGACAATAGCAAGAAGAAACCGAGCCTTCTTAAGAAGGATGAACGCTGCCGGAGGAGGGAAAGAACCAATTGACATTACTAATGAGTTGGACGATGTCGAGAATGAGTTTAATCAGACATTGAACCGGGCTGACGGCACTGAAGGCAATTCCAGTAAGAACCAAGATCCGTCAGGGGACAGTCACAGCCAGAACCCGGGTACACAGCACGTGAACAATCCAGCTCATAATCTTGTCCAACATTCTCAAAACAACCCTGCTTACCCGCATCCTAACTTCCCGCAAAACAACTTACCTTATCCACCTTACCCATACCCACCTTATCCACATCCACCATACCCGTATCCTCCACCGCCTGTTTACAACCAACCACCAGCTTATCAACCACCACCACCCCAACAAGTACCAGTACAAGCTGCTAATCCTCAACACGTTCCTCAAAACGCGGATCAGAACATAGCCATTAGAGGAAGGTTCGCGGCTCAACCACAGAGGTACTATAATGGAGTGGCATTGCCCCCTGTAGAGGCAAATAACTTCTCGATTTCCCCGGGAATTCTTAAGCTGCTTACCGAGAATCAATTCAAGGGGGAGGTTGGGAAGGAGAATCCTCATACTCATCTGAGGAGTTTCCTAATGATAGCCTCCACATTATATTATAATGGCATGTCTGAAGATGCTAAGAGGCTCAGGCTGTTCCCATTCTCTTTGACAGGAATAGCTAAGGAGTGGTACGATAACACACTCCCACGGGGAGGTGTAAACACATGGGCCGAGCTCGAACGTCTGTTCCTCGAGCGATTTTACCCTCCTTCGAGAACTATTAAAGCAAGGATTAAGATCTCTTCTTTTCGCCAGAAGCCAGAAGAGGATTTACGCCAAGCGTGGGAGAGATACTCGAACATGTTGACTGAATGTCTGCAACACAGGTACAATGATGGGGATATTATGGTATTCTTCTATAGTGGAGCCAGCAAGGCTGGTCAAGCCCATCTTGATGCATGTGCGAGTGGAGCTTTTCTGAACCAAGGGATAGCGAGGTGTAGAGAAATCGTTGACAACATTGTCACGAATGCTGGTGCATGGAACGAGGATCCAGAATTTTAGAGAGCGTGTAAGTTGGAAGAGAATGAGGGTACGAGGAAGCTGTTGATGGCGATGATGGAAAAGATCAGTAATCTTGAGATGGGGCAGAATCTGGTTGGAGGGAATGTAGCAGCGAATGAGAAAGTGGACCCACCTACGAGTCAACAAGAAGAGGCCAATTATATGGGAAGACCTAACTATCTACAAGGTGGGTATCCACAAGGTGGCAATCAGTTTGGAAGGCCTTCTTATGGCCAACCATTTGTACCTCTAGGTCCATAGCCGCCTCAAAATCAATGGAAGAACACACAAGGATATCAAGGAGGCCAGCAACCTTCTCAGAATACATGGAGGAAGAACGATAATTTTTCATATGCTAATCCGAATGCCGGAATTACAGTTCCTCCAGGTGTTGATCCAGGTTCTAAACCTCCTGGTGGAGAAGGCGGTGCCTCAACTGAGGAGATGTTGAGAGCTATCCTTCAGAAGGTGGAGGAAGGTAGCAAGAGATTGTCCTTTTTGGAGTACGATGTGAAAGAGTTGCATAAGAAAGACGATCAGCGTGATCAAGAACTCCAGAAGAGATATGTAGAGCTGAATCGAATTCAGAAAGAGAAAAATAGGCAGTTCACTTCGATAGAGTTTCAGATGAGCCAGATCGTAAAATCATTGGGAAGAGAGCCGGGTAAATATCTTCCATGCCGGAGGGGAACCCGAAAGAACATTGCAAGACGATCCAGCTTAGAAGTGGAACCAACTATGATGGTCCTCAGATGCCTGCTGATTCTGAGACGCCTCAAGGAGAGATTGAGATGGAGGTAAAAGAACATAAGAAAGATGGATGTGAGACAGTTGAGGGTGAAGACATTCAGAAGAGTAAAGATGTGGAGAAGTCCCATGAGAGCAAAGAGCCTGAAGAGGAAGGCATTGAGAAGATTGAGAGAGTTCCTAAGTAGAAGAAGGCAAATGAAGCAATGAAGAATCTAAAAGAGACCGAGCGTGATGAATGGGGGGTACCCAAATCTGTGATACCCGTCCCGTATCCACAACACTTCATGAAAAAGAAGCTTGATGAGAATTTCGCTAAATTCCTTGATGTTTTTAAAAAGATGCATATTAACATTCCTTTTTATGATGCTTTGGAACAGATGCCGAATTATGCCAAGTTCCTGAAGGACTTGATCGCGAAGAGAAGGAGAGTTGATGAGCCCAAGTTGGTGCAGCTGAACCATGAGGTGAGTGCATTAGTGCACAAAGCGCTTCCACCGAAGTTGAAGGATCCCAGGAGTTTCACGATCTTATGTGATATCGGGAATGGAGTTAAGAAGGAAGCGTTGTGCGACCTTGGGGCGAGCATCAATCTTATGCCGTTGTTGCTTTCAAGAAGTTGGAAGGTGGAGAACTTCAACTGACAATGATGACGCTTCAACTTGCCGACCGGTCTATTACTCGACCTCAATGTGTGGTTGAAGACGTCCTCGTGAAAGTTGGAGATCACATTTTTCCAGCTGATTTTGTAGTCCTAGAGATGGAGGAAGATGAGCACGTTCCCTTGATTTTAGGAAGACCATTCTTAGCAACGGCCGGGATGGTGCTAGATGTGGCAAATGGGAAAATCACGTTGAAAGTTGATGATCAAGAAGTGAAGATTTCCCTATATGAGGCCATAAAGTACCCGAAGGAGGATGAAAGCTGTTATTGCATAGATGCAATTGATCCTCGTGTTGAAGACGCACCTCCTATCTCTAATCTTTCTCATATTCATGATTTCGTTAGTCCTTCACTTGATAATTTAACCCATGAGCATTATGACTTGATTATGTTGATATGGATAAAGGGAATAAGTTGAAGGATGAAGAGGTGAAAAAGGAAGACGTGGTCCAGTTGGAGAGGAAAGGAGGAGTTAAGAAGAAAAAGTCCAAGCGCAAGAAATTGCTTAGTAAGACTCCTCCAGATAAAGGTGAGAAGGAGTTGAGACCCATACCACTTGGGGATGAGAAGGAAGCAAAGGAGCTCATGATGGAGGAGCATCAAGGAAAGGAATTCAACCACCACTCTTATGAGAGCAAGGGAGGTAATTTTGAGTATGATGTCCCATAAGCTCCTTTGAGCTCGGTCCGGCATGAGGACTTTAAAAATAACGCTGAATGGGAAGCAACCCATTTTTATTTACTTTTGAGTGTTTTTAGTTATTTGAGTTTTATGTTATTAGGGTGTTGTTGAATCATAAGTTTTAACCTCGTACTTGAGAAGTTTATTTTGTAGGCTTGTCTCGAAGGAGTAAAGGTATCATCGAGACCAAGGAGTGTGACACATTGTTGAGAAACTTGAACTATTTGGTGAGGTAACCCATAACCCCAAACTTAGACCTCTTCACAAGGTCGAAGTTTGGGGGGGGGGGGGGGTGGAGTATTTATGTGTTTTATGACATATGCACAGGCGCACATCCTCTCTTTGAGTTGAGTTTGGTTATATAGTGTGTATTGAGATGCTCCTTGATATGATATTGCTTTGATGTGCTAATACATATTTCATGCCTATTAATCATCTTATGCTTGTTGATTGTTATCTTTGAGTGTGAGTATGAGTTGGTGAGTTGTGAAGTTGAGTTAGGAATTTTCTTTTGTGAGTATAGGAGTTAGAGTCGATTTGAGAGGGAACTAGTATATACTTACTAATGCCCCTTTTTTAGTACTTGTGTGATGAAAGTAAGAATTCACTGGGACTAGCATGGATGTGAAAGCCGTGAGATTTGAGCCTTTTGAGATTTTGATGCATTAAATGATCTCTTCGTTTGTGAGTGGATCGTCACCTTAGAAGATGCTAGAACTTGTGTGTGCTCTTGCTTCTTGATTGTGTCTAGTTTGATATGCCGAATGTGATCTTAGACCATATTTGTTTTGATTGAGTCACTTAGCTTAAATTTTCCTTACCACTGACATTTATCCTTTGTTAGCCCCTTTTAGCCTTAAGCCTATTTCATTTGCTAGCACATTTAAACACTATTCCAAGTTCCTAAGTCTTTTTGTCCCGATTTGAGTGGAGAATAGGAAAAGTGTGAATGTTGAAGGGATTGAGTTGAGTTGAGAAAAAGAATTATGATGGTTGAGTGGTGATAAAATAAGGGTGTGAATGAGATTTGAGTTGTGGGAAAAAAAAATTGAGAATGAGCAAAAGAAAAAATGAGCTCATGTGTTTGTGCGAAAAAGAAAAAAAAGTGAAGTGATTAAAAAAAAGTGAAAAGAGTTAGAAAAAAAATTGAAGTGTTGAGAGTATTGGAATTGAAAGGGTGTTGATTGAAAAAGTTTGAAGTATTCTGCTCCTAATCTCGAAGTGCCGAAGTTTGATTTTCTATTCTCCATTCACTTGAGTCACTTATCCTAGATTGTTATCTGATTAGGCGTGAAATTGTCATGATTCGTCACTCGAAATGCCCTTGTTTTGATTGATTTAGATGAGTATTTAGAGTTATTTGAGTATCATTTCTATAAACTGATGAATTTATCTCTTTGATGCTCGTAGGTGAATCGAGGGCAAAGAACGGAGTTCGTAGGACTTTGAATCGACTCAAACGGATGCCCGGATGAGAAGATATCGAAGAAATACGATTGGTATTAGTGTGTGAGAAGAAAAGTGTTAGTTGAAAGGAAAGAAGGCCCATTCGAGCTATACACTCGAGCGCCATCGCTCGAGCAAAGCCGGTCGAGCGCCAATATCTTCCAGAGAGTTTTCTTCGCTCGAGCACCATTGCCCGAGCGCCTCCGCTCAACCTCGTGTACCGTTCGACCAGTGCCCTCGAGCGCCTCCGCTCGAGCTCAACAGCTCGAGCGCCTCTGACTTACAGAATGTTTTCCCCACTCGAGCAAGACCCCTCGAGCGCCTCTGCTCGACCAACCATTTCATTTGACCACTACGCTCGAGCACATCCGCTCGAGTGGGGCAGCTCGAGCGCCTCCGAGAGCAAGTTTCCAAGTTCATTTTTCCGGCCCATGAGATCCCGATTCAGCCCGGTCCTTATATATACCCCTTCCAAACACGATTTCAGACACCAATTGATACAAGATCGTTTTTAGAGTTAGTTTTTGGAGAAGAAGGAACGAGCAAGCTTTACTTTTACGTTTTCGAGGTTTTCTTTACGAATTCATAGCACGGTTTTGTTTTTTTTAGTTTCGTTTCTTTAGACTTTTGTTCTTGAATACTTTGAGACTTCGTTTTATCGATTCAATTTCAGTTTATTGCGTTATTTCTTGAAACCCTAGGTTATGTTTGATAAATTATTCGTTATAATCATCATGTTCATGTTCGTTACTTCTTCTATTGTTTTAGTTTCCATTAAAACCATGTCTAGCTAAAACCCTTGCATGCTTGGGGTAGGATGAACTCGTAGAAGTAGGTTGTGGTACGTGATTAGGGTAATTCGTGACGTTAGGTTTTAATTCTCTTAATTAATGAATTCTTAAAATCAATCTTAACTTTGCCTTTGAATTTCACTCGAAAAGTGTTAGAGAGAAGACGACCTTATCACTCTTTAACAACTAGTAGACTTAACGAGAGGGTTTAGAGAGATTACAGTCAGATCCTGAGACAATAGCAAGAAGAAACCGGGCCTTTCTAAGAAGGATGAACGCTGCCGGAGGAGGGAAAGAGCCAATGGACATTACTAATGAGTTGGATGAGGTCGAGAATGAGTTTAACCAGACATTGAACCGGGTTGATGGCACTGAAGGCAATACCAGTAAGAACCAAGATCCGTCAGGGGAAAGCCAAAGCCAAAACCCGGGGACATAGAATCAAAATAGTCCAGCTCATAACATTGTCCAAAATCCTCAGAACAACCCTGCTTACCCATATCCTAACTTACCACAAAATAACTTACCTTATCCACCTTACCCATACCCACCTTATCCATATCCACCATACCCGTACCCTCCACCTCCTGTTTACAACCAACCACCTGTCTATCAACCACCATCAGTCCAACAAGTACCCGCACCACCTGTTGTTCCTCAGCCAGTGCCTCAGAACGCAGATCAGAATATGGCTATTCGAGGAAGGTTTGCGGCGTAGCCGCAATGGTACTATGATGGAGTGGCATTACCTCCAGTAGAGGCAAATAATTTCTCGATTTCCCCGGGAATTCTAAAGCTACTTACAGAGAACCAGTTCAAGGGGGTGATCAGGAAGGAGAATACTCATACTCATTTGAGGAGTTTTCTAATGATAGCCTCTACTTTCAATTACAATGGCATGTCTGAAGATGCCAAGAGGCTTAGGTTGTTCCCATTCTCATTGACGTGAATAGCTAAAGAGTGGTACGATAATACGCTTCCACGGGGAGGTATTACCACTTGTTCCGAGCTCGAACGTCTGTTCCTCGAGCGATTCTACCCTCCATCCAGAACGATTAAAGCAAGGATTGTGATCTCTTCCTTCCGCCAGAAGCAAGGAGAGGACCTACGTCAAGTGTGAGAGAGATACTCAAACATGTTGATAGAGTGCCCGCAGCACGGGTACAATGAGGAAGATGTCATGGCATTTTAGTGGTGCCAACAAGGCTGGGCAAGACCATCTAGACGCCCGTGCTAGTGGATCATTCCTAAATCAAGGAATGGTGAGGTGTAGAGAGATCGTGGACAATATTGTCACGAATGCCGGGGCTTGGAATGTGGACGCAGATTTCCAGAGAGTTCATCAGGTTGAGGAAGGTGAAGGAACAAGAAGGCTGTTGATGGCCATGATGGAAAAGATTAACAACCTTGAGTTGGGGAAGAATATGGTTGGAGGGAATGCAGCAGAGAATGAGCAAGAGGACAAGCCCACAATTCAGCAAGAAGTAGTAAATTATATGGGAGGTCCTTATTACAATCAGAATGGGTATCCACAAGGTGGAAATTTTCAAGGAAGACCTTCTTATGGCCAACCATTTGTACCTCCAGGTCCACAGCCGCCTCAAAATAAATGGAGGAACACACAAGGGTACCAAGGAGGCCAGCAGCTTCCTCAGAACCAATGGAGGAAGAACGAGAAATTTTCATATGCTAACCCGAAGGCGGGTATTACAGTTCCTCCAAGTGTTGATCCAGGTTCTAAACCCCCGGGTGGAGAAGGCGGTGCCTCAACTGAGGAGATGTTGAAAGCTATCCTTCAGAAGGTGGAGAAAGGAAGCAAGCAATTGTCCTCTTTGGAGTATGATGTGAAGGAGTTACATAAGAAAGACGATCAGCGTGATCAAGAACTCCAGAAGAGAGATGTAGAGCTGAATCGAATTCAGCAAGAGAACAATAAGCGGTTCACTTCGATAGAGTTTCAGATGAGCCAAATCATAAAAATATTGGGAAGAGAGCCGGGTAAATATCCTTCTATGCCGGAGGGAAACCCGAAAGAGCATTGCAAGGCGATCCAGCTTAGAAGTGGAACCAGCTATGATGGTCCTCAGATGCCTGCTGATTCTGAGACGCTTCAAGGAGAGATTGAGATGGAGGTAAAAGAACATAAGAAAGATGAGGGTGAAGGCATTCAAAAGAGTAAAGATGTGGAGGAGTCCCATGAGAGCAAAGAGCCTGAAGAGAAAGGCATTGAGAAGATTGAGAGAGTTCCTAAGTGGAAGAAGGCAAAGGAGGCAAGAGAGAGAGTGAAAGAGACCGAGCGTGATGAATGGGGGGTACCCAAATCTGTGATACCTGTCCCGTATCCACAACGCTTCATGAAAAATAAGCTTGATGAGAAATTCGCTAAATTCCTTGATGTTTTTAAAAAGATGCATATTAACATTTCTTTTTATGATGCTTTGGAACAGATGCCGAATTATGCCAAGTTCCTGAAGGACTTGATAGCGAAGAGAAGGAGAGTGGATGAGCCCAAGTTGGTGCAGCTGAACCATGAGGTGAGTGCATTAGTGCATAAGGCGCTTCCACCGAAGTTGAAAGATCCCAGAAGTTTCACGATCTTATGTGATATCGGGAATGGAGTCAAGAAGGGAGCATTGTGCGACCTTGGGGCGAGCATCAATCTTATGCCGTTGTCGCTTTTCAAGAAGTTGGAAGTTGGAGAACTTCAACCGATGATGATGACGCTTCAACTTGCCGACCGGTCTATTACTCGACCTCAAGGAGTGGTTGAAGATGTCCTCGTGAAAGTTGGGGATCACATATTTCCAGCCGATTTCGTGGTGCTCGACATGGAGAAAGATGAGCACGTGCCATTGATCTTAGGAAGACCGTTCTTAGCAACGGCCGGGATGGTGCTAGATGTGGCAAATGGAAAGATCACGTTAAAAGTTGACGATCAAGTGATAAAGATTTCCCTATATGAAGCCATGAAACACCCGAAGGAGGATGAGAGCTGTTATTGCATGTATGCAATTGATCCTCGTGTTGAAGACGCACCTCCTATCTCTAATCTTTCTCATATTCATGATTTCGTTAGTCCTTCACTTGATAATTTAACCCATGAGCATTATAATTTTGATGGTTTTGATAGGGATAAAGTGAAGAAGTTGAAGGATGAAGAAGTGAAAGGTGAGGACGTGGTCCAGTTGGAGGGAAAAGGAGGAGTTAAGAAGAAAAAAGCGCAAGAAATTGTTTAGTAAGACTCCTCCAGATAAAGGTGAGAAGGAGTTGAGACCCCTAACACTTGAGGTGGAGAAGGAAGCAAATGAGCTCATGAAGGAGGGGCATCAAGGAAAGAAAGTCAACCACCACTCTTATTAGAGTAAGTGAGGTAAATTTGAGTATCATGTCCCATAAGATCCTTTGAGCTTGGTCCGGCATGAGGACCTTAAAAATAGCGCTGAATGGGAGGCAACCCATTTTCATTTGCTTTTGAGTGTTTTTAGTTATTTGAGTTTTATGTTATTTGGGTGTTGTTGAATCGTAAGTTTTAACCTCGTATTTGAGAGTTTATTTTGTAGGCTTGTCTTAAAGGATTAAAGGTACCATGGAGTTATTCAGATTGAAGGAACCAACTCGAGACGAGGTAGTGTGCACATTGTTGAGAAACTTGAATTAGTTGGATGAGGTAACCCACAACCCCAAACTTAGACCTCTTCACAAGGTCGAAGTTTGGGGGGGTGGAGTTTTTATATGTTTTATGGTTACATTGCACATGCATGCACACCCTCTCTTTGAGTTGAGTTTGATTATTTGGTATCTTGAGATGCTCCTTGGGGCTGCTAGTGTTTTGATGTGGTACTACATATTTCATGCCTATCAATCATCGTATGCTTGTTGAGTGCTATCTTTGAGTATGATTTGATGAGTAGGGTGAATTGTGAAGTTGAGTTAAGAATTCTTTTGTGTGAGTGTTTGAGTTAGAGTTGATTTGAGAGAGAACTAGTATGCTTGTGATTTTTCCTTTTGAGTACTTGTGTGATGAGAGTGAGAATTCACTAGGACTAGCATGGATGTGAAAGCCGTGAGATTTGAGCCTTTTGAGATTTTGATGCATGAAAGGATCTCTTCGTTTGTGAGTGGATCGTCACCTTAGAGGATGCTAGAACTTGTGGGTGCTCTTGCTTCTTGATTGTGTCTTGTTTGATATGCCGAATGTGATCTTAGGCCATCTTTGTTTTGAATGAGTCACTTAGCCAAAATTTTCCTTACCATTGATATTTATCCCTTGTTAGCCCCTTTGAGCCTTAAGTCTATTTTCTTTGCTAGCACATTTAAACACTATTCCAATTTCTGAGCTTTTTTGTCCCAATCTGAGTGGAGAATAGGAAAGTGTGAAAGTGAAGGGATTGATTTGAGTTGAGAAAAGGAATTATGATGGTTGAGTGGTGATAAAATAAGGGTGTGATTGAGTTTTGAGTTGTGGGAAAGAAAAAAATTGAGAATGAGCAAAAAAAGAAAAAATGAGCTCATGTGTTCGTGCAAAAAAAAAAAAAAAAAAAAAAAAGAAAGGAAAAAAAAAGTGTGAAGTGATTGAAAAAAAAAGTGAAAAGAGTTAGAAAAAAAATTTGAAGTGTTGAGAGTATGGAATTGAAAGGGTGTTGATTGAAAATGTTTGAAGTATTCTGTTCCTAATCTCGAAGTGCCAAAGTTTGACTTTCTATTCTCTATTCATTTGAGTCACTTACCATATTGTTATCCCACCTGTCAAAAGAGCCTACATTACAACCTTGAGAAAAGTCCTTTTTGATTCGGCATTGATTTCTAGAGTATGGTCGGAGTTGAGAGTGCTTACAAGCCTATGGCTGCCGATATGTGTGATTGATTGTTTGAGTGAGTCCCTTATTCTTGATATACACTTGTGAGGGAGTGAAACACATCGTTGAGTGCACATCCATGTTTGATCTTGGTGTTTCTTGTTGTTGTTGCATGAGTATGATGAAGGGAGGTGAGTGAGTATACTTGTGATTGATCTTTGAAGCTCGAGTTCATTTGCTTGCGTGATTTGATTCTTTGACTCATTTCTAACAATTTCACTTGACTTATTATTTCGTTGCTTGAGGACAAGCAACATGGTAAGTTTGGGGGGGGGGTTGATTAGGCGTGAAATTGTCATGATTCGTCACTCGAAATGCCCTTGTTTTGATTGATTTAGATGAGTATTTAGAGTCATTTGAATATCATTTCTATAAACTGATGAATTTGTCTCTTTGATGCTCGTAGGTGAATCGAGGGCGAAGAACGGAGTTTGTAGGACTTTGAATCGACTCAAACGGATGCCCGGATGAGAAGATATCGAAGAAATACGATTGGTATTAGTTTGGAAGAAGAAAAGTGTCACTTTGGGAAATTTTGGAGTCACTCGAGTGGCTCAGGTCGAGCACTAGCGCTCGAGCACGTTCTCGAACGCAAAAAACTTACAGAAGAATAGAGCGTGTTGCTCGAGCGCCCCAAAATTCCAGCATTCGATCAGCTCGAGCGGAGGCGCTCGAGCGATTGCACCATTCGAGCTACACTGCTCGAGCGCCACCGCTCGAGCATGTGTGCTCGAGCGCTTCCAACTTTTATGCTTTCGGATGCGTTTTTCGGCCCACGAGTTCCCGATTCGGCCCAAGGCTTATATATACTCGTCCCGAGCTCATTTTTACAGACACCACGAGACCACCACTTACCACTGGATAGATTATTACTTTTAGAGTTCGTTTTTGGAGAGGAAGGAGAGGAGCATGCTTTACTTTACGTTTAATCGAGGTTTTAGTACGAATTCTTAGTTTATTTTCGTTTCGATGTTTCTTTCCATTAGCTCGATTACGTTAAACACTTTAAACTTCGTTTTTATTAATTAAATTTCAGTTCTTTGCAAGTATTTCTTTAAACCTTAGTTTATGTTTGATCTTTTATTCGTTCCAATCATCATGTTTATATTTGTCACTTCTTCTATTGCTTTTATTATTGTCAAAACCATGTCTAGCTAAAACCCTTGCATGCTTAGGGTAGGATGAACTCGTAGAAGTAGGTTGTGGGTACGTAATTAGGGTAATTCGTGACGTTAGGGTTTTAATTCTCTTAATTAATGAATTCTTAAAATTAGTCTTAACTTTATTCTTGAATTTCGTTCGAAAAGTGTTATAGAGAGGACGACAATATCACTCTTTAACAACGAGTAGACTTAATGAGAGGGTTTAGAAAGGGTTAATTAATCTACCGGTTTATCTAAGGAGGACGACCGCATCACCTTAGTTTAAATTAGGGTCTCGTTAATTAAGCACTATCTATTAACTTGTTCGTAGGTTTGTGAAGTCGATTGCTAGGATAAAGTATTACGGGTATAAAGTCTTGAGCTTTCATCTTACAATCTTTAACTTAGGTTATTTCTTGCGCGTCACAATTATCTTGATTATGTACCTGCTCCGTTAGTATACGTAGGGATTCCTATCCTAAGCATCACCATCACTTATTTGAGTACAAAACTTAGTTAAATCGTTTCTTTTGTTCTTTAGTTTACTTAGTTTATTTTAGTTTAGAATTAATTATTTAAAAAAATCCAAAAACATACACTCATATTAACTACGACGCGTAGATCTTCAGGGATCTATTCGCATACACTACATCCCTTGGGTTTGATAATACTTGGTCGTTATACTTACTCATACTACAGTGAACCCGTCCGCTTGTGGGGAAGCTACTAGTAGAAGTTAGTATTTTCGCTTCAAGTCACACCACAAGAAAGTGAGAAACAAAATTGCAGATTGAGACCGGCCTGATACCGGCAATGTTCAAATTAATAACTGTTTTATGCTTCAATGAGATATGATTGTAACAAATTAATAACTATTTTATTTCAACGAGATTACAAAAAAAATTACCTCCACTTGATACCGGTGGCGTGCAGCGTGCGGCGGTTAGTGATACTTCGCCCGTCGAGAACAGAGATGAGCGAAAGAACCCTAGTTCGTGCTTAGAAAGGAAAGTCCGAAAAAAGTATACTTGTTAATTGAATTCAACTGGCAATTTTTTTTTTAATTTAATGGTTAATTAATTTCAGTTTAAAAAAAAGAGTTAATTTCGGCCAGGCCAAGCAGGCTGCCCGTGGCCCGTCAGACAAAAACGGCCCAATTTTTTTGGGTCACTATTTTTTGGGCCCAGTCCAAATCTCAGGCAGGCCGGGTTGGCCCAAATGAAAATTTTGATATATCATTAGGGGTGATATTAGGTCAAGTCGAGCTAGGGTTCTTGTTAGACGGTCTGTACCTGCTATTTAATTTTTTGGTCTAAGTCTGACCTATTACCTGACATAGTTTTTTTTAGAGGCTTGGTCTGAAAACCCTTTAAATGTCTTTTTAGTCATGCTTATATATCTTGCAATTATATTACTATTAAAAATCATAACAACTAACTCTTTAAATCCAGTAAAAACAACACCTTTGAAGAATAAAAATAATTTACCAAATGATTATCAAATAATAACATTATAACAAATCTAACAAATAATATTTTAATTTATAATCAGCATTGTTATAATATATATATATATATATATATATATATATATATATTATCACTACAAGATAACATAAAATTGCTTACGGAAATTGTCAATATGGCCACAAAGATTCCAACAAAAAAATTCGTAGTGGAGATTACATACGAATTGCCTACAAAAAATTGTAATTGTATAAGCATCTTCCTTCCTCACCTACAAAAAAATTTGCCTACGAAAATTCCGTAGGCAAATTGTGTTGTAGGTAATTATACCTAGAAAATTTATTTCGTAGGCAAATTAATTCCGTAGGCAAGTTGTTTCTAGGTTGAAAAATGTAAAAGCTTTCATAATTAGAAAATTATGTAGGCAAATCGTAGGTAATTCTTACTACAAACTTTTTTGTTGGAAATTTTTTGTAGGCAATTCTAATTTTGTAGGGAATTTTTTATTTTCTTTTAGTGTATATGTATGTATATATATATATATATATATATATATATATATATATATATATATTGAATATTTATTTATTATATTATATATGCATTATATATCATATAATATATTTAAATAGGTCGGTGTGTTGGACTTAAAAGACTGACAGAAAAACATGAGTGTGACCTATTTAAATAAATAGACGTTTAAAAAAATTTGAGTCTGACACATTTATTAAACGAATCAAATAGAACTGAACTTAATAGATCGAAGCGTAAACTCCTATTGGCCTATTTCCACCCATATTTACCATATCGAATTACCCTTAATGAGCACAATCTATAACTAATTAAAAAATATAAGGCAACTTTAATTACTCCCTCGGCCCTTTTATTATATGTCTTATTTTATATTTATTAGCACAAATTAATTTTTATATTTATTGAGGTATTAAAAGACACTTATATTCTTATTTATTATTAATATCTCTATATATATAAAAGTAGAATTGAGGAGAGAGAAAAAATTGTATTTATTGGAACAAGTGAAGTGCACTTGCTTTATGGTGCAATAGTGAATCTCACTCTCTATTAAAGAGAGTGGATCAATTTTACCAATTTTTTTTTCTTTTTTTACTTTGCACAAAAAATTTCAAAATTATTTAACTTTTTAATTTTAAATCTATTTTCAACACACTATATATCAAATTAAATTGTCTTTTGAACATTTTAAATTTAACATATGTATTGCACAAATATAAAAAATCATATTTAAAATATTTATTTTATTATTAAATATTTTCTATTGACTTTAACTATATGATTGATTGAATTCAAATAATTTTTATTTAGACTATATAAGTTTTTTAAATATTTAAATAATTTTATGAATTTTAGTATTTGTTATGAATTTAGTATACAATTAAATAATTATAATACTCATATATATATACAATATAATCTTTACATATTAATTGATTTATGGATAAAATAAATTTAATTTAAACTTTTTTTTATAATCGTTCATTATACAATTTCACATTTAAAATTTATAATATTCAATCCGTGCATCGCACGGGAGAAATACTAGTTTATTACAAAATGATCATTAATTTAACAATTAATTAGACATTGTTGGAAAAATAGGTAGAAAATGCATTGATATTAGTAAAGTGATCATTTTAAAAAAAACATTGTTTTGGATAAAATGAGATATTAAAAAAGGGAGGAGATAATAGTAAATGTCTGTATAGTAATTCATAGATACTTCTAGAAATATCAATGTCAACATATATATATCTTCATTAATGTTTTGGAAGAATACACGACTCACAATTAATTAGATGCCTTTGTCCCAGCCCTGCTCAATCATTAGTGACGCGTGTAGCTTCTCATTACCGTCAACACTTGAATCCTCAGATATTTTTCTTCCTCATTTTGCTATTTAACTACTCCAACTAACCCAAGAAATTAACAAGATATTGGCATTGCCAAATGGCAAAGGCTGCGGGTCGGGTCGCGCAATGCATGGAGGTTGCCCCGTCGCCTCTTGTCTCCCCTCGTAAACCAAGCCGCTCGCCTACACTGGAGACCATCCGAGAAGACGGAGGGGCAGAAGAAGATGTGGATATCAACATGTTTAATTTCGTGTCCATCATCCTTTCTGCGAAACCCCTTAGACATCAATGCGGCTCGCAAAATTATTCTCATTCTCATTCTCATTCTCCTGCTGCTGTCTAGCTTCAAAAGAGTATGTATATATAATATAATATAATATAATATAATTAATGTAATTGTCTTAATAAAAGATAATACGCTATTTAGTCTATGAGTCCCGTGCAAGTGCAACTATATATATGACCCAAGTAGCTAGCAAGTATGGGACATGCTATTTTACGAGGCTAAATGTTTATAAATTGTAAATTCTGTAATCATTCTCTTTTAAACTGTTTTTTCCTTTAAACATTGTATATCCAATAATTGATTGTTAGCCAATTGAAAAACATGGGATCATAATTATCAACTTGAATTTATATCTTGACAAGAGTGAAGATGTGGCCTCATCTATCAAGTGTATTTAACTTGTCATTTAATGAAGTTGTTGCATTTCATTTTGATTAAATTAATGAAGGTCTCTTGAACCCGCGTATTACATGTGTTTATAAATATTATGTTATTAGTTTAAATTAAATATTTCAAAATTTTAATTCAATTAGAATTAGGTATATACTCTTAATTATAAAATTATTTTATCTTAATTTAATTTTGTGATCTTTAGTTGATTATTGTTTTAATTTAATTTATGATTATAATTTTAAGGAATATATTAACTAAAAAAAATAGATAATATATTTAGAGTGAACGACCAAAATCGACCATTTCTTATATTATGATATAGAGACACAACCATTTAATAGATGATTCCATTGTAATTTATCTAAAATAAGACACAGTTCATTAATTAATTGTAATTAAAAAAAAAGAAGTTGTAAATCGAACTAATATAAAAATAGAGGCTTTAGAAAAGTAGGGAGTGATTCAGAGATTGATTAAAATTAGAGAACATATATAGTTGAGATTATAAATTAAGATAAATATAATAACATATAGCACAAATGCATGAAATCAAAGTATTTCAAAATAGAGGCTTTTGAGAGGTAGGAGGTGATTCACAAATAGATATATAGATTTTAAAAAAGTTAAACGGTACAAGACCAGTTTACTTTTAGAGTAGATGATATGTATATTTATATTCTTCAAGCCTAATTTTGGTGAGTGAGAAATTAATACATGGAATTGAAACGTCATAAACACTTTGTGGATTTCAGTGTTGAGAGCCGTGAAGATTAGCTTTAAGTATTAATTATCACACGTTGAATAATGTGAGGCTTAAACTACTCCTCAATTATTAGGAATTAGTGAGAGGAATTCAAACAATAATAGCTAAGAAATAATTTTATGGACCACACACGCACCATCCCCAGTCTCTTGACCCTTGAGTCTTGGCAATTGAACTTTAAGGGGGCGTTTGCTTCAAGGGATTGGATTGAACTAGATGAGATTGGACCGAAAGGAATTGAATTAGATTGAATTATTGAGTATGAATGTATGTTTAGATTGTAGGATTGAATTGTGTGCTTAAGTGGGATAAATCGAGCGGCAGCTATTTTTTATGAATATAAATCGGGTGAGAGTTATTTTTATTTTGAATAAGGGTAGATTGTTCACTTGAAATAGAAAATGGAGGCCAAAATGGTAAATTGTATTTGTATCCCACCTATTTGTCAGGACCCAATAGTCCTTAAAATGGAGGATTAACTGGGATTATGGACCCGGACCCTAGTTTAGTCCAGGACCATGATCCTTTGCAGCCATTCAAACCAAACATAAGATTACCTGAGATTATAAAAGGAATCCCAGACTGTCCTTTAAATCAAACGGCCCCTGAGCAGATTGGATGGATTTTGGTCTTGGGTCTAGGAGCCTACTTATCTTTTTGGAACACGGTTGGCTTGACCCCATGTGAAATTAGTCTATCTTCGAATTGAAGCCCTAGCAAATTTAGCTCAGGTGCCCAACGAAATAATTATATATGCCCACAAGTTGGCTGTTTGAATTTGAATTACAACAAATGTAGACGTCAAATTGTCCAGGTTCATTGGCAGTTTCAACTAGTACAAGAGCTATATATGGCCTTCAAACTGGCATTAAGGGCTATAATTAGCACGATGGATTGACATCTATAAATAGGATGCATGGCCTTTTGTTGCAAATCACCTGGAAATTCATAGCATTCAACGTGTGCTTGTCTGCATTATTCATTCAGACGAACAAATATAATTTAAACCGCAGACTTTTCTTTTTATTATTGTTTTGTACTGACAGTATGCGCGAAAAAAAACCATCCAAAAATGTTTTTTTAAATATTTTAATCTTTATATTTATGCTAACACTACAAGTCCTAAAATTAAAATACGTTGCAACTTTGTTTGATTGGTGGTGGAAAAACCACTCCTTGATTATATTTAATAAACTATATGACCATATTTTCTCCAACTTAATTAAGAGGAAAAAATGCTTCGGATCCCCTATTTCAACATTATCTTTCATTTATTGTTTCACAGGACGAATGAATGACACATGTACCTTTTCCAAATTTCATGAATTACAATTAAAATCCTTCCTAAAAAATTGCAAGGAAAATATATTATATATCTAACCAAAAAATATATTAAGATTCCAACAAATCTTACCAAAAATAAAAAATAATCCTATGGATTTTTGTGTAAACGCAAGATCGCAAGTCACCTGATTTCAAAATGTTTTCTGGCGTAGGTTCCGGTGTTATTTTTACGACGGAAGTTTATGATGGTTTTGAATGAGATATTAGATGTGTTTATAGTTGTACCAGTGTGTGTGTATCAATATGAAAATTCAAATAATTCAACCGTGATGTATTAGGAACTTGTTCTTTTAAAAGAATATACCAAATAATAATTTAACTTTCGTTTCACAAGTGAGGTTCGTAAAATAATCTCTCTCAAGAATTTGTCGTAAATAAAAGCATCAATTTTAATAACACACTAAAATGTCTCCTATAAATCAGGTTCATGCAAAGTTCTGACATTTTATATGTTAAACAAAGATATAAAATAAACACCCAAGATTTAACTAATTGAATGTTCAATTTTACAAAATTTATAGTTTATTCGATGTAAAGTTTATAAAATAACCTAATGAAAGAATTTGAATATCTTAATATATTATTCTAGTTAAATATTTGAGTTTAGTATGTTATGGAATAACTCTTATTAAAATTAAAAAAAAATTGTTTTTTTTTTTTTGTTTTTGTTTCATAATCTTATGAAATAGCATATGTGGAAATATGGTGATTTGCAATTTTGTGTTTAAATTGGTAATATTTTTTTGGTAATATTTGCTATATTTTCCATGCAATGTTTAAGGAAATATTTTAATTGCAAGTCATAGAATTTGAAAAAGGGACACAGTGTCATTTACATGTTATTGTGAAACAGTAGATGAAACACAATGTTGAAACAGGGGATCCGAGGAAAAAAGTGAAATGTCTATCAGACTTCGAAAAATTAAAAATCATTAATTATGACAAGTATTTTTTTTAAAATATTAAATAGTGACTCGAACCAACGACCACACAACATAGACACATTATTCCACGTCCAATTATGTTAAGATCTACTTAGATGCAACTTAAAGAAATCTACCAGTTGTGCACCAGAAAATCTTCATGATTTTTTAAAAATGATTTTATGTGAGGATTGAGTTGTGCATCTTCCATATATAAGCATGTCCGTCACTCTCGAGCAAAAGATCAACTTGGCAACCAAGCTATGTGCATTTTCAATACTCCCTCCCTCCCAAATGAGTTCCCACCTACTTTTGGGACAATAGCTTAAAAAAAAAATTATGGGCAGGTTGATGCAATTTAAAGGCAAAGTTGATGTCATTTTAAACAAATGCAAATTTATTTGGGGCGCATTGATATAATAAATGTGCAAATTTATTTGAAATAAAGAGAGTACATTATATAGAATTAATTTATATTGATTAATGTATTTTATACACATACACACACATATATAAAGTTAAAGGGTAGGTCTTGTATGAGACCGTCTCATGATATGAGACAATAAGAATGAGTGTAATTAGGGCATTGACTCATTAACACTTTGGTAGGGATAGGTGTTAATTTGTGTGGTCTCATACAAATTTTTGTCAAAGTTAAAATTCTGACTTCGTCACCCATCTTAAGGTTAAAAATTTGTACATGCGGTAAAATGTATACAACATACAATATCAATGTATAAAGTACATATAAATTGCGCACCTTATAATTAACATAAACTCTCCAATGAAACATATTCATAGTATAAAATTAATTTCATTAAATGTATTTACTGATACCATTATATCTATTCACTAATATCACGTACTCCTTCTGTTTCAAGATTTTTCTGCACACTAACTGTACACAATTTTTTTTTAAAAAAATGTATTTTTAGTATATACACTCACAAATATATAGACATATTTACCTATGCTTTAACTATAATACACATTCTTTTTACTAAATTATCATATCTGATTAGTGTCATAATTGCATCATTTTTGTGCTTGATTTAAGATTTATTTAAATTATCACATATCCTCTTTTAAATTTCACATTTAAATCAATATAGAACTTAAAAAAAATTGTCGGGCTATTAGACCAAAACAAGGCGAGCCAAATGGGCCCAAGCCTATTTAGCCACGACTCAAGTTATTGACACTAGTAAATACACGAATCGAAAATTTAATATGTGAGGCAAACACAATGCCCTTTTAGTTTTTCCTCCAAGCACTATTTAGTAAATAAACTATTTTATCTATTTTGCAGAGGGAGTTCGAACATCCCTCTATACTTTGAAGAACATACGAAAATTGTCATTCCATGAATGTGAGTCACAACCATCAACGACGAGACGCTTGAAACGTGTTGTGACGGTCTACATTGTATGAATGAATGATCTTACAAACTTTGAATACATATATGCAAGTATTTTAGTATTTTTGAGAAACTAGATTTTTAAAATGTTGAATAGGATAATTTTTGTTGGTATTATGATATTTTTTATGCATATTGTTGTTCATTAAGTGTGATAATATTGTTGTTGTTTGTTTGTTTAGAGTATTTTATTTCGAAAATCGCGACGACTGTTGTTCGACTCTAGTTATCTGAACATGAACACAAATTTATGAAAGTTTGAACTTTTTTTCCGAAAATTGTGGTCATGTTCGGGGTGTTTTTTTTTTTATAAATTATGATCATGTTCAAAAAAAATTCCGGACATTGTGGTCATGTTCGGAGAGCCGAACAATAGTAATCACGATTTTCGAACAAATAGGGGTCATGTTTTGAGTATATCCTCTTTCTTACATAAATAAAGTATTTAAAATGTGGCCATAAAGTAACACTCATAATTATGTTCCGTGATTTAACTTTTTTCTTTGAAAAAGAAATTATAATAATTATGTTAATTTATTTGATAGAATGATGGGGATAGAGGAGAGAACAGATGGAGCAGTTACAGCCAAGAACAAGTTCAAATTAATGATGTAATGCAAAATATGATACCTTTCAATTTGTTGGACTAAGAAATAAATAATCAAATAAAATCGTTGTCACGTAGATAAAAAAATATGTAAGTAACGTGTTTGGATATGAGTGGATAGGAATAATTTGGTAAAGACAGGTGGCCCATGGTCGGTTGTCCTACGTTCGCAAACTCTCTTTTGTCCTTATTGTTTTTTTTCCCATCAATATTTTCAATCATTAAAATTAAGTTTTATAGCAAATGTTAACATTTAACATTTCATGCAGTTAATTGTGATAGCATTAAAAGTGGAGCCATCAAGTATACTTGACGGATATGATTATTTTTATACGAATCTAAAGAATTGCCGATAAAAAATTTGTCAATATAACTACAGCTCTTTTTTTTTTTTAAATGGTATTGAGATTATTTGCTGACTTATCTACAATAATTTCTAATTATATAGGTATCTACATTTCTTACCTGCAAATAATTTTTTGTAAGCAAATTTTTATTTGTAAATTTTTGTAGACAAATTACTTATAAATAATTAATACCTTAAAATTTTATTTCATTGACAAATTGTTAATAGGTTGGGAAATGAATATGCCTATATAATTAATAAAAATATAGGCAAATTATAGGTAATTTACTAAATAAATTTTTGTTGGAAAATTTCGTGTGAAATTTTATTTTAGTGACGGATAAAACACACAAAAACATATATACACCATGCAATTAATATGTACCATAATGCATGAGTTGCTTTGTTATAATATTGTATAAATTATATTAATATTTATTGATGATCTTGATCCAAATCAAATGTTTAGTAGCTGTTTTAACCATAGAAGATCATTAAACAAGAAATAAATCAAAGATTAAAGCTAGATTTCTTCAAGGAAATGTTAGAGAGAAAATTTGCAAGAGTTTGACTTGTTTTTTGAATTAACTAACTTATTCTTATTATCCCATGAAGGGGTATTTATAGTGGTACAAGCAAGTAGGAGGTGTCACCTTCTTAATCACCTTCATTTACATCATGACAAGTGTTAAGACACTTGCTATCTCCTTAAGCTATTACATCTTTATACAATGACAAGTGTTAAAACACTTGTTTGTACATAATGTAATGCCTAATTATTGGGACTTCTGATGATCTTCTGAGATGCCCTCTTGCTCGCTTGTTCGCCTCTTGTTAATTCTCTTTGCTCCTTCTTATTCCAATTGGTCGCCTCTCTTTTTATGCTCACATGACCTGTTGCTCGCCTCCCATGATCCGGTCCCTTGACCCAGCTGCTCGCCTCCTCGTGCTTTCTTCCCTGCTGCTCGTCCTCTTGCACTTTTCTCTTAATAATCTCTTAACTTTATTATTTTAATATTTTTTCCTTTAATCATTGTTGCTCGGTTGTTCGCCTATCAACAATGCCCCCTAGTTTGACATATTAGGATGAACCTTTATCCCATTATGTCAAACTATAAGCTGGGTCGCACCTTTATGATAGGAGGCGAACAATAGGGATTTGAATTTTATGGGCGGAAAATTTGGGAGCGACCAACAGGGAACGACTCTTGAACTCGTGACTTTTTGTTTCCCGAGGTGCGGGATACGAGGCGTCGTGGGCAGTTGGTGACATCACCGTCGCCCACGCATGCACTTTCCTTTTTGCAAATAGGGGCTTCTTTTTCTTTGAAACTTTCAATTTTGACCCCGGATCCTTTCTTATAAATAGGTTATTCATTCTTCTTTTCTTTCTTTTCACGATCGTGGCTCTCAAATCTTCCATAGATAACCATTTCGAAGCTTTTCCTTCCTCAATTTCTCTCGAATTCCAGTCGATTTTTCTTAAATTGAAGGTGAATCCTTTGATTTCTTTCGCTTTTTATTGTAATTTCTTGCATTTCGTTTTTCAATTTCTTTGTTATTTTCACGATTCCTATCACTTTGATACTGCTCCGCCGCCTTCGCCGCCGTGTCGCCACCGTCGCGCCGCCGCCGCTTTTTGCTCCTTTCACTATTGCGATGCCACTGCTGCCGCCGTTTTGGTGTTTTTCCCTTTCTTGATTTGAATTTTTTAAATGGCATCTCCCTCTTTGAGTAGTACGCCCTCCGTTGAACTTGTTGGCCAGAATCCTGGAAAACGGTCCATGGTAGATGAACAATCATCCCCCGCTCCTCGCCGCTCGCTCCGACAGGCCATTGCCCGAAATTCGCGGACTTTACTTGTTGACGAAGATACGGGATCGGAGGTGAGCTCCGTTGTTCGCTCCGTAGATGAGTTCTACGCCATAGATAGCTCGGGCGAGCAGGATGTCCACGCCCCTGTTGCTCGCTCCTCGCCAAGAGAGAGTACTTCCTCAGATTTGGGTGAGGATTCTACCGAGGTCGCCGCCGAGATCGAAGAGATGAGCATACCTGGAGAAGCGGGAGCGAGCAGCGGGCAACAGGTTCCCAGCGAACAGGTGGCCCACTCAGGATGCGACCAGCTGGGTGTGACTTGGGAATTTCTGCGTAAGATTAATTTTCCCATTTCTAAACCAATTCCTGAGTCTTTGATACCCAAAGCGGTTGTTCGAAGGCAAGAGTGAATCGATTACGCCAACCGGTACCATAACACCTTCCCCACTCCCCCAAGGGTTATTATGGAAGCTCGGGAATCCCTGTATACGGCGGGTAGGGTAGCGAGTGTAGTTACAGAAGATGATTTGGCCCGGATTCGCTCTTCTTACCGCATCCCGTATGACATTCACCTATACGCTCCACAGAAAGGGGAGACAGCTGATAACCCGCCCCCTGGATGCACTGCTATCAATCTGGATGTCCGCAATACAGGGTTTCCCTTGCCCCTTCATCCGATAATCGGGCGGTTCCTTGAAGACACCAACTTAGTGTTGGAGTTATACGTGAAAGTATGCTTTTACTTTGTATAACTCGTGTATCAAATACTCGTTTTATGAGAATAATTCTTTTATCGCATTTGCTTTAGTTATGATTGAATGTTGAATTTCTATTGCAAACCGTTCAATATATAGTACGTGTTACATAGTAGTTAATGTGGTGATACCCGATCACGGAAGACAACATTAACAGTTTACTTGTAACTAAACGTACATTTTCACGGCCTAGGTGGAATTGAACAATCCGCCGTGAAAGGTCGATGTGTAAGGCTCAGATTGGTCTGTCTTGACTAAGAGATTGCACTAGCACATTTAGTATGTGTTGAAGAGGTCCTACAGCGAGGAGAAATTCTTCTGTTCTGAAAGGTGAAGAATTAGACCTCAGTGGTTGTTGATTTCTTAATCTCCGTCCCTTAAATAGGACCGTGTGTGCTTAGTAGTTACTGCTTTGATTCATGTTGGGTGAGAATCATTGCGACTTCGAACTTTGTGTCTTGGGCAGTAATATTAATCATATGACGGTTGCTAAGATTTAATACGGAGAAACGCGTGCGAGTACGGCTCGTGTGATTAGTCCCCTTGGTGGGCTCAGAAGTTTTATTGTACCAAATCTTGCAAGTGAAGAATTAGTTTCTTCGGTACGAATAATAATGTTGAGCTGTCTTTACTCCAAGGTGAAAGATGTTAATTAATTTAGAGCTATTCAGAAGCTTAATTAATTAATGGACTTGATAATCTTAAACGCGGGAAATAATAACCGGGAGCCCATATTATCGTAATATAGATTAAGATGGATAGTGCAATATTAATTTATTAGTGGTAATAATTAATATTAATGGGCTGAATTATATTGGGGCTCAATATTGAAATTCAGAAGTCCATTAGGAGGTCCAATCTTAATTCTCCTTAAGGCCCCTCAAGTAGCCCATTAAGTAGCCCAATAATGATAAGGTGATTAAAATAAAAAGATTATATTATGCTGATTTTTTCATTTAATTTTCGAAAATAGAGAATCAAGAAGAAATAAGATTTCGTTGATTTTCTTGGAAAGATATTATGGAAGATATGTATTCTAGGAATACAAGAATATCTCATATATTCAAGAAGATCCAAATCTTTGGATTTCTTATTGTTTTTTTCAAAAATTAGCCTCTTTATAGGTGAGTGAGATTTTTGTGGAATATTTTATTATGGAGAAAAGAATATATGAGATATATTCAAGATTTCTTAGAGCCTAAGAAAAGATTTTCTCCAAGCCCAAATAATCTATAATTTTCGCCCACTCTCATCTATAAATAGGGGATGATTATTTCATCCCCAAGAACATAATTTCATGTGTTGGAAAAATCAAGAGCATAGATATTTTTCTTTTTCCTTAGTTTATTAAATTACTTGAAAGCATCTCCCACCGGTGATCAAGTAAGGCGAAAGGGAAATACTTGAGAAGGTTTTTGGGTTGATAAAGCGAGATCGTGATTGTCCCGTTTATTCAAAGGCCAATTCTACAAGAGGTACGTTAATCGCATATTTAATTGTTTATTCCGCTTAATTAAATATGTGAAATTAATTCAACATGCATGATGATAATTAGTTGTTGGAATTATTATTTGAATTAATTAGGATTAATTCATGCTAGTAATAATTGTATTTAAATTCGTATTTAAAATTCATCCCGAATAGATTCCGGGCACCCCTATTTTCCCAACACTTAGCCATTACTCAAATTACCCCAAATGGATGGAGTAACCTGTTGGCCTTCATCACCCTTTTTGGGCTTGAAGGGTACAAGAACAAGATCAGTACCGTAGAGATACACTATGCCCTGACTATCTCTTTGGCTGCTAACGAGGACGGGTTGGGATGGTATTATATCAAGACCCGCAACGGCGTAAAACTGATCGAGGGGGTGCCCAACAAAGTAAAGAGTTGGCACAAATAATTTTTTTTCATTGGTGGCGACTGGCGGGCGTCCTCTGATTTTACGGGAGGACCCGGGCGTATAAACTCCCCTACACATTTCGGAGAAGTTCGGCGTAGGTTTCACCTTTTGGTTTATTACACCCAGGGTGAACTAATTTTAATATTTTTCTTTTTATTTTACAGGTCTGCGTATTCTAAAGTGGGGGCATCCTGAACTGAGTGAAGAGTTCTTATACGTCCTTGCCTTGATTTCTCTACGGGACGTGAAAGATCGTAGCATCAGACATCTCTCCAAGGCACATTGTCAAAAGCTTGCTCTCGTCACCACAAGTGCTCATCATTCGGAGGCCCAGACCGACGTTCCTGAAGGTAGTTTTGTTTATGTATTTTACTTTCATAGCTTTTTGGTCGCCTGGTCGCCTATGACTTGTTGGTTGCCTCTGACCTGCTGCTCGTCTAACTTTAATTTTTTATTTTATTTTCAGCTCGAAGGGTAACAGTAGTCATCCCTCAAATCCCAGAGAGCTACCATCTCCTTGCTCGCCGAGTCAAACAAATGGTGGCCAATCAACCTTCAAAAAAGAAGAAGTTTGATCCATGCACTTTTCTCATTAGGTTGAGGGCGGAGGCACATGAAGAAGAAGAAGCTCCTCCTGCACCTACTCCTACTCCTCGCTCCTCGCCTCCCAGAGACACCCGGGGAAAGAAAAGGTTGACCAAGGAGACTGCCCCCGCCCGAAAAGAGGATGATTGCTCTAAGCGGGCAAAGGGTCAAGGGCAGGCGAGCAAGTGTTTCTCGCTCCTCACCTGTGGAAGAGGTGAGCGAACAGCAGGTAGTTGGGGCCATGGTTGGAGCCAGAGGAAGGAGCTCCTCGCCGGACAACTCCTACTTGGGTTATGACCCAGTCAAATTGAGGGAGTAAGTGTCTTCCCTGTTGCCCGGCTGCTCGCCCCCATCCCTTCGTATCTAACTTTGTCTCTTTTGTGTAGGTATAGGAAGGAAGAATATCCTGGGCGAGCTAAGATACTCCACCAACTTAGCTGCGTCAAGTCCGCTCCGGCCTACCTGGAGATAAAGGACTCCCACGTGCGATGAGCAACGGAGCTCGTTCCTCGCTCTTGGACGAAGTTGGGCGAGGAGATTCTTCAGAGCCAGAGCTTGAGTGACAACGCTCGCCTCTTAAGTTATAACGCCAGTCACCAAGCCATCTCCGCTCAGAGGGTCCTTGACCAAGCCATTGAGCTTGAGCGAACGAACCGGGGCTTGGGCCGGAGAATCGAGTAGCTTGAAGCGGAGAGAGATACCCATCTCAAGAAGAAAGAAGATGAGCTGGCTAAGCTGAAAGCCGATTTTGAAAAGGTCAAGCTCTCCTGGGAGAGGAACCTGAAGGCTGTAGAGGACCGGGAGAAGGTAGCCTCCAACACTTCCGAAAAATTAAAGTTGGACTTGGGGGTGGCCACTGATCGGCTGCAAGTTTTGGAGACTGAGCGAGTAGGTCTGGTGGAACGGATCGAATCTCTGAAGGTCCATGTCGACCGATTGGAGAAGGAGAAGAAGCGCTCCATATCCTACACCACGTACGTGCAGGATGTAACCGATAACACCAACCTCTGTTATATTTGTGCGTATGCGGACTGTGTGAGGTCCATGAAGTATGCCTTGGATAATGGTCTTGATGTAATGACCAACACTGTTAAGGACTTTGTGTACTACATCATCGAGAATCCTCCGGCCGTTGGTTTCGACATCCCTGTTGCCGACCTCGGGGAGATGGGGGTGAACTTGGACATCTTTAAGGATGTTGTCCGAGTGGTTGCCCCGAAGGAGAGGACCGAGGAAGTGAACAGAGACACTACCGTATTCGATGCCCTGAGCCCTCTCTTTCCAAACCCTCTTGGTGAAATGGGCACCTCTGCTGCGGTAGGCGAGCAATAAGTCCCGGTAGCGACCAACCCGGATGTTCCTCTGTCTCCTCCTACTGAAGATCCCTCGGCTCCACCAGTTCCCGAATCTTGAAGCCTTCTTGCTTAATTTCGCTTTTTTAGCTGATGTATTAGGATGATGTAACCTCTTTTTCTTTGTATTCTAATCGGAAATCTTTTAATGAAATCATGTTTTTCACTTGTTCGCCTTTCATTTATTTTTGCTTAAGTATTTCTTTCTTTGATTGAAAGATACTTTTCCTTGCAAATTTTTGTAAATTGATTATGTATGGGCCTATTTGATTCTTTTAAGAACTTGACCCTTATTATATCTCATTTATGCCCTGTTGCTCGCCGTGCGCCATACTTGAGCTTAAACACATTTAGCTTTTGGGCGAGCAATCCTATTTTATGGGAGCGATCAGTTTGGCTTCTGTGATTCAGGAACCCTGCTGCTTGCCTTCTTTTGAACTTGTGTTATGACAATTTATTGTCTTCGGCGAGCAGCTTTTCCCTTTAGACGAACAACCGGACTTTGATGCCAACATACGACTATTCCTACTTATAAACTTTGCTAAAAAATTTGAAAATTTTACCAATCTTTCAATACACATCATCTTAAATAATTTACATTGTTCCAACAATAATCTACATAAAAAACTTTACGTTGGTTTCCTTAACTATTGATAATATTTCTCAATAAAGCTGCATTCCAGGTGTATTGGGCCGAGCTGCCTTCCATATCTTCAAGATCATACGTGCCGTTGTACCATTTGTGGATGATCCTGAATGGGCCCTCCCAAGTCGGTCCAAATACCCCTGGTGGTGGTGCTAGAACTTTTCGGAGTACTAGATCTCCGACTTCAAATTCCCTGATTTTCACTTGCGAATTGTAATATTTCGCGATTCTTCTCTTGTATATTTCATTTTTTATTTCTGCTGAGATTCTTTTTTCGTTAATCAGATCCATTTCTGCAGCCAACGCTTTATTGTTTAACTGCTCATCGAACTCAGCTACTCTTTCAGTTGGTACTTTGAGCTCTATAGGTATAACTGCTTCGGTACCGAATGCCATAGCAAACGGTGTTTCTCCTGTGCTTGTTCTATGTGATACCCTATATACCCAAAGTACCTCGGGCAGTTCTTCTGACCATTTGCCTTTCTTATCCACCGGACGGATTTTTAGGATATGTTTGATTATCTTGTTAACTGCCTCGACTTGGCCATTACACTGAGGGTGGTAGGGTATTGAAAAATGTTTCCTGATACCCCATTTTTTGCAGAAATCTCTTATCTTCTTTCCTTCGAACTGCTTTCCATTATCCGTTAGTATTGCTTGCGGAACTCCGAATAGGCACACTATGTTTTTCCAGATAAAGCTGATCATTTTTTCTTGTGTTATTATCACTAGTACTTCGGCTTCGGCCCATTTTGTGTAATAGTCCACGACCACTACTGCAAATCTTACATTCCCCTTTCCCGTTGGGAAAGGTCCTATGATGTATATCCCTCACTTTGCAAATGGTCATGGACTATTCACTGAGATTAGTTTTGTTGGTGGCTTATGGATGTTGGGGGCGAACAGCTGGCACCTGTGGCATGTTTTTGCAACTTTGATCGCATCTTGTAACAGAGTTGGCCAATAGTATCCTTGTCTTACCGTCTTGTATGTCAATGCTCGCCCTCCTGCGTGATTTCCACATACACCCTCGTGTATTTCCTTCAACACTTCCTGGACATGCCCCCTTGCCAAACATTTCAGTAGGGGCAATGAAAATCCTCTTTTGTAGAGTTGGTTATCCATGATAGTGAACCTTGCTGCTCGCTTGGCTATCTTGGCTGCTTTCTGTGGGTCCTCAGGTATTTTGTTGTCTTTAAGATATATGTATATTGGTGTTCTCCAATCTTCCTCTGTCAATTCCTCTTCGACTTGATTGATTTTGTAGTCACTGGTGGATGGATGAGAAATCTTCATTATTGTGACTTCTGAAAGTTTTGTTGGTCCTGTGCTGGTAGCCAAGCGAGCAAGTGCATCTGCTTGTGCATTGTTGTCCCTCGGCACTTGTTCAATATAGATTTGTTCGAAGAGTGACGCTAAGTGAGCGACAATCTTTTGATACAAGGCCATATTTTCATCTTTTGCCTCGTACTCCCCACGGACTTGATTGACTACCAGCTGGGAATCTCCATAAATTTGGACTTTTCGAACCCCCACAACCAGAGCTAATCGTAATCCGGCTATTAGTGCTTCATACTCAGCTTCGTTGTTTGTTGCCATGAACTCGAACCTGATAGCTGAAGTAAATACTTGCTTGTCTGGACTGATCAACACTATTCCGGCCCCCGCTACTGTACTATTTGATGATCCGTCTACATACATATGTCATGGATGGTTATGACCTCTCGTCGGATCTTGAGGGAAGGTTAACTCGACTATGAAGTTGGCCAACGCTTGTCCCTTGATCGCTGTTCGAGGTGCATAAGATATCCCGAACTGGCTTATCTCTAGCGACCACTTGAGGGACGGTCTGCCGTGTCAGGCCTTTGCAGAATTTACCTCAATGGAAATGTTGTTAGCACCTCCACTTGATGATCAAAGAAGTAAGGTCGTAGCTTTCTTACACTCATTACCAGAGGGTAGGCTAACTTTTTCATGGGTGAATATTTGATCTCTGCTTCATGTAAGGCCTGACTCACATAGTAGATCAGTACATGGAACTTTCCTTCTGCCCGAACTAAGACTGAGCTGATGGCCACCTCTGACGCAACTAGGTATATGTACAGTTTCTCCCCTGAGACAGGTTTTGATAGAATCTTGGTGTCGCTAAGATATTCCTTCGGTTGCTCAAATGTCTGTTGACAACTGCTTGTCCATTGGAACTGTCCTTTCTTGATAGCGTCGAAGAAAGGTCGACATTTATCACCGGTTCTTGAGATGAATCTGTTCAAGGCTGCTAAGCATCCGGTTAGTCGTTGAACTTCCCTGACCGACCTTGGTGGTTCCATGTCCATAATTTCTTTGACCTTTGATGGATTCGCCTCAATGCCTCGCTGACTGACCAGGTGCCCAAGGAACTTTCCCGAGTGAACTCCGAAGCTACTTTTCTTTGGGTTTAGTTTCATGTTGTATGCTCGAAGTATTTCGAATGCCTGTGTTAGATGTTCCAAATGATCTTCCTTTTTCGGGCTTTTTACGACTATGTCATCCACGTATACTTCCATTATTTTACCAATGTGTTCATCGAACATTTTGTTGACGAGTCTTTGATATGTGGCTCCTGCGTTAATTAACCCGAATGTCATTTTTTTCCAACACAATAAGTTTTTATTGGTGTAGAACGCTGTGTGTTCCTGGTCGTCGGGGTGCATTGGGATTTAGTGATACCCGGCGAATGTGTCCATGAAGGTGAGGAGTTCATGTCCTACAGTGTTGTCCACCAACTGATCAATGTGAGGCAGTAGGAAGTTGTCCTTAGGGCAAGCAACATTCAGATCGGTGAAGTCGATGCATAACCTCCACGTGTCATTTGGTTTTTTCACTAACACTGGATTTGCTACCCATTTGGGGCATAAAGCCTCTTTGATAAGGTCATTATCAAGTAACTTCTTTACCTCCACGTTCAGTGCCTCATACTTGTCAGGTCCGAACTTTCTTTTTTTTATTTCACCGATTTTTTGGTTGGATCAATATTTAGCTTATGACAGGCATGCTCAGGGCTGATGCCTACCATATCAGCATGCGACCATGCGAATACGTCGAGATTAGACTTGAGGAATTCTTTCATTTTGGATCTTCATGGCTCAGGGAGCTCAGATCCAATGAACAATTCCAAGTCTTCTCGATCCGGGTCGACTCTTATTGCTTCCAGCTCCTCAACCGGGGTTGCTCTTCTTTTCTGATTTTTCCACCGGGGATCGATAATGGGTCCCTCCAGGTTAATCTCATCCTCGATCATTGGTTCCGCTTCTAGTCTTGGCTTTATGTCTTTAACTTTATTTAGTCTAGGTACGACCTCTATTCCCTGTTGCTCGCCGGAGCCCTCCTGCTCGCCCTCACCCTGCTGGTCGTCTACCTCCATCATCTCGGTGTCAGTGGACTCCATGATTTCATCCAAGATGGAGGGTTCATCTTCAGCCCTGCTGCTCGGCTGTTCGTCCATGACGGATACTTTGTTGTCGTTAGGTTGAAGTTGCATGAGGCATTCCCGAGCTTTCTTTTGATCACCTTTAACCGTACCTGATCCTTTCGGAGTTGGAAATTTAAGACAGTAGTAGTACTTTGAAACGACCGCTTTGAATTCATTCATAAAAGGTCGACCGAGAAACCCGTTGTAGGCAGACTGTTGATTTACAACTAAGAACTCTATCATTCTAGTCAGTCTCCTTTCGGGATTCTCGGTCTATACAAGCTCGACCGACAACGTAACTAAACCTAAGGGAACGGTTACAGCATCTCCGAACCCTACTATCTTATGGTCGCATTCCTTTACATATTCTTCACAATCACTTAACTGATCTAGTGTGCTTTTAAATATGATATTTGTGTAGGAGTCGGTGTCCACAAGCAGGCGGTGGATTCAGATTCCCATGATGTTGGCACAGATGATCAGTGAGTCGTTATGTGGGGTGAGTATTCCATCTAGATCTTTTTCAGAAAACACCAAGTCGTCCGTCTTCTTGGTAGTTTGGTTCACTCCAACTTCCCTGACTTGAGCCACTGCCCTTAGATCTGCCTTTCTCTTCCTTTTGGACATCGGAGGTCTACCGTCTGAACAACCTCCTGCCGGTCCGGCCGGCTCAAGCATTAAGATTTCTCGGATGGGTTCCACTGGAGCCGTGAATGCCTTCTTACCCTTCTTATCCATCCTGCCCAGCTGCTCGTCTTCTTCGTCATCCTCCGAGCTAGATGGAACTGTCATTCTGGGCCTCTTGCCTGGCTGTCTTTTAACGAACTCTGATAACTTCCCTTCTTCATAAAATCTCCATAGTTGCTTCAAGAGGTCCCGGCATTCACTTGTGAAATTGTCTATGTTCTAGTGATATGCGCAGTATTTGTTGGGATTCAACTTTCCCCGCTCTTGTCGTATCTTTCGGGGCTCTGACAACATATCTTTATCCTTCACATCGTTATATACGGCTTCTATGGATGTGGATAAGACATGGTTCAATTTTTCCTTTAAATTGGAACCTTCACTGAAGGCCTTTATGTTCTTAGGGGCCTTGTATTCCCCACCTGACTTTTTTCCCGACTTCTTGGTGTCAGCCTTGTCACCTAACTCTTTATGTAGGGTTTCCTGCATTGAGATGTACATACCGGCTTTATGCCTGAATTTAGAATAAGTTTTAGGGAAAGCCAGGTGCATTTCTTTCTAGAGGTCTGTCCCTTTTTTTAGTCCTGCCATGACTGCCACGATTTTGGTGTCCTCACTCACCATCTCACCTTCTAGAAAGACTTTATCAAATCTTTCAAGGAAAGCTCTATCGGACTCTTCATCTCCTTGTTTCAAATCTGCGAGTCTGTGTCTTTGTGTGAGATAAGATCCGACTGTTGAAAAGTGTGATAGGAATTCCTTGCTGAGCTGCATGAACGAGTCTATAGAGCCAGGGGCAAGTGCGGAGAACCATCTATGAGGGCCATCACCCAAGGTCAACGGGAAGTTGCGACACTATGTTGCATATGATGCTCTTACTGATATCATGTAATCGGTATATTTTGATAGATGCACCTTTGGATCTGAATTCCCCTCATATAAACAAATGACCGGGAATTGTACTTTTTTCTGAACTGGTGCATTTAGAATAGTTGGGGACAAGGGTGATGATGGCAATATCGTCGATCCAACGCCTTTTTGGGCCTCCAACTGTTTCTGCATCTCTTCCACCGCTTTTTTCAGAGCTTGCCACTCATCCGGAGACGTTCTTCCATTAGAAGGTTGTTCGTCATGGTTGGGTTCGATGACCTCTTCATGACGCAGTCCCCTGCTAACGGGACGTTTCTCCTGTGTGACATACTTAGCGATGTTGCTAGCACCGTTGGGACCCAAACGCCCAAAGGCTGACCTTCTCAACATCTCATGGACTGAGGGGCGAGCAGTAGGGTGAGCTTGCTCATGTGCCCATTCTTCGCTCCTCTGGTGAGTCTCTCTCCTATGTCCATGGTTATTTGTCCTTCCTCTTGTGTGAGAGTGACTCGCACTCTTTGTCCCCCTCACTGCTCGACTCCTCGCCTGTCCCCGAAGTGGACTCCCCTCGACTCCCAAGTCGTTCACTTATTGGAGTTTTGCCCTTAGCTCTCCTTGTTTGTTCACTATCAACTTCATCCATTATCACATCTTCACGTTGCTTGGTTCTTCTTTCTGTTGCCCGGTTGCTCGCCTCCGGGACTTTGGATGGTCTTTGCTCTGTTGCCCGGTTGCTCACCTCCCGGGTTTTTGATGGTCCTGCAGTCTCTTGTCGTCTTTGTAATGATTGTAAGACGATAATCGTTTTTGCCAATTCTTCCGGGTTTTGAGCTAAGGCCTCCACCTCCGGGGGAAGAGTATCGATTGTAACTTGTACATTCCTCCGGGACGTTGCTCGCACTGTTCTTGCATGTTCACCCGTCGACGATACCCTTGTTCGTGACTTGTTCGATGGATGAGAACTTGATGATTGCATCTCGTGTGATCTCGCCATTTATCAAATGTGATGTATTTCTTGACAAAATGAGTTGTGTTTTATGAGTGTTGATTTAAAAACAACTAGCCTTGCATGTATGAATTTGGCTTGTTATAACCCTTGTTCATACATGCATGCATTCAAGTCTTTAAATCTCCAAACAAATACCAGCCAACACTTCCAAACCTAGTTTCCGGCGACCTTTTGCCAGATTTTTACAGATTCCGGTGACTTTTCACAAGAATTCTTCAAATCTTCAACCACTCGGAGGTTCGGACCCTTCCTCTAGTGCCAATTGTTGATGATCTTGATCCAAATCAAATGTTTAGTTACTGTTTTAACCATAGAAGATCATCAAACAAGAAATAAATCAAAGATTAAAGCTAGATTTCTTCAAGGAAATGTTAGGGGGAAAATTTGCAAGAGTTTGGCTTGTTTTTTGAATTAACTAACTTATTCTTATTATCCCATGAAGGGGTACTTATAGTGGTACAAGAAAGTAGGAGGTGTCACCTTCTTAATCACCTTCATTTACATCATGACAAGTGTTAAGACACTTGCTATCTCCTTAAGCTATTACATCTTTATACAATGACAAGTGTTAAAACACTTGTTTGTACCTAATGTAATGCCTAATTATTGGGACTTCTGATGATCTTCCGAGATGCTCTCTTGCTCGCCTGTTCGCCTCTTGTTAATTCTCTTTGCTCCTTCTTATTCCAGTTGGTCGCCTCTCTTTTTATGCTCACATGACCTGTTGCTCGCCTCACATGATTCGGTCCCTTGACCCAGCTGCTCGCCTCCTCGTGCTTTCTTCCCTGCTGCTCGTCCTCTTGCACTTTTCTCTTAATAACCTCTTAACTTTATTATTTTAATATTTTTTCCTTTAATCCTCGTTGCTCGGCTGTTCGCCTATCAACAGTATTGAAGTAAAAAATATTGATATAAATTATATTAGTATTGTATAAATTTTAAACTCAATTTTAACTTTAATTTTGATTTTTTCAATACATACAAACATACCGAACTATGTATTTTTTTAAGTTGATGTATTATTGATTATTTTTTACACCTTCAACTTAAAAAAAAATACATAGTATGGTATGTTTGTATGTATTGAAAAAATCAAAATTAAAGTTAAAATTGAGTTTAAAATTCAATTGTTGAATTTGGGGTGAAATTTTGGTTTAGAGATTGAGTTTCGACTCGAGTGGATAAAAATGACTTGGAACAACTAAACTTGTTAAAGTGAATCGTTAAGAAAAACACATAATATTTGAGTGAGATAAACTTATACGTATAGAGTGAAATTGGTTTATATATGAATCACTGAAGGGTATTAGTTGTTTTCATTGAAGGGTATTAGCTGTTTTTACTGAAGAATATTATTGATTTATACTGAAGAGTCTTAATTCATTTTCACTGAACAACTAGGTCTCTTTAGAGCAAATCAGTAATACTCTTCAGTATATACAACTAATACTCTTCAATGAAAACAACTAATTCCCTTCCGTGATTCATGTATAAACTAGTTTCACTCTATACTTTGTCAAACTTTATTTATTTCTCTCTAAACAAGTGTAAAGCGTAAATTAACAAATAATATCGATGATTATATAATAACTTTCCTGATCAGAGTTGATGCGGACGAATTTAATATCTGGTGAGGTAAGGGCTATTTTGTTAATTATAATAAATATGTTAATATTTCACAAGGCTTATATTATATGCAACATGATAAAAATCGCACAATTTGTGCAATTTAATTTTGATCAAATCATTCTTAAAATGAATTGAGATATATAACAAAAAGTAATAGTTCATGTGATAAAAAATATATATATAATTTCATACAAAATAAAATATCAGTTTATAAGCTGAGCAATATTAACATTTATCCAAAATATAATTAATACTTAAAATTAATGCTTTTTACCATATGGGGTGATAAGTTTATTTACATTAATTAATATTTTTCTAATGTCTTTTTCTATGGTTAACCAAAAACATAGAAAATATATTGTTTAGTTAAAATTGAATCAAAATTGCATCAGTTGAACGTTATAACAGATGCACTAAATTATTAGTCATCTAACCTCTATGTTAATTTAGTTTAATTTACCATTTAATCTATTTGTGTAAAAGTTAGTTAATGTTTGATAAATTGCTGCAATTTACTGATGCTTCATTCAAAAGGAATTGACTAATTAATTTTAATCTGCATGTCACCATCATGCTAAGTCATGAGATGAGAATAATGAGAAACTCTTTGGAAATAAAGTATATTTTAAAATGTCTTCGATCGGAGCTGAAAATAAATAAATATGGAGTCATAAAAAAGAGAGGATAATTTATAATAATCCAAGTCCTAATCATATATTGATTCACCTTTTATATATATATATATTCTTGTAGCAAAAAAAAGGCGAAGCCCTCGCCCCCAGGGCCCCCACCCCCTGGCCCGACAGGATTGGGTGGAGGAAGTAAATCATGGTGACTCAGCGGCCCATTAGGTGGGAGGACCAGTGTCTGGTGCCCACAAGGAGCTATCCCCCACATTGGAGGGATAAAACTCCCACACTGCGGCTGTCAGGGCTCGATCCTGCGTCCTTGTAGCAATCTGCCACCCAGGATCCAGCTGAGCTACGTCCATGCGGGCTATATATATATATTCTGTATACACATTGAGTATGCATTACATGATATACTAATAATAAGTTAATTAACTAGCATATAAATATCAACGGTTAAAAACGCTACCGTCCATTAAATTTTATCTTAAGGAATAATATTCCAAAATATTATTTTCTTTTTTGTAGGCGGAACAATTTACTATTTGTGGTATTTGTATTCATGTTCTTTTGTAAATCGATTTAATATTAACAATGCAAACCACGGATACAATAAACTGTTGAAATTCTAAAAATTAAAAAGCACGCTGTTTTACTTCAATATTATTGTTTAAACTAGTAATTGAGTTAAAAATAATAATACTATAAACACATTATTTTTATTAGCAAGTTTTTGTTTTTTAAATTCAGCATATTAGTTTATTTTGATGAACTTGCAGAGGCCAGGAAACCTATAAAATACGAAAAAACTCAAAATATATGAGCACATGGTATGGAAATTATTGACACCTTTTAGGTTTGTGACAGACAATTTATTCTGGCTAAGAGCCATATCACCTTACAAGATAATGACAACGCATATATATTACAATTAATAATATCATTTACGTTACTGTTATGGCTTATGTATACACATTAACACAATTTTTTTACATCATTTGCACCATACATTTTTTAAATAGTTTTATTCGTCAGTCAAAATAGTAGTACTACTTATTTAATTACTAAATGATTATTTGGAAATAAGTCATATTGTACACACTAATTAAATATTATTATTTGTTTCACGTGATAATATTACTCGAAAATTAGTTCTACAATAATGCAACTGATTCACATAGTGTTACTCCAACATTAACCATGAATACGAGTACAACATTCAGAGATGCATCATTCATGTTAAATTAATTCATGCAAGTATGCATATTGTGTATTAAATAAATAACTTTAATTATTAATTAATAATTTCAAATGCATCTAAAGGAAGTGGACATTATTAACCTCGTATAAATGTGAGTAAATAAAGGACGAAATCTAGTCATTCTCGAATCTCAATATATGCTAAGCCACTGCATACATGGACTAGAATTTTAAGGCAAATAAAAATATATAAGTACTGATTTTTTACAAATAAAATTTGAAGGACTTAATTCGAACAAACTCAAAATACAAGAATTTAATATTTACAAATGAAAGTATGATGGATAATTCGGTCAATTTTTTTTATAAAGTATAGGATCGAATTTTTAGCATTTAAGTTTTTTCTTTAAAGACCGAGCTCTGACCTCACATTACATAATATTTTATGTACGTCAATGATTGGTGAAACTTGAAAGCAAGCAAAAGATTACAAAATGCATATCAACAGATGACAGCTCGTTAATTAATTATAAGAAATTTGACGGACTTTTACTCTCAATTTTTTTTTTTCAGTGAGTTATAAGAAATGATCACGTATCGATATAAATTTATCCATCATCAATGTATAATACTAATATATAAATAAATTTAAGTAATTAATTAAAATAATAATAAATTTTAATTAATTAAAATAATAATAAACTCCCTGTCCATGTGTCATCACCGTAATAATAATAATGAACATATAAGTTTTATTTACATATGAATACATGATCAGGACCATATGGATAAGTACTTATATTCCGACCTTTACGATAGGGAATAGGGATTCGCATATATGGGAAGAATATTATGCAATTAATTAACTAAGACAAAAATTTGTATGAGACCGTCTCATAATATGAGACCGATCAAATTAAAAAAAGTGATAGGATTATAATTAAATGTGATAGTATTTTTAAAGAAAAGTGATAAGTCACTTTTAACAAATATATTATCACTTTTTGTTTAAACTTTATCACTTTTTAAAAGTGACAACTTTTTAATTAATAAGTGACACGTTTTAAATTAAAAGTGGATCAAATATTATTGGTCTCATACTATGAGACGGTCTCACACAAAACTTACTCATTAACTAATAGTTCCACGATTAAGCAAATTATTGGTTCTGATGATCTTTTTCTTCCTAAATGATGGAAGTGCTCATTTTTCTTATGTCGCTAAAGATAGTGCGCATGTGCATGGATTGTGGATGGGGTATTGAATTTTGAAATATTTTCCACTATTTAACATGCTAAAATCTAATAAAATTATTTATTGAATAAATTTTTATAGTTCGAATACCAGCAGTATTATATATATATAAAAAAAAAAAAACTTGATAGAATATGAACAATTAATACGAAGAGAGTTATTCCGTTAACAATAAAAACTTTTCTTTGATAATTGATGAAAACAAGTGAAATACCCTGTTTTCTTTTTATAATTTTGTTGATATAAAACTACTCCATATTTTATTGTATTAGTAAGTATCCCTTTGGTTGGGTTAAAAAAATTAGTACCTAGATTTTAATTTTATATTTAAAAAGTAAGATAAATATTATTTACATGTGTTTGGTAACAAATAATAAAATGTGTACTATATTATTTTGAGTGTTTAATAAGTGATACTTTAATTGATATTATTTTTATTCACTTGTTTGGTAGAGTATATACTATTTCATTTAGTTGTGTTAATTGGCTTATATACCCTTCCATTTAAGTTCTTTTTTTTTATAATTAAAATCGTTACTATATTACAGTCCATTAAGTTTCTAATTAAAAAGCCCACACATGGACTGACATAAAAGTCCACGTCTTGACCCACAAATCGCTGGAATCCTCAAGAAAAGGGAACAGAAGTTTGAGTTTCTCCACTTCCCCCCTAAATCGGTTCCACCATTTCTATTCATATTGCAGTTTAGCATACCAGCAACACACCCCAAATAACGTAGATTCCGACAACCCACTGAAATAGCAGCCCGATTTCGTCGGAATAGCAGCCCGATTTCGCCGGAATAGCAGCCCAATCTCGCCGGAATATGGGCAAATCGACAAATCAAATAGATTCCGGCAACCCACCGTCGGATGAACTGAGTGTTCGATTCGTGAAATTTGGCAAATCAACAAATCTGATTTTTTAATAATGGGAACATTAATCTTTATTCTTGATTCTAGAGATAGCACTATACCACCAACTTGGTGGTATAGGTTTTGCAAAGGGGAACAGTAACTCGAAGAGAAAGAAGGTTACTTGGAGTGTTGGGTCGCCTCTTATGCCGGGTAAGGGGTACGGGAATGAATTGCTACTAAAGGGGTGATAAGGAGTGAATTGGTTTATTTCACCCCATTTTCACACCCTTTTCACCCCTACCAAAGGGGGCCTAATAGACTATAGTGTAAAATACAAAAGTCAAAGTATGGAAACAAGTTTCCCCGTGAACAAATTTAAAGGATATATATTAATTGTTTCGCTAAAGAGTATTAGTTGGTTTTTTATTAAAGAGTACTAGTTTTTTCACTTGAAAGATTTCAAGGCTACACCATTGGCCAACCAGCTGTTGAATGTTCAATTTTGAATTTAATTCGAATATTCCATTGATCCAACTTTAAAATAGGTCTTGCTCTTATATGCACCATATATGAACCGTGCAACTCTTTTTTATTTATAAATAATTAATCACCCCTCCCTTTTTTTAGTGAATAATTAGGGTTTTAAATCATAACTAATCTCAAGTTTTTTCATTAAAAGCAAGTGTCATTTAATAATGAAAGTAGGGATGACGTATCATTCTAAATTAAAATATATTTGAGTTACTTTCCTATCTAGCACACAAGTACATTACTGTTAAATTATTTAATTGATTAGAGCTTCACTACCTAATACCTATAACCGAAAAATTTAGGGTTCGAATTACACATTTACCGATAAAAAAAAAAAAAAAAAACTAACTAACCAATTGTGATTTATAAATTAATATACGAGAATAAGATGTATCCTGCAAATATAAGTTCAACCAGTGTTTTAGGTTTCCTCGATAAATCAATTATAAGAAGAATAATAAGCAATGCGAGTAGATCTTATGTGAGACCGTCGTATGAGACGGTGGGATGTGTTATAAAATTGAGCATAACATATCACATTTTATAAGAGTGATTGTTAATTTGCGAGACCCTGAGGATTTTTGCTTTATTACAACGTAAACTTGATTTCTTGGGAGATCAGTATTCCAGATAACCGTTGATGCACTTTTATTAAATTAAAAGAAAAAATGATCAGAAACATACTCAGCAATAGATAGCCGTTAATGATGAGGGCGACGACAACGGTGGGCCCTGCGAGCGAAGAATAACCTGTATTTGTCGCCTTTATTTTTTTGTGCTCAATTATGTAACTAATCCTCCATTAATATATTTTTGGACGGTAATTAATCCAATTTTAATTTCCATAATCATTGTCAATTGCCCAGCATAAATACCCTGCACCTCTCCACTCACTCCACCATCAATCAATCATCCCTGTCTGTCAATTTCACACACACACACACTATTCTTCAGCCATGACGAAAGACGTGGAATACGCAGCGGAGCCTGCGGCGGAGTACTCCGCCAAGGACTACCACGACCCGCCGCCGGCGCCTCTCTTCGATCTGGACGAGCTAACCAAGTGGTCCTTCTACAGAGCAGTGATCGCCGAGTTCATCGCCACACTCCTCTTCCTGTACGTCACGGTTCTGACGGTTATCGGGTACAAGAGCCAGGTCGACGTCGGTGCGGGGGGCGACCAGTGCGGCGGCGTCGGCATCCTCGGCATCGCGTGGGCGTTCGGCGGCATGATCTTCATCCTGGTTTACTGCACCGCCGGCATCTCCGGTAAGCTAGCTATTTTCAAAATTGAATAATTTAGTGAAATGAAATTGATTGGAATGGTGTGGATTAGGTGGACACATTAACCCGGCGGTGACGTTCGGGCTGTTTTTGGGGAGGAAGGTGTCGCTGATTAGGGCAGTGTTGTACATGGTAGCACAGTGTTTGGGTGCGATCTGTGGTGTTGGTTTGGTGAAAGCTTTCCAGAGTTCGTACTACAACAGGTACGGCGGGGGTGCCAACGAATTGGCGGCTGGGTACAACAAGGGGACAGGATTGGGTGCAGAGATAATTGGTACCTTTGTTTTGGTGTACACTGTTTTCTCTGCTACTGATCCCAAGAGAAGTGCACGAGACTCCCATGTCCCCGTAAGCATCTTAATTTATATATGCTCGCTGATTGCAGAACAATTTAAACATAATTAATTTCCTATATTCTGCTTTCTATTTTATTTTTATATCATGCAACTTCTCATATGCACCTACCATGTGGCCTTGCCAAGTTTTATTCCAGTAGTATCATGTTTTATTTCGCAGTTTCAATCAAACTTATTAGTATTGAAGTTTAATTAGAATTAGTTACATTTTGATTAAAATTCATATACGTTATACCATTGTTTCTAATTATACTTGGTGCAATATGACACTCACTCTAGTAAAAATATTCTAATAAAGGCCAAGGTTTTTTAGTGGGTTTCATTGACTTTTGGTAGTTTGATTAAGACTAGCACATATTAAGTAGGTCACTTGTTTTGGCTGCTTCTGATGATGACTAGAATTTGTGGGATAATAAATTACTAAATAATTATGGAGCAGGTAACCTAAACTTTATTATACTAATAATTAGTGACGCTGGATTCCCATAATTAATTAGATAATAGTATCCTATTACTTTATAATAATGCATGTCATCATGATTTTACCCAGGAATAGGATATATATATATTATTTTATTTAACCAAGAGGCAAGAGAACTTGCATACAAGACACATATTCATAAAATATAATAGGAGACCAAAAGTAAAATAAAACTCGATTTACAGTCCTATTTCACGAAATGATATTTGTTATGAGAAAATCTGACATAAAATTCAAAGTCAGTAAAATTTCCTCACAAACTTATTGTTGATATTGAATAAAGGTGTTGGCTCCACTTCCCATCGGGTTCGCAGTGTTCATGGTTCACTTAGCCACCATCCCCATCACTGGCACCGGCATCAACCCTGCTCGGAGTTTTGGCGCCGCCGTCATCTACAACAAGGACAAGGCCTGGGACGACCAAGTAATTTCACTTTTTCAACAAAAAAAAGTCATTTTTAATTTATTTCATTAACAGATATTTAATTATATATTTTAAAATTGTTTTGTGCAGTGGATTTTCTGGGTAGGTCCTTTTATTGGAGCCGCCATTGCTGCTTTCTACCACCAATTCATCTTAAGGGCAACGGCCATTAAAGCTCTGGGATCATTCAGAAGCAATGCCTAATTATGAAAATTGGGCGAATAATGATGCGTGATTAAACTGTAGATATTGTTCCCTCATGTTGTCTTCTTTTCTTTCCTGTTTTTTCATGTATTCATAATTTGCTCTTTTCTTTTCTTTCCTTTTCCTTCTATTTGAATATTTCTTTTCTATTTTCAGAGTGTAATAATTTAAGTTTCCATAATGGTATCTTTGATTTGTCTTGGTCCATTGGATTGCATTTGCATGGTGTTGGGGCTTGATGATCTTAAGAAATGGTATTAACCAAACGTACTACTCTCATGTTCATATAACAATTCTTTTTTTTTTTTAGTTTTTAAACCAAAATTGTTTTTATTTATTGGCACGTAAATTAAGCAAATCGAAACGAGTAAGTCATCTACAAAATTGAAGGCTCATACTTGTTTTAATAACAATTAGTATAAGTTAAAATTGATGCGGTGAAACTATGATTAGGAGAGCCGCCAATTTTTCTCACGCCACGCCCACAAGTAGGAAAATGAAAATTGATTCACATACTGGTGTAGTCTTGGAGGCTATAATCTTGATACATCAGTGATGGTACAAATTAAATATTTATAAACTAATTAACGATTTTAAAATTTGGCTTTCAAAATTGATAAAAGTATAGAATAAAAATGATTTATACATGAAACATTGAAGGGTATAAGTTTGTTTTACTAAAGAGTATTAATTATTTTCACCGAAGAATATTAGTTGTTTAATAAAAAAAATAAGACTCTTCAATGAAAATAATTAACGTATGAATCAATTCCACTCGATACCTTTTAATAATTTATGTATGAATCAATTTCACTCGATTTATATTTGTCAAAATTTATGATTCTAAAAATTGATCTCTTATGTTTAAATGATTGTTTGTCATCACTACTTGATAAGTAGAAATTTTTTTTTTTTTTAAATCAATTCTATATTGTTTACAATCCATATGTAACCACCTTAAAATTTATTTTGGAGAATTATAAAAAATCTGCTTCTGAATTCTGATAATTGATTTTTGGTAGATTTTTTTTCATTAATTGATTTATATGCAAACACTTCTACTTTTAACTAAAATTATTTAATTTTAAAATATTTCTTACTTTTCATTTTACTACAAAAATCACCTAAATTTACTTTTGATTTTGCAGCATAGATTCAAAAACATACCCTAAATCTGATCGCAATCCAACCATTTCTCTATTTATACTATACATGTGAGTGAACCACGTCTACTCAAAGTGGCATTTTAGTAGTATATCTCTAGGAATCAAATAATAAAGAAAATGAAATGTCGTGCTACGTGTGATGTGACTTTATAAAAAAATACTTAAAATTCAATGGCAATGAAGGCTGGACCTCCACTTTAATATTTGGATTATATATACAATTTAATATTTTTATTTTATTTTATTTAAAAATAGAGAGATATAAAATAATTTAATTTATATTAATTTTCTAAAAATTCTCATGTGAATTGAATTTTGTACTCTATCCTATGCGTGGAGACCCATTAAGTGAACATTTTAATATGTGTGGAGTTGATTTTTGTGAGAATCGAACTCAAATCTCTAATACCATGTAAAAATTACACCTTATCCATAAAAACAAACATGTAAAGTTATATAAAATTAATTAATTTATATTAATTCTTTGTCGATCATTAGCACTCTAGGGCTTAGGAAATAAAATATATTATTAAATACTATATTTCTTTCGTGCGATGCACGATTTGAATATTGCGTAATGTGACAAAATTTGGAACATGAATTTTAAATTTAATTCATTTTGTTTATTTACTAATTGATCTTTATTATTTTCTTTGACTAATGATTTTTTAATTTTTTGTGTGTGTGTAATTGTATATATTCCGAGTCTCTCATAATTAGTAGTTTCTTTTTTATTATGTACAAAATTACCAAAAATAATAAAATACAACAAAAGTTATGTAATAAGAAAATAAGAAAATTCAATTATTGTTAATGCAAATAGATTTAATAGTCCCTAATGCACTTTATTAATTTTAAATTATGCTTGCTAGCCTAATTTGAACATTGAATCCATTTAATTTTAACATTAATTCGTAACAAATGCACAACACATAAGATTCAACTGATCAAATACCTGCAAATATTTTGCAAAACTTGAAACTAAAGTCCATATAATAATTTAATTATGGACCAATTTATAACATTTAAAAGAAGCCCAATATAAAAATAATAAGGTGGTAAATGAACATTTCTAAGGAAAAACAAAAATTATATATGGAGAACTATGAACTAATATAATATAAATCAAGATCTCATATGCACTTGTAGTCAATTAACAATTGAGGTTTTTCGTACTGAAAAATATGGGTTGATTATACTAAAAAGTGTGGATTGATTACACTTGAAAATTTACACTGAAAACCGATAACACTGAAACCTTTTCAGTGTAATCAATTCACACGTTTTTGTATAAATCCTCAACTGTTGAGTTAATGCATTATGCACCAAGTGCACAAAAAATTTACTCATAATATAATACTCTAATGTTGAGCCCCCTGTACTAATATTTAATTATTTTGTACATTTTGGCGGAAACTTGCCGGAGAAACTACTATTCTTTTTTTATATGGACAAAATGCAAAAATAAAATTTATACTTATAACGTATTACTGTAGAAGTATGCATGCGTACATGCATGCACATGCATGCATACATATGCTCGACCATGGCTTGTTAGATTCATACTCAGTGTTTGTTACAAGTTTGTTAGATAGTTAGTAGCACAAGTTAAACACGTGAGTCGGTTAGTTAGTTAAGCGGTTACACTTCTAGCTTGTGCATCACTCAACATTCATCTATATATACCATTGTAAGTTGTAACCAATACAAGTACGAATAATACGAATTTCATTTTGATTTCAATGCCTTCTTCATCCATCATGATAATTCTACATGGTATTAGAGCTTTGAAATTTTTTTGGGGGAGATCATGGCGTTGCGACGGGATAATGCTGCGTGGCCTGCTCTCAACTCTTCTTCTTCGGATTCTCATGGTTCGAACGATCCTAATCACTTCCATACATCTGATTCTCCTGGTATGAAGCTAATCTCCATTACCTTAGATGAGCATAATTTCGTTTCATGGAGCAAGGCTGTACATCTTGCTCTTGGTGCTAAAGCCAAAATTGGATATATTGATGGATCTATGTTACCTCCTGTTGATCGGTTATCTGATGAATTTTTGTCATGGAGACATGCTGATTGTATGGTTTCCTCATGGATCATTGGTGCTATGTCTAAGGAATTGGTTGATTCGTTCATCTCTTGCAAATCAGCTCAGCAACTTTGGCTCAATATATGTGAGCGGTTTGATGTCACGAATGGCACAAAGCTTTTTTAACTGCAGCAGAGTGTGTATAACTTGAAGCAAGGTCATGATTCCTTTCAACTGCAGCAGAGTGTGTATAACTTGAAGCAAGGTCATGATTCCTTGCAGGTGTTCTTTGGAAAAATGAAGAGGTTATGGGACAAACTTGATGAATTCTCAAGTATTCAAGGGTGTACTTGTGGAAATTGTGTTTGTCAAGTTGAGAAGCAACTTAATGATAAGGAGATGAATAACAGATTGATTCAGTTCCTAATGGGATTAAATCCGGAGTATGAAGCTGCGAGGAATCAACTTCTAATGTTGGATCCTCTACCTACTATTAACAAGGCTTATTCCACCATACAAAGGCTTGAACAACAGAAGAGACTTGAGTCTATTGATGATACTCCTGTACTTTTTAGCAAGGCTAAGGGTAATAAGTTCACTGGTACATCTTGGAATAAGAATACTTCTGCTGCTCAGTCCTTTAGATCCAAAGAGGATAAGGATAAATTGATATGTACACATTGTGGAGCAAAGAGGCATGATGCTTCTCAATGTTTCAAGCTCCATGGATATCCAGACTGGTATGACAAGTTGAAAGGCATGAAGAAAGCTGTTGCAAATTACTCAGGGGAAACTTCAACTTCTGATAGAGGATCTGTTGATATCTCAAGAATTATACAACAGGAGATAGCTAAATACTTTACTACTCCATCTCACTCAGAAAAGCCTGGCACATCCTCTACTGATAACTTTGCAAACATGGTGAACTTCGCAGGTAATTTCCAATGTAGCTTATCTGCTCTTGATGATATGACTATGGTAATTGGATACTAGATACAGGTGCAAGTAGACACATGTCCTTTGATAAAACTCTCTTCACATCAGGCTTGAAACCATTAATTGATCCTATTTCTATTTATCTACCTGATGGAAGAATCATATCTGTAACACAATATGGCCATATCACATTAAACTCCACTCTAATACTCCTTGATCTTCTGTATGTACCTATTTTCAAATACAACCTTCTTTCAATCTTACATTTGTTATCCCATTCTAACTTGAAATGTTTGTTCTCTTCTTCTAAATGTGAGATACAGGACCAACTGAGTAGGAAGGTGATTGTTGTGGGACAGTTGATTGGAAAGTTGTATGTTCTAACACCATCATTTGACAGATCTTTTCCTTCTAAGTCTTCTGTAAATGTGTCCTTTTCTGTTCCTTCTGATGTTGCTCCTATTGATACCTCCTCTCTTGATGTCTGGCACAAGAGACTAGGTCACACTTCATTTCATGTACTGAAGCATTTGTGCTTTTATCCATCAATCAACAAAACTACTGTTGAATTCAATCATTGCTCTATTTGTCATTTAGCTAAACAAACAAGGCTATCTTTTCCTAACAGCTCCATCAGTACTTCCCAGGTTTTTTATCTTTTACACATTGACATTTGGGGACCATACTCTCATTCTTCAGTCACAAATACACCATATTTCCTAACCATTGTGGATGACTTTACTAGATCCACCTGGGAATATCTCTTGAAACATAAATCTGATACACTACAGACCATTCAACACTTTATCCAAATGATTCAAACTCAGTTTGGTAGCCGCATTAAAGTCATTAGATCAAACAATAGTTCTGAATTTTTCAGCCATGATATAAAATCTCTGTTCAATACCCTTGGAATCATCCACCAAACCAGTTGTGTATATACACCACAACAAAATGGTGTTGTGGAAAGGAAACATAGACACATCCTCAATGTTGCTCGAGCTTTAATGTTTGAATCCAAGTTGCCTATGAAACTTTTGCCCTATTCAATACTTACTGCTACACACCTGATAAACTTGATTCCCACTGCTATCTTATCATGGAAATCACCACATGAAATGCTATACAATAAACTTCCAGATTACACATTTCTCAAAACCTTTGGTTGCCTTTGCTTCTCCACAAATACCACTCCTCACAAGTCTAAATTTACCCCAAGAGTTGTCAAATGTGTAATGATAGGTTATATGTCTACCCAGAAAGCATACAAATTGTACAATCTCACAACACATTCTATATTTACCTCAAGAGATGTTAGATTTTATGAGCTTATATTTCCTTTTCATTCTCTACCAGAAAAATCTCAATCCCTACCCCTTTTCATGTACTTCTCTGATGATGATACTGATACTCAAATCCCTTCTTCTACACCTACAAATTCACCTCCTTCTTCCTATGATACGGAACCCATACATCATACTGATTCTCCATCACACACTGATTTAGTCCCACATACAGATACACCAACTTCTTCCTCTCATACAGATCTCATTCCTCCACAGAATGATCCCATACCTCTACATACTAATGATAATGCCCTTCCTATTCTTCGGAAATCCACAAGAACATCATCAAAACCCTCTTGGTTGAATGATTTTGTCTTAACAGGAGCTACTGATCCACTGTCCTCTCATTGCCTCTACTCAGATTCTTTCCAATGTAAGTCATCTTCCATTTCTCCTTTTCTGTTTAACCTCTCTTATACCTCATTTGCTAACAATGTATCTAGTATAAAAGAACCTTCCTCTTATCATCATGCTGTGGGTGATCCACACTGGGAAAAAGCCATGCAACAGGAGTTACAAGCATTGGAAGTGAATGATACATGGGATCTGGTACCCCTACCACCTAATAAGAAGTCTATTGGATGTAAATGAGTGTTTAAACTTAAACTCCTCCCTGATGGTACAGTTGACAGGTATAAAGCACGCTTTGTTGCTAAAGGTTTCCATCAAAAATATGGTATTGATTATGATGAGAGTTTTTCTCCTGTGGCTAAACCTGTTACTGTGATATTCTTACTTGCTCTTGCCACTGCACATCACTGGCCTATTTGCCAACTAGATATAAACAACGCTTTCTTACATGGTTTTCTGCATGATGAGGTGTACATGGATCCCTCTCCAGGTTATCCTTGTTCTCCAGGCTTTGTGTGTAAGTTGAAGTGGAGTCTGTATGGCCTTAAACAAGCCTCTAGAGAATGGAACTCTGAGTTTTGTTCTACACTTGTTGCATATGGTTTCAAACAATCTTCTGCAGACCATGTCATGCCACTTTTACCATTAAAAATCTTGGGTTTGCTAAATATTTTCTAGGAGTTGAGATTGCTCGTGGGGTTTCGGGTACTACACTTACTCAAAGGAAGTACATTCTTGATCTCATTAAAGACTCGAAGTTGGAAGACTGCAAACCAGATCCTACTCCTTTTCCTCAAGGTGCTCACTTGACTAAAACAGATGGTACTCCACTCCTTCAACCAGATCGTTATAGACGGATTGTGGGTCGACTTCTATACTTGGGTTTTACTAGACCAGATATCACCTTCTGTGTACAACAGCTCAGCCAATTCGTGAATTCTCCCCGTACTTCTCATTGGGACATTATGCTACACTTACTCCGGTATTTAAAGGGTACTAGCTCTCTTGGTTTGTTCTATCCTTCCTCTCAACCCACTCACATTTCAGGTTTTTGTGATGCGAATTGGGGTAGTTGTCTCGACACTAGACTCTCTATCACAGGTTATTGTATCTTCTTGGGCCCTTCTCTCATATCATGGAAGACGAAGAAACAATCTACAGTCTCTAGGTCATCTTCCGAAGCCGAATACCGTGCCATTGCGACCACTGCCATGGAACTTCAATGGATCACATATATTGCCTCAGATTTTCAACTACAAGTTTCTTTTCATGTTTCTCTTGCTTGTGACAATCAGGCGGCCATTCACATCACAGAAAATCCGATTTTTCATGAACGCACTAAGCATATAGAGATCGATTGTCATTTTGTTCGTAATCTTCACAAAAGGGGTTTCCTTCGACTTCATCACTTTCGAACCACGAAGCAAGTTGCTGACCTCTTTACAAAATCCTTACCCAAGTGTTCGTTATTGAAATTCAAGGACAAGTTAAACATGATCACCCTTGATTCATGTCCAACTTGACGGGGACGTGTAGAAGTATGCATGCGTACATGCATGCACATGCATGCATACACATGCTCGACCATGGCTTGTTAGATTCATACTCAGTGTTTGTTACAAGTTTGTTAGATAGTTAGTAGCACAAGTTAAACACGTGAGTCGGTTAGTTAGTTAAGCGGTTACACTTCTAGCTTGTGCATCACTCAGCATTCATCTATATATACCATTGTAAGTTGTAACCAATACAAGTATGAATAATACGAATTTCATTCTGATTTCAATGTCTTCTTCATCCATCATGATAATTCTACAATTACACTTTAATGAATCAAGTTTTGACTTTTGCGAGATAAATACTCCATTTTAATTTTGTTGCATACAAGGGAGTTGGGGCAAATTTAAACGCAACTCAAGAGATATCGTCGTTAATTCATATAATCTTTACATTTCTACTTCGTGAAATCTAAACGAAAAATAGGAGATTGCGGAGTAACTCAATTTTACTTCTTTCATTCTCAAACATTTTCTAGATTGAATTTTATAAGCTTCAGTAACCGTAGAAACAACAGGCAAGAGTTCCTATCTTGTTGTACATTATTAAATACTTGTTTTTCCTAGATTGGTAATGGAAACATGTGCTTTTGTTTGGAAAATGTTAATTGCAATATGTCTAATAAAGAGAACTAATTAAAATTTTGTTGATTTTTTATTTTATGACAATATGTGAATCCATATAGCCAATTCAAAGTTAGTTGTCAATTTTATGTGCAGCTACATTTGACTTTTGTAGATTATCCTTGCATTTCTATTTCAACAATTACTGAAACTTGTAAACTTTTTACTGTAAGGTAAGATTTAGAAAATGTTGAGAAGGAAGAAGTGAGATTGTATTACGAGTGATCTGATTAGGCGTGAAATTGTTATGTTTTGGTGCCCGATTTACTCATGTTTTGAGTGTTTTCGATGAGTGCTTGGAGTTAAATGAGTATCATTTTTATAAAATTATTAATTTGTCTCTTTGGTTTTCATAGATGGATAGAGGGCGAAAAGAGGAGTTCGTAGGACTTTGAATCGGCCAAAACGGACTCCCGGTTGAGGAGATATGAAGATTTTACGAACGAGTGCACAGCAGCCAGCGCTCGAGCGATTTGCTCGAGCGCCGGCGCTCGAGCGAATCACTCGAGCGGCCAAAAACTTACAGAACAGTTTTGGCGCTCGAGCGAATCACTCGAGCGCCACCGCTCGAGCGTTTTGCTCGAGCGCGCACGTATTTTTGCCTCCGGATGCGTATTTTCGGCCCATTAACTCCCGTTTCGACCCGGTGCCTATATATACCTCTTCCAAACACGTTTTGAAGGATCCCCAACTTTTAGAAATACTTTTAGACTTAGTTTTTGAAGAGGAGAAGAACGAGCAAGCTTTATTTTACGTTTTGTTGAGGTTTTTCATACGAATTCTAGTTTCTTTTCAATTCTTAGTTTCTTTTCATTAGTTCGTTACTTTGAACACGTTTAAATTTCGTTTTTATCAATTCAATTTCAGTTCTTCGTATTAATTTTCTTTTTTTTTAAACCCTAGTTCATGTTTCGTATTTTCTTTCTTCAATTCAATATGTTTATGTTTGTTGTTTCTTTAATTGCTTTTAGTTTTGTTAAAACCATGTCCGGCTAAAACCCTTGCATGCTTGGGTTAGGATGAACTCGTAGAAGTAGGATGTGGGTACGTAATTAAGGTAATTGGTGACGTTAGTTTTAATTCTCTTAATTAATGAATTCATATAATTAATCTTAACTCTACCTTTGAATTTCGTACGAAAGTGTTAGAGAGAGGACGACCGCATCACTCGATAACAATTAGTAGTCTTAACGAGAAGGTTTAGGAAAGGTTAATTCATCTACCGGTTTAGCGAAGGAGGACGACCGCATCACCTTAGTTAAATTAGGGTCTCATTAATTGAGCACAATCCATTAACTTGTTAGTGGATTAGTGAAGTCGATTGCTAGGATAAAGTATTAGGGTGAGAAATCTTGAGCTTTCATTCTACGATCTTTTACTTAGGTTAATTCTTGTTTGTCACGATTACTTTGATTATGTACCTGCTCCGTTAGTATACGTAGGGATTCCTATCCTAAGCATCACCATATCTCATTAGAACACAACCCTTAGTTAATTTAATTGCTTTAGTATTTTAATTTACTTAGTTTATTTAAGTCTTTTAATTAATCTTTTCAAAAAACCAAAAAACATTGCACTCATATTAACTACGACGCGTAGATCTTCGGGGATCTATTCGCATATACACTATCCCTTGGGTTCGATAATACTTGGTCCCTATACTTGCCCATACTACAGTGAACCCGTACTCTTGCGGGGTAGCTACTAGTAGAAAGCTAGTGTAGTTCGCTTCAAGTCAATGGCGCCGTTGCCGGGGATGGCGTTGTATGCTTTTGAATAGGACTTGTAGATAGCTTAGTAGTTAGTAGTGGGTGATTTAATTTCTGTTTTTATTTTTATTTTTACTCAATTGGGCAGTTGCGTTTTGATCCTTCTGCTAGTGTTTCAGGTTTATGAAAACACGCTCACAAGGCAATACGAGCGAAGAGAGAATACCGTTGGACCCTGAGACAATAGCCAGAAGGAACCGAGCCTTCTTGAGAAGGATGAACGCTGCCGACTTAGGAAAGGAACCAATGGACATCAATAATGAGTTGGACGATGCCGCCAACGAGTTCAATCAGGCAGTAGACCGAGTTGAAGGCACTGGAGTTAGTGGTAGCCAGAATCAAATTCCATTAGGGGATAGCCAGAGCCTAAACCCGGGTACACAAAACGTAGGGAACCCAGCTCAGAACCTTGTCCATAATCCTCATAACCAAAACCCTGCTTACCCACAAAACCCAAATAACCCTTTCAACAACCCAGTATACCAACATTACCCATATCCACCTTATCCTTACCCACCATACCCATACCATCCACCACCAGTCTACAACCAACCACCTGTTTACCAACCACCACCCCAACAAGTACCAGTACCTGCTGCTAATCCTCAACACGTTCCTCAGAACGCAGATCAGATGGCTATTCGAGGGAGGTTTACAGCGCAGCCACAACGGTACTATGATGGAGTGGCTTTGCCTCCTGTTGAGGCAAACAACTTCTCTATTTCCCCAGGAATTTTAAAGTTGCTGACAGAGAATCAGTTCAAAGGAGTGATCGGGAAGGAGAATCCTCATACACACTTGAGGAGCTTTCTCATGATAGCCTCAACATTTAATTATAATGGCATGTCTGAAGATGCCAAGAGGCTTAGGCTGTTCTCATTCTCATTGACGGGAATAGCCAAGGAGTGGTACGATAATACGCTTCCGCGGGGAGGTATTACCACTTGGGCAGAGCTCGAGCGTCTGTTCCTCGAGCGATTCTACCCTCCATCTAGGACGATCAAGGCTAGGATTGAGATCTCTTCCTTCCGCCAGAAGCAAGGAGAGGACCTACGTCAAGCGTGGGAGAGATACTCAAACATGCTGATTGAGTGCCCGCAGCACGGGTACAACGAGGGAGACATTATGGCATTCTTCTATAGTGGTGCCAGCAAGGATGGTCAAGCCCATTTAGATGCATGTGCGGGCGGAGCATTCCTCAATCAAGGCATAGAGAGGTGTAGGGAGATCGTGGACAACATTGTCACGAATGCCGGTGCTTGGAGTGGAGATGCAGATTTTCAGAGAGTTAATCAGGTTGAAGAGGGAGAAGGAACGAGAAGGCTGCTGATGGCCATGATGGAAAAGATCAACAACCTCGAGTTGGGGAAGAGTTTGGGTGGAGAGCATGCAGTGGAGAATGAGAGAGTAGACCAGCCCAGTGGACAGCAAGAGGTAGCCAATTACATGGGAGGTCCGTATTACAATCAGAATGGCTACCAAGGTGGAAATCAGTATGGAAGGCCTTCTTATGGCCAACCATTTGTGCCTCCAGGCCCTCAGCCACTTCAAAATCAATGGAGGAACACACAAGGAGTTCAAGGAGGCCAGCAGCCTCCTCAAAACACATGGAGGAAGAATGATAATTTTTCTTATGCTAACCCAAAAGCTGGTGTTACTGTTCCTGCAGGTGTTGATCCGGGATCTAAACCTCCTGGTGGAGAAGGCGGTGCATCAACCGAGGAGATGTTGAGAGCGATCCTTCAGAAGGTGGAAGAAGGGAGCAAGCGGTTGTCATCCTTGGAGTACGATGTGAAGGAGTTGCACAAGAAGGGTGATCAACGTGATCAAGAGCTCCAGAAGATGAACGTTGAGTGGACTAGAACTCAACAAGAGAACAATCGAAGGTTCACCTCTTTAGAGCTCCAGATGAGCCAGATTGCAAAATCAGTGAATAGAATGCCGGAGGGGAACCCGAAAGAGCAGTGCAAGGCGATCCAGCTAAGAAGTGGAACCAACTACGAAGGTCCTCAGATGCCTGCTGATTTTGAGACGCCCCAAGAAGAGATTGAGCCTAAAGGAGATGAAGTTGAGAAGGGGATTGAAAGTAAAGGGATTGAGAAGCATGAAGATATGGATGAGTCCCAGAAGGGGAAAGACTTTGAGGAGATAGAGAGAGTTCCTAAGTGGAAGAAGGCAAAGGAAGCAAGGGAGAAAGTGAAAGAAACAGAAAGAGATGAATGGGGGGTACCCAAATCTGTGATACCCGTCCCATATCCACAACGCTTCATGAAAAAGAAGCTTGATGAGAAATTCGCTAAGTTCCTTGATGTTTTTAAACAATTGCATATTAATATTCCTTTTTATGATGCTTTGGAACAGATGCCGCACTATGCGAAGTTTTTGAAGGACTTGATCGCGAAAAGGCGGCGAGTGGATGAGCCGAAGTTGGTGCAGCTGAACCACGAGGTGAGTGCATTAGTGCACAAGGCGCTTCCACCAAAGCTGAAGGATCCCGGGAGCTTCACCATCCTATGTGACATTGGGAACGGGATCAAGAAGGGAGCGTTGTGCGACCTTGGGGCGAGCATCAATCTCATGCCCTTGTCGCTTTTCAAGAAGTTGGAAGGTGGTGAACTTCAACCCACAATGATGACGCTTCAACTAGCCGACCGGTCTATTACTCGACCTCAAGGTGTGGTTGAAGACGTCCTAGTGAGAGTTGGAGATCACATCTTTCCATCCGACTTTGTAGTGCTAGAGATGGAGGAAGATGAGCACGTGCCCCTGATCTTGGGAAGACCGTTCTTAGCTACGGCGGGGATGGTGCTAGATGTGGCAAATGGGAAGATCACGTTGAAGGTTGATGATCAAGAAGTGAAGATCTCCCTATATGAAGCCATGAAGCACCCGAAGGAGGATGAGAGCTTGTATTGCATGGATGCAATTGATCCTCGTGTTGAAGACACGCATTCTATCCCTAATCCTTCTGATATTCATGATTTTGTTAGTCCTTCACTTGATTATTTAACCCATGAACATTATGTTCTTGATTATTTTGATAGGGATAAAGTGAAGAAGTTGAAGGATGAAGAGGTGAAGAAAGTGGACGTGGTCCAGTTAGACGGGAAAGGAGGAGTTAAGAAGAAAAAGTCCAAACTCAAGAAATTGTTTAGTACGACTCCTCCAGATAGAGGCAAGAAGGAGTTGAGACCCATAACACTTGGGGATGAGAAGAGAGCAAAGGGGCTCATGATGGAGGGGCATCAAGGAAAGGAGTTCAAACACCACTCTTATGAGAGTGAGGGAGGTAAATTTGAGTATGATGTCCCATAAGCTCCTTTGAGCTCGGTCCGGCATGAGGACCTTAAAAATAGCGCTGAATGGGAGGCAACCCATTTTTATTTGTTTTTGAGTGTTTTTTAGTTATTTTCCTTTTATGTTACTAGGATGTTGTTGAGTCGTATGTGTAACCTCGTATTTGAGTAAGTTGCTTGTAGGTTTGTCTCTAAAGGAGTAAAGGTATCAAAGAAGTGGAGATTGAAGGAACCAACTTGAGACAAGGGAGTGTGCAAAGCTATTGAGAGAAATTGAATTATTTGGTTGAGGTAACCCACAACCCCAAACTTAGACCTCTAACAAGGTCGAAGTTTGGGGGGGTGGAGTTTTTTATTTGTTTTATGATTACAGTGCACATGCATGCACGCCCTTATCTATGAGTTGAGTTTGATTGATTATTGTTTGTTGAGATACTCCTTGGGCTATTATTAATTTGTTTTGTTACTCAATATTTTATGCCTATCAATCATCTTATGCTTGTTGATTGCTATCTTTGAGTATGATTTGATGAGTAGGGTGAATTGTGAGGCTGAGTTAGAAATTCTTTTGTGTGAGTGTTTGAGTTTGAGCTGAGTTGAGAAAGAACTTGTATGCTTGTGAATTTTTCTTTTGAGTACTTGTGTGATGAGAGTGAGAATTCACTAGGACTAGCATGGATGTGAAAGCCGTGAGAGTTGTGCCTTATGAGATTTTAAATGCATTAATTAATCTCTTCGTTTGTGAGTGGATCGTTACCTTAGAGGATGCTAGAACTTGTGTGTGCTCTTGTTCCTTGATTGTGTCTAGTTAGATATGCCGAATGTGATCTTAGGCCATCTTTGATTTTACTGAGTCACTTAGCCAAAATTTTCCTTACCAATGACATTGAATCCATTGTTAGCCCCTTTGAGCCTAAAGCCTATTTTATTTGCTAACACATATGAACACTATTCCAATTCCTAAGCCTTTTTGTCCAAATTTGAGTGGAGAATAGGAAAGTGTGAATGTGAAGGGATTGATTTGAGTTGAAAAAGGAGAGTTATTGATGGTTGAGTGGTGATAAAATAAGGGTGTGAATGAGATTTGAGTTGTGGGAAAGAAAGAGAAAGAAAATTGAGAATGAGCAAAAAAGAAAAAAATGAGCTCATGTGTTTGTGCGAAAAAAAAAAAAAAGAAAAAAAAAGTGATTGAAAAAAAAAAAAAGTGAAAGAGTGAGAAAGAAAAAATTTGAAGTGTTGAGAGTAGTGGAGTTAAAGTGTATTGATTGCAAATGTTGAAGTGATTCTGTTCCTAATCTCAAAGTGCCAAAGTTGATTTTTCTATTCTCCATTCACTTGAGTCACTTACCCCATATTGTTATCCCACCTGTCCAAAGAGCCTACATTACAACCTTGAGAAAAGTCCTTTTTTATTCGGCTTTGATTTCTAGAGTATGGTCGGAGTTGAGAGTGCTTACAAGCCTATGGCTGTCAATATGTGTGATTGATTGATTGAGTGAGACCCTTAAACACTGTTATACACTTGTGAGGGAGCGAAACACATCGTTGAGTGCACATCCATGCTTGATCTTGGTAGTTCTTGTTATTGTTGCATGAGTACGATAAAAGAAAGTGAGTGAGTATACGGGTGATTGATCTTTAAAGCTCGAGTTCATTTGCTTGCATGAGTTGATTTTTTTTGACTCATTCCTAACAATTTCACTTGACTTATTATTTCGTTGCTTGAGGACAAGCAACATGGTAAGTTTGGGGGGGTTGATTAGGCGTGAAATTGTTATGTTTTGGTGCCCGATTTACTCATGTTTTGAGTGTTTTCGATGAGTGCTTGGAGTTAAATGAGTATCATTTTTATAAAATTATTAATTTGTCTCTTTGGTTTTCATAGATGGATAGAGGGCGAAAAGAGGAGTTCGTAGGACTTTGAATCGGCCAAAACGGACTCCCGGTTGAGGAGATATGAAGATTTTACGAACGAGTGCACAGCAGCCAGCGCTCGAGCGATTTGCTCGAGCGCCGGCGCTCGAGCGAATCACTCGAGCGGCCAAAAACTTACAGAACAGTTTTGGCGCTCGAGCGAATCACTCGAGCGCCACCGCTCGAGCGTTTTGCTCGAGCGCGCACGTATTTTTGCCTCCGGATGCGTATTTTCGGCCCATTAACTCCCGTTTCGACCCGGTGCCTATATATACCTCTTCCAAACACGTTTTGAAGGATCCCCAACTTTTAGAAATACTTTTAGACTTAGTTTTTGAAGAGGAGAAGAACGAGCAAGCTTTATTTTACGTTTTGTTGAGGTTTTTCATACGAATTCTAGTTTCTTTTCAATTCTTAGTTTCTTTTCATTAGTTCGTTACTTTGAACACGTTTAAATTTCGTTTTTATCAATTCAATTTCAGTTCTTCGTATTAATTTTCTTTTTTTTTAAACCCTAGTTCATGTTTCGTATTTTCTTTCTTCAATTCAATATGTTTATGTTTGTTGTTTCTTTAATTGCTTTTAGTTTTGTTAAAACCATGTCCGGCTAAAACCCTTGCATGCTTGGGTTAGGATGAACTCGTAGAAGTAGGATGTGGGTACGTAATTAAGGTAATTGGTGACGTTAGTTTTAATTCTCTTAATTAATGAATTCATATAATTAATCTTAACTCTACCTTTGAATTTCGTACGAAAGTGTTAGAGAGAGGACGACCGCATCACTCGATAACAATTAGTAGTCTTAACGAGAAGGTTTAGGAAAGGTTAATTCATCTACCGGTTTAGCGAAGGAGGACGACCGCATCACCTTAGTTAAATTAGGGTCTCATTAATTGAGCACAATCCATTAACTTGTTAGTGGATTAGTGAAGTCGATTGCTAGGATAAAGTATTAGGGTGAGAAATCTTGAGCTTTCATTCTACGATCTTTTACTTAGGTTAATTCTTGTTTGTCACGATTACTTTGATTATGTACCTGCTCCGTTAGTATACGTAGGGATTCCTATCCTAAGCATCACCATATCTCATTAGAACACAACCCTTAGTTAATTTAATTGCTTTAGTATTTTAATTTACTTAGTTTATTTAAGTCTTTTAATTAATCTTTTCAAAAAACCAAAAAACATTGCACTCATATTAACTACGACGCGTAGATCTTCGGGGATCTATTCGCATATACACTATCCCTTAGGTTCGATAATACTTGGTCCCTATACTTGCCCATACTACAGTGAACCCGTACTCTTGCGGGGTAGCTACTAGTAGAAAGCTAGTGTAGTTCGCTTCAAGTCATGATCCCCCCATTTTTGTTTAGGGTTCCCGAAGTGGTAATGTAGACACTACAAAAAAGACGGTGTTTAGCGACGGGAAATTTGCGACGGACGTATATCCGTCGCAAATTAGGTCATTTACGACAGATTTCGTCAGTTGGTCAATTTTGACCGATTTTGCGACGGCAAGAGAAGCCCGTCGCAAATTTGCGACGGACTTTAGCGACGGAGACATAAAACACCGACGTTTTGCACCCATTTGTGATGGACGTCGTGGCAAATTCTAAGCAAAACATTTGACATTTCTATCGCAAATTCGGCCGGGTTACATTTTGCGACGGCTTTCCGTCGCAACTTTTAAATTCAAATTTGCGACGGACCACTTTTCCGTCGCAAATTTGAGCGGTTGAATCTTGTCAGGCGGGTTGGTGACCAATAATTGACCCGGGTCATTGCAAACTCTGTCTGCGACGGAAAAGCCATTGCAAAATATGCAATTTGCGACAGAAATTAAGGCCGTCGCAAATTTGCGCAGATTTATAACAGTCCACTTCCTTTTCCTTCCCTTTCACTTTCACTCACGAAAAAAATAAGAAATGATGCGGTTTTCATATGTTCTTCACGTATAATTGGTGTATTTGTCATTGCCCTCAACCTCACCGTACGTATTTGTCATTGCCTTCAACTTCACCGTACATTTTCATATTTTTAACTGTTTAAATGTCATATTTTTATTCTTTCAATTTTTAGTACACTATTAGGTAATGAGCATGATATATGTTTATTTGATGGGTTTTAGTATGATTGATGATATATATTTATTTGATGGGTACGTTAATTTTAGTTTGTGTGATATTTATACCTTTTTTTAGTCGAAACTCTGCTCAATTTTTCTGTACACTATTAGATAAATTGTGTGATATTTGTTTATTTGATTGGTTTACTATGATTGATATATATGGTTGTGTTGGATTGATTTTTGTGAAGGAAAATTTTGTATATCCTTATTTTTAGGCAAACTCTGCCCAATTTTTTACAACTCATATGATATTTACTTTTAATCTGTAACAGATGCAATTTCCAGATCGTGGTTGGATGTACTCAATACCTAGAATGATAGGAGGAGGCATTAACTATGCCTTTTGCAATAAAATTGATGAGTTTATTGAGTTTGCACTACAATGTCCATGCAGTATGGATTGTATGGGTAATATTATGTGTCCGTGTAAAGACAGAAGATGCAGAAATATGAGATTCTTGAGTATTGATGAGGTTAAAACTCATCTTGTGATTTCCGGTTTTGTTCCCCGTTATTACAACCGGATCAGTCACGGTGAACAATGGTGGAATGTTGACATCGAAACCATAGAATACTGGTATACTGGGTGGAGCGGTGGTGGAAGTTCTGATGTTGGTGGTTCAAGTTATGTTCCGTATACTCAATTTGAACCACAAATAGAGGATGAACCTGATAGATATCGGATGATGATTGCAGAATCTGTTTTGGGTGGTCAACCACAATTCAATGAAACACCTATGGAGGAGGAACCAAATCATCGGTCAAAGAAGTTTTTTGATATGCTTAAAATCGTTGATCAAAAGCTATTTCATGGTTGTGAGACTGAGATGCAGTTGTCATTCAATGCTCAAATGTTGAACATCAAAACTGAAGGCAAGGTCAGTCAAAAAGTGTTCAATCAATTTGCTAAATTGTTCAAACGAGCTCTACCTGAAGACAACACGGTGCCTGATAATTTCTATCAGAGCAAGAGGCTCTTGAAGGATATGGGTCTATCCTTTGAGAAGATTGATTGTTGTACAAACGGTTGCATGTTGTTTTGGGATGAGGATGAGGATGAGGATCATTGCAAGATGTGTGGTCACCCACGGTACAAACCATCTGGTCGTACAAAAAGTAAGAAGAAAGTGCAGTTGAAGGCTTATAAGGCAATGTATTACCTTCCCATCACCCCTCGTCTAGAGAGGTTGTATCAATCTAGTGACACGGCTAAAGACATGACATGACATGCTAAGGAGTGTTCTGGTGAGAATTCTGGAGAGATACGGCATCCTGCAGACTCGGAGGCATGGAAACATCTTAATAGGGAGTTTCCAGATTTTTCAAGGGAGACGAGAAATGTGAGGTTAGGCTTGTGCACAGATGGTTTTGCTCCATTTGGAATGCACGGAAAAAAGTATTCATTATGGCCTGTGATGTTGACCCCGTACAATCTACCTCATTGGTTGTGCATGAAGCCTCAACATATATTTCTTAGTATCTTGGTGCCTGGACCACACAACCCCAAGCATAAATTGGATGTATATCTCCAGCCATTGATTAAAGAGTTGAAATCTTTGTGGTCTACGGGGGTGGAGGCCTACGACGTTCATAGGAATCAGAACTTCACGATGCGAGCTGCACTTTTGTGGACCATTAGTGACTTTTCAGCATTTTCTATGTTGTCTGGGTGGTCAACAGCAGGAAAACTAGCATGCCCGTATTGCATGGACGGTTCTGATGCATTCTATCTTCCATTTAGTAGAAAAGTGTCATGGTTTGACAACCATCGCAAGTTTCTTCCTCCTGATCATCCCTTTCGGAGGAACAAAACAGACTTTCTAAAGGGTAAAAATACAGTAGGCCGCCCAAGACCACGGATTCGATCAGGTATGTGTCTGGGTACTGAATCACTACTTATGTCTATGTGTCTCATATAAATAAGTTAAGCATATATAAATTAATTATTTCAGGTGATTCGTTGTTGTATGAGGTTACAGTCACTGATTTGATGAAGACAACTGAGGCGGGTGCAATGGAGCACAATAAACACATCCAGGGTGGTTGGAAGAAGAGAAGTATCTTTTGGGACTTACCTTATTGGAGCAAGTTGTTGATTCGACACAATTTGGATGTGATGCATATAGAGAAGAATGTTTTTTACAACTTGTTTCATACGGTCCTGGGTACTGAAGGGAAGACCAAAGACACTTCAAAATCCAGAGATGAGTTGAGGCTCTTCTGTTCTTGTGCTTCCCTACACAAGGATGAGCAGACAAGAACATATCCACAGGCCTCTTACACAATTAGAAAGCAGAAAGGAAGAATTTGTGTAAGTGGGTGAAAGAGTTGAGCTTCCCTGACAATTATGTGTCGAATTTGGGAGACAGAGTTGACACGGAAACCGGAAAGATGTCTGGAATGAAGAGTCATGATTGTCACGTGTTCATGCAACGACTCTTACCTATTGCATTTTGGTACTCACTTCCCAAGAATGTATGGAGTGTCATCACGGAATTAAGTCTTTTTTTCAGACACTTAACGGCATCAACGATTACAGTCGAGGACATGAGGCGTTTGGATGAGGAGATCCTTATTATTCTATGCAAACTTGAGCGGATTTTTCCACCCAGCTTCTTCGACTCGATGGAGCACTTACCCGTACACTTAGCGTATGAAGCCTCAATTGCTGGTCCCGTACAGTATCGATGGATGTACCCTTTTGAGAGAGGTAATTCTATACCATTTTTTAGATCGACTTTTAAGATCAATACTGAATAAATTTTCTAACACTTCTTGTTTTAGGTATTTGCACAACTTAAAGCTCAATATTGGAAATGCGGCCCACATCGAAGCATCAATTGTTAATGCATACCTTACTGAAGAGGTTGGAGCATTTTGTTCTTACTACTTCGGCGATCAAGTTCAAACCAGAATCAGAAATGTGTCTCGCAACTATGATGGTCGTGGAGTAGACCATCTCCTTCGTGATGTTGAAGGTATGTTATCTGTATTTTTGCATCCGGGTCGACCAATGGGTAAGGGCACCAAACGACCGTTCAGGGGCAGTATTGAAGAGGAAACAATACATTCATATGTTTTGATGAATTGTCCTGAAGTCCAACCGTATATAGAGTAAGTAATTTAATTTTATAGTTGAGTTTTTTATAATATGTATACTGTTGATATCTGAAAAGTAATTAATTTCTTTTTTCTGATATATAAGGATGTTCTGTGAGTATAAGCGTCAAGTAGAACCAGACATCACAGATGCAACAGTTTTTCAATCCATCCGCAATGATTTTATGTTTTGGTTCCAACGTTAAGTGAGTATCACATAATTATATGATTTTTACCCTATAACAAATATGTTATTATTTTTATACATGATAATTTAATATTTATAGAGACAAAGTGGCCTACTTAATAACAACCCACATCTTGAAGCTCTGAGCAAAAGACCACTACATAGTGTGGTATCATACCACGGATATTACGCAAATGGATACAAATTTCATACTGAAGCGTATGCTTCAACGAAATCGACTACAAACAGTGGTGTTTGCGTTACCGGTGCAAACTACAACGAAGAACCCATCGATTACTATGGAGTGCTGCAAGAAGTAGTTGAAATAGAATATTCGGGTTGGCCGAAGAGGACGATAGTGTTGTTCTTGTGTGAATGGTATGATCTAGGCAACCAAGGAACAAGAGTCGATAAAAACTACAAGATTGTTGATATCAACACCGGAAAGAAGTTTCTGGCGGCATACGATCCCTATATTTTTGCAACGCAAGCATCTCAGGTATATTATTCCAAATACCCCGGATCAAGTAGGTCCAACTTGAGGACAGTTTGCAAAGTGAAGGCAAGATCATTGGTTGAAGTTTCTAATCCGTCAAACAAAGACGGTGTAGAACCAACAGATCCATTTCAAACAGAGATACAAGAGGCTCAAACAAATGTTGATCAAGCAGGTGTGAATATTTTTGTCGACTTACTTGCTGCAAATCCAGAAATGGTAATAATTGAAAGTGATCATGGGGATGATGGACAAGAGCGCGGTGAGGAGGATGAAGAAGAAAAGAAAAAGAAGAAGGAGGAGGAGGAGGAGGAGGAGGAGAAGAAGGAGGAGAAGAAGGAGAAGGAGAAGAAGGAGAAGGAGAAGGAGAAGGAGAAGGAGAAGAAGAAGAAGAAGAAGAAGAAGAAGGAGGAGGAGGAGGAGGAGGAGGAGGAGGAGGAGGAAGGGGAGGAGGGGGGGAGGGGGGGAGGAAGGGGAGGAAGAAGGAGGAAGAAGGAGGAAGAGGAAGAAGAAGGAGGAAGAAGAGTTTATTAGTTACTCGAATACTTAGTTGAGGTAGTCCATGCTTCATAACTATTACAGCCACTGCGATGGCATCAAGAAAGACTTTTTTTTAGGACATAGACTGCAGCTGTTATGCCACTTTTGACAGTGATGTGAAGATTTCCCCCGAGGAAGAAGAGGAAGAAGAAGGAGGAAGAAAAGGAAGAAGAAGGAGGAAGAAGAGGAAGAAGGAGGAAGAAGAAGAAGAAGTAGGAAGAAGAAGAAGAAGAAGTAGGAAGAAGAAGAAGTAGGAAGAAGTAGAAGTAGGAAGAAGAAGAAGGAGGGGGAGGAGGAGAAGACGGAGGAGAAGAATAAGGAGAAGAATATGGAGGAGAAGACGGAGAAGGAGGAGGAGGAGGAGGAGGAGGAGGAGGAGAAGGAGGAGAAGGATGAGGAGGAGGGGGGGGGGAGGAGGAGGAGCAGCAGAAGGAGGAGAAGGAGCAGGAGCAGGAGGAGGAGGGAGAAGGAAGAGGAGGAGGGAGAAGGAAGAGGAAGGAGAAGGGAGACGAAGAAGAAGGAGACGGAGAAGGAGAAGGAGAAGAACGGAGAAGGAGAAGGAGAAGGAGAAGAGAAGAGAAGGAGAAGGAGAAGAGAATGAGAAGAAGGAGGAGGAGGAGGAGGAGGAGGAGGAGGAGGAGGAGGAGGAGGACGAGGAAGAGGAAGACGAAGAGGAAGAAGAGGAAGAGGAAGAGGAAGAGGATGATGATGAGGATGACGAGAAAGAAGACGACGATTAGAATTACTAAATTATTGTATATATAACAAGTTAGAAAAGAAAATGAATTAATTTGGTGAATTATGGAAAAAAAAATGAATCAATTTGGATACATATACAATTAATTGCATACAAATGAACGAATTATAAATTTAAGCGGGAGTCGAAATAAATAATTTTACCAAACTAATAAAAATTAAATGGCTACAACATTTATAAAAACAAGTGAGAAACGAAAATGAATTATTTTGGTGAATTATGGAAAAAAATGAATCAATTTGGATACATATACAATTAATTGCATACAAATGAACGAATTATAAATTTAAGGGGGAGTCGAAATAAATAATTTTACCAAACTAATAAAAATTAAATGGCCACAATATTTATAAAAATAAGTGAGAAACGAAAATGAATTAATTTGGTGAATTATGGGAAAAAAATGAGTCAATTTGGATACATATACAATTAATTGCGTACAAATGAACGAATTATAAAATTATGCATTGTCGAAGTAAATAATTTTACAAAATAAAAAAAATAGTTGGGCAAAATATTTTAATAAACAACTTAGATACGAAAAAAAATTAATTTGATGAATTATAAAAAAATGACTTAATTTGAATACATATACAATTAATTGCATATAAATGAACGAAAGTAGCTTGTGCTCTAGTGGCGCGCGCCCCCTCCTCTTAAACAAGAGGTCCCGTGTTCGATTCTCCTTGGGCGCAAAATTGGATTAATTGTTCAAGGCCTAATAAGACTAATATTGAAGGTGGACCGCATATAATAAGCAATGGGCTGGGTGGCCCAGTGGTCCGCGTCCGCCCCGCCCGCCCTGTGTGCCCGGGCTCGAACCACGCGAGGCACTTTTTTTTTTATAGGCTTGGTAATTTGCGACGGCCAAATTCCATCGCAAATTTTGAATTTTGCGACGGAAAACAGCTCGTCGCAAATTCTAACAGAAAAAAATATATATAAACATTTGCGACGGAATGTGGCCGTCGCAAATGTTGTTGACCCGATCGGGTCTGACCCGAAAGATTTGCGACGGACTACTGTCCACCGCAAATTCTGTGCGACCCGGCCGGGTCTGACCCGCCAATTTTGCGACGGATTTATCTGTCAGTAATTTGCGACGGACGGCAAAATCCGTCGCAAAAATTAGCTACGGCTGTTTTAGAAACGGATACGTGTTCGTTGCAGAATCCACTGTTTGCGACGGATTTTCCGTCGCAAAACAGTGTTTTTTTTTTTTTGTAGTGAGAGATTATGCGAATTCACAAAGATACCCTTAGATTTGCCTATAAATTTACCCCTAAGTTCTTTTTTTTTTCCGACAAGATTGAAATTCAATACTTACTCTATAAAACTAGAACTTTGAAGACAAATTCTAACATGCACTTGGATTTTAAATTTAATTTTAACTTTAATTTTGATTTTTTTTAAACACACAACACATCGAATTGTGTGTTTTTTGTAGTTGGGGTATTACTGACTGCTACTTGAGGTATCACCGATTAATTCTCGAGTATTGCTAATTTCTACTTAAAATATTTTTTTCAAAATGCAAGTGCACACTGAATTCATAAAGTGCAATGAGTGGCAAAAATAACTCTACTTTTACCATTTGTCCCTTTTTATTAGTGGGGAAATTTAAATGGTCACTAGTCCATCTTTTATTACATGAATATGTAAATTATATTCAGGACATCTATTGCTTTTATCTTTTTCATTTTTAATAAGGGAACTCTTATCCAAGAGCTGTAATGGATAAATTGAGTTCTTATAAACATGAAATTTTAATTTGTAATTTTTTTTTTAATGACACAGGTTGATGTGTCTATTGCATCTTATCATGTTTCTACTTTAATTATGCAAATTGGTGGGGTTGGTGAACTTTATAAAAATAAAATAAAAAAATTGACAGCGTGAACTTTATCAGTTTGATGATGCAGTTTTAGAATTAAAAATTAGAATTGCTAAAGAATTTTTGTGGTTGCGAATTGATGTCTTTCTATAAGCATATTAAGGTATAACAAATAGAAAAACAAATATAGAAAAGGAGCAATAATATAAGACAATATGACGATATGGTCGGTCTTAAACTTTGTGAATTAAAGGCTGCTCGGTTAATTAATTAATGCAGAAAATAAGAAATCTATGCCGAATGCTTCACAAAATACTAGTAAACGTTATTAGTAATTTATTTAGTTCGACTCTATAAAAAATAAATATTGACTTTTCAGTTTTTTATATTATACTATAAATATATAAAAAAATTAATATTAAAAAGCAAGAAGCTTACATAGTTGAATAATCATAAAGAAAGAACACGAAATCGAATAATTGAGCTCCTCTTTTTTTCTTTTACCTATACAAAGCACGAACGAAAACATAAAAAAAGATATCCAAAATTGTCTCCTTTAGTTTTATTTATATAATTAAAACACGTCCTTTTATTTATAAATAAGTCCATATATTCTGAATTAGTCTTAACCGGATTATGTTCTTTCATGTTGAATTCTTGTACTATTTTTTTACATTAAAATTTGATCTCTGTAGTCTCTTACACAAAAGTTAACATTACAACGGAAATGAATATAAACGAACTCATTTTTGTGTATGATCATCAGATCTTAAAGTTCATCAGCTACTCTTTACCTGGTAAAATCTCGAGTTGGAATGGATTGATCTGAGAGAGAGCCCATTGTTCTGAATGGCATCAAGATGAACTGCTACGTTTATCAATTCGCGCTGCAAATTCCATCGTTGTATCCATGGCCTTCTGGACCTGGCTCGATGCCCTCAAATAGAATATCGACTTCTTGTAAGAGGTACGCGAACGTGCATTCTGCCCACCGTCTAAGGAAAGAGAAGGCGATTTAAAGGAGCCTTGAAGCTCAATTGTGCTTTCTTTCTCTTTACCAAATGATGAGGAAGCATCACTTGTGTTAAAATGAAAACTAGCTGTTTCCTTGGAGGTTGAATCATCTAGGCAGCTTCTGTTACCCGACAAGGAACTTATGCGCTGGGGATCCATCGGTGGAGTTCCATTATCCTTTTCATTCAAGCCGGACGACAAATTAGTAGTACCACTTGCATTATTGGCTCCTGGGCCATCTCGGACCGACTTGTCTGCCCCTCTATTGAAAAGGGAGATCAAGTCAGCAATTTCTTCCTCTTTATTGCACTTAGAGAGCAATTTAGAAATTATCTTACTGCTGGAATCACGTGGGAAAGGTTCAAGAAGAGCGAGAAAATTTATCCCCTTGCGTTTGCTTGGAGCTGCTGCCCCCTCAGATGCTTTACTCGAGTGACTGATGTCGCCTGGCACTTGAAGGGTTGATTTACCACCTATATTAACACCATCAGGAGTTTTCATAGATGATTCATCCCGTTTCTCCTTATTGGTGTCACCAGTTGTCTTGATTGAGAGAAAGCTAACTCCTCTGGGAGGCTGCACAACAGTTCTTGGAATAGTCTTAGCTGGTGAGTTTGAAGCAGGGCCGATGATTGCATCAACTTTCTGATGAAGCAAGCGAAGATTATCCATATGTTTGCTAGAGTTCGAGTTGTTCAACGGGGATAGGAACTTTAGTTCGGGCTTAATGGTCTTTGATTTTGGATCAGATCCTCCTTTGCCAGACATCAGATCAAGTTTGGAGACGTTTGGTGAGATAGAGCAACTCTTTGCTAGTATCTGACACAATTTCATTAAGACAATGCATAATACAATTCAGTTTTATGTAGCATAGAAGCAAATTACAGCCTAGCAAGTGACCATACTGAAACATTACAAGTTATAGAGGATACCTCATGTGAGAACAAACAATCGGACCCTCTAATGCAGAAACCGGTTGAAGCATAATTTGTGCACGGGTAATTAGAGAGTTGATGGTCAAAAGGACACTCGTCTCCTTTCATGCAAGAGTGACGAGCAAAATGACTGCATGGCTGTAAGACAATTGCATAATCAATAATAGGAACTATAAAAGATCATTATCCAAATGAGCATAATATCTATGATAGATGGTAACATAGCATTGGCATGACTAAATCAGCTAGCTGAAGCACTGAAGACAAGAATAGAAGATAAAATAGGATATTAGCATATCATTGTCTACTTCATCGGTTGCAACAGCAGTCATCCTAGAAGATTGCATGGAAAGAATTGATGACTAAGTTCATTACCGGTAGTAAGACATGAAAAGGATACATCCAACACCAAACCTGAAGCATGGCTACGGCTTTTGCTTTATATGAGGCTTTGGAAAGAAAATGCATGCCCACTTACAGATACTGTAGGTTGGAATAATGAATCAATTCACAAGGCATACCTTAGACTTTGTCAAAGGAACTGTATCATGTGAGAAGTTGCACTTGTCTCCCTGTAAAGACAAAAAACAAAAATTACAACAGCAAGTTCCAAGCAACTAATAAGATATGGACCAACAGCTAGACAGACAACAGTGAAAGATAAAAAAATAACCTCATGGCATCGCCCTTGTAGATAGTGGCGGCAATACACTATCTTCTTTTCCTTAATAACTGGTTGCAGCTTTAATCTTTTAACCCCAAGTTCTCTGTTCTTTGCAGCTCTCTTAAGTCTTTTGCTTTTCTGCAAAAAGAAAAAGTGTTACCAATATGACAAAAACTTGTGTGAATCCGAGTTCACGTGAACTTGGTTTTTCAAGTATCAATGTTATGTATACACACTATCACTGTTATGCATAAACACTATCACTGTTTAGAAATCAAATATTTTTTAGACAGTGATAGTGAATATACATAACAGTGATATTTGAAAAAGAGAATTCAAGTGAACTCGGGTTGACAGGAGACATACTCTACCAATATAAGGGTAGGGAACCACTTATGTCAAAGATACTATACGCAATGTAAGAAGATACGCCTCTAAGGAAATCATGCCTAGCACCAAATTTTGTAGTTGAATATATTCAGTAGTAACAGATAAGTAAAATTTACAGTCTACAGATATGTCAGCAACATACCTTTTTTTTCTCTCGTTTTTCCTGGGTCATAGGACCTCTTCTCTTCCTCTTATTTTTGCTAGAACAATCATCCTGCATAAACATTCATTGACATCAGATTCTACAAATTATGCCAGTAGCCTGTGCTGTGAAATATAGGACGACTACTGTGCATAAATTCAAAAAAAAAAAAAAGATTTTTTTCTTCCCCTCAGAGTTAGAAATAAGTCCGCTCTCTTAACTCAACCTGAAAGTATATGCACTAATCTATATTTGAGTTTCCTAGGTCGTGAATGAATGGAGACGAGGAATGTACTGAAGAAAAACATTACAACTATGAAATTATAGCAGCAAGACATATTTCCTCTCCCTCCCACCGACAGACAGATGTGTTATTCACTGTTCCTAGTAGGTTTTTGTTTTCTATATTAAAGTTTCCTGGGTTTTCAAGGAAGTGAAGAGTGCACTAGGAACAAAAATTGCATGTATGAACTTATAGTGGCAAAATATATTCCATTGCCTTTCCAAACACACGTGTTCACAGATGACCTCTCATGTGAGAGAGAGTAAATAACTTTCCATATTTTAGCAACATTGAGTCAATCACAACATAAAGATAAAGACCTCAATCATCTGATCCTAAACACTATTCTCTGCAAACAAGATATGCTCATTATTTTCAAAATCAATTAAAATTGGGAGCAACATCAATATTAGCCTAACTTGAACTAGTGTGTAGCATAACTGCAATTTATGCTGAAATGACAGTTGCTTCATAAACCTACAAATTCCAACATGATCCATGATCAAGGAAAATTAAAAGAACTATCATAACACACTTACATTTTCTGTGGTAGAAGGAGTTTGCTTTTCAGCAGCATTCTCTTGGAAGATTCTGCCACTTGGAATTAGGTTTTCCAAACAAGGTGTTATAGCACCACTTCTTTGAGTCTCCGTATGATTATCGTGTAAAACATTCTGAGAAAGACAATCTTGAATTTGCCCAGCAGGTGCTCTCCTTTCCATCTTCATAGAATTACCAATATTATTCACCCCAGAACGATCAAATGTTTCATTTTGTGGATGTCCTTCGTCTTCATTGTCAAAATGATCCTCAGAAGCATGAATCTTTTCCGCAGTTCTCTTTTCATGTGATGCTACATCATCAGATAACACATCAAACGACTCACCAAAAACCCCAGTTTCCCCTGATATCTCCCCTTCTTCCATCTCTTCATCAGCATTTGGATGAAAAGATGACTCCACACCACCTGAATTATCTATTAGTTTCTCCAATTCCATCTCCTTCAGCAGCAATTCTTGCTCAGCATCTTTTGGCATGTTCTCTAGAAGACTGCCTTTATGTCGAGTTTCCTGTCTTTTTGATGATTTGTCATCCATTCCAAAACAAGACTCGGAAACTTCATTAAAATTACCAATACAGAATTCCTTGTCCACTTCAAAGTCACCCATCTGAATATCAAGAACACTATTCAATTTTTCTTGTTCATAGGCATTCTGAACAGCACAATCACCCATTATATTTTCAACAGCCATGTAGTCCTCAACGCTGATTCTATTTGATGGGGCAACTTCTGGCTCACCATCTGTTACCAATTTAGCATGATGCAGTTCTGGAATTGTTGCTTGTCTGCCATCAAAACCTCCATCCTGAACACCAGTATTTTCTTTGTTCTCATCGTTAGAATCTTCTTTAAGTATCATATCCTTGGAACCCTCCCTGTTAGGAAATGACTCTATAACATCTGCATTGGCCTCACTATGAGTGACTGATCCCTCTTTTTCGCTCCCTGGAATTGATTCAGAATCGCCACTATCAACTTCATCAGAGGAAAACCATAATAAATCACACAACTTACTTGGAAAGTTAATATTTAAAAAAAATATCCATATATGCATATAAGAATCACAACTCTTAATTACTCTATCTAATGCAACACCAGTGAGCGAATCAAATTAATAGATAAGTCTCACAAAAAATAACAAATAAAATAGAAAACCCAAAACCAACGCGACTACTTAACTACATCAAAAAAGCTGAGAATTTTTTTTTTTTTTTTTTTTGTTTACTAATATTAAACCCCATTTCAATGAAAGGGAAAAAGCCGAGAATGATAGATTGAAGACGAAGAGAAACTCAAATAGCATAATTTAATGAAACAAAGTACTCCTCAAACGAGGTCACAAAGTGCTACACTCTACCACAAAGATAATCACTGCCAAAGCCAAAGCTGCTACAACATAATGATCCAAAGATGCCCTAACCAAAAGAAAGCAATAGACTCAGACCTAAACCCTAATTTAAGCCCTAAGCAATAAAGCCCATGGGCCATTTATTTATTCTAGACTTAATTAAAGGACCCAGCTTAAATTAAAAGTCCAACTACAATAATAGTAAAAGTATAAATACAAGAGGCGTATCAGAGAAGAAAACTTCACCAACTCACTTTTTCACACTTCCATTTATTTCAACCAAATTATAACAGATGGAAACTTGTCAAACATTGTTTTGGGTTTTAAAAACCAGGATTTGGATTTTGAAATTTAAAAACGATTCTAGTTTGAGGTTTTAAAATTCGGTACAACATCTATAATCCTACTATCACACTTTCTCACACAATCAATTCTCGCTCCTTATACTTTAATATCTTTACATCATAATTCACATTATCGAATTACACCCCTAGATTTCAAAAACCGGAAAGTCACTTATGACTCAAAACAAACATCACCAAAAAACAATGTCCAAAATAGACATACATAATATACAGAGAAAAGAAAAGGAGAGTTCTCCATAATACCTTGCAATTTGAGCTGGGAAGAACCTGTGTGGCAGTGAGAGAGAATTTGCATAAAAACATCATAGGTACGACTTCGAAGCGGTCGACGCCGGTGTGGAGGGAAAGAATATTCGGTTTCTGAGGAATTCAGGATTAATTTCTGCGGCAGCGATGAGTCCACCATTGCGACAGAAACGTCTGCCTCTGAGCTCTTTTGTTAATAGGGAAAACTTCTTCTTAAGTTCAGAAAATTTATTGGTTTCGTGGACACTGTAGTAAGTATAACACAGTTTTGTAAATTGGAAGTGCTTGGATTGAATGATTAAAGTCATACACTAAGGTTCGGTTCATGCTTCCAACTGCTTCGAATCATGTTCAGTTTCTCTGTTTTCTGCACAAAAAGTATTCAGTGAGTAGACGTGCTGCTTTTCAAGATATAGGTATACTAATATCAGTGATATAATGCAACGCCCCGATCCTGAAACGCCTGACCGCCTATGGTCTGAGCATACCGAGATCGATTCGCTACTTATAGTACCAAATTCTGAACTTGAAAATTTCATTTTAACTTTAAAAATACATTAAGCAGCGGAAATATTTTGTCCTTAAAACATAAACCCCGTGACGTTACAAACTTAATCTTATTACATTCATTCGTAAAAGTTTGCATCTTATAAAAGCTTTAATTTAAAAATCTGCATTTGGGAAAAACTCCATGTCTCGTTCCAGCTCCCGCTCCTCGTACCTTTTGACCTGCAATAGCTATGGGGGTGTGAGATTAAATCTCAGTGGATAACTCTGTAGAATGTTATGCTAATCGGGAAGTGCACAATAATATGAACATTCTAATAGTACTTCAAACTCAAAAATCTAATATTTTACTCAATGGAATACAAATACTGGTGACTATCATTCATGTTAATCATTAACCAAACATTCACCATTCTTTGACCTTGTGACCCGAAGGTACACCATGTGACCCGAAGGTTCACTGATCCATAACCTTTAACATTCCTTTGATCCTGTGACCCGAAGGTACACCATGTGACCCGAAGGTTCACTGATCCATAAACTTTAACATTCCTTTGATCCTGTGACCCGAAGGTACACCATGTGACCCGAAGGTTCACTGATCCATATCCTTAACATTCATTGATTTTGTGACCCGAAGGTACACCATGTGACCCGAAGGTTCACTGATCCATATTCATAAATCTCGTAACATGCACTATATAAATAGGCATGAAAGCCTGCATTGAAATACATTTACTTTGAGTTGGCTACATACCTCTTTGACCCAAATGGATCTGTCATTCAATCCAGTTACTCACTTAAACTCAAGTTCGCCAAAACAATTGTAATTCGTTAGATAATATAATAGTTAATAAGCTTGAAAGTAGATCATCATTATTTATATTAGAACAACCATATTATAAATGCAATTCCAAACTAGACAACATTCGAACCACTTACAGATATGTGTTACCCACCTTTAATCTTGAAGACTTGCTATAATATTGAAAGGGTTGGAGAAGTTGAAGAAGAACCGGAGTTCTCTCGTCCAGCTGTACTTCACCTAGCACGCGTCTTCTGTTTATTTATTATTGGAACTCTTTAATTTTTGTTTATAAACATTACATTATGTATCTCTTTATTTATAAAGTTTCAGTTGTTCATTTATAACTCAATTAAATAAAATCACAATCATCAAATAATCAAAGTAAGATAATTCAACTCAAATTTAATTTAAACATATTTAATGCATCATTTATATATATTTACCTTAATAAAAGCAACTCTTATAACCACACTTTTCATTTGGTAAACACTCTAAACTGAGAAGGAAATAAATTTAAATCAATCTTATCTACTTGCTACTAGAAAAATCTCTTTTTTTTTAAAGGTAATCATAATAATATTATTTCTCTTTCAAATCACTAAAATTCATATGATTCTCAAAACACATTTCTATTTACAAAACAAAGCAAGAACTCGTACTTTCACTAGATAAAACAATTTTGGTTGGTATCATTGATAAATAAAATAGCAAACATGCACGTACTGAATTAATCCCATCTAAGCAAGGTTATAAGATTACAAGTTTCCAATAGTCAAACACATACCAAAGTAAACATGAATATGTATTTTAAATAAAAGAACGAAGCACAACAAAGGATAACAACTAAGTTTACATTCAATAACTTAAACATATACTATTTAAATACAATACTCGATCATACACAAGGAGTTTAAATGCAAGTAATATTTTTTACTAAATGGCCCTTATAATTTAAAAGAAAGAAAGGACGGATTAATGAGATAAGTATATAGTTATATCACCATCTACATTGTTTAAATCATCCATTAGAATAAATGGAGCAAAATAATTCATCATTATTTCTAAATTAAATTATAAAGAAGATGTAAAATATATGCTCCTTGCATAACTTCTATTCATAAAAATCTAAATTTCATTATAAGATTTAACCTTAGAAAAATTCTTCAAGTATCACAATAAGTTATTTTAAATCCTAAAATTATCAACTAATCTTTCTTATTGGTAAATAGTATGACATACAGTAGCTACTAGTTAAATATATTACACACATATAATTCACTCACATATAAAGCACGCACCACACCAATACACTCATCACATGCAAGATTAATATTAATAATAATAATAACAATATCCCTTTACCACAAATCCACATTTTGATACCGCTCCGCACAACAAACACGCACTACCCTTATTTTCTCTCAATTACGCACGCACGCACACTGCACAATATTTGCAAAAACAAGTGATACAGTATACTCAAATTGCAACAAGTCTATCACATGAACTGGCAACTCACACATATATTCAACCGACGGTACACACTATCATTTAAACAAACTCTCACAGATACACACGCAGTCATATATACGCATACACTCATTTTTCTCTCTCGTGTTTCAACTCACATAAATCAAAACAGAATTTCCCAATCACGTAGTCACGCAACACATATTCAAAGGCAAATCAAGAAGATGGATTCAATTTTATAAGAAGTGGGTTTAAAGTTTAACCGTAAGTTTCCGGCGAAGGTTGACGGTCTTCTCGAAGCCCGATCGTCAAATTAAATGAGGGCTTTTACTCTCCTCGTCAAGGGCTTTCTACTGGTATCAGAATCGAGACCGGCCGTGCGGCGGTGCAATGGCAGCGACTGGACGAGAGAGAGAGAACGCGGCTACAGTCGTTCGAAGGAGAGGCAACGGCGTTTGGAGGGCACGGCCGTGAGAGAGGCGACGACACTGGGAGTGTGGTGTCGAAGAGAAAGGGGCAGCGACGGCTCCGACATGGAAAGAGGCGACGATCGACTATGCGCGGCCAGAGAGAGAGAGAGGTAATGCTCGTTCGAAGAAGGAGATGGACGACGTTGGCGCGATGGCATCCGTCGGCTGGGGAAGAAGAGAGGCGAGAGCGGCGCTTGGTCGCCGCAAAGGAAAAGAGGGCGGCGGTTCTTTTAGAGAGGAGGAAGTTTTGTTAGACAGAGACTTTTTGGCTGAGAGTGAGAAATGAAAACTGATAGAATTAGAGGAGTGTATTATATTGGAATTCTATCGGATTTTTTTTTACTTTAAAAAGTATGTGGATTTAGAAAAAAGTCTTACTACTCAAACTCCAAAATCCTCTAAACTCACCCCAATTACTAAACATACCCCAATAAAATTTAAAAATTAACATAGATTACTAAACATACCCCATTTTATTCCTATAATATCCTTACCCCATCAAAATAAAAAATAACACTTTCCTATTACATATTCTCATAATTTTCTCCCTTCTCTAGGAAAAAAATATTTATTCCTTTTTTTATTTTTTAACTATGAAATTCAATTTTTTTAAGAAATTAAATATATTTTGAAAAATATTATAAATAATCAACCAAATTTTAAAAAATATATAAATTACAAAAATAAATTAATAAAATAAAATTCTTAAAAAATATTTTCCAAAATAAATATAAATAATATTTAAAAATATAATTAAATTAAATTAATATTTTTAATAAAAAAAATATAAATCTAAAAATATAAAAAACTAAATAAATTTGTAAATAATTAAAAAATTAAAATTAATCTTAAAAAAATCAAATAAAAAACTTCAAAAGAAAAATGTTAAAGCCAAATAAAATCAGAAAAATATTTTATAAAAGTCAATTCAATCATCGTAAATAATTAACTTAGAAATTAATTAATATTTATATAGTTTTTGAAGGTTTTTTAATTTAGTTGGATTTCTAATTTATTTAAAATTGGATTTTATTTTTGATTGAATTATTTGAAAGATATAATTTTTTTTGAGAAAATTACAACATGGTTCTAAAAAGTGACTCTAATTACAAAGGTTCAAAATATTTGCACAGACACATTTTTTCTACTTCTGTGCAAATATTTTTATGCGTCTGTGTAAATATTTTGAACCTATTTGTAAATAGGTTCACTTTTTTGAACCAATACGTAAATGCCCCATTTAAAAAAAAAAATTAATTTTCAGATTATAAAGATTTTTTTAATTGAATTTCTAAATTTCATATAATTTTATTATATAAATATTTAGTCAATTTTTTAAAATATTTTCCATATTTTAATTCTAAATTTTTTTTAGATTTCTCAAATATTTAAAGGGAAATAAAAATAATTAATTAATTTAAATTTAATGTACTAATTTTAAAATTAAATAACTTAAAAAATTAAAGTCAAAGTCAACAAAACCTAGCATATAATTTACCATATTTATATAAGGATAACTTAGTCATTTTATATATGTCTACTATTGACTTTGAAATAATGGGGTATGTTTAGAGGATTTTGGGGTTTGAGTAATGGAACTCTTTAGAAAATCTATAGACTCCATGCAGAGTTTCACTGATTTTTTTATTGATTTATTTGGATTTTCATAGACTTTACATGATTGTGGAATACATTTTTTTTTATTGATTTACATAGATTTACATAGACTCCGGCGCTGGAATCATTGATACAAATATACATGGGACACACTTGTATAATAAAAAAAATTATCCAAATTATTTAAAAAAATATATACATTAGTTAAAAAAATACATTATTATTTCATCTTCATTTTCATCACCGTTATACCTCGCCCTCATTAGAAGTCTTAGGTTGTTAGAAGAAATTTTGGAGAGTAAAATTTATTTATATTTTTTTGAAGAGTAGACTTGACAACGGGGCGGGTAAGCCCCAAAGCAAATAGGGACGGAGAATTTTTTGACCCGTAGGGGAAACCGGGATAGTATTCTCAGCCCAGGGGGTTCCCGCCTCGTTCCCCGCTGGGAGCCGCATTATTTTTTATATAATTAATATATTTATATATAATTTTAATGTTAAAGTAAATTACAAATAAATATTTCATAGTTTCCTACTCAATTAACTATTTATTAAAAATTACATTTTTTTTATTTAATGTTATGTTATTAGTTCCAAATTATATTAATTTTATTTTAGTATAAATCTTAATTAAAAATATTAGAATTAGAGGTTCTTCAAATTGTTTAAATTAATTTTTTTTAACACCAACTTAAAGTAATTGTTGTGTATATTTAAAGTTTTTAATTCAAATATTTTTTTATATTTTAAAAATGAGATAAAAAAAATAAGTAGGCGGCAAACGGGGAATTGCTGCGAGACGGGGATGGGGGAAAATAATTTTCCATTTATTTTGCAGGGACGGAGATGGGGAATGACCCCCCGTCCCCGCCCCGTTAACATCCCAATGGAAAAGAATCAAAGAAAGTCCATAGACTGTTGAATACCTAAAGATTTTTTAAGACTTTTCAAAATCCGTAGAAATCTCTGGTTATTAGAAGAGATTTTGAAGAGTGAAATCTATTCATATTTTGGAAGGAAAATCTAAGAAAATCCGTGGAGTATTAAAATCCATAGACTATTGAATACCTAAAGATTTTTTAAGACTTTTTAAAATTTGTATTGAATACCTCAGGATTTTTAAAGACTTTTGAAAATCTAGATTGAATACCCCCAGACTTTAAAAGTCTAAAAAAATCCTACAGACTCTATAACCAATACACCCCTCTTAGAGGGGTGTATTCAATTGAGATTCTATCGGATTTTTTTGGACTTTAAAAAGTCTGTGGATTTAGAAAATATATAGACTCCATGCAGAGTTTGACTGACTTTTTTTATTGATTTATTTGGATTTTCATAGACTTTACAGGATTGTGGAATATTTTTCTTTTATTAATTTACACGGATTTACATAGACTCCGGCGCTGGAACCATTGATGCAAATATATATGGGACACACTTGTATATAAAAAAAATTATCCAAATTATTTTTAAAAAAAATACATTAGTTAAAAAAATACATTATTATTTCATCTTCATTTCCATCACCGTTATACCTCGCCCTCATTAGAAGTCTCAGATTGTTAGAAGAGATTTTGGAGAGTAAAATTTATTTATATTTTTTGAAGAGTAGACTTGACAACGGGGCGGGTAATCCCCCAAGCAAACAGGGACGGGGAATTTTTTTGCCCCGTAGGCGGGGACCGGGATAGTATTCTCAGTCCGGGGGATCCCGTCTCGTTCCCCGCGGGGAACCATATTATTTTTTATATAATTAATATATTTATATATAATTTTAATGTTAAAGTAAATTACAAATAAATATTTCATAGTTTCCTACTCAATTAACTATTTATTAAAAATTACATTTTTTTATTTAATGTTATGTTATTAGTTCCAAATTATATTATTTTCACTTTAGTATATATGTTAATTAAAAATATTAGAATTAGATGTTCTTCAAATTGTTTAAATTAATTCTTTTTAACATCAACTTAAAATAATTGTTGTGTATATTTAAAGTTTTTAATTTAAATATTTTTTTATATTTTAAAAAATGAGATAAAAAAATAAGTAGGCGGGGAACGGGGAATTACCGCGAGACGGGGATCCCCGGTGAGACGGGGATGAGGGGAAATTTTTTCCCATTTATTTGGCAGGGACGGAGATGGGGAATGGACCCCCCGTCCCCGCCCCGTTAACATCCCAATGGAAAAGAATTAAAGAAAGTTCATAGGTTGTTGAATACCTATATAAAGATTTTTTTAAGACTTTTCAAAATCCGTAGAAATCTCTGGTTATTAGAAAAGATTTTGAAGAGTGAAATCTATTCATATTTTGGAAGGGAAATCTAAGAAAATCCGTGGAGTATTAAAATTCATAGACTGTTGAATACCTAAAGATTTTTTTATGACTTTTTAATAGATTGAATACCCCAAAACTTTAAAAATCTAAAAAAATCCTACAAACTCTATAACCAATACACCCCTCTAAATAATTAACTCTTTTCTAATGGATTTGAAATTTATATTTACAATTTGAGTTAATTGCAAATAAAATCACAATATTTTCGCAAATTGTAATTTAATCTAAACTTTTGAATTGTTGCAAACAAAACCTCAATTTATAAGTTGTTAGCAATTCCAACTAAAAGATCGATTTCAATCTGCCCAAACGTAATGATTAACTATGCAATGTCATCCGAACCAATCTAAAAATATCAATACGATTACTTATTCATCGTCAGGTAGGTGAAACATCAATTTCGGACCTTAAAAAAATTGGTTGTTGGTTCAAATTGCAACTAAACATTAAATTGAAGTTTTATTTGCGAGATTTGATTTGATACCGTAAGCCATCCCGGCCATACCCATTTCTTGTAAAGTATTTATAATTTCATTTTCAGACTTTCCTTTATATTCAACATTATCAATAATATAATGTTTTATTTCCGCTTATTACTTCGTTCCTGCTTCGATGGTATCAGAGCCATTTGTTGCATTAGTAATTCTATCTAAGAAAACATTAATCTTTACTTAGATTGAATTAGTGTTTTGTTATTATAGTATATAATAATAACTAGTTATTATCTCCTGGTGTTTTACGTTGGTAAGCGTGATTCCGTTGGTAAGCCTTGATTGGTGTTCCCGGTTGTGTTCCCGTAAAACCTCAGTTCTTGTTAATAATCTATTTGTTATTATACACTATTAATAATCTTAATACCGATGACGTCTAGGCTTAGAGCAATGCTTTCTAAAAATAGAACTACTAATAATTCTGGTATTGTCTGCAGTAGTGACATTTCCATGCCTACTAATTATTCAAATTGGACTATACCTGATCAACCTATCAATTCTCTTTATCAAATTGGTCTCTTTGATTTTAAAGTTGCTTACTCAATTAAAACTCATGAAGAAACTATCTCTATACAAAATGAATTTCAAAGTATACCTTTATTATCCAAAGTTTCTATTCAAAAATATTTAGAGAAAAATTTTAGATATATGCATTTTGGACTTATTCAAGTTGCTATTAAGCCCTTAGTTCATATGGGAGTTGATGCTCCAGTTTATATTGCTCTAAGAGACAATAGACTCCTTAAGTATAAAAATTCTTTATTATCCATGATTCAAACTAATATTTGCAACGGGCCCATGTATTTCAATTGTGCCCCAAATTTTAGTGTTGACCTTACTGATCCTCATATTTTAGATTCTTTATTACTTGACATTCATCTTAAGAATAATGAATTCAAAGACAACTGTAAGAATTTTGCAGTTATATTTAGAGTTTATTATAAGGTTATGTCTTCCCAGATTAATCCTAAATTCATGTTTACTCCAACCGATAAAGATGAAACAGTTTTACTACAAGTAAATGCTGATAACCCAAGTACTTTTATTCCTAAAAGACTTAAATGGAATGAAATAACCATTCCAAATGAATTTATTATTCAAGCTCCTCAAATTCCTAGGAATATTACCAGAAGAGAAGTATCAGACATCTCTGAAGATTCTGATGGTAGAATACTCATTAGATTTAACTCCTTTAGAGAAACTAAGCATAATATACGAATACAAGAAGTTAATTCTAGGCAATCCTTTTCTGATAACTCTAGTCGGATTAATAATCCTTTCAGGTCTAGTGTTGCTTCTACCTCTACTAATGCTTTTACTAATAATGAAATGAATGTTAATTACAAAAGCCCTTTACCAGATACGAATTATCAAAGTAATGAATCCTCGGTAGGATCTCCTACTCATTCCCAGATGGCTGGGATAAATGTTATTGAAGTTCTAGAATTCTCTGCTAACTTTAAATATCTTGATGAAGAATTTAATGATTCTGATAATCAAGAAAGAAGAGATTGGTTTTTAAAATTAGACAAATCTTTTCGTGACAAACTTCAAAAGGAATGGATTAAGGATCTCCAAATCTATAAATTCAATTTTCCTATATTAAACTGGTTTGATGCTTATTGTCAAATCGAAGATATTCAAAATGTTTATTCCTTAGAACAAATTAATGTTCAAACAAATCTTTATAAAAAATGGGAACTAGCAGATGGTAATAATATTACTGCTATACATCCCCCTTTACAAAGTATAAAAATACAAGTAGCTGATGAACAGGTCATCGCTGCTCCTTTCAAAACTGGTAGGAGTGGTTCAGATCCACCTACTATGATAGATATTAGAAAAATTCATGAACAAAATAATTTCTCTAATCAAATTCTTCATACTATTGCTGACCAAGTCGATTTATTATCAAATAAAATTGACTCTAAAACCTTTAGTATTCAAAGCTCAAGTAATTTTCCTAACAATCTTTCTACTCCTCATTTCAAGTCTATCAGTATCCCTGAAAATATTGAAAAGAAACTCAAAACTAAATTAGTAACTAATGAAAGTATAGTTAGTAAAATCAATAGCCAACTTGCTGCTTTAGCATCCTCATCCAACACTAATGAAAACATCAGTTGTTTAGAAAGAGATATAGATGCTCTAGAAGAAACTGATGAAGATCCTAGTATTAATAGAATAAGATACAATGCTGGTCTATATTTTTTAAATAAGTAATTTCTTCTTTAAGAGTTTGAATAGGAACGAAGTAATAAGCGGAAATAAAACATTATATTATTGATAATGTTGAATATAAAGGAAAAGAATTACATAAAACTTACAATAAGTATGAGTACAAGAGCTTGACAGCGGAAAGATAAGAAAAGATGTAGAGAGAGAGAGAGAGAGGGGCGAGTGTGATCTCAAGCGTGCCCTCCTAAAACACAAACTAAGTCCTTATATAGAAGAGCGGACTTCAAAGAAAATAGAGAAAAATAAAATTTTTACAAATCCGCCAATAAGAGAGACGGAGAGAATCCATTTGCATAGTGGATGTCTTTGTCGTCACTATTGACTTTTGACTTTTGCAGTAACTTTGAGTAAGTGCAGTTTGAGTGTTTTTTAGTGCGTGGGTCCGGCGGCTTCACTGTATGAAAGCATCTTTCGTTAATCATGCGTGTTGCTTTTGTCGGCCACTTTTGAGTGCTTTATCTTTAGTACCTGCTTTGAGTATTTTGAGTATTTTAACAGGTATTTTAGATATCGCAATACGCTCATTTATCTAAAATATTGATATTCCTGTAGATGAATATGATTTGAGTAATTAACAGGAATTTTAGACATCACAAATTCGTTCATTTGTCTAAAATTTTAATGTTCCTGTCCTTTAAAGAAAAGGGTCTTGGGCACAAGGCCCTCCGAATAAATCATCATAGTCGTGATCAGAACTAGCTGGTTCGGAATCTATTTCAGACCCAGATTTCTTTTTGGCTTTGAGAAATTGTTTGGCTAATTTTTGGAATAATTTTTGATCTTCTTCATCAAGATCGGAATCAGAAGATTCTTCCTTTTTTGCTTTACCTTTGGACGAAGAGGCTCGGGTTTTAAGTTTGGAAGTGGATTGAGTATTTGATGGTTTTTTAGGAGTAGGGGGAGGTCCGAAACAAATATCGAAACCTTGAGAACTGGTCTGTTTTGGAGTTGGTCTAGTTTGTGATAAAACTTGACTTTCCTTTTCCCAGCTTGGTTTTTCACCTGTTTCAAAAAACCTGTTGATAACATTAACATCACAATATTTGTCAGAGTAATTGGTCCACCATTTAACCTTAACTTCTCTAATAATAGAGATACTATAAGGCTGAGGAAAGAATTGTTGGAAAGAGTAGTTCCAACATAATATCCAGGGTACTTTAAATTCGGCATAAAACATGAGATATCTTCGGAAGGGTTCTTCTTTAGATCTCATAAGAAACTGTTTTTGTGCTAACTTAACCGAAGTTGGTAACATTTCTGTAATAGGTCCAAATACACGCCACCATTCCGTGAACCAGACTGGGAAGGCGGTTTTAACAAAATCTGCTTTAAAGGTGAAGAACCAAGAGTGATCAAAAGATCTTTTCAGAAAGGCTCTAAACCAGGCGTTTTTATAATCAGGATAGTTATACCCTCTTGGATTGTAGTTTTGCGAAAAGAGTCTATTTTCATACGGACGATCCCAGTCGTTAAAACGTAAAACCCTTTTAATAATACATTTTGAATAAGAGATTTTTCTACTATCATCAGGATGATAGGTATGAGTAATTTCAGCCGCCCCGGAGTCTACAAGGATAAATTCATAGAACTCTTGAGTCTTGATAGGATTATCCGTAAACCACTGACAGTTTGCAGGGAAAATGTTTTGAGTAAGTTCGTTTAGCTTGGATAGATTTCCAAGAACGGTAAGGGTTGTAGGAGTAATATGTTCAACATCTGGTTTAAGGAAATATCCATTTTTCAATGGGATAACCTGAGTATTGTTTTGGGTAGGAAAAGATGGAGTAATTGGTTGAGTAATTGCTCCGGCGTAAGAGGGAGCTGGGATATCTTCAAGGGATTTGAATTGATTAGTATTGCCATAATTAGCAATAGCTCTTTGAGTATAATAGCTAGGAGTCGTTGACCTTGGTCTCTGCATTCTTTGAGTTCTGCAAAAATTCTCTTGTTAGAAAATCAGGAAGACAATTATTTTCTCCTTTAATATATTCGATATCAAAATCAAAACTTGATAGAATTGCTTGCCATCTGGCAAATATTTGTTTTGAAACAATGTTTTTAACATCTTTTTGCAGTATTTCTTTTGCAGATTTACAATCAATTCTAAGAAGGAATTTTTTGTTAAAAATATCACTTTGGAATTTGGATATGCAAAGAACAATGGATAAAACTTCCTTTTTAACTGTGGAGTAATTAAGCTGAGGTCCAGTCCAGCTACCTGAATGAAACCTTACTAATTGTTCTTTAGAAACAGTATTATCTGCTTCTGTTTTGTTAACTTGCTTCAATATCCCCCCGAAACCGAAGTCAGAGGCATCTGTTTCTATTATCATAAAAGCATCTTTTTTAGGTATTCCTAAGCATGGTAAAGACTTAACTTGTTTTTTGATTAATTTTACAATATCAGTATGAGTATCTGTCCATGCTGGTGGATTCTTTTTTAGTCTTTGGAATAAAGGGTTGCAAATTATGCCAAGTTTTGGGAAAAAATCTGAGATGTAATTTAAACAACCTAAAAATCTTTGTAATTGAGTTTTGTCTTTTATAATATCTGGAAATTTATCAGCAAAATCAATAGCTCTTGTTATTGGTTTGATAGTTCCTCTAAAAATATCATGACCGAGGAATCTAATTCTTGTTTGAAAAAGTTTAATTTTTTGAGCAGATATTGCTAATCCATTTTTCTTTACTATTTGTAAAAAAATGTTTAAATGCTTGAAATGCTGGTCTATATTTTGAGAATAGATAAGAACATCATCAATGTAACATATGGAAAAATCAGAATAATTATTAAAGATATCATTCATAATATTTTGGAATTCTGAGGGGGCATTTTTAAGGCCGAAAGGCATTACGTTCCATTCGTAATGGCCAAAGGGGACCGTAAAAGCCGTTTTATACTTATCTTTCTCATTTATTTGTATTTGCCAGAATCCTGATTTTAAATCGAATTTGGAAAAAATACAGGCATTTTGCAGTCTATTAATAAGATCTCTTTTGTTAGGAATAGGATACCTAATCCATTCTAAAACTTCATTAAGAGGTTTATAGTTGATAACTAGCCTAGGAACTCCTCTTTCCTTTTCAGCTTGGTTATTAACATAGAAGGCTGCACAACTCCAAGGGGACTTAGAGTGTCTAATAAGCTTTTTGCTTAATAAAGAATCTATTTCTTTTTTACAAGTGTCTAATAATTCGTGATTCATTTGTATAGGTCTAGCTTTAGTAGGAATGAGTTTTTCATTAAAGTTTGTAATATAAGGGAGAGAAACAGTATGTTTCTTTCTTTCCCAGAAAGCATTTGGTAATTCGGAACAGACTTCAAGTTTAATTTTTGATTCTAAGTCTAAAATTTTCTTTTGAATAGTTTCATTCTTTAAATCTTCTTCTATTTTTAAATAAGTAATTTCTTCTTTAAGAGTTTGAATATGTAATCTTTTATTTTGAATAGAGTTTATTTGTTTATAAACAAAATGACTTTGTAGGAGGGATATTTCCCTATCTTTAATTGGATTTAAAAATTTAAAGTTTATATCTTTTCCCATAATATTAGTAGTGATTCCATTACCATTAACCATAAAAGGATATATGGTAGTTAGGAAGGGATTTCCTAAAATAATATTTTGATTAAGATTTTTGACAAGAATGAAAGGTGTTTTAAAACAATATCCTTCATTACAAATATGGGAATTAGTAAGTTTGTATTCAATGTTTAAGGGAGTAGCATTAGCTGCCACAAGCCTTTCATTAGTTTTTTCATAGTATTTAGAAGGTATAAGTCCTTCTCTAATGCAGTTCTGATCTGCTCCGCTATCAATTAGACAGGAAACATTGATACGGAAGTCATTAACAACTAAAGTAATAATTGAATACTGTAATACCCCGACCCAAAGTGGTAGGATAAATGTGTTTATTACTATGTTCATGCGACTTTATAATTTTTTTAAAATCCTTCGAAATAAAGGCGTCGTGCTCTAGTTTAAAATTTTCAAGCGACGGGCGAACAAACCGAACCGGAGGCACTCCTAGCACTTAAAATACGAATCAAATAAACGAGAGTGAGTTCAAAAGTAAGTAAAATGCGATCCAAATAAATAATTTACACGTCCAAAAATCGGGTATAATTATCAAATAAAAACCCTAATTTTCGGGCCGCAAAATCAACACCGGAAAATACAGTTTCGACCAAACCGCGTCCCGTAACACTGGGGGCCACCAAATGGCAGCCCCCAAAACCCAAATTTCTGCAAAAAGGGGCGATCCATGTGGGGGGGAGACCTTCTCCCCACAACCCCAAGCCATGACTCCAAGTTGGGAAAGGTCAAAGCCCCCTTTTTCCTTTTCCCTATTACCTTGTTTCTACCCATGTTGGTGCAACATCCCCTCCCTCAAAGACTACACCCCTCCCTACTTAAGACCTTGTCTTGCACCAAACACAAGTCAAGAACACAAGAAAAAAAAAATCAGCACATCTCCCCCCCCACTCCTCTCCACTTTCGGCCACCCCACAACTAGGGGAGAAAGAAATTCTTCTCCCCATTCTCTTGAAGAAGGAGGCCCTCTCCCACCTTCCAACATCCATCCATGGCCAAGTCTTAAAGGTTTTGAGGTTTTCATGAAGAGAAAACCTCCACTCCCTCTATACTTTCTTACAAGTTCCATTTCTAAACCAATATCCTAACTTGTCTTTTTTTCATCTTAAAGCTCCAAGACAAGGTTTTCCATTCAAAGAACCACTTTCTAACATTCAAAGGAAGAGAACTTGAAGAGCTATAAGGCCCCCTAGCTTAACAAGAAAGAAACTACAAAGGTTTATCAACCAACAACTCAAAACTCTAAATGTCTTGTCTTTTGAGCATGTTTAGTGTTTTTCTTAGAAAGGCATGATATCTAGGTTCAAACTTTCTTTTGGATGCTTGAATATGTGTTAAGTAGTGTGTTATTTGCTAGATATATGTTAGGGAAAGATTTATGGCATGATAAGTGTGGGAATGGAAGATATATGAGTATGAGCATGCCTAAATGAAGAAGTTGGCACTGATGGTGCTTTCTGGAATAAAACGACGTTCGTGAAACTTGTTATTTACGAATGTTGTTTACATATTTGGAAAGTAGGTCAAAGTGGCTTTCATTTGCCACTGGTCTCATGTGATTTGAAATTTTCTTCAATAATCTATGAATTTTTAAAGAAAACGTGGCGATCTGCAACCACCTTCGTGTTTGGAAAGAATCTGGTACTAATCGGCAAGATAATGTTTTTTTTAAAAATCATATTAAAATATTATGGGTTGTTAGCTACGTCTATAAATTTTTTCATGATTTTAGGAAGTGTCTAACTAATTTTACCAAAATGTTCTTGTAAATGGTACACTGCTGAAAACCTACTGTGACACATGAAAAGTTTCTGCACTAGTTGGAAAACAGGCCAAAAACCCTATTTTAAACACACCAAATGCACAAGCACTATTTTTATGTGTGTTCTTCTTTCCAAGATGAAGTTACTGTGTAAATTTTATTATTTTTGAATGTGTCTAAGTATTTTTGAAAAATACCCAAAGTTATGAGTAGAAGACCTAGAAGAACAAACTGCATCATTTTTCAACTTAGTGACTTGAAGTGTTAATTTTGTTTAATGCTCATACGTGTCTTGCATGATAGAATAAGGACTTAGAACACCTTAGTATCATGTGGATAGGACTTTGGTAACCAATGTCATGTTTAGGGGTTTTGATCTTAAGACGAATGTTTTAACTCATGGAAATGTGTTATTGTGTGTTTTAGTGAAAGCTTCACCAAGGCTAAAAGTCTTAACCTTGCACTAAAAGAAACTAAAGTATGAATTTTGCCAAAAGTCCTTTAGAACCAACGTGTTACGCATAAGAATGCAAGAAAATTTGTATAAAAAGATAATGGACTAAAACATGGATAATGATTCGTGCTAGGTTGAGTGCGGTTCGTTTGTGAGTTCGGAAGTCTCGCTGTTCCCAACTTTTACGAAAAGCTCCTTGAAAGGTGGGTGGTTCATATCTGTATTGCCTGGAAATTATGTGTAAATTGGTGTGCTTTCTTGCTGAAATTATACTTGTGATTTTTCCCGGTGCTATGCATCGCAGGGTATATTGAAATTAAGATATACCCACAGGATATGTTGAAATTAAGACATATCTGCAGAGTATGTTGAAATTAAGACTGCTCACAGGGTATGTTGAAATTAAGACTGCCCATAGGCATTGATGAAATAGTCGTGCCAATTATTTTATGTTCTGAAGGATAGTGTAATAGATGCCCGAAATATACCTGTTCTGCATAATCGCGTACAGATCACCCACACTGAGAATTCAAAATCTCACCCCCCCTACTTTTACAAACATTTTCAGGTACTGATGCGGAGGATTGGGAGCAGCTGTAGTGCAGACCTCCCCACCACTGTCTAAAACTCATAACTGTTTTAATATCTAAGTTTTATTCGGGATGAATGTACTTTAAGTCGGGCGATCACTCTTTTCACGTTCGATGCTTTTGACTAAAACTTATCGTATTTGTGCTACTACTTAGACTTGGCATGCTAAATTATCAAATGACTATTTTAGGCTTGCATGCTTAGAAATTTAATTCCGCTGCGAAATTTATCAATCGATTGGATCGCGTAATTAGTTATTTCATAAACCTGAGTTAAAGTATTTGTTTTTTAAAAAAAAAAATAGCTTAGTTTTTCTTATATCACTAAGTGACGGCTCGATCTGAAGCGTATGGCCAAGGAAGGCTACGCTCCGGATTCGGGGCGTTACAGGTGGTATCAGAGCATAGGTTCAAACCGTCGGACCAAATGAATTACTTTATAAAGGAATTTTTGTCTGAGTCTTTGTGTCTTAGGAAACACCTTTAAAAAAAAAAAATTTACGTTCATTAGTAACAGTGTGGGAAGGTATGTCTACAGTCGCGACCGAACCTCCAGGTATGATTACCGCTTTACAAAATTTCGAATTTACGTGATTTTTGAAGTATTTCATGAATGATGATTCTTGCCTTGCGTACGAATATATGATGTAGTGAAAAAGATAGAAATTTTATGTTTATGAGGTTATTGCATCGCATGATAAATTTCAGGAGACGAAGGTTTATTTTTAAGCATGTGTAGAATGTATTTTGATTATTACATCTGTTACTATAAAATTTTAAGATATATAGTTTCTCGTTTTCTTTATTAGAACTGACTTAGAACCATTCCCTACTTACGAGGAACCTAGGATCATGACTTACACGCACCGATACCTAGCAGTAGCCCAGGAATCCGACGAGCCCATTACCGAGTTCACGCATCGTTTTGACGTCTTACGAGCCCGCGCCGCTGCTGAAGGCTACGTAGACTCTAGGTGGGCTGCCATCCACCACTTGTACGGGGCAGTGCACCCTCAGTTCCGGCCCCACGCCACTACCGCACTCGACCGTGCGACTAGTAGCAGCTCCGTCCATGGGATCCGTATCCATTTCCCATACTTTGTCAATGAGCTTCACCGCGAGGTCCAAGCCGCAATGGACGTTCATGACCAGCGCCAGAGTGCGATCCGTCGCAGTATCATTTCGGAGGAGTGCGCTGAGCTGTATAACGGGGCCATTCAGGAGCTCAAACAGGAGCTTGCCTATGCTCAGAGTGAGTTCGAGGAGAGCTACCGTCGGCTCACGGAGGCCCAAGAGGTGCTCGCCACGGCCCACAATGAACACGAAGTACGCCGAAAGGAAGTGAAGAGACTGAAGAGAAAAATCGAGAGGAAGGAAAGTAAGAAAGAGGACCGTCGGAAGGATGCCCGGTGGGCAAAAATCGAGGCTGAAAATCTGTGGGAAGAGACAGGCTTCATAGACTTGGGAACTGAATCTGATCCGAACGAGGACCCCGCCTTAGCAAACCCTGATGAGGAGTCTGAGATTGACTCCACAGACACTGTCCGAGACCCTGACCAGCCCGGACCTAGCAAGGCCCCCCGCCTAGACTAGACTACTTTTTCTACCTTTAGTTGTCAGACTTTTGGGTTGTATGTATTTATTCTAACTTAGTACTAGAAGCCTAGGAAGGCTAGAACTCGTATTCTATTTTCGATATATGTACTTTGGATATAGGGACTTAGTTCCCAATTTTGACCTAATATCTATGTATTTGATGTACCTCGTTTGTTGCGAGCTACTTTATTCTACCCGTTTATTTTTGCCCAATTACTGTTTTATGATGTGCGTTACTAGTTCCCTAACTTACAAAAGATAGAGTTCGTGACCGTGCTGCTGAGCTAGACAGTACGTTCCGGTCTCGAAGACTCCAAATGTATAATTGGTGCTAGTAAACTATTGTTGACTTGATTGGGTTGGATTTGAATTTGATCATACCTATATATATGAAATAATATCTATTCTTTTCTTTTCAGCACCCTGTCTAGATGGCACCAGGAAGACCCCGCGGTAGACCTCGCAACCGTTCTAGGAACGAGGAACAGTCAGCCGAATCTGTAGGACAACAACCTCCACCACCAGCCGAACCACAGCCCGCAAATGCTGCTTCGGGGGCCGATATGGCTCGAGAGTTCTTCAACTCGCTGCAGAACTACATGCAGCAACAGCAGCCACCAGTACCGTTTCCTCAGCAGGAACAAAGGACTACTGGGATAGTCGAGACCTTTCGACGCATGAATCCGCCCCGCCTCAATGGGAAGGAGGGACCCATGGCTACAGAAGAATGGATCTTCGAGCTGGAGAGAATTTTCAAGCACATGAACCTTTCGGATGCACAGAAGGTCTCCTGTGCACAATTTCAGCTGGCGGAGGATGCCGCCAAATGGTGGGAATCTTTTGAACGCACCATGAACGCCGAAGGGAGGCAGGCCCTGAACTGGGAGGACTTCAAGGAGGCCATAATGAACCGGTATTTTCCGGAGGCCCTCCGGGATCAGAAGGAGGTTGAGTTTGTGAACCTCCGCCAGGGAAATCTCTCGGTGACTGAATACGAGAGACAGTTCAACCGCCTGTCGAGGTATGCCCCACACCTGGTGGGTATTGATGAGAGGAAAGCAAGGAGGTTTGAGAGGGGCTTGAGGCCAGAAATTGGAGGAATAGTTGCCGGACTGCGTCTACAGACGTACAATGAGGTCTTCGATCGAGCACTCATAATCTCGATCGGTCTGGGGTTGGAGTTTAAGACTACTCCTTCCGCATTGACTGTCAATAGGGGAGGGCAGCCAGGTTTTAAGGGAAATCAGAATCTGGTCAATCGTGGAAGTAACCCTGTACCATCTGGGTCAAGACCGCTGCCTTTCTGCTCAAGGTGCAACAGGAGGCACACGGGCACCTGTTTGACTGGGAGTGGAACCTGTTACTTCTGCCACCAGCCGGGGCACAGACGTGTGGACTGCCCGAAGATGCGGAATGGGAACTTCCCGGTGGACGACAACCCAATCAGGCCACCTCCAGCAGGGAACTACCGGCCGCCGGGGCCACCAATGAACAACCGCCCGCCAGGAGCACCAGCGAACAACCGTCTGCCCGGACCGCCCAGGGGAAACCCTAACCTACCCGGACCACCGAGGAGGAATGGACCGGCACCAGGCCAAGGAGGAAGGGCGCAAGTCAATGCCATCCTTGATGAAGGGGAAGAGGAGAACCCGGAGCAGCACGAGACTATGGCAGGTAATTTACGAGTTCTTGGAAGACCTGCTTATGTGTTGTTTGATACAGGAGCATCTCACTCCTTCGTATCGGAAAACTTTAGAAAGAAGCTAAAGTTAGAGTGTGTAGTAGGAGAGAACTTAAGGGTGAGTGTTCCGTCAGGGAACATAGTGGAAATTAAGACTCAGGTGAGAGGGGTGAAGATAGAACTGGACGGACATCATATAGAATCCAACCTTCACGTCCTTAAGATGAAAGGTTTTGACCTAATCTTGGGAATAGATTGGCTGACCAAACACAAAGCAACCATTCGGTGTGCGGAACGAGAGATAGACTTCGAAGCTGAGAGCGGACAACGCTACACCTTCTGCGGGAGCCGAACCAGGACTGGGATACAAGTGATATCTGCAATAAAAGCCAGGAAGCTATTACGAAAGGAGGGATGTCAAGGATATCTGGTCAACATCTCAGCAAAGAAGAAGGAAGAAGGGACACCAACAGACCTACCCATTGTGAGGGAGTACCCAGATGTATTTCCAGAAGAGTTATCGGGAACACCTCCTGACCGACAAGTGGAGTTCTCCATCGAGTTGATACCCGGAGCTACGCCTGTTTCAAAAGCACCATACAGAATGGCACCCAAGGAATTACAAGAATTAAAAGAGCAGCTTCAAGAACTCTTGGATAAGAAATTCATCAGGCCTAGTGTATCACCATGGGGAGCACCTGTTCTCTTTGTGAAAAAGAAGGATGGAACTTACAGAATGTGCATTGACTATCGAGCCCTGAATCAGCTGACCATTAAGAACAAGTACCCTTTACCAAGAATTGAGGACCTGTTCGATCAATTGAAGAATGCCAGCGTGTTTTCGAAGATTGATCTGAGGTCTGGCTATCACCAACTGAAGGTCAAGGAGAGTGACATTCCAAAGACAGCCTTCAGGACCCGTTATGGACATTTCGAGTTTACGGTGATGCCTTTTGGAGTGACGAATGCACCAGCAGTTTTCATGGACCTGATGAATCGAGTGTTCCATCAGTACTTAGACCAGTTTGTCATCGTATTCATCGACGACATACTAGTGTACTCCAAGGACGAGGAGCAACACAAGGAGCACCTCAGGATTGTATTAGAGACAATGAGACGCGAGAAACTCTACGCTAAGTTCAGCAAGTGTGAGTTCTGGATTGATAGAGTTATGTTCTTGGGACACATAATCTCATCAAAGGGGATCGAGATGGATCCCGCAAAGTTGGAGGCTATAATGGACTGGAGGACCCCGATAAATGCCAATGAAATACGAAGTTTTCTTGGGTTAGCAGGGTACTATAGGAGGTTCATTCAGGATTTCTCACGAATTGCAAGACCTCTAACTCAACTGACAAAAAAGACTCAAAAGTTCATTTGGACGCTGATTAGTGTGAAAATTGCTCGAAATTCATGCATTTAATTTGCCTATTTTAATTGAGTTTCTTGCATTTATTTACATTAATGTGATGATTTGCACTTAATCGTCGAGAAAGGCATTTTTGTTATTTTTGTAGGAAATTGAATGATTTTTAGAAGAAAATACGAGCCTATAATTTTGTGAGGTCGAGCGAGGAGAAAAATCGAGAAAGAAAGGACTTGGGCTCCTATTTTTATTCAAGAATTCACGGCCCATTCAAATAATTATAAAGCCCACTTGAATTGGATATATGGGATAAGTAGCAGCCCAAGATTTTCGGCCCTATTAATTAATTAAGGACCATTTGAGCAGCCCATCTACCTCTATTCCCAGCAGCACTCACGTGAATTCAAGATGGAAAGCAGCCAGCTATCCTAACGCGGGGACCCACGTGATTGGAGAAAGAGGAAAGCAGTCTACTTGATCGAAGAGAGAGAAAGCTGGTTTTTGTTTTCAATTCAAGGAATTGCAGCCATGGATGGAAGTTGCTCACGCCGGAAATCGAGCCACTCTACCGAATCGAAAGCCGCGACATTAATGGGAGCTGGCCAACACCTGAAATCCGCCGAAAAAAAAGCGACGCCGGGAATTGTTCGAAGAAGAAGAAGTTGCTGGGGGCCCACCTCTTGGGTCACGTGCTAAGGCTGAGAGGAAGAATTAACACATGTGCGGGTCCCACGCTGAAATGAAATTCCAAAAATGAAAGTATCAGCGCCTTTATTAAATGGGAAAAGCGCGTTTTCGACTTGAAGTTTTGCTCGTGCAAAGTGGCTCGACCATAAAGGCCAACTCGTGCAGCCTTGATTTTCAGCAGCTTCGCATATTTAACAAAGGTGCACGGTCGTGCACTGTAGCACGACCATCCTGGTCGTGCAAGGTCCTATTTTTGCCCCATTTTCGTATTTTCGACCCATTTTCGACCCACTCGTCTCAAGCCCTACTCCTACACTATAAATACCCTCATTTCTCAGATTTTTTGGGGGAACACAACCAACAATCATCACACACAAGAACCCTAATCCCTAGTTTTTAGTTTTCTTTTATTTTTCTTTTAATTTCTAGAGTAGATTAGATTTATATTAGTTGTTTTTACATTTCAAGCAAGGATTGAAGCTATTGAAGATTTGTATTTCCATTTCATCACAAGAGGTGATATCTTTCTTTTATTTCAAGTCTTAATGGTTAATTTCATTTTTATTTGTTATTTTAGCTTGTTAGCCATGGGTGTCTCTTCTAGAACCATGGGCTAATTTCCTTTGCTTTGAGTGTTGAATCAATGTATGAAATTAGTGTGTTGATGGATTTATAGCTTTGATTATGTCTATTTCTTGATGTGAATGTTTCTATTGATGGGCTTTGTATGTCTCGATTAATTAGTTGATTTGATTAGCTTATGTATTTAATTTTGTGTGTTGCAACGAGAGTTGGATATGCATGATTGGTATTTAGGTGAAAGTTTTGACTAATTAATTTGAGTTAAATAGTAATCGGTTGTCCGAGAGGGGGTCGGTTGCTAGATCCCCCATCATTAGACATTAGGTATCTTAATTTGATAATTCGGGTACTTAGTGAAGGGGGAATTCTAGAAATGCATCGCGTGTTTTTAGATATTCACGATCTTAGGAGCTTATGGGGCATAATTAGAAGTTGCTAGTTAGTCCACGTTGTTCACCTAGGCCTCAAAAGGGATTGGTCTACACACTTTTGTGATCGCTCTTAGCGAACATCTAGAAAAAGGCAATGATAGGTTGTGAATTTGTCAAACACACTAGTGGATTATATTGTGAATACACTCGAAGCAATTTTCTCCCTCGCACTTCTTTAATAGGAAGTTAGTTTAGTTATTTAATTGCTTTTCTAGATTTAATTTTCGCTTAGTTTAATTTTCAAATGTCAATCGTCTCGTCACTATAGTACCATGCCGACGTACAACTTTGGGGATCCACTGCGCTCCTAAATCCTTTGGGTTCGATAACTACTTGGTCCTAGTCTACTTCACTACTACGACGATCCCGTACTCTTGCGGGGGAGTAGGAAAATAATTTTTTCGAAAAACTCCGACCAAGTCAATGGCGCCGTTGCCGGGGATTTAGTTGAGTGCCTTAAGTGGGACTTAGGGTTAGTTGAGTGGTACTAGTAGTGACATTTTATTGCTTTGTTTGTTTGTTTTATCTTTGTTTGAATTTGATATTTCTCGTCTTTGTAGGTGTGCTTTGCATTCGGAAGATGGAGGATATATACCTTTGGAAGACGGGTCATAACCAATCTAGCACGGTGTATCCTCCACACCCTCACCCCTACCCATACTCTTATCCACCACAACAACCCCCAACCTACCAACAATCTTCACCATATCATCAATATCCACAATATCCATATTACCCTTCTCCACAATACTCAAACTCATATACATATCCTTGTCTACCACAACAACAAGTAGATGGCCCCAACAATGGGAAGACTTTCGAGTACAACCCTCAAATTCAACAAGCTTCATCTCGTTATCAAGAGTGGGGAAACAAAGAGACTTGGTCTTATGCCGATTCAAGTTATGAATGTCAATATCTACAACGGTATGAAGAGACCGTGTCTTCTTTGTCCAAAGAAAGCCGAGTCCAATACAAAGAGATGATGGTAGCCATGTGGAAGGAAATGGAAGAAAGTGGTATGATGAATGCAAGGCTCGAATTCTTTAAACTTCATTGGGAGGAATTTGCCATCTTCTTAGAGAACGAATTAGAAAAAGAGGGTGAAGAGGAAAGAATAGAAGACGTGGATGGTGAATATCAAGAAGGAGAAGAGTTTGAGGTGGAGAACGAATTTGATCGAGGATATGTGGATGAAGAGGAAGAAATTGAAGAGGAAGTTGTGGAAGAGATCCGAGAAGTGACGAAAGAAGAAGAGGAAAGAGAAGAGAAGGACCCAAAAGAGGAGAATGATGAAGGCAACAATCTCATTGGCAAAAGTGATCAAGAGGAATGTCCATTGATGGACTTGGGCAACCATGAGCAAGAAAATCAAGAAGCATCGAAAGAAGAGTTGAAGAGTGAAATGAGCATTTCTAAACCTTTAAACTTTTCAATTTGCACTTCACTTGATATTGTTGTTTCTATTGATTTCGTTTTACCTCTTGAGACTTTCAATCATAGGCAAGAAGTAGAGAAAAGCTTGGGCATCCTTGGTAAGAGAAGAGAATGGAAGGAGAATATGAGAAGTTTCATTGTAGACAAAAGATGCAAGAAGGATATGGGTGATTGGTCTACTTTCCATGAGCGTCTCCATGCTTATGAAGCTCAAAGATTGAGATACAATGGGAAGAATGACAAATATCCATGGCCATTTCGATGAGAGAAGTTGGAATTCCGTTAATAAGTCCGGCATAGGACACTAAACCTAGCGCTTAATGGGAGACAACCCATTTTTACTTGCTTTCTTTTATTTTTGCTTGTTCTTTTAATTTTAATTTTGCTTTTGTTTCGTCTAGGTGTTGGGGTCGTGTGTTGAGGCTCGGTGAGGATTTCGAGCTCTATGGAAAGACACGTGCTTGAAGGAAGCTTTAGGTACAAACACCTCTTTCTAAACTTAGACATGCTATGCAAAGTCTAAGTTTGGAGGGGTGTTCGTCTTTTTATGCATAATTTTGAATTGCACCGATACACCCCCATTTGATTAGAGCTTATTGGTGATCATTTTTGTTGGGAATTTTGGGATTTAATTGCTTACATATACTTGTACATGAGTTTTGTCTTGATATGAAGAATTGAAGGTGTGATGTCTTTCAAGAGATGCGCTTGATAGGAAAGATGAGCATACTCAAGGAGCTTAACGTGAGGTGATCGTGCCTTGAAGAAGAAGATTGTGCTTGGTGCCAATTGGAGGTAATATGCCCCAAACTTAGAATTGCTTAGCAATGTCTAAGTTTGGGGGGGGGGGGGGTATTTGTTTTGATTTTCATATTTTACATTGCACCGGCGCACTTGAGGCTTCACTTGTACATTGCACAGGCGCACGCCTCATTTTTGTAGAGTTTTGCTTATTCGAGTACTTGTTATACGTGTTGAGATTTGGGGGTGAATTGTTTTCTAAGGGGTTTTGTGCTTTTAATTGTCAAATTTTTGTATGGCTTGCTTAATATGATGAATTGCTTGGTGAGTAGTTGGTTGCAAATCTCTTTGTGACATTATTTTTCCAAACTTTTTAATTGCATAGCAATGAAAAAGTTTGGGGGGATATGTTCGTTTTTACAATTCTATTTGCACCAACTTACTTCACTTAATTTTTGAAAAATTTGTGCTTAATTGTGGGCTTATTGAAAATCTTTGAGTATTATTTTTTGAGTTAAGATTGTGTGGCTTGGTGTTGAAGAATCAATTGATGGCGATTGTTTGGTTTTTGAGATTTAGTTAAGCTTGATGATATTGATTGAAACTTGCTTGTTTACTTGTTCATGTGATGATTATGCTTGATTTTGTGCTCGATCCATGATTAGACAAGCCCGTGAGCTTTAGAGCCTTTAGACTTGCATATATTTTGGTCTAATTTCTTTCTTGTGAGTATCGTTCATGCTTGTGCGCTCTAGAACTTGCCAATTGTCTTATTTGAGGCTATATTAAGTGTTAAATCTTTGAAAGTGATATGAGGCCATCTTTGATTTGAATAGTCACTTAGCCAAATTTTCCATACCAAATGAAATTTTTCCGTAGTTAGCCCCTTTGAGCCTATTGACCTATTTTCTTTGGAACCTACAAATTTAGCCTAATTATCCTTTTGTGAGCCTAATTTCTCCTATGAGCTAGTGGAGCTTGAATGAGGGTAGTAAGGTTGAATTGTGCATAAATGAAAATTTGGTGGATAAGTTTGTGTGAGAGTGAAATGAGTGAAAAGAAGTGAGAAAAAAGATGAGTTGAAAAAAATTGTACAAGAAAAGATTGAGTTGATTTGTGAATAGAAGAAAATTGTGAAGGAAACTCTCTTGTGTACAAGAATTTGGTAGAGTTACAAGTTCAAAAGGTGCTTGATAGTTGATGGTGAGAATGTGCTTGAAAAATGAGAACTAGTAAATTGTTGGAGTTTGGTAATTTGAGTTGCAAATTGATCACTTGCGATTCTATCTTTGAGAGTGTAGAGATGTACCATGGCATTTTGACCTCTCGCTCCACTAGTTTACGAGTCACTTTATCCAAATTTCCCCACCTCGACCAAAGAGCCCAACATTACAACCAAATGCAAGTCCTCATTGATTCTTAGATTGACCACTTAGAAAGTGGTGGAGAACTTAGATGATTGGCAAGCCTATGGTAGTGCATTTGTGTGAATTGATTGATGAGTGCATACATTCCTTGATACACTTTGAGTGATGAGTGAAACACTTACTTGAAAGGATATTGTGGATTGAGCACTTGAATCTTGCATTGATTTGAACATGACTTGTGAACTTGCTAGTTAATTTTTGTACTTAAGAGCTTGACTAGATTGAAGGAACTTGACAATTGCTATTTATTCTTTTTGACACTCATTTCTCGCAATCCTCCCACTTGTTTATCTTTTTCGTTGCTCGGGGACGAGCAACACTTTAAGTTTGGGGGGGTGATTAGTGTGAAAATTGCTCGAAATTCATGCATTTAATTTGCCTATTTTAATTGAGTTTCTTGCATTTATTTACATTAATGTGATGATTTGCACTTAATCGTCGAGAAAGGCATTTTTGTTATTTTTGTAGGAAATTGAATGATTTTTAGAAGAAAATACGAGCCTATAATTTTGTGAGGTCGAGCGAGGAGAAAAATCGAGAAAGAAAGGACTTGGGCTCCTATTTTTATTCAAGAATTCACGGCCCATTCAAATAATTATAAAGCCCACTTGAATTGGATATATGGGATAAGTAGCAGCCCAAGATTTTCGGCCCTATTAATTAATTAAGGACCATTTGAGCAGCCCATCTACCTCTATTCCCAGCAGCACTCACGTGAATTCAAGATGGAAAGCAGCCAGCTATCCTAACGCGGGGACCCACGTGATTGGCGAAAGAGGAAAGCAGTCTACTTGATCGAAGAGAGAGAAAGCTGGTTTTTGTTTTCAATTCAAGGAATTGCAGCCATGGATGGAAGTTGCTCACGCCGGAAATCGAGCCACTCTACCGAATCGAAAGCCGCGACATTAATGGGAGCTGGCCAACACCTGAAATCCGCCGAAAAAAAAGCGACGCCGGGAATTGTTCGAAGAAGAAGAAGTTGCTGGGGGCCCACCTCTTGGGTCACGTGCTAAGGCTGAGAGGAAGAATTAACACATGTGCGGGTCCCACGCTGAAATGAAATTCCAAAAATGAAAGTATCAGCGCCTTTATTAAATGGGAAAAGCGCGTTTTCGACTTGAAGTTTTGCTCGTGCAAAGTGGCTCGACCATAAAGGCCAACTCGTGCAGCCTTGATTTTCAGCAGCTTCGCATATTTAACAAAGGTGCACGGTCGTGCACTGTAGCACGACCATCCTGGTCGTGCAAGGTCCTATTTTTGCCCCATTTTCGTATTTTCGACCCATTTTCGACCCACTCGTCTCAAGCCCTACTCCTACACTATAAATACCCTCATTTCTCAGATTTTTTGGGGGAACACAACCAACAATCATCACACACAAGAACCCTAATCCCTAGTTTTTAGTTTTCTTTTATTTTTCTTTTAATTTCTAGAGTAGATTAGATTTATATTAGTTGTTTTTACATTTCAAGCAAGGATTGAAGCTATTGAAGATTTGTATTTCCATTTCATCACAAGAGGTGATATCTTTCTTTTATTTCAAGTCTTAATGGTTAATTTCATTTTTATTTGTTATTTTAGCTTGTTAGCCATGGGTGTCTCTTCTAGAACCATGGGCTAATTTCCTTTGCTTTGAGTGTTGAATCAATGTATGAAATTAGTGTGTTGATGGATTTATAGCTTTGATTATGTCTATTTCTTGATGTGAATGTTTCTATTGATGGGCTTTGTATGTCTCGATTAATTAGTTGATTTGATTAGCTTATGTATTTAATTTTGTGTGTTGCAACGAGAGTTGGATATGCATGATTGGTATTTAGGTGAAAGTTTTGACTAATTAATTTGAGTTAAATAGTAATCGGTTGTCCGAGAGGGGGTCGGTTGCTAGATCCCCCATCATTAGACATTAGGTATCTTAATTTGATAATTCGGGTACTTAGTGAAGGGGGAATTCTAGAAATGCATCGCGTGTTTTTAGATATTCACGATCTTAGGAGCTTATGGGGCATAATTAGAAGTTGCTAGTTAGTCCACGTTGTTCACCTAGGCCTCAAAAGGGATTGGTCTACACACTTTTGTGATCGCTCTTAGCGAACATCTAGAAAAAGGCAATGATAGGTTGTGAATTTGTCAAACACACTAGTGGATTATATTGTGAATACACTCGAAACAATTTTCTCCCTCGCACTTCTTTAATAGGAAGTTAGTTTAGTTATTTAATTGCTTTTCTAGATTTAATTTTCGCTTAGTTTAATTTTCAAATGTCAATCGTCTCGTCACTATAGTACCATGCCGACGTACAACTTTGGGGATCCACTGCGCTCCTAAATCCTTTGGGTTCGATAACTACTTGGTCCTAGTCTACTTCACTACTACGACGATCCCGTACTCTTGCGGGGGAGTAGGAAAATAATTTTTTCGAAAAACTCCGACCAAGTCAGACGCCCACCTGCGAAGAAAGTTTCCAAGAGCTCAAGAAGAGATTAACTTCTTCACCGGTGTTAACTATCCCCGAAGGATCAGAGGGATTTGTGATATACACCGACGCATCCTTGTCTGGGTTAGGATGTGTCCTTATGCAACATGGAAAGGTCGTTGCATACGCGTCCCGACAACTGAAGATTCACGAGCAGAACTACCCAACACATGACCTGGAGTTAGCAGCAGTAGTTCACGCACTAAAAATCTGGAGACACTATCTTTATGGTGGCAAATGTGAAATCTACACTGACCACAAGAGCTTAAAGTACTTCTTCACACAAAAGGAACTTAACATGCGACAGAGGAGATGGTTGGAATTGGTGAAGGACTACGACTGTTCGATCCATTATCACCCTGGAAAGGCGAACGTAGTGGCCGATGCCTTGAGTAGGAAAGGGAAGGCGACACTCAGCTCCATGCCAACAAAACAAGCAACGTTGATCAAAGACTTCGCCCGAATGAGCCTGGAATACACAAGCCAATGTTGTGTGGATGCCGTGATCTGTGCGCTCAACCTACAGCCAACCTTAAGGGAAAGGATTAGGGATGCTCAGAAGACCGACAAATTCCTTGATGGCATAAGGATTCGAGCCGAAAAAGGGACCATCGAGGGATTTGCGGTGGATACCGATGGGAGTCTAATGTTTGGACGACGGATATGTGTGCCAAAGGATGGAGAAATAATGGAAGAGATTCTAAAGGAAGCACACGGTTCACCCTACGCCGTGCACCCCGGAGAGACAAAGATGTATAGGGGACTGAAGGAAAATTTCTGGTGGAGAGGTATGAAAAGGACGATAGCTCACTTTGTGAAGAAATGTTTGACCTGCCAACAAGTCAAAGCCGACCACCAACGACCACCAGGATTACTACACCCGTTGGAGATACCTGAATGGAAATGGGAAAACGTCACCATGGACTTTGTAACCGGTTTTCCCAAGACTGTGAAGAACCACGATGCCATCTGGGTTATCGTCGACAGACTTACCAAGTCGGCCCACTTTATACCTATTCGAATGACTTACTCCTTAGATAAGCTAGCACAGTTGTACATAGGAGAAGTAGTTAGATTGCACGGCGTACCAGTTTCGATAGTTTCTGATAGAGATCCTCGTTTCACTTCGAAATTCTGGAAAAGTTTACAACAAGCTTTGGGGACGCAACTCAATTTCAGCACTGCTTACCACCCTCAATCCGATGGACAATCAGAGAGGACCATTCAGACCCTGGAGGACATGCTCAGAGCCTGTGCTTTGGACTTCGAAGGGAGTTGGGAAGCTCACCTCCCCTTGGTAGAGTTTGCTTACAACAACAGCTACCAGGCCACAATACAAATGGCACCGTTCGAGGCCCTTTATGGAAAGAGATGCCGATCACCTATCTGTTGGGATGAAGTAGGAGTCCGCAAAATTTTAGGACCGGAGCTAGTGGAGCAATCAGTGGAAATCGTTTCTCGAATTAAAGAAAGAATTAAAGCTGCACAAGATCGTCAGAAGTCATATGCCGACACCCGCCGAAAGGACCTACACTTTGAAGTTGGAGAGAAGGTTTTCCTGAAGGTGGCACCAATGAGAGGATTAATTCGTTTCGGGAAGAGGGGCAAACTGAGACCCCGCTACATCGGACCCTTCGATATATTAGAGAAAGTTGGAGACGTCGCATATCGCCTAGCCTTGCCGCCGGACTTATCACAAGTGCACAATGTGTTCCATGTTTCCACGATCAGGAAGTACGTGGGCGACCCCGCGCACGTTGTCGATTTCCGAGATTTGGCGATAGGACGAGACCTAACTTATGAGGAAGTACCTGTGGAAGTTCTAGGAAGGAAAATGCATAAGTTGAGAAATAGAGAAGTCCCTCTAATTTTAGTACAGTGGAGTAGACACGGAAAAGAAGAAGCAACTTGGGAAAGAGAGGATGAAATATTAGCAAAATATCCGCAATACCTGGGATGACCAAGTAAGTCAAATTTCGGGGACGAAATTCTTTTAAGGAGAGTAGGATGTAATACCCCGACCCAAAGTGGTAGGATAAATGTGTTTATTACTATGTTCATGCGACTTTATAATTTTTTTAAAATCCTTCGAAATAAAGGCGTCGTGCTCTAGTTTAAAATTTTCAAGCGACGGGCGAACAAACCGAACCGGAGGCACTCCTAGCACTTAAAATACGAATCAAATAAACGAGAGTGAGTTCAAAAGTAAGTAAAATGCGATCCAAATAAATAATTTACACGTCCAAAAATCGGGTATAATTATCAAATAAAAACCCTAATTTTCGGGCCGCAAAATCAACACCGGAAAATACAGTTTCGACCAAACCGCGTCCCGTAACACTGGGGGCCACCAAATGGCAGCCCCCAAAACCCAAATTTCTGCAAAAAGGGGCGATCCATGTAGGGGGGAGACCTTCTCCCCACAACCCCAAGCCATGACTCCAAGTTGGGAAAGGTCAAAGCCCCCTTTTTCCTTTTCCCTATTACCTTGTTTCTACCCATGTTGGTGCAACATCCCCTCCCTCAAAGACTACACCCCTCCCTACTTAAGACCTTGTCTTGCACCAAACACAAGTCAAGAACACAAGAAAAAAAAAATCAGCACATCTCCCCCCCCACTCCTCTCCACTTTCGGCCACCCCACAACTAGGGGAGAAAGAAATTCTTCTCCCCATTCTCTTGAAGAAGGAGGCCCTCTCCCACTTTCCAACATCCATCCATGGCCAAGTCTTAAAGGTTTTGAGGTTTTCATGAAGAGAAAACCTCCACTCCCTCTATACTTTCTTACAAGTTCCATTTCTAAACCAATATCCTAACTTGTCTTTTTTTCATCTTAAAGCTCCAAGACAAGGTTTTCCATTCAAAGAACCACTTTCTAACATTCAAAGGAAGAGAACTTGAAGAGCTATAAGGCCCCCTAGCTTAACAAGAAAGAAACTACAAAGGTTTATCAACCAACAACTCAAAACTCTAAATGTCTTGTCTTTTGAGCATGTTTAGTGTTTTTCTTAGAAAGGCATGATATCTAGGTTCAAACTTTCTTTTGGATGCTTGAATATGTGTTAAGTAATGTGTTATTTGCTAGATATATGTTAGGGAAAGATTTATGGCATGATAAGTGTGGGAATGGAAGATATATGAGTATGAGCATGCCTAAATGAAGAAGTTGGCACTGATGGTGCTTTCTGGAATAAAACGACGTTCGTGAAACTTGTTATTTACGAATGTTGTTTACATATTTGGAAAGTAGGTCAAAGTGGCTTTCATTTGCCACTGGTCTCATGTGATTTGAAATTTTCTTCAATAATCTATGAATTTTTAAAGAAAACGTGGCGATCTGCAACCACCTTCGTGTTTGGAAAGAATCTGGTACTAATCGGCAAGATAATGTTTTTTTTAAAAATCATATTAAAATATTATGGGTTGTTAGCTACGTCTATAAATTTTTTCATGATTTTAGGAAGTGTCTAACTAATTTTACCAAAATGTTCTTGTAAATGGTACACTGCTGAAAACCTACTGTGACACATGAAAAGTTTCTGCACTAGTTGGAAAACAGGCCAAAAACCCTATTTTAAACACACCAAATGCACAAGCACTATTTTTATGTGTGTTCTTCTTTCCAAGATGAAGTTACTGTGTAAATTTTATTATTTTTGAATGTGTCTAAGTATTTTTGAAAAATACCCAAAGTTATGAGTAGAAGACCTAGAAGAACAAACTGCATCATTTTTCAACTTAGTGACTTGAAGTGTTAATTTTGTTTAATGCTCATACGTGTCTTGCATGATAGAATAAGGACTTAGAACACCTTAGTATCATGTGGATAGGACTTTGGTAACCAATGTCATGTTTAGGGGTTTTGATCTTAAGACGAATGTTTTAACTCATGGAAATGTGTTATTGTGTGTTTTAGTGAAAGCTTCACCAAGGCTAAAAGTCTTAACCTTGCACTAAAAGAAACTAAAGTATGAATTTTGCCAAAAGTCCTTTAGAACCAACGTGTTACGCATAAGAATGCAAGAAAATTTGTATAAAAAGATAATGGACTAAAACATGGATAATGATTCGTGCTAGGTTGAGTGCGGTTCGTTTGTGAGTTCGGAAGTCTCGCTGTTCCCAACTTTTACGAAAAGCTCCTTGAAAGGTGGGTGGTTCATATCTGTATTGCCTGGAAATTATGTGTAAATTGGTGTGCTTTCTTGCTGAAATTATACTTGTGATTTTTCCCGGTGCTATGCATCGCAGGGTATATTGAAATTAAGATATACCCACAGGATATGTTGAAATTAAGACATATCTGCAGAGTATGTTGAAATTAAGACTGCTCACAGGGTATGTTGAAATTAAGACTGCCCATAGGCATTGATGAAATAGTCGTGCCAATTGTTTTATGTTCTGAAGGATAGTGTAATAGATGCCCGAAATATACCTGTTCTGCATAATCGCGTACAGATCACCCACACTGAGAATTCAAAATCTCACCCCCCTACTTTTACAAACATTTTCAGGTACTGATGCGGAGGATTGGGAGCAGCTGTAGTGCAGACCTCCCCACCACTGTCTAAAACTCATAACTGTTTTAATATCTAAGTTTTATTCGGGATGAATGTACTTTAAGTCGGGCGATCACTCTTTTCACGTTCGATGCTTTTGACTAAAACTTATCGTATTTGTGCTACTACTTAGACTTGGCATGCTAAATTATCAAATGACTATTTTAGGCTTGCATGCTTAGAAATTTAATTCCGCTGCGAAATTTATCAATCGATTGGATCGCGTAATTAGTTATTTCATAAACCTGAGTTAAAGTATTTGTTTTTAAAAAAAAAAAAAAATAGCTTAGTTTTTCTTATATCACTAAGTGACGGCTCGATCTGAAGCGTATGGCCAAGGAAGGCTACGCTCCGGATTCGGGGCGTTACAAATACCATTTTTGATAAGAGATGCTTTGAATAGCCAATTCAGTTATTTTATTATCTTCTTTAGTTTGTTCTAAAGGTGGATTTGAGCTTTCTGGTAAGTCTTGCGGTATTTCAATTTTTGAGAAATCATATTTTGCTAGGGAAAGCTTTGTCTCTATTTCTAGATCTTTGGTATGTAAAGTAGTAATTTCTTTTTGTAAATTATTGATTTCAAATTTAAGAATATTAATTTCTTTTCTTAAATCATTAGTGGAGACAGCCATAGAGGTTTGACTAGAGATAGAAGAAGTTGGTACTTTGCTTAGTATCTTGGTAATGCTAAAGGGTTCAAGATTATTCATTAATTTGTTAGTCTTTTTATCTCCACTTTTTTCTTTGCTTAAGACTAATTCCTTTAGTCTGATGAGATAATTTTGTCTATCCTCGGGATTAGGAACCTTTTCAATGAGATCGAAAAGAAGTTCTTGTTCCGAGTTGTCATTAGTGATGACATTTATAGATAAAGGGCAGAATCCATTACAAGATTCATCACTATCACTAGAAGTAGTTTGAGAAATATTATCATCAATATTATCTTCTTGTTCAGACGTTTCTGATACTTCTGGAGTGTCAGAAATCATAAGAGCAGATATTTTTTGTTTAAGATCTTCGTCATTTTGAAAAATTTCGTCGATCTTTTTCTTAAGGGGGCAAGCATCAGCTTTATGTCCCTTTTTAAGGCATTTATAACAAGTGGGTTGATAGTTTTTATCTTTGTTAAAATTTTTCTTGAAAGGTTTTGTATTAGGTTTCTTCTGTTCAGAAGTTTTATCATTTTTAAAGAATCTTTTCTTTTTATAAGGTTTTGAAGATTTTTTAAATTTTTTCTTTTTAGAAGGGGCTTGGATTTTTTGCAAACCAAAGGCTTCACAAAAAGTTCCAATTTCCTTTTTATAACTAGATTTTTCTTTACCATATCTACTTTGGATTTTGAGTTCGGAACATAGAAGTAAACCTTCTTTTTTAATAAAAGCAAATAGTTGTCCGTAAGTAATTTCATTAAAATTTACTACGTCACAAGCTTCTTTTAATTTTTGATGTATTCTGGTACCAAATAATCTTGGTAAACCTGCGATGAATCTTTCTTTCCAGAAAGGGGCATTGCAGTCAGATCTTTTTAAAACTAAAGTGAGGAAAACATCCTTATACCACCTATAGTCTGATAAAGTGGGACAAGAAAGATTGGATAGAACTATTTGACTAGATTCATTATCCTCTCTGGGATTTCCTATGAAATACATAGCTATAGTAATAATTAGATAATCAGTGGCATCAGATTTCAAAATTATGGAACCATCTTCCATTTCAGTAGTAGAAGTATGTTGATAAATGTTTATTTTATCAGTTTCACTAATAGAATTATCCCACCAATGTTTTAACTGACCAGTAAAACCGGAGACTATAACAGCGGCAGTTTGATCTTGAGTGAGATTTGATTTGATACCGTAAGCCATCCCGGCCATACCCATTTCTTGTAAAGTATTTATAATTTCATTTTCAGACTTTCCGTCTATATTCCATTCTTGAATAGAAGTTCCGTTGAATTTAGAAGTCCTAAATTGGGAACGTTCTTCAAATTGCATATCAGGAGGAGTAGGTTTGCTATAGTGATTTTTAAAACCAGCATTGTATCTTATTCTATTAATACTAGGATCTTCATCAGTTTCTTCTAGAGCATCTATATCTCTTTCTAAACAACTGATGTTTTCATTAGTGTTGGATGAGGATGCTAAAGCAGCAAGTTGGCTATTGATTTTACTAACTATACTTTCATTAGTTACTAATTTAGTTTTGAGTTTCTTTTCAATATTTTCAGGGATACTGATAGACTTGAAATGAGGAGTAGAAAGATTGTTAGGAAAATTACTTGAGCTTTGAATACTAAAGGTTTTAGAGTCAATTTTATTTGATAATAAATCGACTTGGTCAGCAATAGTATGAAGAATTTGATTAGAGAAATTATTTTGTTCATGAATTTTTCTAATATCTATCATAGTAGGTGGATCTGAACCACTCCTACCAGTTTTGAAAGGAGCAGCGATGACCTGTTCATCAGCTACTTGTATTTTTATACTTTGTAAAGGGGGATGTATAGCAGTAATATTATTACCATCTGCTAGTTCCCATTTTTTATAAAGATTTGTTTGAACATTAATTTGTTCTAAGGAATAAACATTTTGAATATCTTCGATTTGACAATAAGCATCAAACCAGTTTAATATAGGAAAATTGAATTTATAGATTTGGAGATCCTTAATCCATTCCTTTTGAAGTTTGTCACGAAAAGATTTGTCTAATTTTAAAAACCAATCTCTTCTTTCTTGATTATCATAATCATTAAATTCTTCATCAAGATATTTAAAGTTAGCAGAGAATTCTAGAACTTCAATAACATTTATCCCAGCCATCTGGGAATGAGTAGGAGATCCTACCGAGGATTCATTACTTTGATAATTCGTATCTGGTAAAGGGCTTTTGTAATTAACATTCATTTCATTATTAGTAAAAGCATTAGTAGAGGTAGAAGCAACACTAGACCTGAAAGGATTATTAATCCGACTAGAGTTATCAGAAAAGGATTGCCTAGAATTAACTTCTTGTATTCGTATATTATGCTTAGTTTCTCTAAAGGAGTTAAATCTAATGAGTATTCTACCATCAGAATCTTCAGAGATGTCTGATACTTCTCTTCTGGTAATATTCCTAGGAATTTGAGGAGCTTGAATAATAAATTCATTTGGAATGGTTATTTCATTCCATTTAAGTCTTTTAGGAATAAAAGTACTTGGGTTATCAGCATTTACTTGTAGTAAAACTGTTTCATCTTTATCGGTTGGAGTAAACATGAATTTAGGATTAATCTGGGAAGACATAACCCTATAATAAACTCTAAATATAACTGCAAAATTCTTTATTATCCATGATTCAAACTAATATTTGCAACGGGAAGTAAAGATTTTATTTTTGATTGAATTATTTGAAAGATATAATTTTTTTTGAGAAAATTACAACATGGTTCTAAAAAGTGACTCTAATTACAAAGGTTCAAAATATTTGCACAGACACATTTTTTCTACTTCTGTGCAAATATTTTTATGCGTCTGTGTAAATATTTTGAACCTATTTGTAAATAGGTTCACTTTTTTGAACCAATACGTAAATGCCCCATTTAAAAAAAAAAAATTAATTTTCAGATTATAAAGATTTTTTTAATTGAATTTCTAAATTTCATATAATTTTATTATATAAATATTTAGTCAATTTTTTAAAATATTTTCCATATTTTAATTCTAAATTTTTTTTAGATTTCTCAAATATTTAAAGGGAAATAAAAATAATTAATTAATTTAAATTTAATGTACTAATTTTAAAATTAAATAACTTAAAAAATTAAAGTCAAAGTCAACAAAACCTAGCATATAATTTACCATATTTATATAAGGATAACTTAGTCATTTTATATATGTCTACTATTGACTTTGAAATAATGGGGTATGTTTAGAGGATTTTGGGGTTTGAGTAATGGAACTCTTTAGAAAATCTATAGACTCCATGCAGAGTTTGACTGATTTTTTTATTGATTTATTTGGATTTTCATAGACTTTACATGATTGTGGAATACATTTTTTTTTATTGATTTACATAAATTTACATAGACTCCGGCGCTGGAATCATTGATACAAATATACATGGGACACACTTGTATAATAAAAAAAATTATCCAAATTATTTAAAAAAATATATACATTAGTTAAAAAAATACATTATTATTTCATCTTCATTTTCATCACCGTTATACCTCGCCCTCATTAGAAGTCTTAGGTTGTTAGAAGAAATTTTGGAGAGTAAAATTTATTTATATTTTTTTGAAGATTAGACTTGACAACGGGGCGGGTAAGCCCCAAAGCAAATAGGGACGGAGAATTTTTTGACCCGTAGGGGAAACCGGGATAGTATTCTCAGCCCAGGGGGTTCCCGCCTCGTTCCCCGCTGGGAGCCGCATTATTTTTTATATAATTAATATATTTATATATAATTTTAATGTTAAAGTAAATTACAAATAAATATTTCATAGTTTCCTACTCAATTAACTATTTATTAAAAATTACATTTTTTTATTTAATGTTATGTTATTAGTTCCAAATTATATTAATTTTATTTTAGTATAAATCTTAATTAAAAATATTAGAATTAGAGGTTCTTCAAATTGTTTAAATTAATTTTTTTTAACACCAACTTAAAGTAATTGTTGTGTATATTTAAAGTTTTTAATTCAAATATTTTTTTATATTTTAAAAATGAGATAAAAAAAATAAGTAGGCGGCAAACGGGGAATTGCTGCGAGACGGGGATGGGGGAAAATAATTTTCCATTTATTTTGCAGGGACGGAGATGGGGAATGACCCCCCGTCCCCGCCCCGTTAACATCCCAATGGAAAAGAATCAAAGAAAGTCCATAGACTGTTGAATACCTAAAGATTTTTTAAGACTTTTCAAAATCCGTAGAAATCTCTAGTTATTAGAAGAGATTTTGAAGAGTGAAATCTATTCATATTTTGGAAGGAAAATCTAAGAAAATCCGTGGAGTATTAAAATCCATAGACTATTGAATACCTAAAGATTTTTTAAGACTTTTTAAAATTTGTATTGAATACCTCAGGATTTTTAAAGACTTTTGAAAATCTAGATTGAATACCCCCAGACTTTAAAAGTCTAAAAAAATCCTACAGACTCTATAACCAATACACCCCTCTTAGAGGGGTGTATTCAATTGAGATTTTATCGGATTTTTTTGGACTTTAAAAAGTCTGTGGATTTAGAAAATCTATAGACTCCATGCAGAGTTTGACTGACTTTTTTTATTGATTTATTTGGATTTTCATAGACTTTACAAGATTGTGGAATACATTTTTTTGTTGATTTACATGTATTTACATAGACTCCGGCGTTGGAACCACTGATGCAAATATATATGGGCCACACTTGTATATAAAAAAAGTTATCCAAATTTTTTAGAAAAAAAATACATTAGTTAAAAAAATACATTATTATTTCATCTTCATTTCCATCACCGTTATATACCTCGCCCTCATTAGAAGTCTCAGGTTGTTAAAAGAGATTTTGGAGAGTAAAATTTATTTATATTTTTTGAAGAGTAGACTTGACAACGGGCCGGGTAATCCCCAAAGCAAACAGGGACGATAAATTTTTTTGCCCCGTAGGCGGGGACCGGGATAGTATTCTCAGCCCGGGGGATCCCCGTCTCGTTCCCCGCGTGGAGCCGTATTATTTTTTATATAATTAATATATTTATATATAATTTTAATGTAAAAGTAAATTACAAATAAATATTTCATAGTTTCCTACTCAATTAACTATTTATTAAAAAAATAAGTAGGCGGGGAACGGGGAATCGCCGCGAGACGGGGATCCCTGGTGAGGCGGGGATGGGGGAAAAAATTCCATTTATTTTGCAGGGACGGAGATGGGGGATGACCCCGTCCCCGCCCCGTTAACATCCCAATGGAAAAGAATCAAAGAAAGTTCATAGACTGTTGAATACCTAAAATTTTTTTTAAGACTTTTCAAAATCCGTAGAAATCTCTGGTTATTAGAAGAGATTTTGAAGATTGAAATCTATTCATATTTTGGAAGGGAAATCTAAGAAAATCTGTGGAGTATTAAAATCCATAGACTGTTGAATACCTAAAGATTTTTTAAGACTTTTTAAAATCTGTATTGAATACCCTCGGGATTTTAAAGACTAAAATCTAGATTGAATACACCCAGACTTTAAAAGTCTAAAAAAATCCTACAAACTCTATAACCAATACACCCCTCTTAATTTTATTATTACAGTAAAATTAATTGATTTTTTTTAGTAAAGTAGAGATAATTTTTTAAAAATACATCTGAGTTGCACAGTGTATTAAATGCATATAAAATTATACCACAATTCAATTATACTTTTAAGAGTAGATCTTGTATGAGACCGTCTCATGGCATGAGACAATAGGAATGAGTGTAACTAGGGCATTGACTCATTAACACTTTGGTAGGGTAGGTGTTAATTTGTATGGTCTCATTCTCATGCCATTTGACGGTCTCATACAAGTTTTTGTCTACTTTTAAACATTTAAAGTTGTTTTAGTGAACAATTAAAACTGAATACACTAAATAATTAGTTTGAACAATCGTAACTGTTCACCTGATGCACAAAAGATATACTCTTAAAATTTTTCTTTAAGGTTTCATATGCACCTATTAAGTTGTTTAAAACAATTAAAATGTTTACACTGTTCATTTAGTGCATAAAATTAACACATTTATTTATAAGTTTATACTAATAGAGTTGTCATTCGAATTGAGCCAAAATTTAAATTTGACTTGAGCATTTGTCGAGCCGAGTTTGAGCTCGTGCAAAAATATTGATGAATTGTAAATAGTGTTGGAGTCATAAACGAGTCGAAGCCAACATGGCTAATGAAATTTAAAAAAAAAAGTTCGTAAAATATTGAGAATCGAGTTTAAATTAACTCATTTAGTAAATTGAGTATTTTATAAGCTCAACTTCAGCATATTCATCAATACCCAATAGAATTTAAATGCGTATTTTTATTATTTGAAAATTTGGTTAGTCTTTTATTGGAAATTATAAATTAAGGGGAAAATTACAAATCCCCCTACAATTCAACCCTTAATTATAAATTTCCCTACCAATTTCCCTACATAACAAAAACCCACATTTATTTACAAATCTCTACATTTTGAGTGTCAGGTGGGGCCCAATGGTATTTGACCGCCTCTTACTCTTTCTCTCTCTTGTCTACACTTTCTCAATCTCTCTTTTTCTCTCTCTCTCCCACTACGTCTCTCTCTCTTCTCCGTGTCTCTCTCACACTAAAAATGAAATCTTCCACTCAGTCAGAGAGAGAGCCAGCGCCACCGTCACTACCACCTTCAGCCAAATAGAAAGCCAACGGTTAAGATCGGAGAGAGTTGAAGGCGGTGGTGCAACTAACGATTGAGCGGCGCATGGTGCACGATGGTTGTGTGGTGAGGGACAGAGCGGTAGATCGGCGGCCCATTGGTTCGTTAGTGGTAGATCAATAGCCAAATGGTTCAGTAGTGGTAGATCGGAGGCGTCCCCGTTGCATCTGCTCCGCTCCAGGATCTACCGTCGTGGGTGGAGGAACGCCGCCGCGTCACATCTACAGCGAGTCGTCGTCCTCTGCCCCAGGTTTGTGTATTAAAAGTCCATGAGTAGTGAATTCTTCTAGTGATTTTTGGGTTTGAATTTTTTATAGTGATTTTTTCGTGAGTGTGGTAAGCCCTCCAGGAATTATTTAAGGCTACATAAATTCTTTTTTTCTTTTGTTAATATGATGTTGATTTTGGTGAAATTTTGAATGATTTCTTGTGGGTTTTGTTATTTGTAAAAATATGTAGGCATAGTGTGTTCTTGGCCTCTGAATCTTGGGGTATTAGGAAGATTTTCAGATTGGATTGTATTTTTTTTCCAACTGTGATTTGTTGGATTTGGACGTCTCTAAATGAATGTCTCCACCAATCAATTTTAGTAAAGTTACAGTATTGCAAGTTCGAATATTTTGTTTCGTTGCTATTTTAAATTGTTTTTTTTTTTGTGTGTATTTTAGTTGTCGATGGTAGAAAACACAGGACATTCTGGATGATGGAGAACACATGAAACATTCAAGTGGGGAGACTAAAAGTGCTGATGAAGATGCTCTTATTTTGCAAAAAAAAGGACTTTTATGCAAATTTTTGTTGTTGCATAAGTATATATATGTTGTGAATATGTAATTTTCTTGTGAATTTTATTAATTAATGGAATGAATGTTTATGCAAAATATTAACGTGTTTATTCAATATATTAACATGTTTATTCAATATATTAACATTTTTATTCAAAATATTAACGTGTTTATGCAAAATATTTTATACTGTTATTCAACCATTTATAGAGTATATATATCTATTCAAATAAAAAATTGGGCTGAAAATGGATAAAATAATATCTATTCAAATAAAAATTTTGGCTGAAAATGGATAACGCCATAAAATAATAAACAAATTATAAATTGTGTAAAATTTTGTTTGTTCATGCTAAAAGATGGATTGAAAATTGAAGTTAAAAGCAAAATTAATTAGGGTCTGCCTAAAATAAAAAAACCTGGGAATTAAAAAAATATGACAAAAAAAGAGAGGCTTAAAAGCACAGTTGAAAATCGTGCAAATGATCAAAAGGAAAAGCTGCAAGTTGAAGGGGAAGGGGAAAGGAAAAGCTGCAAGTTGAAGGGGAAGGGGCCCACTTTTGTAGGTTTTTGCAATGTGGGGAAATTGGTAGGGGGTTTTGTAGTTAAGGGTTGAAAAATGTGGGTATATGTTACTGCCCCTAAATTAAGAAACTAATTAGAATCTTACTCAAACTCAACCGAGTTAGAGTCCTTTTAAGACGACGTAGTTTGCTCTATTCCCAAAAAAGAAAAAGGAAAAAAAAAGGACGACGTTGGAGTTTGGAGGGTCTACACATAGTCAGCCAGTATCCCCGTCAGTCAGATCTACGTCAAAACGGAACGATCTGAATCAATGGCGAATCCACGGATTCTGCAACTCACACTTTTCACTCTACTCCTCTTCTCTCTCCTCTCCACTCCCATTCTCTCCTCCCCCACCGCTGATGACGACGACGAAGACCTCAGCTTCCTTGAGGAACCCGAATCCGCCGACGCCGTGCCCAGCCACCACCATCACTCCGACGCCGAATTCTCCGACAACGAAGATGAGGAGGAGGACTTTGAGAACTATGATGACTTCGAGGTTCCTTCCGATTTCAATCCCCAAGATCACGAGGATGATGAAGTCCCCGAATTCGATGAGAAAGACGTTTTTGTTTTGACGGACGGCAATTTCAGTGATTTTGTTGGTCAAAATAAGCACGTCTTGGTGGAATTTTATGCGCCTTGGTGCGGACACTGTAAGTCGTTGGCGCCGGAGTACGCGGCGGCGGCCACTGCGTTGAAGGATACGGATGTTAAGCTTGCGAAGGTGGACGCGACGGAGGCGAATGAGCTGGCGGAGAAGTATGAAATCCAGGGGTTTCCTACTCTCTTCTTCTTTGCTGATGGGGAGCCTAAACCTTACTCTGGTCAACGTACTAAGTGAGTTTTCTTAGTTCTCTGCCTCGTTATTTATGAATAAATGTTTGTGTTATTTGTTGATTAAACGCCTCAATTATGAAATATGAATTAACCTGAGGCGATTTTAGTGAATACTTCGAAGAGAGCTTATTTCTTCCTCTTTCTTAAGGATCAAATTGCACATTCTACTAAGGTTTTTAGTTTCACGAACTCAGTTTCATGCTGCCAAAGATGGAGTGACCTAGTGAGCTGCAGAAGTTGTCTTACTATTTTCTTCTAATTCGCTTTGAGATAGTTGAGTTCACATTTCCATTTGTCTCCTTATGATTGCTTTGAGATATTTCTAACAAAATCTTGGTCTTCATAGAGAAAGAATGTAGAAAAGTTTGGTATTTTGATGGTATTTGTTGCACCAAATAAAGCATTTGAAACAAAATTAAAGTTGTCTTACTATGAAGTCTTACGTCCCAGTTTCTATGGCATGTTCATTTATTGATGAGGCACAAATGATTTAAAGTGAACAATGGAAGTTCAAACTTCCAGTAGCTGATCAAAATTAAATCTTGTGTTAAAATAATGTTTACATTGATGCCTGATTGCTTGCTAGTAAATTCCCAATCAGGGTTGTTGCTGATGCAGTGATAAATTTCTTCCATTTGCATTTTACTTTATTCTCGTTTCTGGAGTGTGAAGCTGTGCTGGTCAGGCTATGAAAAACAATCAAAGCATTTGACAAATGAGTACATACTCCATAATGAATTGGGGCCTTTTATTATGAAAAGGCTGTTTGAGAGAGATTATAAAAAAGAGAGTTCATTTTGATACAGGGATGCAATTGTTTCCTGGATTAAGAAGAAAACTGGACCTGGTATATCCAACATAACATCAACAGAGGACGCCGAGCGTATATTAACATCTGAGGATAAAGTTGTCCTGGGCTTCCTGAACTCATTGGTGGTAAGCTATTTTTATTGGCCTGTTCTTTCTTATAGAATTATGATATGCATTAGCATTAATACAACTTCTCTTTCTTAGTTATTGAGAACAGTGGTCATTATTTGTTCCTACACTGCCTTTGTGCACTATTCTGTTTCAGAGAAATACAAGTCCTCCCTGGAGATGAATATTTCATTCTCTCACTTGTCCAAATCTTTCCATGAGTGAATAATTTAACAGGTGGAGGATAGAGGAGGCGTTGACTGGTATTTGAAAGACACAGAAATACAGAATCATTTTACACTTACTTTCGAACTGTTTCAGGGACCTGATAGTGAAGAGTTTGCTGCTGCATCAAAGCTCGAAGATGATGTTAACTTTTACCAAACTACAAACCCCAACGTGGCAAAGCTGTTTAAATTGGAAGCTGGTGTTACACGCCCTGCTTTGGTCTTGTTAAAGAAGGAGGAAGAGAAAGTTACCTATTTTGGTTAGTAGCCAGTGCATGCAAATGGTCTAAGCCATGTGCTAATCATACCTTCTTACCTATTGGTTCTTTCTGCAGATGGGCAATTCAAGAAGTCTGTGATTGCTGAGTTTATTTCTGCCAACAAGCTTCCGTTAGTTACCGCTTTTAGCAGAGAAAGTGCTCCACTTATATTTGAGAGCCCATTAAAGAAGCAGGTGAGTGAAAATACATTGTTTCTTAAACACTTCATTCACAAGCCACCACTTGCTTCCCTTATTGTAAACAATTGTATTTTGCAACCTGTCATTGGTCTATCGACTTTTATGTCTTCACTGTTACCACACTGAACTCCCACTTTCTGTTCTCAGCTTTTGCTTTTCGCGACATCAAATGACTCACAGAAGGCCGTTCTAGAATTTCAAAATGCGGCGAAGCTTTTCAAGGGAAAGGTACCACAACGTGCCATTTAATATATAATTCGTAGCTGAGCTTGTTGGGATTTCGAAACCAACAGAATCAGAAATTTCAAAATATAATTAGAAGGAATTTAATATATTTTTCGTAGTCGAGCTTGTAGTATTGTCTATATATTTCATAAATAACACCTGATTTGATGCAGCTTCTGTTTGTATATGTGGATGTTGACAATGAAGAAGAAGGAAAGCCTGTGGCTGATTACTTTGGTGTTACTGGAGATGCTCCAAAAGTAAGCTTCTTATCTTTCTTGATCAAGTTACTTCTGTTTTGGTATGCATTACCTGTTCGCAAGAGTGATACTGCATCTGAATATACAATCATTCATCAAGTTTTTGAACTTTTTCTGCAGGTTTTGGGATATACTGGAGATGATACTACTAAGAAATATATACTTGAGAAGGAAGTTGCACTTGAGAACATCAAGGTTGAAACTTCTTTACTTGTTTCTTTGGTTACAAGCTTCTTCTTTAATGATTTGCTATTTTACTTTTCGGTAATTATATGGTTCCTTTGAAATGTCATTTTTGCTGATGGCGCCCCTCTGTTCATTTAATCAGGAATTTGGGGAGGCTTTCTTGGAAGACAAACTCAAAGCATTCTATAAATCAGACCCAATCCCCGAGATTGTAAGTTGGAATTGTCTTAAATTTCCAGCCTGATTACTTGTCATTTTATTGTGCTAATCTACTATTCACTAATCTTTCATGTGACAGAATGATGGAGATGTGAAAATTGTTGTTGGAAATAACTTTGAAGATATTGTTTTGGATGAGTCCAAAGATGTTCTTCTTGAGGTAGCATTTGATTAGATTAAGCATGGCGATGTCTTCCATTTTATTATGTTCTGATCAATTATCTAACATAATATAATTTTGCTCGTACATATGAATTTAGATATATGCACCATGGTGTGGCCATTGCCAATCTCTTGAACCAATATACAATAAGCTTGCTACTCACTTGCGTAGCATTGAATCACTCGTGATTGCCAAAATGGACGGAACCACGAATGAACACCCCAGGGCCAAGGTACTTACTTTCAGATTCTACTTTCTTTTCCCTAAATTTGGCATTAAAATTCTGTTCAATGATTGATTTAGGTCTTTAAAAAGGCTAGGCATATGTGGTAATGAGTATTTTGCAATTTGCAGGCTGATGGATACCCCACAATTCTCTTCTTCCCAGCAGGAAAGAAGAGCGCTGATCCCGTAAGCATGTTTGGATACATTAGTTTCGATAATCATAGGCATAGGCATAGGCATAGGAATAGCTCCCTCTCAACTTTAACAATTTGGTTTGTTGTGGCAGATTCCTGTTGATGCTGATCGTACGGTAGTGGCATTTTACAAGTTCATCAAGAAACATGCTTCTATCCCCTTCAAGCTCCAGAAACCCGATTCGTCTCCCGCCGCCTCCTCTGAGGAGTCTCAAGCCAAACAAGGCACTAAGACCTCCACCAGTGATGAGTTGAAGGATGAGCTATGAATACAGATTCTACTATACTCAACTGCTGTTTCCGTTTCTGTTGTTAGCCATGGCAATCACTGAAAACAGATATAGAGGAAGCATTAATACACAAAATCTAATTTAGTAATTTATTAGATTTTCGTTTTTGGGTTTCTGTTATCAACTTTTAAATTTATTTTTAGTTTCTCCACGTAGAAGCACACATAAAAGGGTCGGGTTATTTTCATCCTCTTACATAATTTATACACCCGTCAATTTTTTCCTTCTTATTCTACTCTATTTGTGAGAATTCTATATTACCTTACCAATTTAAGCTTATATCTGCTCAAATCCTGTTTTGATGATAACCCAACCTAAAATAAAATATTAATTTTTTTTTATCTATCTAACCCACCCCTAAATTTAGTTTTGTCTTTTTTTATACCCACATCCACAATCCAACTTAAAATAATAATAATTATACTATTATTTATTAATTATATATATTTTATAATCAATTTTTATTATATTTAAAATGTATTATAATTATATTAAGAAAGATAATTTAAAACCCATTTAAAATAAGATACAATAAAGAAACTACAATTACAATAGTTAAAATACGAAATTAAAAAGAAATAAATATTTACAAAATAGAGGATATGAGATTATGTTTCAAAATATGTCAATATTATGTCTATTTATAGAGAATTGAAAATACAAATTTTAATTTTTTTTTAAATAACTTATTATCCATAATATTTTCATGGGTACAATTTCATTGGACAACCTTGTAATGTATATAGGTTCACATTTCAATCTCTGTCATGTTGAGTTGCAACTCTCCATTTTTTTTTTTTTGGTCTTCATCCATGTTGATGATCACAACTTACACGGATGTGGATAGTCTAATGGCATCCATGTGGGTTTTGTAATATTTGTACATCATTTTTACAACAATAATAACTCATCATTTCACTGAAAATAACCACAACTACTAACTCCCACATGCATTCTATTCAATAATTAACTTACTTTTGTAGGCACAATATTCACTCACTTTTATTATTTAATTAAATATTCTATAAAAAGAAAATAAAGTAAAACAACTAGAATTAAAAAAAAAAAAAAAAGGAAAAATAGAGAAATAAGCTCTCTCATGAGGGAGAATGTGAGTCACGATTATAACTCCCGACCATATTAAACATAATGTGTTATCGAAAGGTCATAAGCCTCAGAAACTCACCGCTACTGAATACTGATGCCCTAATAGAAGACACTTGCGTTTTGTGAAGGCACATGGAATTGGGCTGGTGCTAAACTTTACATTTTATGCAATGAGAGAAGTGGAATAAAGAGGGAGGGCAAACAGAAAATAAAATTTTGTACAAAGGGAATGTATAATTGGTAGTTTAATACGAATGTATTTATCAATTTCATTAAAAAGAGTAATATGCACATACAAATCGAGTGGGTGTATAGGGTGCAAATACTTGTCCATTAATTTGCTGTTATTTTAATAAGGCTCAGATCATTCACGCTCTTATATTTGGTTAATACACTCCATTAAAATAATGTTTAGAAAAAAAAAAAAACTTGACAACTTTTGAAAAAGAAATTATGAAAATTTATATTCCCTCCGTTCTTAGATTACTTGCACACCTGCATTTTGTCCTTCGCAAATATAATTGTATTTATATATTGTGTTATTTTTTTTTTACATAGAATATACTACTTGCAACGTTGATCTTTAACATCGCAAGCAATATACTTTATATAAAAAAAAAATCACAATGTATAAATGCAACTCTATTTACAACGGACGACAAATGGAAGTGTGCATGTAATTAGGGATGTTAAACGGGCTGACCATAACCCATTAGGGCCAGCCCTACAGGGTTGCGGACCTAAACGGTCCCGGGCCTTATCGATTCATTTTAATCGGTCCACTAACACTCGAAACCTAACCCTAACCCTAGCGGTCCGCGGGCTAAACGGGCCACTAACGGGCTCCGAAAGAAAAAACTAAAATAAATAAATTTTAATATAAAATATAGACATGTAATTGTAATACGATGTCATTTAAACTTAAAATTCACACATCGTAAAAAAATTCATGAAAATCACATTTAAACATTGTTCAACAATTCGCTTTTTCATGAGATAACTTTATAACGTCAATGACGATTTAAGACCCGGCGGTAACCGACAATGACAATTTGAGAGTCATGCGACGACCGATGATCCCCAATTGGAAAGATAATTATGAAGTACGGATGTTGAAGCCCTACATTGTTCATGAATTTATAAAAATTATATTCACACGTTGTTCATAAAGTTCAAGAATTAATTAAATGGTTAAATTCAATTTCAAGTAATTTAGTAAATTAACTAAATGAAAACATAAATTAACTAAATAAAAACTTGAATATATATATATATCGGACATTGGATTTGGATTGAAATAAAATAGGTAGGTTGCATACACGGTTGTAATTGTACAAAATATATAAAAAGTAAAAAAAAAAAAAAAATCGGGCTAAACGGGTTGGCCCGGTAAACCGGCGGGCTAGCCCTTTTAGCCCGCGGGCTAAACGGTCCGGGCCAAAAAGGCCCGGTTTTAAACGGGCCACCAAATGCTTGAACCTAACCCTTGTTCGGTCCAGGGCTAAACGGGCCAGCCCGCCAGCCCGCGGCCCGTTTAACATCCCTACATGTAATCATGGGATGAAAGATTTGTTTTTCTTTTTTCGAATTTTTAGAAAAAAAATTCTGAAAAATTATTGTATTAACAAAAAAAGGAAATGTATTTAACTGGGCTTTTTAATAATTTGCATAAGCTAGTCAAGGCTGTCACCGTTTAAAAGGCCCAGGTTATTAGCACTTACATGTGTAGTAAATACACTAACCCAAAATTTAATATCAAATATATAAAAAGACAATATTATCCTCCTAATCTTCTCTCCAAAATAATTTTAGTGAATACACTCCCCATTATTATATATGGAATTTTCGAACAAATATACTCACTTCGAAGATTAGAAACATAGCTTCATACTTCAAGAATGTGAGCCACCATCAATCAACAACTAGACGCTTGAAACTTGTTGTGACGGCCTACATTGGAAGGATGAACAATCCTCCAAGTCCTGAATATGTATATGTGAGTGTTTTGGTATTTTTTAAAAACTAGGTTTTTGAAATATTGAATAGGATAATTTGTGTTGGTGTTATGATGTTTTTCATGTATGTTATTGTTTATTGAGTGTATAAAAATGTATGAGTATGATAATATTGTTATTGTTTGCTTGTTTAGAGTATTTTATTTCAAAAATTGTGATGGTTGTTGTTCATTTCTGGTTATCCGAACATGACCACAATTTTCGGGAAAAAAACCGAACAAAGTGTTTGAATTTTTCTTTTCCGAAAATTGTGGTCATGTTTGGAAAAAAAATTCAAAGATTATGGTCATGTTAAAAAAAAAATTAGAACATTACGGTCATATTCAGATAACCAGAGCCGAACAACAGTTATTGCGATTTTCGACTTTGATTGATGGCAAGCTTCGACATCGGGTATAGGGTGAGAGGATGTGATGGTGTTCGAACTGGGATAGTTTGACTTCGGTGGTGGTTGGTCGCGTCTTCGACGGGCGCACAATGACAAGACTTCGGCTTCTATGGGTCGCCTCTTAAAACGCTGGCAGACGACGACGGGGCGGGAGACGAGTCCTCTCTGCGATGGTGATGAAGATGAATTAAAAGTGAAGTTTATTCAAAACATAGAGATAATTCGAAGAGTTACACAATTAATTAATTAGGACAATTTAGGAATAAAAAGTAGTGTATTCATCGAAAGTGTAGTGAATTTATCCATATAGTGTATTTATTACACATTAAGTGTGAATAACCTGGGCCTTTGTAAATATTAACTTCTAAGCAGTTCTGTTACAGCCCAAGCCCAAGCAAGTGCACAATGAAATCCTGGCCCATAATTGAGGTTTTGTGGATTAGATGGTGGATTTGAGTTACGAGTTTAAAAATTGTAATAATAATTTGGGGTAGAGTTATTAATAGCCTAATGTCAAAAAAAATTATTTTATGTTATGGTTTTTTAAATTGTTCTTTTTTAGGCAAGAGAATAATTATTTTATCCATTATACCCTTACTAAATTAACTCTTTCAATTGAGTTTGTACCATTATTAGTTCACCTCGTACCACAATTAATTCCCCCCGTACCACACTTTATTTAAGCCCGTAACGTCATACCTTCAATATGTACCCCAAATATTGTACCATGTGCCATTTTTTTTACCCTACCACCATACATTTTGGATGTATCATATTTAAATCACCTTGTACTACACTTTGTTTAAGTCCGTCCCATTGTTATCGTACCACACATTATTAAGTCACACTACAATTCATTTAAGTATGTACCACACATAATACATCTCTTAGTCTAATACAACACAATTAATTCACATTATATAATATTATATTAAGTTCGTACAACAATATACTCACACCGTACCACCACATAATTAGTCTTTGCCACAATTAAATCATCTTTGTACCTCACTTTATTTTATATTCCATACCACCATTAATGTACCATGTACTGATTCACACAGTTCCACATTTTATTATGTCTGTACCACTATTTATTTAAGCTCGTACTACTTTAATTCATCTCGTACAATAACCGTACCACACTTTATAAAGTATTTACCACCATAAATTCATCCCGTACCACACTTTATTATGCACATACCACCATATTTTAAGTATGTACCATCATTTTGAAGACCATATAATTGTAGTGTTTAGTCTTATATAACGATTTGGACAATGTGCATTCATAATCCTTAACCCTACCACCATATTATATACCCTCTATTATTAAAGGCGTGCCACTATATATTCTAAACTTTAAAAATATTTTTTAAATAAATAGAGATAAAGGCACCTGATGTTGGAGAGAGAGAAATTGAGAAAGAATGGTTGACAACAACATACATATGAGAAATTAGAAAAGAAAGAGAGATTGAAAAAGTGATACACACAAAAAGGAAAAAGAAAAAAAAAATGAAACGCAGAAAAAAAATGGAGGAGAAGAAAAAATAAACGTAGGAAAAAAAAAGAGAAGGAGAATAAAGAAATCTAATAAAAATTAAGAAAAAGAAATAAGGGTAAACTTGATAATCTATATATTCTCTTGGCTAAAAAGGAATAAAAGTAAAATTTTTGACAAAATAGAATTTTTTAAATTAGAATTGGCTAAATATGGGGGTTTCCTCTAATTAATAATTTTAATACGTTTCATATATATATTAACTCCATAAAATATCAAAACGTAATAACCTACTTATATATTCTGATATTTGTAATGTTATAATGTTGAAAATAAAACAAAGATGATTCGTGCTCCAATATTTGTATTAGCTAGTAATGCTATTTCTCGACAGAAAAGAGAAAAAGGAAATGACGAGGGCTGGTTTGGGGGCATTGTCTTTGTCTAACTTGGCTTACTTTATTTAGGGACAGTTCAAGAATGGTTTTCAACAAGGGAAATTATGGCTAATTTAACCTTAATGTAACATATGTATGCCAATTGTTAATGTATTGATCACTAACATATATAAAGTAGTTATAAAAATATTTATTTGTAATTTAAGATTAGTCATCGATGGTGAGCAACTTAGGCTCAAACAAGTTTTAGATCTTGTTTTCTTGTGATATATCTTGCTAATTTACCTTTTTCACCTATTTCAGAATAGAAAGTCAGGGACAGCGAGGACCCTCAATAATGAGGTACACTATTTTAAATTAAAACGCACATAATTGTACGGGAAAATATCAAAATTAATTCTGTAACTTAGGCATGTTTCATTTTCAATTATAGTCCTGACCATATCAATTTTGATCCTTTATTTTTGCTGAAAATTCAATTTTTCCCAAATCAATTTGGGGATTTTAATCCCTCCGGCCAAATCGTTAATAATATTTAAATATCTAAAATAGGTATGAAAATTATTAAATATAAATTCTAAAATTTGGAAAATTATACTAATGTGGTTTTAAATGCACGATTGATGCTCCACATCATCAATTGGTCGGAACTTGACCACAGGTAATAAAATCCCCAAATTGATTCTAGGAGATTTTGGATTTCCTTCAAAATGGACTAAAATTGATACGGTCAGAACTATAATTGAAATTTAACCAAGTTGCATGACTAAAAGTGGAATAGGCTTAACTTACCGGACTAGTTTTAATATATTCCTTAGACTAATTCAAAGAGAAAAGGAATACTAAACACATTAAATTATATCTAATTATAAAAAATATCACATATCTACCGGTGGATACAAACTAACATACTCACCGCAATCATTGACTAAATACAAGAAAAGAAATATTAAACACATTAAATTATATCTTATTATATTCATGAATTTAAAATAGTGAGTTTTAAATTAAATTTAGGAATCAGAATGAGATTACATAGAGTTCCTTTGCAATCATTGACTAAATACAAAAAATCTGAACACTGTTTTTTCAGTGATTCCGATTTAGTTATTACTAGTAATAAGCCCTCCCGTGCTTTGCACGGAAGTCGTGTTCGTCACTAATTTTTTAATATAATATTTTAACCACTATATCTACTGTGTATTATACTCATCATTCATGTTTTGCAGAAAAATTTAATATAACATTTCTAATTTAACGTAGTTGTATCATATAAATATTTTTGTTTATTATAACATGTACATGAATAAAAAAATATTTTTTTTCAGCATAGATTATTTTTATTCAAATGATTTCATATGAATTTGTATAATTTACAGTTAGCTATAATATATTCCTTTCACCGTCCCTTTTTTAATTTAACATTTTACAAAAATAAACATTATTTATAAGAATAACAAATGCCTATCGTAATAGTATAGTAAAAACCTCATACGGTTGATCTTTTGAACCCGCTTCAAGACAAAATGACTAACCAACCAATCTTGGGATAAACAACCTCGACTGCTTATGTTTACTTTCACTTACGTCTTGTACATAGGAAATGAGATTTAATTCCTTTAACAACAAAAATTTAAGCCGTTTTATTTCACTCATATAACTATCTAGTTTAATTCATCAACTCAATAATGACTAAGAAAATGTTTTTTTTTTTCGAAAGATTTTTTCAAAAAAATTATATACACTGCACTCTCTCTACATTTTTATAACATTTCTCAAAAAATAAAAACTTATATTTTCAATTAACAATTTTACAATAAAATATTATATTATTTAAAACATTTGACATCCCTTAAATGTTTTACTTAAATTGGGACAAAGAAATAAAAAAGTAATGACCATAACTTTATACAATATAAAACTTAAACATCATTAACATTATGTTAATCATATTTTAATTAAAGAAATAAGATAAAAATGTGGTATTTGGAGAATTGTGTGGGAATATAAAAAAAAAAATCATACTTAAATTATTAGTTGAGGTAGATAATTAAAAAATTGTATAATAAATAATATATTGATGTAATAATAATTGTTGAAAGAATTCATTTGGAATTTGATATAACTAATAAACTTAATAAAATAATAATGCAAAAACCATGTTTATATGAAATACAAAATAAATGTATTTAAAAAATAATGATAATAATAATAAGAGAACTTAGGACTCTACTTTTAGTGTTGAATATTTTATTTTTAATATATTAGTCCAAATATATTGCACTTAATTAAATGTAATGTTTAATCGAAATAAATACTTCATATTAATCAAATGGAAAAATACTATAAAATAAATTGAGGTAACATACTGTGATTTGTACCTAATAATTTTCCCAGTAAATGTTTTTATTTCAAGGCATTATAAATTTACAATAGATATACGACATTTTAAAAATGAATAAAGATGAAAATTCATTAATTAATTAAGAAATAATATTATGTTACAACTTACATTTACAAATATTGAACATTTAATTTTACCACGTATACAACATCTATCTATATTAATGTGGATAAATTTTCAAATAATTAATTAGATAGTAATGTATTTGACATGTACCTAATTATGAGTGTATGTGACTCCAACTTAATTATGTTTTAGAACAAAGTATGATTCAAATACTTAAATGAAACATCATCTTATATATGAGGTTGTCTCACACAAGAGTGTCACAAAAAATTAATTAAAATATAATTTTTTTAAGAGAATTCATATAAATAATAATATAAATTATATCATTTGGACCCATGATCTATTAAATTATTTAGAACTAATTTATAAAATAATCAACTTTTTTAATTCAAAATTTTAATTTGATAGAAATCATCATCTCATGTATAATCACTCAGGAAATTGAGAAATACGATAATTGTTGTTGGATTAGTCTAAAGTAAAAGAGTGGATATTCCAAAACTCTTAAGTAAATGGATATCCCTTATCCCGATGAAAAAAAAATTATATGAAAATGGGTTGACATGAATTCTCACTTTAAAGTATCATTGTTTAAGTAATGAAGTGTAAATGTTTAGAACATGAATTAATATTAATTAGTATACAAAATGTCACTATTCAGTGATTTTGAGAAGAACAACACATATATGGATGACAATGTACGGGTTCAAATCCGGACCTGCATTGAACAAGCCCCACTCGAGGCGGGTTTGGACCCGATCAACTTGGTATGAGGCGGGTCGTGGTTTTTGTAGGACCCGCCCACGAACCCGCTTCATAATATAGTAATATTTTTTTTATATATTTATATGAACTTATATTCAAATTAATATATGTAAATTTATTAATATATTGATTACATATGTTATTTTAAGCATTAATTGAATATTAAATATTATTTAAAGCAAATATGTGTTTAAATTTGATTTTTGAAATAAAAAAATTATATATTTTACATTTAAACAAATAATTTTAAAATAATAAATAATTTAACAGGCCGGGGCGAGTTGGACCCGGGGTTTTGGTGCGGGGCTCGAGTCTATTAAAATTCTGGTAGAGCGGGTCCTAAGATTACCCAAATTCATCCCAGACCTGCCCCGTTGTCATCCCTAAACTCATAAAATCAAATATATTTTAAAGAGTGACATTGTATATATACTCACTCCCTCCATCCACCAAAAGTATGTCCACATTTCTTATTTGTTTGTCTACCAAAAGGGTGACATTTCCTTATTTATCAATAATCACTTTAACTTTACACTCACAAACGATTATTTTATTCATTCTTTATTCTTAATTTATCTATTTTTCTTAAAATTTGTGCCCTAGAAATTAGACAAACTTTTGATGGACGGAGGGTGTATTAAACAATAACACATTATATACTAAATAAAAATACTTATAAAAGACAACTCTCGTAAACCCGATTTACATGAGATGTGCATTACATAAAATGGTGAAAATAAGGGTGTTTGAGATAAAAACCATAAAAATATGTAAGTGTATGTTACAATCTTGTCATCATTTCAACTACCTAAAAATTGAATGTATCTTAAATTATGGTGGCGTTAGACATTCTAGTACACAGACCTAAGCATTGTTATCATATTCTGATTGCTTAACAAAATATAATTCTATACACTGTTATTCTCATTTTCATACGATTTTTTTAATCCTAGTGACTTTTTCACATCAACACGTTCAGACCCTTGATATTTCTTCTTCAGATAATAATGTATCAATTTCTCAATTCCTATATGAATGATACTAATATTTCTAGTAAACATTGTCATTTTTTCTTAATTTTCAGAAGCCATTTCTTCACTAATAATTTAAGAACAAAAATTCCCTTTCTTGACTCACTTCTCAGGAAATGGTATACGCATGAGGAGTCCTATTTTTTTTAAAGAAAAAAAAAACAGATTCTGAAATAAGACACCATGAGAAGTTAACATTAGAACATACGCTAGCTATCAGATACCAGAAAGTTATGTTTCTTGGTCAAATAATCAAATATATAGGCTAATACAAACGAATGAATCAAACCTCTAATAAAATATTCTCTAGAAAATATCTTGGAAAATTTTGAAATATTTGATGAATATCTTCAAATTTTTAACATATGTCTTAAGATCTTTAGCAGATGTCTTCAAATCTCTAAGAAATATATTGGAAAGACACTGTCGAATTGCAAATGTTGGTGATGATATTGGTGAGGTGAGATTATAAGGTATAATATAGGATCCAAGAATTTGAACGGGCCCTTAATTGTAGCTAATAACAAATATATAAAATATTGATTTACCAATAATTTTAGGCCAACAAATGTATGGTGATGATCATATGTAGAAATGTTGATCAATGGACAAAAAAATTTCCAGCCCAAATTATATATGGCAAAGTAGAGTGTATTATATATTTATGGTAGATAGATAACTATATTATAGATAGATTGATGATGAATATTCTTAGGGATATGTATGTTAGTATTATATGTTGGACAAAATTATAATTTTAAAATGGGTACATTTAGCAAAAAAAATGTAAATAAGGTGGGTGAAGTTAGTAAAATAGAGCATGTAGATAGTTGTGAGCAGTAATTTTTTGATAACTTGATATCTGGTCCAAGGACCGAGTAGTGCGGGGATCAAAGTTGCGCTCAATAATATATTTATCTATAAAAAAAATTAGAAAATGTATATAATAAAATTGGTTCATACATAAATCATTTTGCAATATTTTTTAGTATAACCAACTGATATTCTTTGTATCCGTCAACTAGTATTTTTCAATGAAAATAACTAATACCCTCAAATATTAATTTCGTTCAGGTAAATGCACTATATTCAAATAATCACTAAGTTTTCTTGTTTTTATAAAAATTAATACTCCATACTCAATAATGCCAATCATTATATATTTAATTCCTATAATCTAGACCAATGTGGTCTATTGTTAAATTAAACTGAAAATATTTAGTATTATATCCATAACTAATATACTTATTTATATATCTCCAGACATAAGAGAATTCAAATTCACGTGAACTCTTTTTTTTCAAATATCATATCTTAGTAAACACGGTATTACCTTTTAGTATATGAAGAATCATCATTAAAGGAAAAAAAATATGCGAGACAGTCTCGTACAGAAAACATATCCACCACAATTTATGAGTCAAAATTTCCTTTCAAATGTGAATGAATTGGACTTCATGAACCCATTGGGTCATAGTAATAAAATAAATGAGATATGAGACTCTTTCATACAAAAATTGTGTAAAAAAATACTTGATTATATGTGTTTTTCAACTCACAAACAATTAATAGTGATACTTCATACGACTAATAAATTAATTTATTAATAATTAGTGTGATATTCTTTTTAGAGTAGTTAGTATGTATTTAAACTAGATGTAAATTGTAATATTAAGTTGATATGATTAATTATTTTTAATTAGTTTTTAGATTTAAGTAAAAATATATTAATATTATTACTATGAACAAAGTATTTTTTGAATTTTCAGACTAACCATTATTTCACTAAAACAATAACCATGACTATGATTCGGTTTACACAAAAATAATGAAAAATGGATGTAATACTATTATATTTATTATAATAAACACTGAAAACTTTTAACATAATTTTTATCTTTTACACAACAGTAATGATTTTACTTCTTAACAACATGCATGCATACGTTACATAGGGAATAGGAAACTTGAGAAGATTATAAACATTAGTACTATTTTAAGATGAAGTTCTTAAAAAAAAAAAAGGCTTGAAATAGTTTAACATTAAATTAAGTATATTAATAAATTTACAGCCTTAATTCCGAATTAATTAAGCTAATTATTTACTTTAATTTTTTCTCTTAAAATAGTAATCATGACTTAAAAAGAAATATGCGGCCATTCAGCAACCTTATATGCTATAAAATTTAATATGACCATCAACAAAAACCGCAACTATTCAACACAAATTAAGATTATCTATTAAAATAATTTACCATTAAGAAAATTTATAGAATAATAAATCAACAATAAATAACTAAAATAATTAATTAATTGTGAAATAGTGTAATCAACAATGAAAACAATCTAAAACTAACTTTCATGAACTGAAATACAATAATGTACAATAAGACTATTTTAACTTTATTAAGAAACTAATTACGATATAGTACAAAATTAAACAAACTTTTTACAATATATTGTCCTTGAAAACATAAACCTATGACAAAGATAAAAAAAAAAAAGGAAACGATTAAGAAAAAAATATATGTTTGAAAATTTTAATATGATCAAGCAATAAATCCTCAACTACTTAGCACCGATTGTGCATTAATTTTGTTTAAAGGATTTATCATTATTATGGATTTTATAATATATTTAATAAAAACATCATTATTATTAAACAAAAAGATTAATTTTAAAGTAATTTGCCTTTGAAAGAACTATATATAAAGATTAAATTAGTCCCATCGTTAGTGCATGTAATTATATATTTTGACTTTGATATATGCTTTAATATAAAGATAAATAAAATTCAACTTATTTAATTTCATAAATTTATAATTTAATTTTGGTACAATTTATACTATCAATAAAAGACAAAAATTAGGACGTTGATAAGAGAATGAATATGAAATAATTATGATGGTTTTAATAATAAATGATGAAGTAAATAATGCTAAAAGAATTAATATTAATTTTAATAGATCTTTACTTATAAAAAAAACCATAATGCATAAACATATATATATATATATATATATATATATATATATATATATATATATATATATATACACACACAACAATACAATTTAAAGTTGAACATATGAAAATGGTAAAACAATGTACTGCAAAAAAAAAAAAAAAAAAATCTCATATTGATACAATATATCACAGGTATCATTATATAGAAAATCTCATAATATATGTCAAAATGGAAAACAATTTTTCCGATGAATATCTTCATATATTATGGATATGATAATGAATTGTTACTCTTCTGTTGAATAACTGCTTCTTCATTTTTCTTTAAACCACAAATATCTTAAAATTTGAAAATAATAGTGAAACGTCTCTATGATTATCTTTACATCATGAAAAAAGCATCATCGATCAAATCATTACTTAATATCTTCAAATCAAAGGAGAACATCTTCAAATCTACATCCAATAACAAAACTAAATTAAAAAAAAAATGATTACAAAGAGATCAAAGGATGTACACAATTTTTACAAACTACAAAATGAGTCGAAATGAATGATGATGATAACATAATATATATATATAGGAACAACATTTGTAACAGTTCCTAAGATTCATCAAATCAAGAGCAAAATAAACGTCAAGCATTAAAAAACAAAGCGGATGGTCAAGATGATATGACGAAAATTTGATCGACGACTAAGAAATTCTCCCTCCAAAACTAAAAATGAGAATATAGTGTGTATTATATATTAATATTATGGATATGGATGACTAGTATGTAAAGATCCCACTATAGGCAAACCAGGGGGAGGGGTGGTGGTGGTGTTAATGTATTGTCTAAATCAAACATTAGAGAACTGTTTTTGGCACAATACTTAAAAGTAGGGTTGTTTACGGTATGGACCAAAACATATATTTGAAAATATATGTGTCCGTATCAAAGTTCGGTTAGTTTAAAATTTGTGTGTCCGTGTCCATACCGAAATTTCGGTACGGTATAAATATTTTATTTTTTGGTACGGATCGGAGCGGATTTTCGGTTACAAACGGACCGGATCGGATCGGTACGGAATGGAGCGGAGAAACGGATTTTTGCCCATATTTTTATCATTCTCACCTTTTTTTTAACCAATTTACAAAAAATCATATTGATGCATGCACATTCACACAAATACTACACAAATTCAGTTACAATCAAACATATATTATTACAAGCTCGAATATAATACATTATATGACAATGATGGTTACAAACTAACACATATCATCACCAATAGAGTATTTAAAATACAATATATAAAATATGTATTTAAAAATTCTTTTGAAATATCTTGTGAATGAATGCAATTAATCACGTTGATCATAATTCTTGACACAGGGTACAATATATCCAAGTTTTTACAAGAAATGAATATACATGAAAAATTAAAATAAATGAATAAAAAATTAAGTTAAATCATTTTGATATACACCTAAATATAAGTTAACGTTTTAATAACTTAATCAGCTAAATAATACTCCATGCGTTCCAAGTTGTTTGCTACATTGTAAAAAAAACTTGTCCCATACTCAATTGCTACATCCATTGTTGCCAAGAAAAAAAAAACAACAATACTTTTTAATATTATATTATCCACACACTCCAAAAAAAAAATATCTACTTTATCACTTTAAATACTAATAATTTTTTTTTTAAACATGTTCAAACAACAATGTTATAAACAATTATGGGACGGAGGGAGTATAATATTTGTATTCTAAAAAGAAGAAGAAATTATGATATCGTATAGTTGTACTTGAATTCAATACATTATAATAACTAGTAACAGGTCTACCCGTGCTTCGCACGGAAGTCATTTTTTTTTCAAATTTTATTCTAAATTATATATATATATATTTTGAATAATTTTAAAATGGACATTTATTTTCTTTAACAAAAACAACTAAAACTAATAGTTACCGAAATCTCACTTATATTCACAAAAATAAATAATATGTTATCATTCATTTTTTTATTATTATAAATAAATTGCAAATAAATTAACAGGTTTGCTTTAATTTTTTAAACACAATAACATTTATAAAAATTAAATTTGTTAATTTTTCATTTAAAAAGTAGTCATTTTGATAAGATTTAAATTATGTGTGTCAAATAAAGCAAAAGTAATGCACAATATTCTTTACTGTTAAAAATGGAAAATTTGAGGATTTATTAGATCATTTTTTTATTAAATAAATTTAAGTTAATTGATAAAGAGTTTACTAAAAAATATCGTGTAAAATATAAATAAATGGTGTTTGGAAAATATTGCTTCTTCCGTGATTACTTTGATAGTTGTCTAATTAAGAAATTCCACAAATATTTCCATGCAACATAAAAATAAATAATTATGCATCACAAAAAATAATAAAATTTAAAATTAGTATTATTTTATTCAACTCTACACTCACATAACACAATTTTTTTTTAAACAACGTGACACTTTCATATGTGAAAGAAACAGTGAGACAAAGGGAGTATTTTCCAAATAAAACCTACAAAAATATATAAACAAAAAGAAAGTATAGAGTAGAAATGATTCATACATGAAAGATTAAAGGATATTAGTTGTACATGTTTTGACAAAAAAATATTGATTTTGTCCCCTAAATGATATTTATTGTTTCACTGAATAGTATCAATTGTATTATTAAAAGAAACAAATACACTTCAATAAAAATAATTAATACTATTTAGAGAAAACAACTAATTCCCTAGAATAATTTATATATGAAATAATCTCACTATGCATACTCATAAATTAATGATTAAACAACAATTGTTATATTCCTAACATAATCAATTAAAATTGTTTACAAATTAAAAAAATAAAACAATGGCAAAACAATACATGAGATATTTTTAATATTATATATATATATATATATATATATATATATATATATATTATCATTGATGTGTAGTTCGTCAGTGCAAAAAATATGTGGTATTACTGCAACAAACAAAGGGAATTGGTTTCATAAGCTAGAAACCTTAGAAGTAAAAAATAAAATTTAAAACACATGTATTTATCCACATATTCCAACAATAAAAAGTTATTGTATTTTTCACCCACAAAAGCTCTGTTCAACATATACCTAACAAAAGAACAGAGAATAAAAAATCACCCACACATACTTCTTATTTAAAAAATTCATTCTACAAAGAAGAAATAGAAGATGACGGAAGATGCAAAAAGAAATCTGCATTTCACATCTATATAATTTCTATTTTTAGTTATGATTTTTTCAAAATCGATTTGTTCTTGCCGGGAAAAAGTACCAGAAGAGCACTGAAATGATACCAAAATAGATACATTTGTAGTATAAAAAAAAGTATGTTCAATTTTAGGGTTTTGTTAACAATTTCACAATCCTTTTTTTTTTTTCATTTAAGATATAAATTCTGAAGTTTAGAAAGTTATAGATCGATCTCCGATATTTGATATTTTTCAGTGATTTAGGATCGATTTTGGATGAAAGCATTTCGTTGAGTTCCAGATCTTTCAATGCATGTCCAAACACTAAATCAGCCAATCAATCTAAAAAAGAATTCTTCAACACGGTATCCTCTACTTGCTAAGGTTTTATAAATTAACAACAACATAATTTTTTTGGAGGATAAAAGAGCTCCAAAATAACAAACACTAAAATAGAAGGTAAACATATCAATACATTTTATTTTTTAAATCAATAATATTGTCTCGGACACTTCACAATATATTTATTTTTTATCAGTCTGTTTTGTGTTTGTATGCCTTAATCTACATGTGTTCTTTTAATACTGTATATTAAGAAATCATTGATATTTTTTTATGTATATGTGATAGAAATTACATCAGGTTTATATTAGAAAGAATTTTGTGGAAGAACTAAACTTAAATCATTCCTAGATGAATTGTGTATATGTCAGTAGATACATTCATTAATTAGTGAATTTAAGTTAATATCGTCATTCAATGATACACTTGTATGGTAAATAACAATTCGAAAATCATTTAAAATAAAGTTATATAACACATATATTTGTTGTACTGAATTATTTCGTAGTAAACTATAGACAATAAATTTCAAGCTTTCTTAATTATTGTTTATGATATTGTAAGAAATTAGTTCGGTGTAACGAAGGAAGACCTTGGTGTTAATGGTCACATATTTTACACCAGCCTTGAAAAAGCACTACTATATTACAATTTACTGTTGAAATTATATAAATTTTATTATTCTAAACCTGATAACCCAGTTTTTTAGCTATAGAACTTTGATCTACTTTTATGCAAACTAACATGATTGTCCATAATACAGAACAATTGACTGTTCTATATTTAAGATAATGACTTTTATGTTTGATATATTTATTTAAAGTAATTTGAACTTATCAAATTTAATATATCTATTTCGTACACAAAAAAACTAACCAATGAATTGTATTGGAATATTCAAGATAATAATTATTTCTTGATATAGATATGAGTTATTCTCTAATGAAAAGGGTTAGATCGGACACAAAAAGTTAGATTGATGACTTTGATAAAAAAAACGATAAGGAAGAAACGTTAAAAATTAATTCAAATTTATTTAGATAAATATATATTGTACATGTGTTTAGGTTAATGTAAATTTATATACATATATATATAAATGTTTGTGCATAAACCTGCAAATATATAAAAAGCATATATGGAGTAAAATTGGTTACTATCGCTTACTAAAAATAATATTGTTGTAAAATATAACAATACAAATAAATGAATCAACAAATGAACTTAATTTTAAAAAAAAAACAATATAAAATATTCAGCCTTTGTACAAATACAATGGAAATCAATATTGTTCTAACATCAATACAATTATATTCCTTCCAAAAAAAATAAAAATCATCTTTACGCAGTCCAACAATTCTAATAAATCTATACCAAGTTTTAGCTAGACAAAGAATGTGATAATCTGTATCAACAGTAAACCCGAATTCATAATAGATTGGGAATAAATCTTAAGTTCTAACACACTTCAATATAATATAACCCGAGTCCATTCTGGCATTGGTATGTACTAAGAATATATGATAAAAATATTAAATTTACAATTTTAGTAAGGAAAAAATGCATCCAAAGAAATATAACTATCACCAGACGACTTTTAAATTCAGCATTATTGCATTTAATAGAAAGCTCAATTACTTCACCAACATTCACTGGTTCTAATTTTCCTTTAAAACATTCTTTAAAATGATCAATTTGATTTTCAGCTGAAACATTTGGAGGAAAACTTAAATTGTCTTTAAATGGTTCAATAGCATTCTTCATTGTTCAGACAGAAAGTAACAAAAAAAAAAAAGAAATAATATAATGCAATTAAAAAAAGGATAAATACATTTCATTAAAAAAATGTGTCTGAACAAATTATGTTTCTTTGTTGGTTTCTTTCATAATCAATTCTAAGTCTCTCTAACTTGTAAACATTCTTGTATAGTAACGTTAATCATGTTTTCCACCATTGTTTTAAAGAGGTGAATGAGTCAATATGTTTGATGGTATTGAAATTGAATGAGATTGATTTCAACCAAAATATTTCGAGAAAAACTTAAATTGTCTACAGATGATCCAATTGAATTTTTCATCACTATTTAAACAGAAAATAATAATATATATAATATATTACAAAGAACAAAAGTTTATTACGTTAACATTAAAAATATATATTACATATTAACAAATTATCTTATATTATGGGTTTCTTTCATACCAAATTTCCAATATCTTTGACTAATACTAATAGACATCATTTGCAAGACACTACTAATTTTTTTCTCTTGCTAGTGTAGAAAGTTAAGGGAGTAAGTATATTTGGTAGTTGTATTAAAATTAAAGAAAATTGGCGAGTGGGTATCTTTAGAGACTGATTAGGCGTGAAATTGTCATGATTCGTAGCTAGAAACGCCCTAATTTTGGTCGAGTTTATAGAGTATTTAGAGTCAATTGAGCATTATTTCTATACATTGATAAATTTATCTCTTTGATGCTCATAGGTGAATAGAGGACGAAAAACGGAGTTCGTAGGACTTTGAATCGACTCAAACGGATGCCCGGATGAGAAGATATTGAAGAAATACGATTGGTATTAGTGCGGACGAGGAAAAGTATCACTTGGGAGGAGTTAGAAGTCACTCGAGTGACTAGGTCGAGCCCCCCGCTCGAGCGCATTGCTCGAGCGCCTAAACGTACAGAAACTTTCTTGCGCTCGAGTAGCTCGAGCGCCACCGCTCGAGCGAATCGCTCGAGCGCCCAAAACATGCAGAATGATTTCAACGCTCGACCAGCTCGAGCGGAACCGCTCGAGCGATTGTGTCATTCGAGCTACACTGCTCGAGCGGGACCGCTCGAGCGTTTTGCTCGAGCGCCCATTGATTTTTACCTCCGGATGCGTATTTTCGGCCCATTAACTCCCGTTTCGACCCGGTGCCTATATATACCTCTTCCAAACACGTTTTGAAAAGAACATCATATCCCCGAACGTTAGAAATAATTTTAGACTTAGTTTTTGGAGAGGAAGGAGACGAGCAAGCTTTATTTTACGTTTTGTTGAGGTTTTGCATACGAATTCTTAGTTTCTTTTCAATTCTTAGTTTCTTTTCATTAGTTCGTTACTTTGAACACGTTTAAATTTTGTTTTTAGTAATTCAATTTCAGTTCTTCGTATTTATTTTCTTTTAAAACCCTAGTTCATGTTTCGTATTTTCTTAGTGCAATTCATTATGTTTATGTGTGTTGTTTCTTCTATTGCTTTTATTTTTGTTAAAACCATGTCCGGCTAAAACCCTTGCATGCTTAGGTTAGGATGAACTCGTAGAAGTAGGATGTGGGTACATAATTAGGGTAGTTTGTGACGTTAGTTTTAATTCTCTTAGTTAATGAATTCTTATAATTAATCTGAACTTTACCTTTGAATTTAGTACGAAAGTGTTAGAGAGAGGACGACCGCATCACTCAATAACAACTAGTAGTCTTAACGAGAAGGTTTAGGAAAGGTTAATTCATCTACCGGTTTAGCGAAGGAGGACGACCGCATCACCTTAGTTAAATTAGGGTCTCATTAATTGAGCACAATCCATTAACTTGTTAGTGGATTAGTGAAGTCGAGTGTTAGAGTAAAGTATTAGGGTTTAGAATCTTGAGCTTTCACCTTGCATTCTTTTACTTAGGTTAATTCTTGTTTGTCACGATTACTTTGATTATGTACCTGCTCCGTCAGTATACGTAGGGATTTCTATCCTAAGCATCACCATCTCCCATTAGAAAACAACCTTAGTTAATTCGTTTCTTACGTTCTTTAGTTTACTTAGTTTATTTCAGTCTTTTAAATTAATCTTTCAAAAACCCAAAAACAACACACTCATATTAACTACAACGCGTAGATCTTCAGGGATCTATTCGCATATACACCATCCCTTGGGTTCGATAATACTTGGTCCCTATGCTTGCCCATACTACAGTGAACCCGTACTCTTGCGGGGTAGCTACTAGTAGAAGCTAGTGTAGTTCGCTTACAAGTCAGAGACGTATGTACAATTATTATTTGTTAGATGAAATTATAATTTTAAAGTTGTATATTTAATAAAAAGAAAAAATGTGAGTGAGTTAAGAAGTGGGGGAACTTATTAAAATAGAGTGTTAAGATAACTACATTCTATAAATAAGATTATTTATAAAAAATATCATATTTAATTTGGTTAATAAATAACAATTTTTCATATTTGATTTTACATAACTAAATTTTAGTATAATTGTTCATATATTTTATGTTTAATATTTTATAATGCAACTATTTTTTCATGCAATGGTTTATCAAATATTTTTTAGACAATCCCTTTCTAATTATATATATAACTGTAACACGAAAAAATGTACACTGTATTATATTATAAGATAAATACATATAAAGAATAACAAATAACTATTTTTGTCCCAACTTTGTCTTCACACTTTCCTTGGTACGCAAATTTTTACTTAAAAAATGCATAATCCTCCTTCATTTGTATAAAATATAATCAGAAATATATTTTCAACTTCTATCTCACATATCACACAAGTAATTTAGAGATTCGAACGTGATCAAAGTAATAAAATGAGATCTCTTTGACGACGCAGAAGCTCAAACTCTAGCCTGATCAAATCCATCAACACTCTCTATCACCGTCCACACATACATCACAAAATGTTGTGTGAACTATTACAATAAAAAAAAGTTATGTCATCAAAATACGCAGGACCAGTAACAACATTCAATCAAGGGTGCAAAAGTCGGAAAACGCTAGACGGACGTTTTTTGGCCGCCTAGCGCCTAGGCCGCCTGGAAATCCACCTAACTTTTTTTTATTAAACTGCGCCAGCCCTCACGATTTTCACTTCATTTTCCTAAAATTAAGGTTCAGCTTCGAAAAGAATCTATCCCTTCTCTTTCCCCCCTTTCCAAAATAAACCCTGTGTGTTCCCAACAAATCAACCAATTTCCATTCCAAAATCCAAAATGGCAAAACCACTTTGATACATCCCAGGAACGAATCGCCGCCGTCCTCTATTTCACCCAGCATCGATGCCGCCGCCCTCCATCTCACCCAGCACTGACGCTGCCAACCGTGTCACGCCTCCGTCTGTACTGACGTTTGCATGATTGTCGTCTCTTTCTTTTCCTTCTCAGTTATCGCGCCGCGTCGCCACTCTTCTATCTCTCCAGCGCCGCCCCTTCATCCACGACCGCTACGCCATGGTGAGATTTAAGATTTAGGATTTTCCTTCTCTTTTAAACTCCTAGCCGCCTATCCCGATTTGGCCGCCTAGGCGGCGCTGAACCCTCACACGATTTTTTAGCTGTTTTACCTTAAATTGAGTCGGCCGGCGACCGCCTAGGCCGATTTTTGCATCCCTGCATTCAATAGAACCCTCAAATAATAAACCTCACCAGTACCAATTGCTATGCAATAAATACGACCAGAATAGAACCCTCTCTGCCTTTCTTCATACTTTCTTGATTTTGGTTTCTAAATAAAAAGTTGAGGATTTTCAACATATCGTAACTCACTTTCTTTTGCAAATAACCCATTCAATTTAAACCAGACTAATAACATGTTATTTTTCACACTTGGTCTATGCAACACATACTTTAATGAATTTGTATCATAAATATGACATTCTGTTTATCTAAAAGATGAAAACCCAATCGTACAGCTGAATGATACCTATAATTAATTTCAAAACCAGATAATCTTAAAATAGCTTCACATAAAGAGTGTAATTATTTTACGTTAGATAAAATTATAATTTTATAGTCGATGTATTTAGTAAAAATGGTTAAATAAGGTAGTGAATTCAGAAGTGAGTGAGTTGAGTCAGATAGTGAGTGTATAATGTATATAATCGTGACGTGTAATAAATTTATTTGTAAATAATTTCATATTTAATTTAATTTGATTAAAAATTATTAATTTTAATATTTGATTTTTTTAATAAAAAAACAAAAGTAAGTTATTTTATTTTAAAATATTTTTAATATTATTTTTAAAATAAAATAAAAATCAACTTAATATTAGTATTAGTAATAAATACTAAAAAAAAAAAGACAAACGAAGCTCAGTATTCACCAACATTCATTGGTTTTAATATTTCTTTAACAAAGCTCAAAATTAACAATTTGACTTGCATGTGAAACATTGGGAGGAAAATTTAAACTGACTATAACATTAACATTAAAGAAACAAAATACAAAATTTAAACTGACTATATCATTGGTCTAGTTGCATTTTTCATCATTGTTTAAACCAGGAGGTAATAAAAAAATTAAAACGAAAAAAGGACTATCACATTAACATTAAAGAAACAAAATACATATAATCTAATTACCTTGTTTTATTGGTTTCGTTCACACCAAATTGTCAATCCCTCTATCTAATAGAAATCTTGTACAAAGACATTAATCATGTCTCCCACATTTGGATTAAAGTGGTGGATAAATAGGTACCTTCGGTGATTATATTGAAATTGAATAGAATTGATAGTTAAATATTTTTAAAGATGCAAATGTAAGTAAGATAGTAAAATAGTAGGGTGAATAGCTGTATTAGACAATAAATTTATTTGTAAATAATTTCATATACAATTTGATTAATTTCATATTTCATTTTTAATTAAAAAATTATTTATTTTTAGACTAATTACATAATAATAAAGTCAGTGTTAATTTTAAACGATAAAAAAAATCTCTTTATATCAATAAAACACCAGCACTGTCGCCCTCACCATACCATTGCCACTATCCGCCATGATAACTCTCCATTCCAGCCAAATTCCCACCAATACTGAATCCAAGTAAGAAATTTGTTTCACTCACAAAATCCAACAAAGCTACCTACTTATTTAGCCTCGTCTCAATAGTAGAAACCAAAACCCTTTATCAATTTAAAATTTTGATTTCTTGTTCATCCCCAATTTTTTTTATTTATCAAGTAGTTTTTTCTATTTTCAAACTTCTTGGTCATTTCTTTTTTGTGGTGGCATAATGGTAGTGCTTCACATAGAGGCCGCATACAATGGTTCTAAATGACGGTTCTTTGCTCTTTACTACAACATACAGTGTGAAAAAAAAGAAGTGCGAGATAGGTTTTTCGTAATTCATTCTTTCTCCATGAATCTTCAATATAGTTTTAGTGAATTATGTTTTAGTCCTTTGAAACTAATAAATGAAAAGAAAAACTAAAAATTGATTTACCTAAAGTTATAGGACTAATATTTATACCTACCAAGAAAAAAAAATAAAAGAACAAATGTACTGTACCGTCATATAAAATGGTAACAAAGTTTAACTTTCTAACATTTGCATTTTATGGTCCACTGACCATAATCCTTTATGTAATTTTATAACCAAAGATTAAGATCAACTCTATGTATATAATTTTATAACCATGAGTAGGACCAGTCATCTAAAAATTATCTATGCATCCACCAAACTTCAACATCTTCACTATAACATTACTTTTCTTGGCGCTGTTTAAAAAAATTTATCTATTTCCAACATCATATTTATAATTAACTGCAAGTTCGTCCAATAAATTTAAAAATAATAGGTGCCCTAAATGAATTAATAACATTTATACCAAAGTTTGTTAATGTTAAACACTACTCAAATTATACATATCTATATACTCTGCACGATATAACTAAAACATTGTTTGAAAAATACTGCATGGTACAAAACATAAAATTAATAACACAATAATTCTCATAATAATAAATTCTTAATATAATAAACCTTTTATAAAGTCTAGCCCTCATTACAATCAAAGTACGACATTAAACTTGCACAATTCATATGGTTTACGTAAACTAATGAGAGTACATCATTATTATATGAAGCATTATTCGTATGAACTAACAAAAACTAAATATATTGAAATAGACAAAAGACAATCCATTCTTATCAATCTTAACGCAACTGCATTTTAATCACCATGGAAGCAAATATGAAACTAAAACTCATTACTAACATAGCAAAAAAGAAAAAAGTTCAAAATATTAATGAACTAAGATTAGCATGAAAACAAAGATTTCTATCTATATATATTTCCTCATGAACAAAATTACAATGAATAAAACTTCTGTAACAATTAACATTCTCTTATTCGGTATAACTTAACCCTGAAATCACAAAATACGAATAAGTTAAATATATTTTATTAGTTGACCACTCTTAGAAAAATAAAGAAATAACCAAGGAAGTGTAATGTTTGCAAAAGGAATATAAATATACACAAAACTCTAAGACCAAATTAATATTTGGGAAATTTATGAATAAACTTACAGTTATCATAACCTCCATATTCACCAAAACCATCATTATCAGCAAAATTCGAAAAACAAAAAAGGTCTTACATTAACGCAAGAAACATGAAATGCATGAATATAAAGATCAATAAAAAAAATCATATATCATAGGAGAAAATAAGTTTTTATTTAGAAAGTAGAAAAACGTACGAAGATTAACATTCAAGGTTAATCCTGCAATATAGACAAAATTTACGAAGAGACTTACAAACCCTCGATGAAATAATAATTTCTAACCAATTAAACTCCTTCATGCAGTGAGAGTTAAAATATAAATAATATAAATATATCTCAATTCAGAAAAAAAAAATCAACTACAAACTAATCAGTATATAATACTCCCCCTATTCTACATTAGTCTTCACATACCTAATGTGTTATATTTTTTAAGAAAAGTTGGTGAATAAAATGGTATTGTGAGGAGCATTATTTTTATTTTACGGGTGTGAAGAGAATTGTGGGACGAACAAAAAATAAAAGTGTGAACTTTATTGTGGAACAGAAGGAGTATTGATGATTTCTTTCACATTTTTTCTTTCTCAATTGTTTCTAAAAATCAATTTACGATCTATTTCAATCATTAAATTTAAAAAAAAATTAAACTGAGAAGATTTTACTTTACCAACTAAAGAATCTTCAGTGAAGCCCAAAATCAATCAGTCAATCTTCCAACCATTAATAGAGAATTGGTAGTAAAAACTTGAAACTGAGTGTGAAATAAATTAATCGGGAAAAGTAAAAACAACATTTTGATCTTTCAAGTTCACATTTAAGGACTTTAACTTATGGAGGTTGGCAAAATAATGAACATAATTTTTTGGATTGACAAATTAAGGATAAAAACTTTACTTGAGGTAAAATTAAACTAAATTGGTCTAATAGTCCGGATTTTGCTTGAATTCGGACCGAATTGGGCCCTGATTGAGTTGATTTTGGGTGATTTAGCCTCAATTTGCTACTTGTAAAAGTTATTGTCCTTTAAATTATCAGTCCAAAAATTACGATCCTCATTTTGCCAGCCCAAAAAGTTACAGTCCTCATTTTATCACTCCCACTAAATTACAGTCCATAAAATATTTATCCAATAAAAAAATAACAATTTTAAGTATACAATAAAAAAATTCAAAACACTGACAAAAACCATCATCAATAAAAATAGATAATATCAACCAAGATTAACCAAATTAAAGATGTTACTACTGTTGCATGAATGCAAATGCAAATATATTTATACTACCATATAATAAAATTTTGAGAGATTTAAAAGAATTTTTTTGGGGTTCTTATATCTAAGTCTCACTGCCTGTGCATTGTTCTTCAATAGCAAACACACAAATCTGTGAAATAATAAGAAAGAAAGAAAATCAGTATAGTGTACCTTTATTGAAAAATTGGATCTTTGGAATAAGAGAGAAAATGTATTTAATTTATTATACAAAAAATAGAAACACAATAATAAAAGTTTGAGATTAAAAATAGAGATGTCTTGTGCTTTGAAAAAAGATATGCATGAAATTTACCTTAAAAAATGTGAGAAGTCTCTGGTATATTGCAGAAAAAGCAGAAGGACAGAAAAAATTCTTCAATTTGTAAGTAACACTTGAAGGGAATTATTTGGGATAACTAAACAATTGAATAAGGTTTTGACGATTTTTAATATCATTTCATATCACTAAAATTTCACAAGTATGTTAACATTCAATCCACACAAATATATAATCATTTTTCTCAAAAACGAAATAAACTTTTTCTAGAAAATTATAGTGTACAATTTAAGATTAGAACTGATCACAATTTATATTGAATACCTTAAAGTCTTTGAACTTTTTGCAATGTTGTTGGTGGTTCTAGATATGAAGCTTTCACACCATCAATTTAACTAATTCTGTTAGCATATCCAACCAAATACATGAATTAGTCTCAATTCTTTTATTGCAGTTTATTTATTTTTTTACTTTGAATTATAGCAGATAGAATTGAGTTATTATACGCTATAGTTTATAAAGATGATAAAAATACTGCAATCATACACATTAACTCAATAATTATTCACAATATTCATATCTCCATAAAATGAAAATAAGAATTTAATAACCCCAAAGAGTTGGCTAGTGGTGTATGTTGCAGAATTAGGATTGTGCTTCTCTTTAAATCTCAGATTCGAAACCTTCAGTTGCTATCAACTCCCGACGGGCCAGTCAATACAGAGAAAAAAAAAGGTTTTAAATTAGTGTACTCTAGCGATAGTGGCTCCCCTAAATTAGTACCGAGATTTCATTTAAAAAAGAGAGAATATAATAGAACAATGTTATAAGATAACAATTTGACAAAAAAAAACTTATTATTAGAATAATATATATTTTATATTCTCATATACCATAATATAGCATTGTTTTAGAAGATGATATGGGTAAGGAAAAAGTATAAAAAGAAAATATTCAAATATGAACCATTTGAAGGGTATTAGTTATTTTCTCTTAAGGATATTAATTTTGAAGGGTATTAGTTAAAGGTAAAAAAGAATTAATTATTTAATTAAAGGGATTACTTGGATACGTTAAAGGGTATTAATTTTTATACTAAAAGGTTTATAAATATTGTTCGCATATGAACCAATTTTACTTTATATATACTCAATGGACGAAATAGATAAGTGTTCTTATGAAGTATGAAATCAAGAATGTGGTTTTGGGTTTTAAGGTGAAAAACCTGAAAAACAAATTATAATATGAATTTTAAGGAATTAAGTGAAATTATATATATATATATATATATATATATATATATATATATTATTGTGTTGTCCAAATATTTCGCACCATTGAATTTTTTTTAGAATGGAGGTTGACTTGTAGTATTTAAATAAATAAAATTATTTCTTATGAGAGTGTATTGTTCACTTTAAATGAATTAAACAAAAGAATTATTGTGTGTACAGTTATTATTGAAATGAAATGTATTTTAGATGTGTGTGTAGAAGATGAACAATGATTTGTGCAAGCTATTTATAGAAGAAAATATTTAATTCAAAAGAAAAGTATGGTTAGAAATTTTTAACCAATATTAAAGTAGAATAAACATAAGTTATATAAATATTTGAATAATTAAAATCAAAGTAAGTATATGGTAATATTTAAGAATTTATGTATTTTTGTAACGTAAAAGATAAATGTGTGATGGACAAATATCATTTAAAGTGACTCTCTTGTGCACTTTGTAAATGGTGCACTCACTCAACACTTGAGACTGTTTTCAGTGAAAAATATGATTTGATTACACTGAAAAGTATGGTTAAAATATATTGAAAATCAGTTTTGTGTGTAATTTAAACACACTTTTTTAGTATGACAACGTAATCTTTTTAGTGTAAACAACCTAAAATTGTTGAGTGAGTGCACCATGCACCAGGTGCATATGAGAGTTTGTCAATCATTTAATGAAAGTTTCTACAATTTTGCATATTTTTCATATTAGAATGTAAATATGTTTTGTATATTTATATTATTGTTCTCTATCCCCAAAAAAATCTAAAAAAATGATCAACACTTATCATGTTGTCTAATCTCTCCCAAATAACCCAAAATTTGGTCAACATTAATCCCAAGACATAATATGCTCTCCAAACATTCCATAAACATTTATTTCTAAATTAAGTCCAAATACATATTATAATTAGTAATTATAAATAGATAATTCTAAATATTTATTTTTATCTTAATATAAACACAATAAACTTATTGACACGTTAAGAATTGGAAACTCAACAAAATTAATAAAAATGCAATGATAATTTGACAATATTGAATATTTTGCCCACAATCGACACTTAAATATGGATTTGTACACAATGTTAAAATTCTATGAACCGACTAATATACAAAATATGTATGTGGGTGTGGAACTCAATTTAGAATATTAAGAAAATATATAGCCAGTTAACACATAAAACATAGAATACTCCCTCATATATAAATGACATTCTAGAATTGTCCTAAAAATTAAGATTTTTTTTTAATATCAAAAGTACCCTCGATTAATGATAAGTATTACTTAAATATTATTAATCTTAAGTTGAAAGACAGTTTCAAGTCTTTAATTAGCCGAGGTAGTGAATTATTTTTAGAACTAACACTTATTATTAAAAATAGTTTAAAACGAAGAACAACATTTACTTTAAGAGTACATATATAGTGAAAGTGGTTCATATATGAATCACTAAAGAGTATTAGTTGTTTTCACTAAAAGGTCTTAATTTGATTTTAAATAACTTATATTCTTCAGTGTAAAAATATAATAATTTTCAATGAAAACAATTAATACTCTTTAGTGAAAACAATTAATACCCTTCAATGATTTATGTATACACCATTTCCACTTTATACTATGTCTTATTTAAATAGGGGTGGGTATTTTTTTATACAATTGTCGGTTCTTAGTAAGATTTTATTGTGAAGAATGACTCCTCATAATTATTTTCCAATTTTCATGTTACCAATGAAATTTAATTTATTACACACTAAAATAATGTGCTTATTACATGCCGATTACCAGGTAAAAAAAATATAATACTCTATGCTAATTACACGCTAATTACCAGAGATTTTTCTTAATAAAAAACTCACGTACATATAAAAATTTCATTGTTAATTACACATTAATGAAAATTGGTAACAAACTAAAAATGCACATGTATTAAGTTCAATGCTAATTACATGCTAAATACCTGGATTTTGGTCAAAGAAAATAACAAAAATACCTACAATTTAGGGAATAAGTATTTGTTCTGATCTTCCAAAACATCCGTCAAATATCTTTCAAATTTTTTATTTATTGATTAATAGAAAATAAAAGAATGTTATCTAAATGTGGAAATCTGGTACTAATATCTCTCTATTCATGCAGAAATAATTTAATGTCACATGTTCACATTATTAATTCACTAAAAACATGCATTGATTTCTAAATTAAAAGTTTCAATTTCCTGATAACATGCACTGACTATGAATTAGTCAAATTAATTTATATAGATTTACCATTTTATTCCTCAATTAATTTACATAATTTATAGGATCTTAGAGAAAAGATTGACTTCTTCCACAATCACTTAGCGTAATACAATATATATATATATATATATATATATATATATATATATATATATATATATATATATCACAGATTTATTAGTTACCGATAATTCCATAAAAAAGTTAATTTTTAATAATTTTAAAATAAATTGCCTTCAAAATCGAAAAAAAGATAATAAATATATATTACATATTAATTATTAAAATAAATTTCATTATGAACAAAAAATATGTTGATTTTTATTAATTACATTCTATATACACCTTGATCTTCACATTTTAATCATCAATCAAATAATGAAAAATTCAAATACAATCACAATTCTAACAAATCAATTTTTTTTTATCTGAATTGGGAATTGACAGATTAAAAAAAAAAAACATATATTACATTTTGAAAATCCCATTATAATCACAACATAAACAATGAAAAGTTCAAACACAGTTAAAATATTAACAATTTATAATTTTTTTATGAAAAAGGAATGACCATATATTACCTATGAACACATACTACATATTGATTATTGCACGTGGATTATTAAGTTATTAAGTTGTTAATATTATTAAGTTATTAAGTTATTAAGATATTAACGTATACAATTTTATGTTATCTTAATATTTAAAAAATAAGAACAAAAGATACAAAATAAAATTGCATTTGGATTATTAAATTAATCAGATATTAATAAGAGAAAAATAAAATTCTGGCATATCAATAACAACTTTATTTTACAGAAACTGGGAAACCATATTAGCAACAATATAACTATAATCTACTTAAACAAAAATGAATAATTACATCCAAATAATATTATTAAGAAAAAAAAAAAGTAAAGAATACAAAATGGATAATAAACCAACGATACAAATAGACAAAAAAACCAACGATACACTGACGGAAACACGATGAATAACAACATAACAACGAAGAAAGACCTTTGAAAATAAACATAAATTCATAGATTTAATATAATACTAAACATAAATACACAAAATTAATTCGACACCATTATCGAAAATAATGCTTGAAGTCCACTCTTCCCATGTCATGCACAAATTTTGTAGCAACTCACAATTTTGTGCTTCAAAATACTTGGTGAACTTCTCCAAATTGAATGCACCTCCAAAGCTCATTTGTTATGCATAATAGTGTTGCATATTACCAACGAAAAACACAACTATATATAGTAAAAATAAACGTTACAAAAGCTAATTTGATGCAAGAAAACATAACTAAAAAGGAATAACACCAATACACAAGCAATAACATAAATACAGGAATTAATAGCATACCATATCAAACGAAGTAATGGATCCAACGACATACAACAAAAGCAACGAAAAAGATCAACGACCTAGACAGTTTGGAGCCAAAACTATATATGGACATCCTGGCTCTATTATATATGTATGATGTTTGATAATTTTTTTTATTAAATTTAATACATATTTTACTCGGTTCGGTACGGTAATGTTCGGTACGGTCACATTCGATTTTTCGGTACGGTTAATTTGGTAATATCCAGACCTGTACCAAAAAAATATTTGGTTTGGTTTCGGTACGGTTAAAATAAAAAAATCCACTATTTTTTCGCTTCGATTCTTTTTTGTGCGGATTTCGATACAGGTTCGGTAATCTCCGAACTTCGTGAACAACCCTACCCAAAAGTATTAATTATCTAGAAGACGTTTGGTTTGAAGGACTGCCTGAAGTTGTCTTTATAATCTTAGGTAATTTTATGTTTGGTTTAAAGGACTGCAAATGATCATGACCCTGAACTACACTAGGGTCCGGGTCCATCATCCCAATTAATCCCTCATTTTAAGAATTATTGAGTCCTGACAAATAAGTGAGAATATTTGTTCTACTGAATTAAAATTACCATTTTGTCCTACATGTTTTATTTTAAGTGACCAATCTACCCTTATTTAAAATAAAAATAACCGATGCCCGATTTATCCTCATAAAAAATAACCGTCATCCGATCTATCCCACTTAATCACACAATCTAATACTACAATCAAAACATACATTCATACCCAATAATTCAATCTAATCTAATCCCTTTCAATCCAAATTCATCTAGTACAATTAAGTTCGTGGAGCCAACATTTCCCTTAAAGAAAACCCATTTTTCTCCTTTTTAAATATTTTCCATTTTATCCTTATGTAGACAAAATATTTCCCAAATATCCCAAAAGCTCCCATTTTTTGTTGACCTAATTCTTGTCGATCCCCGACGAGCCAGATGCAAATTATATACTCCCTAAGTTTTGATTTTGATTATCTCCATCAAATAGTATATGTTTTAATGAAAAAATTGTTCATTAGTATTAAAAAGTGTAAAATTGAAAGTTTATTAGTCCATTTTTTTTTAATTCAAGAGAGTTTAGTTCATTGTTAAAGGGGATATTGAAAAATGTAATATAATGAGATATAAATAAATGATGTTTGAAGGTGATTAATTTTAAAAAGTAAAACTAATTTTTGGATAATTAAACTTGTATCAGGAGGAGTGCCATTTTTCTCATTTCTTTGAACTTGTCAATTTGGTACTCCCAATTGTAAATTTTGTTATACTATAACATCACCTACTCAAATTTGGATTTAGATTTATTTCCAATTGTGAAGTCTCAACTGTTGATCAATTCCAGAGCATTTGAGGTGCAAGTCATATACAATACTCTTATCTCTCCGAGCCCATTAGTTGGAACCTTTAATTGTAATTCCGCATGTCTCATCATGAATCCTTAGGTTGAAAGCCATGAATTATAGAAGCACACAATCATCATGTGATTAAAAAATCCTTAAGTTGAAAGCCATGAATTATATAAAGGGTCAGAGTCAAGTTTTTTGCATCCATCAATTTGTTTCTTCTTATTTTACTTTGTTTTTTAAAATATTACATGATACATACCCATTTAAACTTAGGGCTTGTTTTGAAACACATTTGGAAGGGTAAGAATCATACTTTGAAGAAAAAAAAAAAAAAATTCTTACTTTAACAATGGGTTTCAAATCTTTCCAAATTCTTATACTCATCCACCGATGTCGTCACTGTCCATATCATATCTATCCTCCTCCTCATCATTTTTGGATCAGGTGGTGGATGACGCGAGCCAATGGAGGCTTGGCTTGATGGTACTGGGGTTGTAGGGAATGGATCCCCTGCTGGGCTAAGCAAACCAGCACCATGTGCCGGGTGCCAAACGTCACCGTTTTGATGCACTTAGTAATAAAGGTTTTTTTTTTCTATAAAGAATTAAATGTGCAACAAAAAAATAAAACTGGGTATATATATTATACTTATTCAAAGGAAAAGAAAATGGGAGTTTGTCGTATGAACATGCGATTTCACTTATTTTCTTAATTAAGCTTATAATTTATTTGTTCTCTAATAAAAAGTTTATGTGTTCATTATTTTGTATTTTTTTTTATCATTTCTTAATTTAGCAAGGGTCGTCTTTTAATTAGTTTTTGTCAGGGAACTAAGTAATAAGTAGAAAATTTAATATGGATGTAGTGTTTTTTTTTTTTTTTTTTTTGTAGCGAATCAAATCCAATATGTGTGAGCATGAAGTTTTTTTTGCTTTAATACGTTGAAATAATTGTCTTGTTTAAAAGGGTTAATTTTATATCAATTTACGACCTTTAGATCCAATTTCAATTTAATCACGATTTTCAAAATTTTTATGAAAATTCACAACCTCTATATTTGTTTCAATTTGATACATATTTTTAAATTATGACATGATTTTTTCAACCACGTGCCGGATATTTCTCTTACACTCTCTGAAACGATTTCATCCATATAGAGAAGTTTCCAATCCAAGGACTATCGCACCCTCACGAGTTAAAAAACTTTTGTTGAAAATACAAACTGTATATACAAAAAAATAACTACATCCATATTAAATTTTCCACTTATTACTTAGTTCCCCGACAAAAACTAATTAAAAAAATGACCCTTGCTAAATTAAGAAATGATATAAAAATAAAAAAATACAAAATAATGAACACGTAAACTTTTTATTAGAGAACAAATAAATCATAAGCTTAGTAAAGAAAATAAATGAAATCGCATGTTCATACTACAAACTCCCATTTTCTTTTTCTGTGAATAAATATAATATATACCCTCAGTTTTAATTTTGGCAGCACATTTAGTTCTTTATTAAAAAAAAAAAAACTAAATTAAATGCACCAAAACGGTGTCGTTTGGCACCCAGCATATGGTGCTGGTTAGGGGTGGATCAAATACCGAAAATACCGGTATACCGCACTTACCATACCGAAAAATACCGAATTTATCGAAAATTTCGGTATACCGTAATTTTCGGTACGGTATGATACCATACCGAAATTTTCGGTACGGTATCGGTATGAATATTTAGAAAATTTCGGTATACGGTATCATACCGAAATACCGAAATATTTTCGGTATATACCGGTATACCGGAATATTTTCGGTATACCGATAATATTTCGGTATACCGATAATATTTCGGTATTTCGGTATACCGGTATATACCGTACCTTTAATTTATTATTAAAATTTAATATTTAAATTATTTTCATATTAAATAATTAGTTAAATATTTCGGTATGGACTGGTATGACCGGTATTTCGGTATGAATCGGTATTTCGGTATGCATTGGTATTTCGGTATGGACCGGTATATACCGAAATATCGGTAAGGTACGGCATACCGAATGTTCGGTACGGTATGCGGTATGCATTTTTGGTATACCGAAATTTCGGTATACCGAAGTTCGTTATACCGAAATTTTCGGTACGGTATCGGTATGGATTTTTACATACCGAAATTTTCGGTACGGTATGCGGTACGGTACGGTATGGCCGGTACGGTACGGTATGCCACCCCTAGTGCTGGTTTGCTTAGCCCAGCAGGGGATCCAATCCCTGGGGTTGTAGGGTGTTGTGACAGAGAGGAGATCGCAATAACAATCTCATATTTTTTTTACCAAGATTTGAATAATTAAGTTTATTAAGAAAATTATAGGGATAGAAACCAATCTAGTCCCACAACTTATTACCTTTTCCGATTTCATCCCAAAAAAGTATAATGTACAAATTTAGTCCCAATTTTTTATATGTGTACAATTTTCGTTCCAAAATTCACCGAAAATAAAAAACAAGATCGTTTTTTTATCACGCTCAAGTCACGTGAAGTTGGCAATGGGAGTTTAAAAAAATATAAGATAATTTTATGAGATTAGGGATTATATTGTTGGTAAAAAGTATTTTAAAGAAATTAATGATATGGAATATCAATAATGGTAATAAGTTTTAAAAATAATTCAAAATTATCCCTACTTAATAGAATCGATATTTCCGTCTAAGAAAGAACCTCACGTGCCCGGCCATGACAAAAAAATGATATTTTTTCTTATTTTCGATAAATTTTGGGATGAAAATTGTACAATTTAAAAAAAAAAATTGGAACTATATTCGTACATTATACATTTTTGGGACCAAATCGAAAAAAAATGTAATAAGTTATGGGACTAAATTGGTTTCTATCCCAGAAAATTATAATTAATATATTTATTGTTTTCATATCATTAGGTTTAGTTTGCTATTTTAAATTACGATTTGCAAACATTTTAGAAATAGTTGATAATGAATTAAAGTTTTATTGAGAGATTTTTTTTAAGAGTACCACTATTCAAACCCAAAATCCTCTAAATCTACCCCACCTACTAAACATACCCCATTAAAATTTAAAAATCAACATATATTACTAAACACACCCCATTTCATTCCTATAATTAATATCCTTCCTCCATTAATATTACCACAATTCCATTAAATCTACATAACTTACTAAAAATTCTCACTATTCCATATTCTCATTAATTTTTTTTTTTTTCATATTCTTTGGTTTAAATCAAAATTAAAAAAAAAATATTAAAAATTAAATATATTTTGATTTTTTTTATAAATAATTAACTAACTCTTCTAAATAAGTATTAATAAAAAAAATATCAAAAAATAAAATAAATATAAAGATAATTTTAATAATCAATTAGATTGTATAATATATTTAAATAAAATATTAAAAGTAAATTTGACAATTATTTTAAATAATTCAGAAAATAAAATAATTTAAAAAAAAAAGTCTAGTTAATTTTTTTTAAATCATTTAAACCTAAATAAAATTTGACAAAAATTAAATAATAAAAAAATCTAAAAAAATAATTAAATAAATAATCAATTAAAATGAAAATTGGAAAAATAAAATAACTACATAGATATAAGAAAAATATCTAAATCTAAACAAATTAAATTTAAAAAAGAATAAAAAAATAAAAAAATATTCAAAAGGGAAAAGTCTAAAGATGAATAAAATCAAAAAAATATTTTATAAATGTTAATTAAGTTGTCGTAAATAATTAAAATAAATAATTAATTAAAATTTTATTTTTATTTAGCTTCAATTGAATTTTTTAGATTTTTTTAAATAATTTTCTTAATTTAGTTAATTTTTTAAGATTTAATTGATTTTTTAACTATTTTTAATTTATTTTTAAAAAAAAAAAACTGGGTTTGTTTTAATTAAATTATTTTGAAGATTTAGTTGATTTGTTTTCTTTTGTTTTCCAAATTTTTAAGAATTTTTTAATTTCATTTAATTTGATTATTTAAATATTTAATACATTTTTAAACATATTTAAAAAATTTTAAGAAAAACAATTATCAATTAAAAGTTAAAATACTAATTTTGAAATTAAATGACTAAAGTCAAAATCAACATAAATTTAGAGTATAATTCATCCCTTATATATATAAGGATAATTTAGTCACTTTATTTATGTCTATTTTTGTCTTTAAAATTATGGGGTTTGTTTAGAGGATTTTGGGGTTTGAGTAGTGGGACTCTTTTTTTAAATCCTCATTGCTAGTATTCTTACCAAAATTGACGGATAAATATTTTTGCATGCTCACACCTTCCTTGTATGTGTCATGTTGCGCTGAACTTCACGTTATAAGCAAAGGGAGAAGTGAACTAGGTGGATTAAAAAGGGGGCGGGGAGAATAATAAAAGCAAGTCTCTTATACATTGAGTGCACCGTAAAACTCATGTATACTTTTAATAGTATAAGAGCATCTCCAACCTGGCTTCATGCCAGCGCCAAACGCCACAATGTGGCGGAAATCAATCTCCAAGCCTGCGCCATTTTGTGCGCTAGAATATGAATGTGAACAGTCAGCGCTCAATTGAGCGCTGCACTGTTCACAGCGCTACCAATTTTTTTTTTCTATTTTTTTTATATTGTTAAATGTTTAATTTTATATATATTATCATATTTTAAATTATATTTATCTTTTGAACATACAAAAAATATCAAAATTAAATATAAATAATATGCTACAATATTTCAAATCATATTTAAATTACACAAAACACATTGAAATGCATAAATTACATAAACATAATAATTAAACATCCTAGTAATTTAAATACTTAAATTAAACGTCCTAAAATACTTGAAAGTAAATGCCCTAATAATTAAAATACTTGAATTGAAATACCCTAATAATTAATAGTCTCCGAGATCGCTTCCCGATCCTTCGAGATTTTGAAAATATTCACCATACATACCAAATGTATTATTTGTTGGTGGTGGTTGTTGTAGAAGTTCTTCAGTTCTTTTCATAATACTTTGTTGTTTAATTCGAAAGTATTCAAGTCTCTGCGGATCACGAATGGTATCCAAGTCAGTCATCATAATTTTATTTTCTTCTTGCATTGTAGTGGCTTCAGCTAATTGCTTTTTTGCTGGAATTGATTCTCTTCGGATGGCATTGTCACAATCTTTTTTTTCACTCCTCTGTTTCAGATAACCTAGGAGTTCTTTGTTATCTTTATGAATGGTGTTTACCTCCTCACTCATATCTCCAATAATCTTTCTCTTCATTTTGGATTTTTTTGACCCTTCAGGTCGTGATGATGGTGTAGATCCACCACTACCACTAGCATTTTCATCACTTAAATTGATTGAAAATGCGGATACTTCAGGTTCTGGAGATAATGGACTATATGTCGCCCCACGAACTCCAGATGGTTTGGACTTTCGTGGAGTGTTTTCCCATTGCTCAAAATCTTTCATGGTGTCCCAGACATGGTCAAACTTGAATGGTTTTGGTGGGCCGGACGGGTTATACCCGTACAAAGTTTTTGCCATTTGTAACTGCATAATGCATAACCATATTAGTACAATTTAAAAAATAATGTGCAATAAAAAAATAAAAAATAAAACTAACAGGCTACTTACGATATCATTCTCAGAAGCTCCACTTGGATTTGTGCGTTCAACCTGATCCAGACATGCTAGCAATTTCGCAACATGTTTTTTTATCATGCCTATACGACATTCAATTGATCTTTGACCACGTTCAGCGGCACTAGGATCATTCAATTTTTGTTTGAATGATGCTAAAACACGAACCCATAATTCAGATGCCGGTTGGTATCTCCCTGTAATTGGATCTTGAGAAATTTCTTTATATGCCTCACAAAGGTATTTATCTTCAACATATGAATAGTTTTGACGAGGGAGGGCCATTAGGTGTGGAAGACCTGAAAGTGTGTGTGTTTAGGTAAAAATGATATGGAGCGAAAGTTTGTGTTGAGTGAAATGATATAAGATGTATATATAGATAGAAAATGTATGTTAGTTGAGAGTGGTAGATGGGAGGGGCAGACAAGAATGGTAGTTGAGGTGGTATATGAGAATGGTAGTTGGAGTGGTAGACGAGAATGGTAGTTGAGTGGTAGACGAGAATGGTAGTTGAGGTGGTAGACGAGAATGGTAGTTGAGTTGGTATATGAGAATGGTAGTTGGAGTGGTAGACGAGAATGGTAGTTGAGTTGGTATATGAGAATGGTAGTTGGAGTGGTAGACGAGAATGGTAGTTGAGGTGGTAGACGAGAATGGTAGTTGAGGTGGTAGACGAGAATGGTAGTTGAGTTGGTATATGAGAATGGTAGTTGGAGTGGTAGACGAGAATGGTAGTTGGAGTGGTAGACGAGAATGGTAGGTGATGACTTATTTTCCTATAAATTCAACATTATTCACTCTTATTTATTCACTACATTGTTTCAATTTCATATTTCACATTTTCTACCCATCTCAGCCATTTTCTAGCCTTTAATAAAGAATGAATCCAAATAATGTTGGTTTTTCTCAACCAAACTCATCTTCCGACTCATCTAGTGATGAGTACTCTCTAGAAGAAAATTTGATAGTTCAACAAATCTACAACAACAACCGTATTATATCCGAAATTCTTAGAGTTCAAGGTGATTGTCCCACTCACGGAGGCTCAGTTCCCGGTCATAGAATTATCAATCGTGATCGAGAAGCAGCAGCACAACGCCTGTTCAACGACTACTTTTCTGAAAATCCAACTTTCAATGCAACAATGTTTCGTAGGCGTTTTCGAATGGGTCGGTCTCTATTCTTTCGCATTGCTAATGCCGTTAAAGATCATGATAATTATTTTGTACACGAAGAGATGCAGTACAACGGCTCGGCTTGTCAACACTACAAAAAATAACAGCTGCGCTCCGTGTATTAGCATATGCCTTACCAGCGGATGCTACTGATGAATACATCAATATTGGAGAGTCTACTGCAATTGAATGTGTGAAAAAATTTTGTCGTGCTGTTGTGGAGATATTCGGAGAGCAATATCTAAGATCGCCTACTCCCAATGATATTGCAAGACTTCTTTACATTGGAAAACAACGTGGGTTTCCAGGTATGTTAGGTAGTCTAGATTGTATGCATTGGAAATGGAAAAATTGTCCAACAGCTTGGGCTGGGCAATATGCAGGTCGCAGTGGATCACCAACTATTATTCTTGAGGTTGTAGCTGATTATGATCTTTGGATATGGCATGCATATTTTGGTATGCCGGGAACAAATAATGATATTAATGTGCTTGATAGGTCTCCTCTATTCTCTGATCTAACTAGAGGTATTGCTCCTCCTGCACATTATGTCATTCAAGGAAAAGAGTATAATACGGGGTATTATTTAGCTGATAATATTTATCCCAAATGGTCAACTCTTGTGCAAACTATCCGTGACCCATGCTCTGCAAAAAAAAGGTATTTTGCTACGAGACAAGAATCGTGTAGAAAGGATGTGGAGCGTGCATTTGGAGTTCTCCAAAGTCGATTTGCGATTGTGGCAAATCCTGCTCGTTTTTGGAGAAAAGATGATTTGCGTGATATAATGAGTGCGTGCATAATCATGCACAATATGATAGTTGAAGATGAACGAGATCTTGATGCACCAATTGAACCTACGATCGAGGTACAAGCTCCCGATGTAGAAACCATAGGCAATGAATCTTCATCCTTTCAAGCATTTGTGGCTCGATTTAGACAAATTAGAGATAAAGACGCACACATGGCACTTCGTAATGCATTGATTGATCATATGTGGGAGGAGTTTTCTAATTCTGAGATCTAGACGATTGCTATTGTTATGAATTTGCTTGTTTCGTTTATGTTTTGTTTTATTATGTATTTTTTTTATTATGTAAGATTGTATTATTGCATTATGAAATTTAATTTAATATATATGATTGTATCAAGTTATTTTATTTAATATTTTTCTATATTTTTTAGTGCGTATATAAATATATATAATTGGATATATATTTTTTTCAAATAAAAAAATATTTAATATTAGTTGATAATTGATATAAAAAAAAAATTATGTAAGTATTATGTTTAAAATTATATAAATTTAACTCTAAAATAAAATAAAAAATATATGTAGCGCAGAATGTAGCGCGAACGGTTGGAGATAAATTTAATGTAGCGCGAACTTTGCGACAGTGTAGCGCGAAACTCTGCGATAGAGTGGAGAAATGGGTTGGAGATGCTCTAATTAGTTGTTTTTACGGAATAGTTACAACTATTTTCATTGAGTATCAGTTAGACAATTGTAATTGTTCAGTGAAAACAATTGATACTAATTAAAAATACATTTAAATTGCATGATGCACATGATAAACTGAAGACCTTGTAAAATAATATTGTGATATATAATAAGGCTATTTCTGGACAGAAAAAAAAAAAAGGAAGTGATGACTGATGATGAGGGCTGGTTTGGGGGCATGTCTATCTTTGTCTAGGTAGTATGACTTGGTTTACTTTATTTAGAGAAGGTTCAAAAATGATTTTCATCAAGGAAAATGATGGTGGTTGCAATCTTAATGTAACATCTGCATCTAAATTGTTAATGTGTCGATCTTGTATAAACTATAGAGTTAACTAGTGTTGTAATTTAACATTAATGATTATATAATAGAGATGAGTAATCATGAGTGTATTATGCACAATCAAACAAGTTCTAAATCCTTGTTCTGGTGAAACGTTATTTCACTAATTTACCTCTTTCACCAATTAACTTCATAACAAAATGGTAGAGGCGATGAGGTTCCTCAATAGCATGAGGTACAGTATACTTAATAACACGAATTCAAATAGAAAATTAATAAAGAGAACAAAAATCAAACACATGTTAAATTATATTTATCTTTTAATTATTAAACAGAATAGGGAGTTACAAATTTAATTTAATCAAAATATAAAAAAATATCACACATAAAGTTTTTGTAAGAAATTTGAACACGGCATTTTCAATGATTTTGATTCAGCTATAATGGGTATGTAAAAATTTCATTATAGGCCAAAAAAAAAAAAAAAAAAAAATCCTAGGGAAACAAAATAGTTTTTCTTATGTTTTTTAATGTCAGTGGTTAAAAGTTAGTTCACCAAGCCCTAAACACTTGAAGAAATCTATAAGCCACCTTATCACTCATTAAAGTGGGGATTTCAGTGATCACATATGCTAAGTCACCTAATATAAGGTTGTTAGAGTAGAAAATGCAAATCAAATATATCGACCCAACAGGGTCCCGAGTAGAATGGACTTGAAAACATAAAATTGATTTATCACTGAAAATATTAAATAATGCTAATTAATCGTGAGACTTTTGATAAAGAGTCTAGCAAGAGGTCGACGCAATTTTTTATTTTTTTTTAAAAGGCAGGAGACGATGCAAAGTCAATATCTTGGTCGGTGGGGGATTACTTGCAAAATCATACTCTTTCTTCTTAAAAATATGCACTATTCTTCACGTAATTTAATACGATATATTAGAGAATATTTAGAATTTTTGTAAAATATATTTATGAATAAAGTGATTGTTTATGGTAAGTATGATTCCATGTACCGAAGTTGATCAATAGTTATTAGAATCAATAGGTCTTCAAATTGACGGACCTTACAAGACCCCTAAATATCCTCCAATATATCGCATTAAATCACGTACAAAAAAAAGTGCATACTTCTAAGGGACAGAGGGAGTATAACTATAATCAGAACTTAATTCTTAAAATATATAGCCAATAAGTATAGGTTTCATGTGAAATTTGTTCATAAAATGAAATTGATATCATTAATGTAATCACTGATACTATTACATGTATTAGGAGAAGACATGTAATTGTATCAGTGATTACATCCAATGATATAAATTTCATACTATGAAATTAGTTCACAGAGTATGAATAGTGTGAAACTTGTGTATATATAAATCACTTTGTGATACTTCTTAGTAGAACAATTTATAGCCTTTAATGTAAAACTCATATTCTTTAATGAAACAACTCATACCTTTGTACCCTTTAATTCATACTCTTTAATAAAAATAATTTGGACCTTCCAGAACTAATACACCTTAGTGAAAATAACCAATTCCCTTTAATGAACCAGATTTACTTTATACTTTGAAAATGTATAAATGACTCAGAGTAGTTTGATAATGTTGTGCGAGATTCCCTCGTGATTTGAAAATTGCACAATTTTTCTACGATTTATTAAATAAAGTGGATCTCCATTTCTGACAAAAACGAATTAACGATCGTATCTATAACTCAAATTTTTGTTACGTTTTTCATAGTATAGTTTTGAGATTTCAATATTTAAAAAAATAAGATACGAGAAATAAAGATAATAAATAAAAGTATGAACTCGTTTTTTTTAAATACCAGAATTAGTTATATTTAATTAACCACAAAAAAATTCGTGCAATTTTTAAAGTGCGAGGGTATTTCGTGCTAACAATATCAAATTATAAAAGATTCCGTATAGTTAAACCTGTAAAAGTAAAATTTTGTATGAAATCTTTTAATAGCATGAGACAACACAAATTAACATTCTCTCCTATTAAAGTACTAATGAGTCAATGTTCTAATTATACACATTTCGATTGTTCCATACCATGAGACGGTCTAATACGAGACCTACTCTACTGTAAATTATGTGAGCAATAAATAGGATTAAACACTTAGATATTGCGGAAAGGTTTTTTTTTTTTTACCTTATCTGAATGAATTATATACCAATTATAAGGCGGATATTCCAATTTTATTACTACCAACTTATTTGATCCATTATTGTTTACTTACTTATTCTATCACATGTTTATGATTCTTCGTCTCAAACTAGATTTGTGAGATCATTACAGCTGATTTTTCTGTATATATTTTAGTTAAAACGGAAAATTACAGAACTTGTACATAAATTTGATTTTAAGTGAGAAAAAAAGCATATGGAGTATATAAACTAAATTTTAAAGTTAGACTTATATAAGGTTAGTATTTATTTTATAACTATTTGAGAACCACTCTAGTAAAGGATTCTATAGTAATATAGGTTTAAAATAGGCAATTATGACAATTTTACGATTCATGAGTTGATCTAGGTCAAAACTCGCGGATTCTCCTAATTGCAACAAGTTAAGGGTTTTCCAAAAAAAATCACGGCAGAACATAAATTAAAAATTTGCTTCTAGGTGTGTTATTATAAAGGTTAAATATGTGTTATTGTAAGGATAATTATGCATTACTAATGTTTACAACAAGAAATATTTGTCCTTATAATAACTACAAGGACAAATATTTACTATAAAGATAAATATGTGTTTCTTAATCTATTTTTCATCTCTTTAATTCTAAAGTTTTCGTTTTGCATTAATATTATTTTTGATCATATAGTTACACATCTTTCTCCATACAATATAGTAACATATTTGTGTTCAGATAATAACACATTTTTTAATACTTTACATATGTTGCTATAAGGACAAAATTTTATTTTTATAAGGACAAATACATACAATAATACACATTTATCGTTACAATAACATATGTTTGGTCTTATAGTAACACAATCAGGGATATAACTTTTATATTTTTGGGCAAACACATTTTTCTCCATGTGTCCTTATAGCAACACTTTTTTTTAATACCTTACATATGATATTGTACGAAGAATATTTATTTTTTGTAAAAATAAAATAATATATGTGTTGAAATCAGTATTTATTCTGAGAATAACACATATTTTGTCCTTATAGTAACACACATTTGCCCATGTAATAACATAAATTGTGAGCAAACTCTTAAATCTTGTCTTTGTGTGTTTTTTTTTTTATAAAGATCCAGCCGACCATAATCGGCGAGAGTTCTAATTTGGACTATATTCTATGAATTTTAAAATTGTAGAATATTTTATATGAGTTTTCGTCTAACTCTTTCTATCATTAGATTAAACTAACAACGTTGATAGATATTGGTGAGTTGTCAAGCCAAGTGGACCAATCGTGTAACACAACCTGACATCCTAGTTGATTTTATTATGTTTTATTCCTTTTTTGGGTAACCTGAACTTGTCTCATCTCCATATCAGATGAGATTGCTCTCGTTTCAAGCTTGATCTTCTTAACATATTATTGTTGGGCGGACAGAGATCTGGTCACTGGCCGACATGAATGCTAGGACTCCTCCATGACAATCTTCTAAGTGTTCTAGCCGCTGGTCGCAGAGTGGTTTATCCTAATGGTCGACCATTCTGGTCGCACCTCGGCCACACCAATCTTTCCCTTGGTCGTTTTGTTTGTCTTCTCTGGAAGTTCATTTCTTGGTCACTACTCGCAAGACTAGATGGTTGACCACCACAATTTGGTACTACAAACAAAAAAAAAAAAAAAATAATGTTATATAAGTCTATAGGAAATAATTTCATAAATAGATTTAAATTCGTATGTCGATAGTTTTTTTTTTTTTCCGAACTCCAAGCTTGTCCAATTGTTTTTGTATTTTTCAGACCTCCAAGCTTGCTCTTTAATTTTTGGATAATTGTAATAACTTTTTAATGTAATATTATTCAGATTTTTTAGTCAAAACATACAACACACCAGTACGAATACAACACACAAGTACTATGTTCGTTCTTTTATATTTATTATTTTTTTGCACAAAAAAAGAAAAAAAGTGATATAATAATAAATATAATATCAGTGATGTGATGGCAAGAAAAAAAAAAGACTTTTAAATAAAAATAAGAACAATTAAATAATAATATATGTAAATAAAAATAAAAAATTTATAATGGAAACAATCCAAATATTAAAAATTGAAAGTTTAAAGTGTAAGGGAGGAATTAATAATCAATCCATTCCCCTTTCCTAGTTTCCCACTCTCTAAATAAATCTGCTCTCTTTTTGTGACGTAGTTTGAACTTCAAATTTAAAATAAAATCTCTTCCTCTTCTTCTTTTTCTTCAACACCACTCTAATCTAATCTAATTTATCAACTTCTTAAACCCCCAACTTTTCCTGATCTCTCTCTCCACAGCAATGCCTTCATTTGCCTTTCCCCTCTCTCTAACTCTCTTGGCATTTTTACTATTCGCAATTCCTGCTGCCCAATTTTCCCCTTCTCCATCGCCTCAACCTTTCTCCCCTTCCCTTGGAATTGCTCACTTTCCGCTCTCAGATCTCTCTCCTTCTTCCCCTTCCCCGGCAATTGCTCACTCTCCGCTCTCAGGTTTCTCTCCTTCTTCCCCTTCCCCTGCAATTGCTCACCCAGATCTCTCTCCTTCTCCGGCGCCATCAGATTACGGCGCCTCCTCCGACCACCAAAATTCTCCGGTGGAAGATAATGGCGCCTCATCCGACCACCGAAATTCTCCTTCTCCGGTGCCAGATGTCGATCGGACGACTTCCGGCGATTTGAAAACGAAGAATGGCTCAGACGACATGAATGGAGGAAAAAAGGCGGGAATCGCGATGGGAGTAATCGGCGCTGCTTGCGTCGTGGGAGTGGGTTCGGTAGTGTACAAGAAGAGGCAGAGGAACATCCGCCGATCGCGTTATACCTCCGTCACCAGGAGAGACCAGATTCCGTAGAACCAAATCTATACATATTTGTGTTGGATCCATCATTTCACATTCTTAGGTTGATTGATTGATTGATTGGGCGGAGGAGATATTCAATTTTCGTTTTATTCTTACTAATAATCACTTTCTGCTTCTTTTTTTTTTTTTTTTTCATTTGTACCATAAATTCCATTTTTATTTAATACAATAATTCATTTATGCAATATCTCAATGAATATCCACCACCATATTCATCATTAGAATGCATATCAAATTCTATTTGGAATTCAGAGCATTTTGAAATTTGGATTTTAAATTATAGTGGACTTCAAAATCAAAATTATAAATATTGTTTGTGTTTGTTTTGAGATTTAAATAGAACATAATTTAATTTTATGATAGTGAAACTTAAATATTAAAATTTCAAAGTATAATACTATTTAGATTTTGAAATTTCAAATCCCATTTTCACCCCCTTAATCAAACACTCGAACTATTCAGGTAGAATTCTCTTTTCTAATGACAGATTTTAATTTTCAATATACATCAAGATTAGAACGTTGTATTGTAATGCTGCAGGATCATGTGTATTAGATTGATGAGTTTGAAAGTGTCTATGCTATGGAAACAAAAAATAAAAAAACGATATACTGGATGTTGGATGCAATGTGATCACACCATGTTCAACATCTGAGCAAAACGCAATAGAAATCAAAGTAGTCAAAAAATAAAATTTCACAAGTTATATGAAATAACTTGTGAGTGCCTCAGGACAAAATCAATCCACTATATAATTGTGAATTAAAATGAGTCATTTTGAAATAGAAAATA